>CM056947.1:35448202-36648202 GCA_029856935.1 Cyclocarya paliurus | reverse complement strand
CCCCCACATTATTTTTTCTGAGGCCTCAATGTTTAGTCAATTCTAACTTACTTTTTCTGTTAACTGCGAACAACTGTTCTTAAAGCCACTCTACCGTATGTTTTAATAAACCGCCAATATCCTGTTACTTGTGATAGGAAAACCAGTGCTTGATTGGAACACAAGAAAGAGGATAGCGATCGGAGCTGCTAGGGGCCTTCTTTATCTACATGAGCAATGCGATCCAAAGATAATTCACAGAGATGTAAAGGCTGCTAATGTTCTCCTTGATGATTACTATGAGGCAGTGGTTGGTGATTTTGGCCTTGCAAAGCTCCTTGACCATGAAGACTCCCATGTTACCACTGCTGTCCGTGGCACTGTTGGGCATATTGCACCGGAATATCTCTCAACCGGCCAGTCATCTGAGAAAACGGATGTATTTGGATTTGGCATTCTCTTGTTAGAGCTAATAACTGGAATGCGAGCTCTTGACTTTGGCAAAACGGTTAATCAGAAAGGAGCCATGCTTGAGTGGGTAGGTTTCCTCTTAAACTATTGCAAGCTAAAGTTGTATCTTTAAGTTTACAAGCAAATGAAACGTATGCTAAAAGCTTAAAACCAATACATCCTTGATATTTTCTTTTTGACGAATGCATATAGATTTGTTTGACCATAATGCTTATTTAAATAATAAGGGATCTCGTAAAAGGACTAAAATTGTTCTTGTGCACCCTGTAGAAACACCCATTACTTCCCATAAAAGGCTTAATAGGAGGAGTGAGGTAATTTCTTATAAAGTCCAGAATGAGTTTGTTCTTAAGCCATATGGGACTTCTCAATACACCCCATATGATACTAGCCATTAAGTGGCTTTTTTTTTTTAAACAAATTATATGCTTAGTTGGTCTTGGAGCTTTACTTTTTCTCCAAAAAGATGTAGATCTAACTCAAAAGCCTAGCATTCTCATGTACAAACTAAAGAATTATAGTTTATAACGTTGGTAACAGGTGAAAAAAGTTCAGCAGGAGAAGAACGTGGAAGTCTTGGTGGACAGAGAGCTTGGGAGCAACTACGACCGGATAGAGGTAGGGGAGATGCTGCAGGTAGCTTTGCTATGCACTCAATACTTGCCAGCCCACCGCCCCAAGATGTCGGAAGTGGTCCGGATGCTCGAAGGTGATGGCTTAGCCGAGAAGTGGGCAGCCTCACATAATAATACCAATCCCAGTATGAACCACTCTCACACTAATGCTAACAAAAGTATGTCGTCCCGCCCTACCACTGCATCAAAACATGATGACGATGGAAATGATCGATCAAGCTTGTTTGGCACAACCATGGATGAGGATGATGATGAACATTCTTTGGATTCCTTTGCCATGGAACTCTCTGGCCCAAGATAGAAAAAGAAAGTAAAAAGAAGAAAACAGATTTTGGAAAAAAAAAAAAAAAATTCTTTGCTTTAGTTCCACAAGTCAAGATATCTTTGTTTCGGTTTACTGTTTCATAAACTTTATCCTAGCTGCAATTTCTGGGCTCTCCGAGCTTGCAATGTAAAAAGTATTTGCTTTTCTTTTGTTTTAGGTCTATTTGGTACAGTATATACAGTGTGGATGTATAGGAAACAGGAGTATGACTACGTGAGAGTCCATCATCATAAGATGCTCTGCTCCCAAAGTCTTTCAACAGGTTGATTTTGACGGTTTTGACTGAAAGTTGGTATATCAGGTTTTCACTGTTTTTGCTTAGCTGTCTGATGGGGTGAGTGAAACTGTGTAGTGAATTGAAGTGAAGTGAAGGGTGGTGGTTTCTCAAAGTGTGAGCTGTGTAGGTGGGGGTCCTTTTCTTTTGATGCCTTTTGCAGGGTCACGCCACCATTTAGGGCAGGTTTGAAAATGAATAATTTTTAAAATTTTTTATCTCATTTTAATTTATTATTATATTTTTTTAAATTTTTATATAAAATATAATAAATAATTTAATTTTTTTAAATCTCAATATAACTTTTTTAAATTTCAATTCAATTTTTTTAATTTTAAAATTAAAAATAATATTTTAAATTTTAAAATAAAACACAAAATTTTCATCTCAACTTCTAAACTTTCCTTAAGTCTTGAGTTTTTTTTTTGTTAATTTAGATAAAAATTAAAAATTAAAAAAATATTATTTTTTAAAATTATAATTATTTCGAGATTTAAAAAAATTAAATTGAGATTTAAAAAAATTAAAGTATTTATTATATTTTATATGAGAATTTAAAAAAATTGTAATGATGAGATAAGATAATTTGAAATGGTTTCTCAATCTAAATAGTTACATATTATATTTATTTTAAGAAAGGAAAATTTTCTATAATATGATGTCTTATATAAAGTTACATATTATAAATTTATTTCTATAAAATGTTTGGACAGATATGAATTATCCACTTGGACCATCCTCTTGTATTATCAAGATTAGCAAGCCCTTCTGAAAAGATAAACACTAGAATCATATGAAATTTGAGTATTAGATAATAGAAATAATATTTGTAGTAATATAATGCGTAAATGTCACGTATTGTTTTTGAAAAATATAAGTAAATATGATATTTATATAAAAAAATTAATTTTTTTAATAATGCACTATTTTTTAAAAATGAGTGTATGATGCTTGGACAATTATACTTAGCATTATTCGAATCCTAATTGCACTGCACTTTTATCTATTAGAAATTTGGTAGAAAATGGTTACATAGATAAGATGAGATAAAAGTTAAAAATTGAATAAAATATTGTTAGAACGTAATTTTTTAATATTATTTTTATTTTTATATTTAAATTATTTTTTATATTTTATTTAGGAGTTTAAGAAATATATAATAATTAAATGAGATGAGATAGTTTGTGGCCTAAATGTTTTCACAATAAACTCTAAGCTCTCGTTTGGTTACACAAATCAGATGAAATGAGATATGATAAAAGTTGAAAGTTGAATAAAATATTATTATATTGTAATTTTTATTTTAAAATTTTAAAAAATTAAATTATTTATTATATTTTATATAAAAATTTAAAAAAATTTTAATAATCATATAGAATGAGATAGTTCATATTTGTAATCGGGCCTAATTTAGATTTGAAAATAATTATCCTATAAATAGTGAAATTTTGATTTTTTTTGTTTTTAAGATTTTTATTTGAATTCAGAAGTCTAATCACATTTATTGTTTAATTTTATCCTTAGATTAAAGAAAGTGATATAGTCTAATAACTAAACTTATACCGATTAATCTCTCTAAGATACATTCAAATAAATAAAAAAATGGCAGTTGGTACGTAGTCAAATCTGGACCGTCCACGTCAGAATCTTTTGGCGGGACCCACATAGAGGTCGTACAACGTCCATCTTTCTTTTCCATCGTTTTCCGAAACAAACTCTACCATTGAAGCCTTCGAAGCTCCAAATAAACCTCGGGAAGCAAGCCGTCGAGCTCATCTTCCTTCCTTCCTTCAATGGCCAATCAGTCCTCCTCCTCCTCCTACCCAATCCTCTGCGCTTCCTTCAATCAGGACGCCAGGTACTTTTGCAATTATTATTATTTTTTCTATTTCTCGTCACGAATTCCTTGGCTTTCCGTTGAATCTGGGAAATTCCTGAGCTTTGGGATTTCTTTTCACGAAAGATATTTCCCGGAGACAGTTTTCTTGGATAACTTATAGCGAAATACTATGGATACGAAAAAGAATGATAAAGTTACTATTTTTTTTTTCTTTTGGAAATTTGTAGTCACTTTGTGATAGGCACAAGGGAAGGTTTTAAAGTATTTGATTCGAATACAGGGAGGCTTTGTTACGAGCGAGGTAAGTTCTCTGACCAAAAATCTTACCGTCTTTTTTACGCGTTTGTTTATATTATTTGAGTATGTTTCACTTTGCAGTTATTGTTTTATTTATTTATTGGAACTTATGTGAATTCTACTCTGTTTGTTTGCTTGTAAAGCCAAGGAACAGAAGATTGAATCCCGAATTACTTTCTGTTAGAATGGTTCCTGGAATTGGTAGAATGAACTCAAACATTCTCTCTTAGGAGTTTGCTTTTAACATGTGATGACCGTATGTAAAGAAAATATATTTATTTCTTTCCAAAACTATAGCGCTCAGGGGAGGATTTAGCTTGTTTAGAATTTTTTAGACGAAGCAGTTATTTTGGCTGCTTGTGTCGGAGCTAGATTGTAAACCGTTGCCTTGTCCATCATCTATCTTGAATAGAACTTCAAAGTTCAGAAAAAACATGTTTTTGATTGCGGAGCTTACTCCAAGCTGTATTTGGAGAAAAGTGAATTCTACGGCAAAATAATGGATTTCACATTATTAGGTGCATGAAGAAGGCCTGCTTTGGTAGGTTCATATTTATTAAGTCATGCCGCTGATGTAAGCCTTGTGAAATATAACTTTTGAACCACACCACCTCGCTACTTTTTTGTTTTTTGATAAGTAAGAAGATATTTTATTGATATTAAAGTAGGCATAATTCAAGTACATTGGAAGTATACATGCGATTACACCTAGTTAGCAACTTTAAACGGATTCAAGGAAATCATGAAAGTTGAGACCATTAAAGTCTATAACAATGGCCTACATAAATAAATTCTTACAGAAAAAACTTTTAAACTCTTCCAAAGAACACTCTCGATCCTCAAAATCTCAGTCATTCCTTTCCCTCCAAATGCACCACAGTAGACAAATGGGAGCCATCTTCCACACACTTGCAATCTGTGGTATCCCCTTGATTCCTCTCAGCTATCTAGTAGGTCAACCACCCTCCCTGGCATAACCCATGTCAATCCCATTTTGCTGAAAAAGTAATTCCATGAGGCCCTTGTAAACTCACAACATCATCTGGCTACTTTATATTGAGAAGCACTTGGGCGGCCCACATGTACATGTATATAAATCACAAATTGGCGAGCAGTTTCTTAGGCAAGTGACCATCGCTAGCCGTTTCTCTCTCTCTCTCACACACACACGTGTATTCTGGTGCTTAGGGTAGACTTTTGTTGCTAAGTAGTTAGCATGCATGCACAAACACACACTGTACATATAGATGTAGATAGAAAAATTCAAGCAGCTGCTGCTCTTGCTTTGTGAATGATCAACAAGAACCTCTTGGCCCACCAGCTTCTCATTCAATACAATATATTCATATAGTTGCTACCATGGCACTGTGATTGGTCTGCATATAGATGTTAGTCCCACCCCTTTTGTGTTGTATAAACACATGCACAATGTGGGTTCCATGTGTGAGTCTTTGTTCAATCAACCATCGGCCATGTACGCTTATGTAGAGAGAGAGGGAGCAGTCAATATTTTTGCCACATGATTTGTTGTTGCCTTTCCTTTACAAGCACTTTTAAGTAATATTATGTCTACACTTAAATTTGGATATCATGAAGCTTAATTGAAATTCTATAGTCATTACAAACATTCTATTTTCTTTTGCTAGCTATTGGAGCCTTCATTGTTGTCGAAATGCTATTTACCTCCAGTCTTCTTGCGATTGTTGGAGCTGGTGAACAGGTGCTTGGGCCATGTTACTTATAGAGGTTGTACCGTATCTGTTGTCTTACTTTCTTGTTACTTACTTTGGTTGTTTCTGACTTCAACAGCCATCTTTATCACCCCGTCGTCTTTGTTTGTTCAATATAACAACTGGAACTGCTCTCCGAGAATTGAATTTTTTAACTTCAATACTTGCTGTTCGCATGAATAAGGAAAGGTAAAAGATCTTAGAT
This sequence comes from Cyclocarya paliurus, assembly GCA_029856935.1. NCBI lineage: Eukaryota > Viridiplantae > Streptophyta > Magnoliopsida > Fagales > Juglandaceae > Cyclocarya > Cyclocarya paliurus. The sequence continues at coordinate 36,642,446 of CM056947.1, read as the reverse complement.
AGAATCTGAATTGTGTTGGAGATTATTGTTTTGATGTTCTGTTTCCATGTTTCATGGCAATAATTATTCTTATAATTTTTACTGATGTTAATTATTAAAAGAGGTTTTTCTGGGGGGGTGCAGGGTTTGATGTATGAAGCTAATGTGCTCGATAGTGGCCTGGATAACTTAGGGTTATTTTCAAAACAACATAAATCATGGCTGTCACAAAGAATTGATCTTCTCCTTAGATGGAGCACTAATAATGATGTGCTTAGATTTTCGAAATGGTTCTGCCTAATAAATTGGCATCTTAGACACTTCTTCACATTTATAACACCTGTCTGGATTTATATGCCTTGTCAACATCTCTTCAAGACATGCTTGTACAGGAGCAATGTTATAGTGCCCTTTTTTTTAGGAGTATAATTCCAGATAGGTTTTTCTTTGTTCTTTTGCTCTTTTGATTCTTCTTGATGCATGAAAAACATAGTAGATTAAGAAAGACACATTGATAAAAAACATAAAGACGCGTCAATATTGCCTAAATATGCAAGTTGTATGGGGGTACTTAATATCAATTGTGTTGGCATTTGAAACTTCGAAGTAGATGAGGAACTTGAATATGTGACCTAAATTAGAGGTGAGTTGGTCATTGCTGGGATTTTTAAATTAGAAGCTTTATTAGAATAAGAAATTGACTATTTCATATAAACCTAAGCATTTACAAATATAGTAATTTGCATGATATGAAGCATGTGATCGTTGATGAGCCTTATCTCTGTTCAATAGCTTCTGTTATGGTTAAGAACTTCAAAATGTTAGCATTGAGGGGAGAATTTTTGCCCATATGTGAAGGGGAGTGTTAGAATTAACTATTCTTATCCACTTAACTTTCAGAGTTAGTGACAATTAATCAATATATGTTCATGGTCTGTTTGGATATATTCAATCCTTCTTTTCAAACTGGAAACCAAAGTGGTTCCAATAATAATATTATGTGGTTATTCCCTTTGGTTCACCCTGTTTCCAATATGTTATCCTCACACTTTTGGACTCTAGCTCTGTGTGCTTCTTACTCGAGGACGCTTAACCTCAGTTGTATTTTCTTAGAATTTCCCATTTATCTAATTTAGTTAGACTTAAGTGGTGTATAGGTATGAAACAATGTCAGAGGTGATCTTTTTATGTTGTGTAACATTATTGTATTCAAAGTTAGAATTTATTAGTTTATTGAGAGTCAGGACTCTTGTTTCTGATCTTTGCCATTAAACATTTTTTAGTTAATATAAATCTAGCCTTGTGATTAGACATTTTTACACTTTCATGAAGAGAGCTCTAAATTTGTTTTGTTTTCATTGTTTCTATTGATATGCAATCTTGGTAAATGCAGGCTCATTGTCATTTTGCAAGATAAAACGTATGTGTATGATATAAATAAAGTAAAAATATTGGACGCTATTGATACAGTGCCAAATCTAAAAGGTTGGTTGAAAATACTTTCTTTTGTTCCTATAATGTCATTCATAAATTGTTCATCATTTATAATTTTTTTCATAGAATTCTGGTCATTGTTTATCTTTGTCTTCACTTTTTTTTTTTTTGAAAAAAAAAGATCATTTTAGGAAAATAAAAACAAAAACGTACTGATTTTTTTTTGGTAACTACAATTGAAGTGGAACCCAACCTGAAGGGTCTTTTGGGAGGTGGAAATCAAAAGGTCCTCTGGGAGTTAAAAATCGAAGGGTCTTTTATGCAACAAATGGTTATTTAAATTGTAGGGGGAGTGTAAGAGATGGGTAAGTGAATGATCACAATGGGTGAAGTGAAAATATTGGCGTTATTGTTAAGAGAATAATAAAATTAAGTAACCGATATAAGGGTGAAAAAATTGAAGTAATTAGGAAAATGATGAAGTGGCTCAATTAGAGTAAAAAAAAAAATGCTTCAAAAACTATATAGGTCATAAACTCAAACAGTAAATAAATCCAGAAATGATTTTTTTATCGAATTACCATTCATAGTTCTATAGGGACGAGAGTAATTGCTGGTGGAGACTTGGAGAGAATCTTTATCTGTGGTATCTTTCACATGTTTCCTTTAACAATTCCTTCAATATTTATTTTGGAGTTGATTGAATATTGTATAGATTGAAAATATATGGGCTTATTCAGGTATACTGTTTCTATTATGAAGCCATATATAACACTTGTAATTTAGTGTTACTCTTCCTGTAAGCCTTCTTATTTTTAAAATAAGTCCTCGTGCTATGTCATTTTCTGTGGTCATGACTATCAGGAACAAAGGCATACCTCTTCAATTTCTGACTTTCTTTCTTTTCAATAGAATTGATTTTGTAATTTCGGAAACAAAATCATACCTCGTCATCAAATACTTATATTTCATAGCATATAATAGTCACAGTTTTTTTATATGTTAATGTAATTATTAAAGAAAAGCTATAAGGATGCTACCCAAATACACAGGAATGTATAGGAGATGCACCTAAAAGCATCTAATTGTCACATAAAATAGAATCTCTAGAACTTTATATGTCACACTAAAATGTTGAGTTCTGCAGACCTGACATCATGTTAGATGCTTAAATTTCTAAATGTAGTTTTCCCCCTTTTGTCTTTATTTTGCAGGGCTCTGTGGGTTCTCTCCCAGTTTAGATGGTTGCTTCTTAGCTCTTCCTGCCAGCATCACCAAAGGGTCTGTGTTGTTGTACAATGTCATGGAGCTCCAATCACATTGTGAGGTTACAGAGCTAATATTTCTCCCTTATGTGTGATGAAATAAATTAAAAAACCTGTACTCCACAGTATATTTAACTATCATGATCAAATGCTTTTTTTAGTTGTCACTATTCTCTCCTTTTTATGACATGATGAGAGGGAACTTTCTAAAACTGCAGCTTTTGTGTTTCTAGCCGTGAAATGGGCAACATAATAATCTAGGATCTACCTCTTAGTTGTTAACATAGAAAGTTCATCTCTCTCTCTCTCTCCTTGTTCCCCTCCTTTCTTCTGTCTCTTAATCCATACTTGTGCTGTTGTTTTCAAAATTTTGAAAGTTCAGGACAGCAGTCACATGAGCTATTATAAACCTTAGGACATGCAAGATCTTATTTTTGCAGTCTTGATGCATTTTAGGACTAGTGGGCCAGCAGTATTAATTGCCTTGAGGCATGAAATGTGGTGAGCTTTAGGAAAAAACTCATTATAATTGTGGATAATGATTTGAGTTAATCTTATTATATTCGTGAAGGAGCAGATTTTCTGGCTTTTGTGCATTTATTTGCTTGTTATTAACTTTGAAACAAAATTTTTTCCTTATGCACTATCTAGTTCATTTCATTTATATTCTTAATCAAATTGAATTTCAGATAGATGCTCATCGTGCACCTCTGGCTGCAATTGTCCTATGTTCCAATGGGATGTACATAGCAACTGCTTCTGAACAGGGAACCATAATCAGGGTCCATTTGGTTTCTGATGCAACTAAGGTGGGAGTGGCACAGCATCCATTCATTAGGACTTCATACACGTATCTATGGCACTCGATTTATCTATTTAAAGCAGGTTTTCAGAGGCTGCCATTACAGATGGTCCACAAGAAAGGCAGAAAGCACTTTGAATGCAATGTGGCCCTCACTTTAGAACTCATAAGAAAATTATCTACTGAAAATTCTTTAACCTAGAGAGGCTTTCAAGGTTAAAATAATTATTTTGTTCCAGCTGTGAAATATAATTTTCTAAATCAGCAAATAAATCTTAAAAGTGAATCCATCAAATGGGAAAACCAACTTTTTTGTGGCTTGATGCCGTCTCTCAATATTATTTATGACTTGTGATCAATTGTGCCTGATTTCCCTTTAGCCCTTACTAAAAATAAACTAGATTTCTGGAAGCTATACAATACCACTATCACTGATTAATATCTTATGTTGGGTTGGAATCTAACTCGTCTTTCTTTGGCAGTCATATAGTTTTCGAAGGGGGACATACCCATCAACAATATTTTCCTTGTCATTTGCACCATCTATGCAAATTCCAGATATTCTTGTGGCCACAAGTTCGTCAGGTTCTCTTCATGTTTTCTCTTTGGGGTTTGCTTTAAATCAAAGGTGAGGACTACAACCTAGTGTTGTTTTCTCCTTTCTACTTTTACAATTAGAAATGGAATATGTAAATAGCCAAATATTGTAGGACGTAACTTTTAATATTTTGTTTACATGTGTTTTATGAGATCAAACAGGCAGGAAGACTTCCATATTTTTTCGTCAGTGTGCTTTATGGTTGCTTTAAAAATAGTTTTTCTACTTCTTTTTTAAAAGCTTTATAGTGTATTATGTTGCTAGAGGGAGAATCCAAACTATTGGGTCAAAGCTGCCAACTAAAAAGTAGAGAGTTGACTGTCACCGTTGCTAAAAGTGATTTGAGAAAGGGTTGACTAACAACTTAAAATTTACAATAGATTACACGGAGTTATAGGACTTTGCCATTTGGATAGAAAAATTTATTTCATTTTATATTACAAATCTAGTAGGGTTTTTTTTTCTTGATTAGTTTATGTACAAGTGCAACGCCCCAATGGAAGACCCAAACCACATGACCTATACTCTAAAATGATTAGTCAATGATACAATTGGAGCCCCATTGGAACCTTATAAAGAGTAAGAACTTCTCTTTACCAAGCAATGTGGGATTCCATACACCACCTACTCTTATCCTTATCATATGGGCTATCACAAAAGGTCTATTTAGTATTTTTTCACCCAAAAAGAATCTTATTGTCTTGTTGGTGGAAGGAAGGATTATGCCTTTTATTGAAATTTCGCTTTAGCGAAAAATAAACTCCAATTTCATTAATACAATAGACTATAGTGATATAAGATTTTAAAATGTAATATTATATTAATTAGTAATTTATCATATAATACAAAACTATTTTATATATAATTATATATTATATATAAAATGTATATACAATTTAACAAATTATAATATATGTATGAACGGATCTAGTTCGGTCCGGTCTGATTTTAGAAAAAGAAAAACCAGAACATGACCGATTTTGACCTGTTTTTTAAAAAATAAAACCGATTCCGGACCGAACCAAACTTGGTACTGGACCAAACCCACCGGTTCGGTCCGGTCTACTGGTTCACCGGTTTTTTCTTACACCCCTATTGCTTACCGCTATTAAGCAATAATACTTCAAAGCCCTGGAATATCAAGGTTGGACGCAGATACAGCTCAAACATGGATTACTGCATCACAGCTCAAACATGGTTTACCCAGACCTTTTGCCTGGCTTTAACTCAACCCAAAGGTCCTTTGCTTCTTTCTTCTTCTCTTCTCTCTCAGAGCGCAACCAACCGCCACTAGAGGTGGTTAATTATGAATATTTAGTGCCCATAGAAGGAAGAGAGGGAAGAAAAAATGTGAGCAAGATTCATGAGGTTGGAGTCATTTTCCATCATTTATGGATAGTCAACCAATGGAGGGATATCCAAATGAAGAATAAGCATTGAGGGAAATTGCGAAAATGTATAGGGAATGTCTTGCAATGGTTAGAAACTTTTTTTTTTTTATTGGCACCAAGTGTCCAGGAACAGTGTCTTGACTAATCCTGGGGGTGCATAGGCCTTCGGCAAGGAGTTTCCCGCAAGTGTGGGTAATTCAAGGGAAAAATCCCCTAATCCGATGGCAGATTGTTTGCACCCAAGGGGATTTGAACCTTAAACCTGGGGGGAGCATACCCATAAGTCCAAGGCCTTTACCACCTGAGCCACCCCTAAGGGTCGCAATGGTTAGAAACTTTGGAAGGAAGTATATTTCCCTTATTTTCTAATGAACACAATCCTTCTCTTTCACAAAGTCTCGCATATTATATTATTTTCATATTACGCTAGGAATGCATTCTTTTCTATTTAAAAATTTCTGATCTTTTTTTTCTCTGGGACTCTCGCTCTTAACAGAAGCAGGAAGTCAAGTACTATTCTTGGATCAATAATTCCCAACTCCATTACTGATGCACTGGATCCAGCTCACCGTCATGTACTTCATAGTGCTGTTACAGCAGGAGTCAAAAGGTGAAGCAGCTTGTAACCTATTTAATGTACACTTTAGTGGATTAGATGACTGATATAGTAAAATTATAGCACTATAATAATTATACAATTCTGATTTGAGACCCATGTTGAGGCTTCTGCTTGGCTGCGATTCAACAAAATATGTTCTTTTTCATGTTCTACCTTTCCTTCTAATCAATATCTTCAGATAAACTAAATAAATAAATAAGAACGAAAAATAATTGGATTAGTAGGCCTATGACATTCTAATTTATATCTGATTTATTTCCATGAAAAAGAATAAAAAACAAAAGAAAACTTTACTAGTAGATTTTTAGGATGTATTCATTTGTTAATGTCATTTTTTTATAGAAATTTGTTTTTGCAAGTTATATAATTCTTTTTCTTTCAATATTGTTTTAGCCCATTTACTTATGCAATCAGTTTTATGGTACAGCAATGCAGTGATTCGCAAAGTTGACAAGGTTGCCGATGCATCTACACCTGGAATTGCATCTTGCAAGTGAGTTTTCTGACATGCCAGTTCTTAAAAATGTCTCTTTAGGGTGTTTTTGTTTTTTTCTTCCCAAATGTTGGATTTTGTGCTTGTTTTTTGTTTTTGAGCAAGATAGGATTTGCGCTGTTGCCTATGTATTTTAATACCATTTTTCTGAATAAAAAAAAGGACTGAAATTCATCAATTCCCCTAGCAAAAGGTGTGTAACTTGTGCTAAAAAACCTCCTGTATGGTTGTTGCCCTCACCATTGCTCAAAGTCCACCTCAAACTGATGCCAGTGGTTTCAGAGTATCATTTGTGATGAATGTTAAATGTGTCCCGTGGTGCTTAAGCTGATAACTTCAACCCTATCACTTGGTGCTTCTGGTGATTTCCTAGATCCATGTTATTGTGATTTTTCTGATGCTGCTGTTGACAACTTTTATATCATCACAGTTTTGTTAGCAAGTTGATGCTGTATTTTGTTTTCAATGTCAACAATTGAAGCTACTGGTGGTTGTGCTGAGACCGATATACATCAATGTGTCCCCTGGGCATCCCTTTACATTATTACCAGACAGTGATTGTTGGTGAAGATGAATTGTTTGATATGTCAAATCATTCTAAATTGCTTGCACTTGGTCATAGAAGTGTGGTGTTGATGTCATGTTTGTTTGTTTTATTTTGTTTTTATCAGTGTATGTTTGTTTGTTTTATGAAGGTCCATCCCTGCTCTAGAAATATATCTAGAGCAGGGATTGGTATTTTTTTCACTCACCCCTTCCCAATGCAACCATACCCCATCCTACTCACTCCATATGCTGATTGGGCACCAATGTTACCACTGCCATTAATTTCAAAAGGAACTTTGAAATTGGACCTGAACATGCAGAGGTCGTCTTTGTTAGTCTTACCATATTTCATCACCTTCACATCTATTGGTCTAATTTATCGTAGCACGCAATGGTTATGTAAATTCTCAAGTCTGTTTTAAATTATGCAATGATATTGGTTTTTTTTTTCCTGAGCCTATGAAATGATATCCAAAACATTATCTATAGCGAAGTCCATGATTATTTGTTTGCTATGAGCTTCCAAATGGATTTTGATGTAATAAAGACGAACAATTTCTCTAGCCTCCTGGATATACTGCAGAATTCTGTCTCTAGTCTGCTGAATTTATTTTAAGAATCATCCTATCGTCTTACGTTCTTTCTGCTTTGGATTCTCCAGGGCTACGATATCTATAATAACCTACAATGGGTACTTCCAGGAATACAGCTTTAGGCTGAACTATCAAAATGAGCCTTTGTGGACTTTGGAGCATGAATTTAATCTTTTATCACCAGTCTCAGATACTGCCAGCTCGTGATCAAATGTCACACAGACACATCTATGCTCAAAGCTTGGTAAAGTGCACACATGTTACCATATGCTATCCCCCTTATATAGAATGAATGTTTCATCTTTCTTGTTTTTGTTTAATATCTACTCCTGCTTACATAGCAAATACCATTAATTGTGACTGAATAAAAAAAACTGTTGCTAAAATTCTCCTGCAGCATTGCGAGAAACCGTGATGGACGACAAAGACGTCAAGAAACGATTATGCCACATGTTGATATGGTTACATTGTACTGCTCCTTTGGATAAGATATTGGTCTGTTGGCCCTAACTTTCTGCAGAAGTAGGAATTCAATCTATAGAATGTCCATGTAAATATTACTTTCACACTCATTATATGATAATTTTATGTACCCTCGTTATCAGTCACTTCTTATTCTTTGGCTTTTGTGAAATTGAAGCACTGTTATTTTCTTGTTATTGATTCTGTTCGGGTTGAGAAGAAACAGAATGTGTCAGCTTATTCACATTTTAAATGGGCAATATTTGCAGATATTTGGAATCTGAAAATTCAGAAATTATGAACATGCAAGGCTCCTGCAATATTATGGGATAGAAACCCTATTTCAACCCACAAATTAATACAATGACACAAGTACATTAAACATTAATTTTCAAACAGTAATTGTTATAACACAATCTTATATGAGTAATTATCAATATATAGGCCTCGTTTGTTTTCATGAAACTTTCTCAATTCAATTTATCTTCTCTCATCTGCAAAAATAATAGTAAAGAGAATCACATTCTTCAACTTATAGACGAGAGACTGCTTGTTACATGTATATGTATGTATATATCAATGTATGGGTGCGCATATACTCTTCCATTGAAGGGTATGAAGTACCATTGGACTTGGTGGTTGCCCCGAAAGTACTAAAAGAAAAAAGTATGCCTTTGTGGATGAAATACGTACCATGCAAGAAAAGTTCAAAAAATGGAAAGTCAGGAACTCTTATTTGGCAAAAGATAAACAGGGTTCTAGACATAACAGAAGCACCAAGGTATTATTTGTGTCGAGTCATACAATTGCTTTATTTGTGTCGAGTCATCTCATCTATTCATGCATTGAATGATAATAAATTTAAATAATTTTAAGGGTGTTTTAAGATCCCATACATTGGTAGGTTTGGATGGTGATATGAGAACTTTTCATTTAGATGAAAATTTAAAGTATTATTTTTTAATATTATTATTGTTTTAAAATTTAAAAAAATTTAATTGAAATTTGAAAAAAGTTGAATTGTTTATTATATTTTGTATGAAAATTAAAAAAAATGTAATAATAAGATGAAATGAAAATTTTGTGTCTCATCCCACTTGCCAAACCTGCCCCATTGCAAATATTTGGAGGAAATGTAATTGGTAAAACATAAAACAAGGCAGTTCAACACTCCAAATGTGAGGTATACATACGCATTACACAGTCATTCTTGTCTATTACTAGTTCAGCAACAGAATCCGTTAAAAAAAGAAAACCAAAACCAACAGTTCTTATCGTAATAACAGTTCTTGAACGTGATAAATACACAAGGCTAACATACAAATCATTTTGCTCCTTCCCTTCTTCCAAATTGTCCATTTCTTCTCTTGTTTCTGATCTTGTAGCTGTTGTTTTGTTCAATCATTTTTTTGGGATCAATCTGCAGTCATTGGTTGGACCATACAACACCTAAAACGGGCCTTGCGGACTGTTGTCATGATCTCATTCTCCGCATTTTCAAGCATTCTGACAACTTCAGTGAAGGGTGGCCTGACATCGGGGTTGGCATCCCAGCATCTAGTCATGATCTCACTTAGAATGGGTAAGCAGTCATTCGGGATGACTGGTCGGACACCTTTGTTGACAACTGCAAATGCTGCCTGCACTGCCGTCATGTTCTGGAACGGAAGCAGTCCAGTTATGAGTTCCCAGAGAACAATCCCAAAGCTATAGACATCTACTTTCTGTGTGTAAGGCCTATGCTGGATCATCTCCCTGCAGAGTCACATAAAAAAGGCAAGTAGACCACATTATAAATATGAATATTTAAAGAAGCAGAAATAAGAAATAATATATCATAATCAGCTCTGGATACAACTAAGCTAGCATCCAACAGAGCCCCCAATCAGTCAACCTGATCGATTGACATCTTTGGCATTCTAGGCTCACCAAACAACAATTAGGTTCTAAGCAGAGTACATTCTCTCGGCTCTAAAAATATGATAAAATCCCAACACAAGGTTGTTGTAGACTAAAATCATGTCAATTATGAAAGCCAAATTGTCAAGAATTTCATAACGGTACATGATTTCAAACATAGCCAAGTTGAAAATTATGCTGATAACATTAAGCGCTAGTTTGGATCTCAAATCTATCTCAACTCTTCATTACAACTTTTTCAAATTTCAACACAAAATATAATAAAAAATTTAACTTTTTCAAATCCCATAATAACAATAATATTAAAAAATAATATTCTAACAATATTTTTTCATCTCAACTCAACTTAACTCAACTCAGTTCAACATCCAAACGCAGCCTAACAAACCCGCTATACTTTTCCAGACAAGATAGAAATTCTATTGGAAGAGTTCAATTCCAAACCTTATTGCCTAACCAAACCCAAGAACCTTAAAGTTTATGCATGGTTAAAAGGCAGCGACACCACCTTCACACCAACCTTCCAAAACATATGAATGTGCATGCTTTGCACTAATTTTGAAAAATCATATCTAATCAGCTATGAACAATGCTGTAATCTTAATGTTGTTACCAATGAAGAATGCATTAAGTTCTTCGTATGGTTCTCACAAGAAAATCAGATATAGCTCCAGGGCTATTGAGTGAATAATCTTACATAATTTCAAAGTGAAAACAATCACGACTAAACCAAAAAAAATTTCAGGCATCAGATCCATATCAGCTGACCACAAACCTACATATGGCACTACTGAACAAAAAACATATTTAAAAATTACAAGAATATGTATAACCTTTTAGCTGTAGAAAATGTCAGACAGAGAGCTTATATTGGTACCTATGGGTGAACTAATCAGACGATTCACAGCATTTCCATCTCCAGAAAAGATGTAAAACTTTGATGGGTATTGGCAGTTGAAATATAGGATGACGATATTAATTATACAAACCTATCAGAATTGAGTGAGTAAAAAGTGAAAGGGAAAAAACATTCATGTGATGGATGCCAATTAATTTATTACTGAAAAAGGTTATTACAATATTTATAGAAAATTGAACTAATGTGGACTTTTAAGTGCCAGAACACTTCAGGAGCATCATCTAATACAAGGATACACAAATTAAAAATTAACTACATAATGATACAACACCAACAAGAACACTGAGGAAGTCAAAAACAGATTGATAAGTACCAATGAGAGAGAGAGAGAGAGAGAGTGAGAGTTTAGACAGCTAAAGGGCCAGAAGTCTTACGGAGCCATCCAGCGGTATGTCCCTGTCTCTGGTGTCATTCCTTCAGTCTGCACCTCAATCCGGGCAACTCCAAAATCTGCAATCTTAATGGATTTATCTGCATTAATCAACAGATTGTCAGATTTCAAATCCCTGTGAATCAGTCCAAGCCCATGCACATATGCCATCCCCCTTGCAACATCCAAGGCCTGTTTGACTGCCAGTTTCAATGGAACAGCTCGATTATGTCGCTTTGTCAAAAACTGCCGGACAGAACCCCCTTTTGCATACTCTGTCACGATACACCATACCATGGGTTTCCTACAGCCACCAATAAATCGAACTATATTTGGATGCTTCAACGTGGCCAGCATCATAACCTCTTGCTGAAATTGTTGCTCCATCAACTGAGCCTTTTCTGGATTATTTTCTGGCCTCTCCAAGATCTTGATAGCAACATCCTCACCATTATAAGTACCTCTGTAGAGTTTACCAAAAGCCCCTTGAGCAAAAGGTGCTCCCATGTTGAGCTTCCTTAAATCAATCGTCCACTCATGAAAGTTCTCAAGCCCCAAAGTAGGGGAATTGCTATCCATTAATGCTTGGGCCAGTGCATCATCACTCAATGCATGTGTTACTCTTCCTCTTCGATTAACACTTAATGCAACAGAATGATTGTCAGTAGCACGCCGCCGTAACCCTTGGTGGTTTAAAATGCGAGTGTGGGAGCCATTTGAACCTACACTGCTGTTATCTATAGACATAGCGACAGAGCCTCCACCATTGCTTGTTTGCAGGCTTCCAGAACTGTCAATGGACATGTTGGAACCCTCACCAAGTTTATGGTAAAATCCTTGCGAAAAATCATCATAGTTATTGTCATGCTTGTTCAGGCCTATTATTCCAGTGAATTTTGGACCACCTTCCAACATTTTCCTTTCTGGGCAGCAAAACCTTCAAGTCTCTTATTTCTTCAACATTAGAAATCCCAAACTCAAAACACCCTCAGCAACACCTTAAAACTACAACATTCCAAAAAATTTCAACATCAAGCCATGATTTTAATAAACAAAACCCCTTACTACTTCATGTGTGACTTACGGTTTAAAGGTCTTCTAAATTATTGCTATCTTCAGAAAATTTAAATTTCCACAAAACAAAGAACACTTCATTTGATTGCTGGACAGGAAAAAAAAAAGGAGGAAAAACAAAAAAAACAAAAGTTCGAATAAAGCACCTCCACCTAACATTCGAACTGCGCTTACTAAATATGGTTTGAGAAGATCAGCTGTGAGTTTAATTCTTGATAAACGAAACAACATGAAGCATGAGTCAAACTTCCATATTCCCTTCCTATAATTGGTTTCCTTAGCAGTTTATATGTATATAGCTAGAAAATAAATAAATAAATAACAGTACGGGACAATTACTTGTAAAAAAAGGGGAACAATTAGCTCAAAACAAAAAATCTCCTACGGAACGGCCAGATTTTAGCCACATGTTGGGCTCAACTGAATTTTCCCACTAAATTCTCAAAACACGAAACGAAAAACGAAACTCCTCAGATGGAAATAAATATATAAACCCTAAAGAGCATCTGAAAGCCCCAAAACGGAGCCGAATTCTCAACAAACCCCAACGAAATCACACATCGGAATATTAACATTTATTGTAATTAAAATTCAACTCACCGAGTATGACGGAAATTACATAGCTCAAAAAAGTATATCCCCAAAAAAAATGCGACAATTTTCTTCAACCAAAGCACCCGAGAAACAGGAAAGAACAAAAATTGAGATTTTAAGAAAACCCCAAAAACCAAAGATTCATTTTTTTTTTCTTATTTTTGTTGTCCCTATTTGACTTAGAGCTTCAATCGAAGAATACTCGCGAAACTTACCTCGATCAAGAGCGCTGGGCCTTGCGACTCCGACTCCGACTCCGATCGAATCGGAGAGAGAGAACCCAACGATGGACGGTCAAGATTGCGCCTAAGACCCTCTCTATCTCTGTCTCTATCTATATCTGCGTGTGAGAATGTAGAAGATGAAGACCGAGACGACCAACAGGAAAACAAAGAGGGGGGGGGGGGGGTGAGGGGTTTTATCACTTCTAATTTTAATTAATTAATTACTTTTTGTTCAGCCATTGGCCATTGCTTTCCTCCGCTTCTGTTTTTACTGCTCCAACTCCTTTCTTCTTACTTAGTTCTCTTTTCTTTTTTTTTTTTTTTTTTTTTTTTTTTTTTAATTCACATAATTTATACATTTTTATTACACGTATATGGGTGAGAACATTTATCCTTTAATTATTTAAAAGAATAAAATACCCAACTCAGAATTCTATTGGAATGGGAGAAATTAGACTTATTTTTTCATATATTTCCATAGTCATTTTGGGTATCAAATATTAGGTTTGATTTTATTAATTAATTGCATGGATTAGCTATGTTTATCAAGCCATTGATTCCAAGATTGATAAAAATAAAAGAAAATTGGATTAAGGATGTTTATTTTCAGGCCAAGTCTGAACTTCTTGGTTTAGATCTGACCAAATTTGATTGAGCTTAGCTAGTTTGAGGATTAGTCTAAAGTTTTTTAAAACCAACTCAATTAGATCAAAGGTTACTAAGTAAGACTAATACTAGATACAATTTTAAAATGCGTAAGTTTTGCATATTTTTTTTTGAAAAATAAAATAAAATTTACTATTAAAAAAATAATTTTTTCACGTGAAGATCACATTTCCTTACATTTGTTTAAAAAAAGATAACAGAACTTGCATATTTTAAAGCAGCAAATATCACTTACTAAATAAACCTATTCAAATAAACAAGAGTATTTTATGTTATTTAAAGAGTTCATAGTTTAAAAAAAATTATAATCATTTAAGCACAAATTTCTCTACTTTTCTTCTCAATACTCATAAATTCATATAAAATTCAAGACCTGAATACTCATACCATTTATGAACTATATTCTCGTACAAAACTTTGTTTGTTTGTTTATATATATACTATCTGCATATAATCATTAAGGATGCATATGATACATGTGAGTTCTGTAACATACAGCCACTTTTACGTACTTTTTATACACTACACTGATGTGATTGGTTAATGCAGTTATTTTATATAAAAAAAAATGACACGGCCAATCACATTATTAAAGTGTGCAAATGAGTGTGCAAAAGAGAAAATAAAATTGAATGTATATAGAATTTTTGTATACATATACATGATATATATTGGTTATAGATAGATATATGTATAAATTATATGTGTATATAGGTTATAAATGTTATAAATATGTAAGCATAACTAATATCTTATGTAAATATGTATAAGATTATCGTAATTATACAGTTAACTTACAAATATTAATGTACTACTAGTTTGAATATTAAATAATATATACTACATGACTAACTAAACTCATTCAAAATCCACTCGTTTACATTATTTTCATTTTCTTCTTGGCATAGTGTAATTTTGGAAATGCTGAGGTGGCTCGATGAGACTAAAAAGAGAAAAGAAAATGATAGATAAACCAACAAATATACCTATAATTTGTGTTGATTAGGCTTTTTTTAAAAGGATTTGTGTTTGTTTATTTTTTTAGTATTGTATTTGTTTATTTTTTTGTAGTTAAAAAAAGAAAAAAATTGCAGTGTCCTCGCCTCCTCGGTGGGTTTTCTTGGTGGCCCTAGCATTGCCCATAAAAAAATGATATTTGAAGTCTTTGAGTGTGTAAGTTTCGTACACTCATTTTGAAAAAAGTGACTAAATCTGAAACGCACATGAAAAAATTATTTTTTTAATTGTAGATTCCATTTATTTTTTTTTCAAAAAGAATACGCATGGTTTACATATCCTAGAATTATATCTAACACTACTTAGTAAGTAAATCTACACCTCACAATTTTTTAATGTCACATTGTCAGTTAACATTTTTAATTAAAAAAACATGAGAGACTACTTGGATTCAATAACAACAATTACATGACTTCTAATTTAGTTAAAAATTATATGCATGACTCCTAACTAATTTGTTCAAGAAATTCATGATCATATAGAAATCCTTTACAAATCGTATGACTCATGCCTTTAAAATCAGTGAATTCTGTCGCCAAGCCTTGTAATTCTCACCCTTAATTTTTCTTGTTCTTCTAGCTATCTTGAACTCCATGTCAGAGCCAAGTGATAACAAATGGACCTTGGAAGAAAATGAAGTTTTCGAGAACGCTCTTGCAACGTACTCGGAGTACCTTGATAAAGAACAACTATGGGAACAACTATGGGAGAAAATTGCTTTATTAATCCCAACCAAAACCACTGCTCAAATAAGCTTACACTACAAACATCTTGTTGAGGACATCGAGTTAATTGAATCCGGTCGTCCACCACTCCGATATTATTCGAGTAAGCATGTAGAAGAAAAAGAACCGAACAAGGATGAAGATGATGATGACGACGACGACGATGACGACGACGAAGATGACGATGACGACGACGACGATGACGATGACGACAACGACGATCACAACGGGGGAGAGGACCAATCTTCTACAACAATTAAATAATAATGTTATGATTAATTAACTTAAGTCAAGTAGCATGATATTTTACTAGAATATGTCATTTCTGCAAATAATTGTCATATGGTTATTGCTCTTGTAAGGGTTTCTCTATACAAGAGCGTGAATAAAATTTGGTTATGTCTACATGTCTATACATCTCATTCAATGCTCCTGTTGTCAGTTTTTATCAGTAATTTTATTATCAAAAATATTTGCTGAAAAAAATTGATATCAATAACATTCTAAAAGATGAGTTGAAATAATGAGGTCCACCAACATGCAAAATTTGCTACAATATTTCATTCAATTACGTAGCAGCCTTTAGGTAATGGAGGTCCGCCAACATATCGAAATCTCTTCAAGATTTCTGCATTCTCATAGAAATATTTCTTTAGACTCTTTTTATCTGCAGATCCTCTTGAGCTTTCAATCTGGACAGTCCTCAGGCAATGCCGCCAACATGGAAATGGTAGAAGTTTGCAACAGTTGGTATTCTCCGCTTTATAAATAGGCTTTTTATAGGAGAACTGTAAGAAGAGCACATGTACAGTTAATAGTTATCAAAGTGAGAAATGATATTTGCAATCTTATGATGTGTAAGTCTCGTGCACTCCCTTTGAGAATAAATCTGAGACCCATGTGAAAAAATTATTTTTTTAATAATGGATTCCATTTTTTTTCAAAGAGAGTGTGCGGGACTTGTATATTCTAGGACTGTATCTATTATATAATACCTTGAAAGATATGTTGTCTTTGTAGCTTGATACCGGACTAAGCCCCCACTCTATAATTAAACTATCAAGCAGAGGAGAAATCCAAAGCAATATATCCACAAGTTTGTTCATTCTTGACTTAGTAGGTGGATTGTTTAGTTGTAGCTTCAATTGCTTGACATTATATGATGGGGAAGGTAGTGTTTGCCTCAGTTCTTTTGGAATAATTGCATCCTAATTGGCACATTAAACAAAAAGCATTTAGTATTTGAGAAAGAAAAGAAAAGAAAAGAAAAAAAACCAAACGAATTAAAGAAATCAATGAGAGAATCAAATAATAGGAACCAGAAGATACCTTGGCAGTGCTAATATCCAATGTCAATGATTTTGGATCACTTAATTTTCTGAGGAACTCGATCATTTTATCATGCAAGGCTGTCTCGGGGAATGAATCAATAAAAGTGAGGCAAACTTTCAATACATTCAAAGCCTTCAAAGAAAATGATATAATCTGGCCATTATAGGAAAGATTTTCTAAATTAGGAGTGTCAATGTCAACTTCAACAAGATTCTGGCAGCGGTAAAAAGACAAGCTCTTCATACAATGACCTGAAATCTTAATCCTTTCCAACATGAAGCAACGAAGTAGGCATAGTTCTTCAACCAGTAGAAGTTCAGAAAGAAGTTTATGCAACCACCTATCTGTTACAGCATTTGTTGAAAATAGCAGTAACTTCTTTAGATTTTTGCAAGTCACTATGTTGAAGATCTGCCATGGCTCAGGAAAGTTAAGACTGCTCTTGATGTTCAAATATTGAAGTCTTGATGCTTGAAGAACAACAGTCTTAAGATTACGATTGAATCCTAGCTCAAGGGCCATGAGTTTAGGAATCCCAGAGAGTTTGATGCTTTCTAAACCATTACAAGCTGAAAATCTCATGTATTCCACCACAGGACAACCATCAACTAGATTTTGGATTATTTGATCATTTACAGGAATTGTGTCAAATACCAACTTTTTCAAATTGGGTAAGTTGATATCTCCAGAATTAATAAACTTCAAGTTGCACCCATATAAACACAATTTGGTTATGGATTTTGAAACTAGAACACTCTGATGCAACTTATAGTGAGGAGAATACTCTGCTTCAGTGTAAAGGTTCAACTCTTTGACATTAAGCTCAAGTACATAGCCAATGCAACTGTTCACAAGAGCTAAGAGTCCTTGTTGATGTAAGGTTTGTAAGGGTATGTAAAGTTCAAACTTTTGTATATATAGCTCCTGTCTATGGCGGTTGAGTACAATTCTCTCAACAGAATTATATAATTCCTTGATTCTCTGTTGCCTACGTTCTGTGCCATGAAACAAGTCTCTGTCAAATTTCAGAAATGGGAATGAAGTCCAGGCCTTGTTCCATGTCTTGGACACTATACTACATTGAGCTATTTGCTTAAAAGGAATGAATGAGAGAATGTGCTGCAGAACAGGTTCCGGCAATGAGGATATTCTGTCGAGTTCCTGCTCCATTATGATAATTTAGAACAACATTTGCTTCCCTGCACAAGGACTGTTGCTCATCAGTTTCTCTATTTACATATGCCTCTCTAAATTTATAATTTTCAATATATCATTCACAGAAAAATAGGCTTCAGCATTTTTTTATAACCTCTTTCTACCAGAGACAAAAGTTTGTTAGATTCCATCAAAGACATAATCTGATAATGACACCAACAACAATGTACTCAGGAATAAACAAAGAGTAATAGACACAGTGCACGTTCTTTGAAAAAAAGTGAGGTTCACTATTAAACAAAAAAGCTTTTATTTTTGTATGGCCTCATATGTAATCACTTTTTTCAAAGGGAGGGGATACGCCCTGCACATCCTGCAAATATCATTTCTCATAAACAATTGAAGTAAAAACATTTTCTTTTTGTAGAATTTATCTGAATTTCACAGCTCTCAAGCTATCTACGAAAAAGGGAAAACAAAACGAGGGAGGAGACCCAAAAGTACAGAATTTAGGAACAAAAAGTGGAGAAATGTTCTATATGATTTGATTTTTATAGGAACGATGATTGTAAAACTCTTTTTATTAAGTACCACATCAAAACATGCAGACTTTCTTTTGGTAATTCTCTTTACAGATGCAACACTTCTCAATATTAGATGGGTGGCCAAAAGTACCGAACTTAGGAACCAAAAGGTAAAAAAAAGACATTCTACCATTGTATAGGAACCAAGAGTAAGCTTTTACGTTGCAGGATAATAAAATACCTTGGAGAACAGGACCATGAACTAGCAGCAGGAACAGTACACGGTTTTATGAAATTCTCGGAATGGTGGCAAAACCCAAAAGAAATTTGCTCCTTTCTAATACTTCGAGAGCTTATATACATAGGGTGAGAGAGAGAGTCTCGTTTGCAATAGAATTCTATCATATCAGGAATCCTTGTTAAACAGCGGGGTTTCTGCCAAACTATTCGGATTGAGATACATGCACGTTTTCCTTCTGAGTAGTGTTACATCTACGTTTACGCACAATATGATCCTATACGCATTGATTAATAGTCACATTTTGTCAGTATTTTTTTTTTCAAATTAAGGTTATATAAATAAAATCACAAGTATCGATAATATTTTCTTTTTCGAGTAGTGCTACATGTATATATAACTTTACGTATAATATTATACGTATTGAGTATCTATTACATTTTATCAATTTTTTTTTTTTAATTTGAATTTTGAATTTTCAAAATTTTCACCATTTTAAGAGTTGACACCTGCGCAGGCGTATCATTGTGTGAGAATAAAAGCCTGTAGGGGCTGAATTGACATAAACTCCTAGCCTCTAAAACAGAAGTCTTGGGTTCGAAACCTCCTCTCCGAACGTATCAATTAGTTTAGTAGGAATAATAATAAAAAATAAATATAATATGTGGGGAGCAGTTAGAATCTTGGAATAGAAGAAGTTTTAGCAATGTTCAAAAGAATCTGAAGAAGGCAAAACTGCAGCTACAATTAGTTCAAGAATCTGATCTATGGGGGCATAACCAAGAGGAGATTAAAAAGGCACGTGCAGAGGTGCATAAGTGGTTACAAAGGGGTGAAATTATGTGGCGACAGAGGTCACGAGTTTTATGGTTAACAGATGGTGATAAGAATACTTTTTTTTTTCACCATAAAGCTTCCCAGAGAAGGGCTAGAAATTTGATTATGGGGATACGTGATTCCTCAGGGAATTGGCAAGTGGATGAAGCCAAAGATAAAGTGATCCTTGATTATTTTCAAAATATTTTTACTGCTTCAGATGTGAGAGGTAATATGCAGTTTCTTGATAGTATGGAAGGCAGGGTTACCATTGAGATGAAAGAAGAGCTTGACAAGGAGTTTGCTGCTGAAGAAGTAGAAATAGCCCTCAAGGTAATGCATCCTAACAAAGCACCTAGACCAGATGGTATGGCTCCTTTGTTTTATCAAAAGTATTGGTCTGTTGTGGGTAAGGATGTTACAGAAGCTGTTTTACAGGCTCTTAACAGTGGTACATTTCCTACTCAAATTAATCATACTTTTGTTACCTTAATACCAAAAAAAAAGACAGCTGAGTTGGTTTCTGATTTTAGACCAATAAGCCTATGTAATGTGGTTTATAAACTAGTGTCTAAAGTATTAGCAAATCGACTTAAACGCATTCTACCTGATCTGATCTCCAAGTCTCAGTGTGCTTTTGTACCGGGTAGGCTGATCTCTGACAATGTTCTTATTGCATATGAGCTGGTCCATTTTATTAGCAGGAAGAGGCAAGGGAAGCATGGTTTTATGTCACTCAAACTTGACATGAGTAAAGCCTATGATAGACTTGAATGGGTTTTTCTGGAGAAAGTGATGCTGAAGATGGGGTTTGGTATAAAGTGGGTTGGTTTAATCATGCATTGTGTTAAATCAATTTCCTTTTCTATTTTGGTGAATGGGGAACCTAAGGGACCAATCTTTCCTAGCAGAGGAATTAGGCAAGGGGATCCCATCTCCCCTTACCTTTTCTTACTTTGTACTGAGGGCCTTATTTCATTGCTACAGAAAGCTGATGTGGCTGATGCAATAGAGGGGATTCGCGTATGCAGAGGGGCTCCAAAGGTTAATCACCTTATGTTTGCCGATGATAGTGTTTTATTTTGCAGGGCTAATCTACAAACAAACGTGAATATTCTTCACTTATTGGAGATATATGAACATGCATCTGGCCGAAAAGTGAATAGGGAGAAGACTTCTATGGTTTTCAGCAAGTCTGTTCCCACAAGTGTGCAAGCTGAGATTATGCAGTTTTGGGGAATTCAAAGACATCAACAGTATGATCGATATTTGGGGCTCCCATCTATGGTTGGTAGACGAAAACATTATGCTTTTTTTGAGCTAAAGGCAAAGGTTTGGCAGAAACTAAAAGGGTGGAAAGAAAAACTTTTATCACAAGGAGGGAAGGAGATACTTATCAAAGCTGTTGCACTTTCTATTCCTACTTATTCTATGAGCTGCTTTAAGCTTCCTATGTCTTTGTGCACTGAGCTAGAGAATCTAATTGCTAAATTCTGGTGGGGTCAACGAAATGAAGAAAACAAAATTAGATGGGTCAGTTGGAAGAAACTGTGCAGATCAAAAGGTCAAGGTGGGATGAGTTTCAAAGATTTGCACATGTTTAATATGGCTCTTCTTGCTAAGCAGGGATGGAGAATTCTAAAGGAGGAAAATTCTTTGCTTCATGATATTTTTAAAGCCAAGTATTTCCCAAATTCAAGCTTTAAAGATGCAAAGATAGGTGCTGATCCTTCCTATGTCTGGAGGGGAATATGGGAGGCAAAGAGTTTACTTTTAGAAGGATGTCGATGGAGAGTAGGTGATGGTAAGGCCATCAATATTTGGACTGATTACTGGTTGCCTCAGCATAAACTTATCCCAGTCCCAGTTTCTGCATCACAAGTTCATCTGGATTGGAAAGTTTCTGAGCTAATTGATGAGAACACTAAGAGGTGGGATATGGAGAAGATCACTAGGCTTTTACCCCCAAGAGAAGCCTATGAAGTCTTCAAGATATCACTTCCTGCTAATAACAGACCTGATACTATGATTTGGGAACCTGAGAAGAATGGTTTGTTTAGTGTTCGAAGTGCCTACAGATTGTTCTTAGCATCTCGTGGAGAGAGACAGTTAGGTGAGGTATCATATGGAGAGGAGCAAAGAAGGATGTGGAGGAAAATTTGGAATCTGCGTATACCAAACAGATTGAGAATTTTTGCTTGGAGGGTCTGTCATAACAGTTTACCAACTCTAAAGAACTTACAAGCAAAGAAGGTGGTGACAGAGGTAAGGTGTAGATGGTGTAACAGGGAGGAGGAAGATATTAATCATGCCTTGCTCTATTGTCCTAGGATCCAAGAGGTTCTGTTTTCTCAACTCACTTTCTTAAAGGATAATGCTGTACAGACAGATTTCATCAATATTGTGGAGACAACAATTCGAAGGAACAAAATTGGGGAGTTGGAGAAACTTTTTCTATGTGCTTGGGGAATTTGGTATAGCAGAAACCAATTAATATTTGAGAACAAAAGGATTTGTCCAGCAAAAGCAGTAGATCATGCCCTCTCAATGGCAAAGGAGTTTGAGGATGTTGCAGCAGCTGTGAAACTTGGTTCTAAACCTCACTGTGGTTGGATCCACCCACCCGTAGGTAGTCTAAAGTTAAATGTGGATGGAGCTCTATTTCATGATCAAGGCAGATATGGTGTGGGGATGATACTCCGGGATGAAAATGGGAAGGTGCTTTTTACAGCTAGTAAGCCCGAGCATGAGATCATTGATCCAATGGAAGTGGAATTTCTGGCATTACTCAGGGGCTTGCAGTTATGTGTACCCTTGGGAATTCATGATCTTCAAGTGGAAAGTGATGCTCTCTTGGTTGTGCAAGAGCTTTTAAAAGGGGAGGAATCTATGTCTATTTGGGGAAGTTTAGTTCTTGAAATTAGGAATTTGTTCTTGAGATTTCCTAAAATTGTATTACAGCATAGAGGCCGTACGGCCAATGCTGCTGCTGATTGTTTGGCAAAGTATGCTTGGCATCTTCATGACTTAATGGTATGGTGGGACTCTTTCCCTGCAGAGGTTTCACATATCATTGAGCATGATGCTTTGTAGTTATGTTTTTCATATGAATGAAGGTTGTTTTGTTATAAAAAAAAAAAATAAATATAATATGTGATGTGTGAGATGAAGATCAAATCTCGTTTGTTTAAGATATGGAGAGTTGGTTGTTAGAAAGCTCAAATACGGTTTTATAGCTTGTATATAGCTATTTTTTTCAAACAGAGGACATATTCAATTGCCTTAGTTAGTCTTTAATATAGTATCTATTTCTTTATATTGAACCATCTGATTATCAAATATCTAGAGAAGATTTGGTCATATATGATAAAAACAGTTAAGATATTACCGTATAAAAAACAAATAACTGAAACTGTTTACATCGTAAATTCTGAAAACAAATATACATTTATTGAAAGAATAATTATATTTAAATTTTTTTACACCACACACCATACACATGACATATTAAAATGGATAAATTCTACATGAAAGTCTTACATCACATTACGATTTGCCATTTTTTTCTGCTATTTTAATGTTTAAATATGTGTGTATTTAAATAAATGACAAAAATGACAAATCACATGTTTGTTAAGTGGATGTATGTAGTGTAAAGCTTCCTGTAATATTTCTCCTCTGAAAAATGTTATTAAAAGAACTCATCTGAAAAATTCACAATTTTAACCTCTAAGTTATTAATGTATATTCTACAGCCTTCATCGCAGCATCTACGGACCACGCCCTCTTAACTTTTGAATGTTCTCTTGAAAATAAAAGATTCCAAAAAATGAAAGAATCAATAATGAAACAAACATGGTCATATAGTCAACAATATTAACATGAAGAAAATGAAACAAAATAATGTTAAATACAGTGATAGAGTATGCAAGTCTTGTACGCTCTCTTTGAGAAAAAAAAGGAGATCTATCATTAAAAAAAATTATTTTTTCATGTAGTTTTTAAATTTATTCACTTTTTTAAAAATATGTGCATAAGACTTGCACACATTAAAACTATAAATATTATTTTTCAACCACAAATAGTGCGAAATGAACAGCAATAGCTCATTGGATTTGGCTCCTTGACATTGGATGTCTGAGCTCTTATTTGGAGGCAACTGTCTTCATGCATGCTTGTTCTAGTCCCAATTGGCCAATAGTTAGGACTATTTCGTTTTGCAGCAACGTGGGAAGGTCGCCATCCTTTGTAAGGTGATATGCAGTACTCCAAATCCACTCTTTTGGGAAGGATGTGAATTAATTTAAAACCTCACATTTTATTTTTAAAAACACGAGATTTACATGACCTATCTCTTGGATTCCAAAAGAAGTTTATGATTTCTAATTTCTAATTTCAAGATTTGTTAGAAAATTCTTATGATTCAAAAATCCTTTCAAATTGTATGACTCTCATACGTCTTAGTCAGTGACACCCATAATTAGCACATGCATTCGTATTTTTTGACATACAAAATTTGTGGCATTGGGGCACATAATTTTGTTGGGGTCACTTGGTTCATATTATTGGGTGGAACTGAAGAATTAAGTGCAAGAGATTGACCCTCATATGATAAGGTATGAATCATATGTTAGAGTTGAATTCATATAATAAAAGTGCATTTGATTGTATTCAATTAATATTGGTTTATTATAAGTGGACCAAGCTTCATGACAATTAACATAAGGTGTTTGCCAAATGTAGTTGTAATCATTAAGGGAAATCTCTTTTCCTCCCCCTTCATCTATCTCTATCTTCAACTTTATAAGAGAAGGAAAAAGATTTACTGAAATTTTTGCATTAATTTAAAGATTTAAAGTGCAAGATATAGATATACAAAGTATACACATGAATTTGAGGGAATCTTAATCCTTTAATAGATCTACAACGACTCATTTTACTTTGTTATAAGTTGTGTGAATATAAAATATTTAATTAGATGACATGGATGACTGATTTTAATTTTTAATATTGTGTAAGGAAGTGGAGTAGTTACCTTGTTACAAACGTCTCTCATTTTGTATTTCGTTTTCTTTTTGGATGCAATAACAATAAAAGAAAATATTAGTCTATTTTTAAGGTAATGCTTGGTTTCTTAACGAGTAATAGATTATTTGTGTAGATAAGGTTTATTTGACCATGAGATCAACCTAAAAAAAATGAGAAATGGTACTAGCAGTTCTAGAGTGTGATGCCCCTAGACTCCACTTGGGATTAGACAGTATCTAAAGCATTGAGACATGCAACACAATGTTGCGTACTCCTTATACATGACAATTAACATGCAATGCACCTAGCATGTTTATAGCAATATGTAATAATCGCAGTGGAATAGTTAAACTAGTAATGGTTTGAGAGTATCAAAACAAGTACTATTAATCCTAAAAGTAGTTTGAAAAAACATCCATACAAAATGAGGGTCTTAAAGCCTTGCCATTTCATAAAAACTTCAAAAACATTATTTTTCATAATATTGAAGTTTCACTTGTCTTTCTTCTTTAGTATCTTTTGAATGTCCTAAAAAAGCTTCAAAACATCACATATAAATTTTTCGACTACCTCGAGTCGATCTACTAGAACAGGTCCGCATATCTCTTAGGACTCTTTGGGCTTTCCTTAACTATTAGAGGCTCTTTGTGCTTATGCTTCCCTATTTGACTCACGGTCTTCTATACCTACCATGACATCTACCATTCCAAGGGTAATGGTAGCGGAAACTACCATAGTGAAATTTTAAGAAATCTCAACAAGTTAGACGTATATAGAAATAACATAAGCATGTATAAGGTAAACATGAACATGGATGTATGAGCATGATCATGTAATTTTATCAAAACATGCTCCCATCTATATTCTTTTTTAAAAAATACTAAACTTGTAACACGTAACAATTTGCCAATTCCTTTTTAAGCATTTAAGCTCTTGTTCAATATTACAATGCATGGATAGCTCACGGCTACCCCTATGAACAGTGGATTCCGTGCTAGTTACTGCACTATGTCAATGGCTCTTGATAAGCTGTGAATACATCATTACAAAGATGTTTAGGCAAATCGATATGCCTTCACCATGAACTTACAATATGATATGACAGTTCATAATTCACCTTCACCATACTTACAATATGTTGCACCCACTATCGTTAGACGATAGTACTTTGCTCTAGAATTCTTTAAAAAGAATCAATTTGAAGTTCGTTAACTGTATTTTGTCAACCCAAGAGTTACCAGTCTACTTTAATCACTGTAGATTGGGCAAGAGAGTTCCATTAGAATATTCCCTCATCCTAACATTGAAGTCACCTCAAAATGTGTTAAATGAACAACTCGAAACATGGCATGTTATCATGACGTGGCATGTGAACTTAACATATAATCATGGCATGACATATGATCATAGCATGTAATCATACTCAATATTAAGTGAATTCAACATGTGAATGACTTGAAACAATTAGAACATTTGGACATATAACACATGGGCATAACATATGATAATTCAACATGACACTTAAAACAAAATTTACAATGGCCAAACATGTCATATAGGCGAAATTCCAACAAGCATATAATCAGACATATCATGACAACCAAACATATGCATAAGTTAATATGGCATGAAACCGAACATACAATGTAACATTTAAGGGTTACAATCATGAATCAATACAAACAACACATATGCAACATTTACATAAAAACATGATAACATTATTCAAGGGTAAGTTAGAGACTAACTTAAAAAGTCCTGAAATTTAAGAATAATGCAAACGAACAAGCAAGTTGTAACATATGTTCTAAGAGTTAGATTCTTGAAGGGATTTTTTTTTTAAAAAATCTAAGCATTTAACTTGTGCACTAAGGGGATCAAAAGTCCTAACCCTAGTTCGCTTTTAGGGGCTATTCGACCTTCCAATCTCCTCTATTTTTTTGGTTCACTTATATACGTACCCACGGCAAGAGACCTTAGTGAGGCACTGAATGACAATAAACTTGTCACCAAGCTTTATCTTCAAAATAGACAAAACTCTAATATCCGAATGTGTAACAAATTATACATGTGTGTGTGTGTGTGTGTGTATGTGTGAAGCCCTAATGGCTGGATGTAATAGGAGTTTACACATCATTCCAGGTCGTGTATTCTCACTTGTTAACTCAACGGAAATATTCCATGAAATCCTAGTGATGGTCGACTATCACTCATGCATGCAAAGGGTTTTCTCCAAACCATTTTTCTTCAACTGGTTTTAAGAAACCCTAGAGGCAAGACTATACTTAAATTGGTTGCCTCATCAAGCATGACCTATTCTCTCATGGCCGAAATCACAATATCCTTCATTTCCCCTTTCAGGCTTCTTACAACACATGAAAGTGCATAAAAAACTTCTTACTCTCACAATGCGAGACCATTTGACTTATTCCCCTTTGAATTTTGTCATGATGTGCACAAGAAGGAGTAGGGTTTTGAGTTTCCTTATTGTGCTAGGCTCCACGAAATGCTTGTATCTTCCTACACCAATTCTTTTAGCAAGTGAAGTGTGTGTGTCGGTTGGATGGGTGGAAAAATCAACTAGGGTTCTTCCTTTGGAGGTTGAAGTGAGAGTGGAAGAGCTAAGGAGAAAAATATTATGAATGACACAATGACCATTTGGTTTCTCCTTAAGGGTGTAACCATGTGCCATAAATGTTTCCCCCTTAAATAGCCTCTCACCCACTAGTTCTCTCTCTCTCTCTCTCTCTTACATCCTCATGATTATTTACCTAGGGAATATTAAGAGTCACTTTGCATGTGTGTCATTTGTCATGCTCTCTCTTTCATTTGTTGTTGAATATTTTTGAAGCCATAAGCCCTTCTACCGAAAATATCATTTGTTTGCTTTTCCCTCCTCATTTCTATTTTAGACCCTAGGAACCATGGCATGAATGCCATGTGGCGTAATCCTTGTCCAAATCATGCACTTCTTCTTCTTCTTTTCTACAAACCCTAAAAGTATTTTTGCATAAACGCCAAGTGGCGTTGGCCCTTAGAAAACTGAAACATTTTTCTTTCTCTTCTTAAGAAGAAACCCTAAAAGTCTTTTTGCATGAATGCCAAGTGGCGTCGGCCATTAAAAACCTGAAACATTCTTCTTTCTCTTCTCATGATTGCCTTTTAGAAATCCTAAAAGTCTTCTTCCATGAATGCCAAGTGGTGTGGGCTTTTAAGAAACTAAATCTCACTTCCTCTTCCTCATAATTATTCTTCTTTGAGAACTTAAGAGTCATCTTGCATGTATGCCAAGTGGCATTAACCGAAATTTCCTTACGTCATCTTTTAGATTATTCCCTTGGGAACCTAAAAGTCTCTTATACAAACGATGCCAAGTAACAAGTACTTGCCATTACCAAAATCCTAATCCTTCATTCTAGGACTAGGCTTTGATTCCAAATGCTCAACTTCGAGCTCCGACTTTGACCAAAGTTGAAGGTCAGCCAAATTGAACTCCCAATCAGAGCGGATTTCAACTTCGATCGGAGTTGTGGGAGCTAGAGTTGGCATCAAAGCCATAGAGGAAGAGACATAGAGAGAGATAGGAAGCTTAGTGGAAATTGAAATTTCACCAAAAATTCATCCGAAATCCAAACAATGCCCATATCATATGTATAATGTGGGGAAGCTTTTATGACTAAGGTTTCTTTGTTTTCAAACATTCTATCTGTAGTTTTCTTGAATTTGGGCTTCCTTCATTTAAGCATACCCTACAATAAATACTTGTGGTTCTCTCTTTCTCCCCTTTCATCAACAAATAAAAAATTCAAGTTGTTTCTAAAAACCACCCGCCCCCAATCCCTTTTCTAGATGTTGAATCTTTTAATTTGTAATAGGGGTGATAGTACTTTTCATCATGAAGAAAATTAAGGCGAATCATAGAGCAATAGTTCTTGTTCATTACCAATAAAATCAAGAAAGAACAGGATTGATAACAAGAACAAGAAGAACCCATATTCTAGTCATGGGCTCGACAAGTTTTTTGCACTTCTGAATGATTTTGAAGAGAAGAGGAACAAAATTTACTCATAAGTGGACACCCTAGATATCTTTATGATGCACTTTGTGTACTCAAACTCAAACAATTGTGTTCCAATTTTGATGGAGTCCAAGAACAACAAGGAAGACAAAACTAAGACCAGAGATGGCAAAGATTACGAGTAGACACCTTGTAAAATCTATGATGCTGATTCGAAAGAAGAAGTGAGTACAAAAAGAAGAGGAAGATATTGAGGAGAACGAAATGAGTAGGGTTTGGGTTCACGAAAAGAAAAATATGAATATATAGGAAAAGAAAAATGACATTATTTTAAGACTTTCTTAAAAAGGTTGAACGAATTAGTTCTTGTGGTTGTGGGGGCTCGAATGCATCATGTGGGATTTACAAAATAATACCCCAACCGTTAGGCTACTCAACCTTCTATAATTTATATTACAATATAAAATACATTAAGTGTATTAATCGGAGTATTGTTCAACTCCGATCTCTGACTCTGAATTTCGAATTTTTCGACTTCGATGAAGTTTGAATCAGAGTCAAAGTTGGAGCAAGTGTCGGAGTTGTTGGAGTCTTAGCCCATTACTACCCCCTTCATCATTTTTCCCTTGAAACTCAAGAGACACCCCGTGTATGGGTGCCATGTGGCACCATCCCTATGCTAGTCGAATTACTCCTTCTCTCTTATCATTGTTTCCTCTTAGGAATTCAAAGAGTCACTCACCCACTAGTATATGGTTCCCAAATGGCGTAGACCATGGGAAGGCGTGTGCATTTTCTTCTTCCACTCAATCAAAACTCACATCTTGTCAATAGGGTGTGGGCTGGCTGAAACCCCAATATAATGGGTCTTCCTTGTGACATGCGTGGGTTTCTGCTTCTCTGGCTAATGTTTCTTTGTTTTCAAACATTTCTATTTGTAGCTTTCTTGAATCTGGGACTCCTCCATTTAAGCATACCCTACAATAAATACATGTGGCTCTCTCTTTCTCCACTTTCATCAACAAATAAAAAATTTAAGTTGTTTCTAAAAATCACCTTTCCCCCACTCCCTTTTCCAGATGCTGAATCTTTTAATTTGTGATTGGGGTGATAGTACCTTTCATCATGAAGAATATCAAGGCAAACCATGGAGCAGTAGTCCTTGTTTATCATCAATAAAATCAAGAAAGAACATGACTGATAACAAGAACAACAAGAACCCATATTCCAGTCATCGACATGACAAGTTTTCTGCACTTTTGAATGATCTTGAAGAGAAGAGGAACAAGATTTACTCACAAGTGGACACCCTAGATATTTTTACGGTGCACTTTGTGTACTTAAACTCAAACAATTGTATTCCAATTCCGGTGAAATCCAAGAACAACAAGGAAGACAAAACTAAGACTAGGGATGGCTAAGACTACAAACAAACACCGTGTAAAATCTTTGATGTTGACTTGAAAGAAGAAGTGAGTAGAAAAAGAAGAGGAAGATATTGAGGAGAATGAAATGAGTAGGGTTTGGGTTAACAAAAAGGACCAAGATGAACATATAGGAAAAGAAAAAGGACATTGTTTAAGACTTTCTTAAAAAGGCTGAATGAATTCGATCTTGTGGTTGTGGGAGCTCGAATGCATCTTGTGGGGTTTACAACATAATACCCCAACCGTTAGGCTACTTAGCCTTCTATCATTTATATTACAATATAAAATATATTAAGTGTATTAATCGGAATATTATTCAACTCTGATTTTCGACTCTGAACTTCAAATTTTTCGACTCCGACGAAGTTGGAGTCAGAGTCAAAGTTGGAGCAAGTGTCGGAGTTGCTGGAGTCTTAGCCCACTCCTACTCCCTTCATCATTGTTCCATTGAAACTTAAGAGACACCCCATGTATGGGTGCCATGGGGCGTCATCCCTATGCTAGTCGAATTACTTCTCCCTCTCTCTTATCATTGTTTCCTCTTAATAACTCAACTAGTACATGGTTGCCAAGTGGTGTAGACCATAGGGGTAGCGTGTGCATTTTCTTATCCCACTCAATCAAACTCACATCATCTTGTCAATAGGGAGTGGGCTGGCCGATGATACTTTTCTTGATACCTAATCAAATAAGAAAACATAGTACTAGACCATTAATTTGGCTTCAGTTTCCATTTATTTTATTTTTGAGTGATGCTATTATACCCCTAATTTATACCACTCATTTTGTCCCTTGACATGGCACCACACGTGACTTATTAGTTTTTTTTTTATAAATATATAATCCTAGATTCCTTATACCCTTTTTACGTTTGAGTTTTTTTATTTATAATTTTTTGGTGTCAAGTCAAGGGGCAAAATGAGTTGTATAAATTAGAAGGTATAATAGCATTACTCTTTTGTAATAATGTTACTGTTGGTAGGCTTGTGCAAAAAGGGCCTTGGCCTGATCCTTCTGAGAGACCCGCATTTTTCAACCCGAACAAACACGGGTTCATTGGGTCATAAGTTAATTACGAGTTTTACACCAACAACCCGTCAAAACCGAAAGAAAAACCCTATCTCAGACTCGAAAACGAAAACATCTCAAACTCGAAAATGAAGACTCGTCGTTCGCCATCACCGTCTTCTATCATTGCATAGGTGCGTTCTCTCTCTCTCTCTCGGTAAGATTTAGGTTTTCTGCTCTTGGGTAGGCCCGTGGGTTGAAGAGGGAGTGGTGGGGCTGGGGATGTGTTTGGGACTTTAGGTCTGTTGTGAGATGAAGGGAGAGAACGTGGTGGGTGTTTTCGATATGATCTTGAAGAATTTACAGAGTCAGATGTTGCACTTCAGGGCCATTTTAGCTGGAAAAAATTTCTTTTCACTACAACCATCAATGTAGCAAATTTCTCACCACCAATGCAGCCATTTCCTCGTGCTGGCGTGGTTGCTTCAGCCTACTCAACTGCAAAGCAAAACCAATGTTGGAGCAGAAGACTCGAGTTGAAACTATGGAGATCGAATGTTCTACATTTGGGAACAAAAGACTCAAAGTTGAAGATGATGGAGTAGATAAGGCAACTGGGTTGAGGTCGTGGGCTTTGTTATAGTGTTTGTTGAAGGCTGGGCTGGGAACTGTGGGCTTTATTTGCTAAATGTTGGGTCATACGGGTTCGACATGATCCAATTTTATCCGGATCGGATCAGATCAGATTGACACCTTATTTCATGCCGGATTGTAGACCTAACTGTTAGGCTCCCACTCTTGATTGTTTTAATTAATGCAAATTTACCTTGAAAAAACACAACAATGTCTTCAATTATCAAGTCATTCTATAAGCTAACTGGAGTCATTTTTTTTATAGAATTTTTGGAGCTTTTGTTTAAACTCGAGGCCCTAAAAGTAAAGTGGGAGCCATAGAAATACCATACTAGTTTTATCTTTTCGTCTTTGCTAAAGTATTTAGAGTTATTGCTAATAGTATTACACTTTGTATTTATCGCTATTGATGTGAATATTTTGGATAGAAGTAAACATTATAATATTTTTGTTATTTATAAAAAATTCTCTTTCTTTTTAGATGATGCAAACTCTTTTTTGTTCTTGAACAATCACGCTTTTATCATTTAGGTCCATAAAACTTTGATGAGTGTAATTTGAATCGTAATATATATGTGTGTGTGTGAAAGTGCTACAACTATAAAGTGATTTCACAAAAGTAAATTCATAAAACTAATATAGTTTCATGTAAGACGTTGGATTTACTTTATAATAAAAGTAATTTTACAATTTGATGTACCACATCAAACTACGTCAGTTTATGAGTTTGCTTTTATAAAATTCCTTTGTGGCCGAAGCATTTCTCATATATCTATATGATTTATTTTATTCTAAAGTCTGTAGAGCATACAATTCACTTTACTTAGGACATGTTTGAGGTTGCGTTAGGAATTTTAAAAAATGCTTAAATAACCTTAAAAGCTTTTTATTAAAAAAATTAGGTTGTTAGGGTGTTACATAGTAAAGTATTTTTTAATTTTAAATAAGCTAAAAATTATGTTTGAATTATTTTGATACTTTTTCTCAATCTTACTTTTTCAAATAATGCGAAATGTAGTTCTAATTTTAAAAACACTGTCAATGGGTAAAAATACCTATACAACTTTAAAATAATTATAACTTTCAAACTTTTAAAGATATGTTTATAATCTTTAAAAAAATAAAATGATTGTCATTTATACTTTAAAATATATTTTTTTAAATTTGTTTCCAAATAAACATAATATGTTTGAAAGTGTTTTAAACATATGGTTACTAAATAGTAGATAACTTTTAAATAATATAATTTATTACTTAAGTTATAAGTTATAAGTTTTAAAACTATAAGATATATTTCTTACCTTAATTCCAAACATGCATTTAAATGAAAAAATTTGATACGTAATTTTAAATTAAATTATGTCATGTAAACATTTTACTAGGTATGCTCTACATACTGGCTTGAGAATAGAATTTTTCTCGAAATTATATTTCTAGACAATTTAAGTGTTAATGTTGTGTTTTTTGTTTCCTTACAACATTGTTTTACATTTTATTTCAAAATTAAAGATGAAGTTAATTGATCCGAGATTAATTTAGTTATAAACAATAATAATTAAAAACTCAAAACGACGTTCGTTTACAAAACCAAAACGACGATTTTTTTAATGCTCAAGAAAATGCCGTTGGCAGAAAATGGTTGTTCTTGTTCGTTCCTCTCCGCTTGACTGCTTACCCACAGACATATAATAGATTCTTCCTTTTCTCCGATCACAAGCTCTCACAGAGAACTACTATGGCGGTAATTAGCTTCCTCAGATCCCAAAATCCTATTCCCATTTCTCTTTTTTTGAGAATTTTATATTTTACTTTGATCTGCCGTTGTGGCAGGATTCGACGGGGACGACGCTGATGGATCTGATAACGGCGGACCCTACTCCTGCTCCGGCGTCTTCCGGTGCGCCAGCTGCTCCGACTCCGGGTCCTTCTTCGGCTCAGCACACGCCCACGGCGCTGGGGAAGCCGGCCACAGAGAAGAAGTCCAAGAGAGCCACGCTCATGCAGATCCACAACGACACCGTTTCCGTTGCCAAGGCCGCTCTTAATCCCGTCCGCACCAACATCATGCCCCAGAAGCAGAAGAAAAAGGTGATCCCTTTTTCATCTCTCTTACTCTCGCCCTCGCTGGTAGCTGAGAAAGTGTGGAAAATCGAAATGTGTCATAGTTTATGCCGAATTCCGTGGAACGTTGAATTGCTCTTGTTTAAATTCTATCTTTCTTTGCCTATTCTGTACTTTTACGCTCTGTTTAATCACTAAAAAAATGCTGGATAACTGGATTTCTTGCACTTGAAAAGAACTAAGATCTTTGAAATATCACAGGTTAAATGATTGCAGATTTCTCTTGTTAGTAAAATTTTCTTTTTGTTTGGATTGAATTGGTGCTTAATGCAGTTTTGTTCATCTTTATAGCCTGTTTCGTATTCACAACTGGCGAGGAGTATTCACGAATTGGCTGCAACGTCTGATCAAGTAAATATCACGCTCCTAATATTTCTTAAGTGCTTGGAGATTCCTGAGTTGTTATTGTTTTCTTCGTTTACCGTGACAAATTTGTGTGTAGAAAAGCTCTCAGAAGCAGTTGGTGCATCATGTATTTCCAAAACTTGCTGTTTACAATTCAGTCGACCCTTCATTGGCACCATCTCTTCTCATGGTATGAGTAAGTCCTTGTTAGAGTTAGATTTCATTCCTTGCTTCTTTCTGTTGCAAATTATTTTTTTCAAGCATATCATTTTTATCTTTTAGCATAACTTAGGTCGAGTACAGTTTCTTCAATTGCCTGTTCCATCTTCTGTTGCGTGATGCGATATTGTTGAAACATATGATTCACAATGAACCACAGTTTTAGGTGTCTTGGTACGTTTGACCATTTATTGGTTTGGAGATCTCTATATGACATTTATGGAATGGATCATTGTAATACCTTGAGTTTGCCTTTGCATTAATGTCATGACATTTGGTTTGCTAGTTGTTTTAGTTCAATAGCTTTGGGAATTGGGTGCTGGTGATTAAATGGACATAGAAATGAGGTCATGCTCCCTTATTCTATTCTACCTCAGCTTGCATGGAGGGTACTCAGGACATCAACTTCTATAGATCCCAAATTGTTATTTTTTGTGTTGAAAATAACCAACTTTGCACCATGTATCTTAGTTTGAGATTGTTTGGGAGTGGAGATTTTGTTGTTGTATCTTGTTACTGTTTGTGTAGGGAGCTTCTGTTTCTATTGTAGAGCTTTTAATTTTAGTTAGCATGCATCTTAAAGTGACTGTTTTAACATCTTTTTCTTGATAGCTTCGTTGAGAATATTAAGCTTGGTGGAGGCTGTGTAGGTATTGATTTGAGTGTATGCTGCACTAGTTGTAGATCTTTTTATTGAGTTTATATAGTAACAACTTTAACATTTTGCATTTATGATTTATGTAGTTATCTCTCTTTTTGTATTTTCCCTTTTCTGCAGCTCCATCAGCAGTGTGAAGATAGGAGTGTTCTACGGTACGTATATTATTACTTGGCCAGAATTTTATCGGATACTGGAGCGCAAGGTTTAGGCACAGGTGGTGGGATCCCTACTCCAAATTGGGATGCTCTAGCTGACATTGATGCTGTTGGAGGGGTGACGAGAGCTGATGTTGTACCGCGAATAGTTGTACAGCTTACAGCAGAGGCATCCAATGCTGATGCTGAGTGTAAAGTCATTTCTTAGTTAACATTTCATCTGAATTCATTTCCAGCTTCTGGTTTCCTTAACCATTACATCTCCATTTTATTATTGTTTATAAGATTCTTTGAAAGCTTAACAACTGTATAGTTCTGTTTAGAGAGGATTTAGTTTTTGTCATTTCCTAAGAACAAATTTTTCTTTGTAAGTAACTTCGCAAGAACAAATTAATTTGTTATAATCTTCCTTTCTGCTTGGTAAGAGATTTATCTGTGCTAAATGCAAAATAATGTAATGAATTAATCTTTAGATGTTGGGGTTTGATTTGAACTTTGTCTAATTAGGATTTTATTATCAGTCAAACAAGGATTTTATTGATGAGATATGTAGGCATAGCCCAAGTACATGGGGCATATACAAGAGTGACACCTAAGCACTTTTTCTATTTAGGAATTATGCTTACAACTTACAAATATAATAGACACCAACTGAAACTGTTCATATTTATATTTTTTACTTAAAATTTATTACTTAAAAGCCTGGAGGATAGGGTGATTAAAACTGCCAAGTCTTGTTTTTAAATGATTGTTGGTAGAATCATGCTTGTGCATGTTTTGAATCTGAAAGTGTCCTTGTTAATCTCCGTGTTTGCCCACTTATCTCAGTTAATGGTAATATGAGTGCAATTTTATTTTACAGTTTGAGATAAGAAATTGCTGCCAAAAAGGAAATAAAATGATTTATTCCCCACCATCTAGTCTTTCCGTGCAGAGTAATTGGTTGCTACTTTTATGGTTGAAATTTGAGTCCTATTTGAAGTGGCTATAGATAATGATTTGCTTTTGTTCCTTCATCATTTCTGTAGTTCATGCACGGCGATTGCAGGCTTTAAAGGCTCTTACATATGCTCCTTCAAGCAACTTTGACATTTTGTCAAGAGTGTATGAAATTGTATTTGGCATACTTGATCAGGTTTGTCTATTTTGTTTCTTCTATAAATATGTACCAAGAATGCTACTCTCTTTACACCTATAAAAAAAAAGAAAGAAAGAAAGAAAAGAATGCTACTCTCTTTACTATTCTTTGTAGACTTGTAATTACTAGAGGCTTATATGTTGTATTATCTTAAAACTTTTTCTTTTATAAAAATATTCTTATTCTTGTGTTGGAAGAACATAGTTTGGTACTTCGCTAGGTCGGCCTCTATTGCGTGTAGGATAACAATATTCCAAAAGATCATGGTTATATAAAACTTAATACACACTTTACATTCACACCCTCCCTGGGTGCAACTCACCCAGCTGCTCATGGAGCCCAGAGCAAAACCTACAATCATGAGCCTTGAATGACTGGAAGAGGGGGGGGGGGTCAGGTTTTAATACCTTGTTGGATTACTAATTGTTTGAAAAGCTTAAGGTGATGGGAACGTCTATCATGCTCCACACAAACTATGCTTTTGGTTGTTGGGGGATGATGCTTACGTTTTGTGGTTTGTTATCTAGCTTTAGGCGACCTAAAGACTTTTGATGAGTGTCAAAGGTGATGGTAACCCAATGATTAAATGAATTTGATTTTTTCATTGAGAAATTGCTGAAGCTTTTGAGTTGAGAACTTAAGATTTATATGATCAGGTGGTGTATTCTTATTGCTAAGATTTATTATGATCAGGTGGCGTATTCAAAATCATTGCTAAAAATTTATATGAAAAAGGAGCACACTTTTTAGTTTTCTTTTGAAAACAGAATAAAGTTTAAGTAGATCAAGTGGATAGTGGATTCAGTCACTGCTGGATAAATATAAGGTGAATGACTTAGGTGTCTGATGTGATCAGAGGAAGTTCGTTGCTTAATTAGGTCTGTCTATTACTTACAACAATGAATGGCATCTTGTAATTGCTGGGAAGGGTGGTGGAACTACTAGTCAGCTGGAGAGGGATCACAGGGACACTACAGATTGCAGCTGTGTAGAAGATGGCTCCTATTTGTATTTTCTGGTGTATTTGGAGAGAAAGAAATGATAGAATTTTGAGGATCATGAGCTTTCCTCGGAGGAGTTTAGGAGTTTTTTTTCTGGAAGACTTTATTTATGTGGGCCATTGCTTTAGATTTAAATGATCTCAACTTCCATGATTTTCTTGTAACAGTTTCTAGTTCTTAATTTGGTGTACTCATATGTATACCTCTGGTGTACTTGGGCTATGTCTATCTTTATATCCATCAAATTACTTATAAAAAAAAAAAAATTGCAGAAAATGAAAGCACCATGTTTTATTTTATTTTTATAAGTAATAAAATTTTATTCATTGAATGAAATAGGTGAAGCCCATGTACACAGGAAGTATACAAAAGAAACACCTAATTACATTCTAGGATTATGAAATGTAAACAAAACTCATGAACAGTCCCTCCATCAAGTACAATAGCTGAAAACCATTGTAGCAAGGAAAACACAAAAAGTTTCCAGATTTCCTCTACAGTACGTTCCTTGTTGTTAAAATACCGCTCATTCCTTTCCATCCAAATACACTACATAATGCACCAAGGAATCATCTTCCATGCAGCTGCCACTTGAGAACAACTATGAGGCCTATTCCAACACGCAAGTAAGCCCACCACTTTTTTAGGCATTACCCAAACCAGCCCTGCTCTACTAAACACACCATCCCATAACACCTTAGCCACCTCACAATGTAAAAGTAAATGATCCACCGATTGACCATATTTCTTACACATGAAGCACCACTCCCTAACAATCATGCCATTGCTTGTCTCTCTAGAAAATTCTCTCTCTAGAATTCTCTCTAGAAATGATGGGTCTCGGCTTTGGTGAGCAATCTGTGCTTGAGACCAGTGTGTTTTAGCCCAGTTTTCTTCTGTTTTGTTTGACTTATAAGATTGTGATGGGGTCGAATAGGAATGTAATTATTGAACAAAAATGTTTTGATTTTAAGAAGTTGAATGCAAGGTGGTGGAGAATCACTGAGAGCAGCTGTAGAGTGGTTAACCATATCTCTATTGATCAAGATTCGTTGGGATGGTTGGCTGTCACGGTGGAGGAAGGAGTGGTGTATGAGGGTCACTCGGTGTTCAACAGATCACGTAGAAATGGTGCGCAAGTCTTGGTAATGCAGAGGAAACAAAATGCTAAGGGGAACTTTTTCTCCTTATCAGAGTTTGGCCAAGAGAAACGGCGTGGATTACTGGTGATTCCGGAAGGGAGGGAAGGGTCTGGATGGAGAAGTTTTGGTGAGCTGCTGAAGGACATTGTTGAAACCTCCTCTGTTTTGGGAAGGAAGAACAGAGGGAACCATTTTCGGATGCTGCATCCTCCATCACAGACTATTCAAGCTCCCTACACGTACAGGGAAGTTCTGGCTCGACCTGCAAAACCTGCAAATCCTGCAGTGGAGATGGTGCGGTTATGTGAGGAGATTTGGGAGGGCAGCTTTATGTCGGGGACATCTATGGAAAATCTGCAGCTGGCATTGGCAGAGATGGAGAAGCGAGTGCGTTAGTAATTAATATGGACTTTATTAAATGGTGCGTTGAGATGGCACAGCAGCGGGAGAAAGGTGAGGTACAAGGGCCGGCTGAGTTTCTCGGGCCTAAAGGAAAAATAAACAAATCTTTTTTTTTTGATAAGTAAAAATATTATATATCAAAGGAGAAACCAAGTACACTGAATGTATACAAGAAAACACCTTGCCCAAAATGACCCAAAAAGCCCATGAAAAGAACAATCCAAAATACACCAAACCGGTCCCCAACCCTTATTTCTCGTAGAACTAAAATTCTACCCGAACACCCAACCCCATACCCTTGATTCCCATCTTCACAATGTCCTCCCTTTAGATTTCCCTCTGGTTGAGCTATCACCCTTAGCGTCGTAGTTGATTGTACTAAAAAGACGTTGTAACTCCCTGCTTTTCTTGAAACTTTTGGTTTCAAGCGCGTGACTTGCCTCAATCGCAGTGATTAGTTCATTGAATTGGTCTTCACATCCTCCATGTGAAATTCCCACAAACTGTTGAATCTCGTTAACTTTAGGCAGAATCCAGTCCGCTATTGGTGGAAGAGACACCAAGGGAGCAACGTTATCCACAGACACAGTACATTCATCTACATGAGGCACCAACGCCAAATCTTTTGGTCCTCCAGCAACTCCATTGGTTTGATCCAATGGTAACATGGTCCCCATTGGAGATTCTAGGGTGACAGCAAGTCCCTTCACTTCTAGGGATCCTACATCTCCTTCTGACCTCGACAGTACACCATTTTCCTTCAACTCTGACGAGAGAGCTTTGGAGACCAAGGGTGTAGTACCGATTATCGGTCTATCCTATGTTACATGAGGTGAATGACATTCTTTTGATGTCTCTACGCCGATACCCGATGTAGACCCTGCTTCAAACAACCCGGATTTCTTTTTGACCCGCCATACTCCCCTGGATCTAGAGCCGAATCCGATCTTCCATTTTCCTTTAACTGGGTTTAAATGATTCGGGCCTTTCTTGTTTCTTATAACCCTGTTGCCTCCAGCTGAGAGTCGGTCTATTTTCGAAGACAAGAAAGCTATTGCTGCTTTCAACTCGACAAGTTGGGTTTCCATCACCTTTAAGGAATTGTGCATCTCGACAACTTGAGACGTGATTTGCGGATCCCCTTCACTCTGAACTCCCGAAGGACCCATCTTTAGAGCTGCCGCATAAGATTGCCTCGCCACTGAGGATGTACTTGAATCTTTGTGCACCTCCAAATTTTCCTTCTCTGACATGCCACCGACATGTCCTTTCAAACCGTTGCTCCCTCTCTTGCCGAAGTCACGCAACACCTCCCCCATCCTTCTCCAACCACTACCCCCCTCCTCAGGAATGAAAATAAAATTCCTCCTCCCACCACCACCATACTCTTCTACCGCCATATAACGTCCTCGAGCATTTGAGTAGCGGTGTGTCGTGAAACTGCGTCTACCTTCTCGGACAGTGGAGAAAAAATCTTATTTTTCATCCTTTGTGCACGTCTCCATAGCTTTAGCCAGCCACTGCACTGTTGTTGAACCCAAAACCAGTTTAGAAATCACCCTTCGACCCCTTTCAGTAATGGCCAACATACTCCCCTCCTTCACCAGAGTGAAGGATTTAGATTCTATGACTAACACCCTAGAAGAACTCATACTGGCCAACTCCCCTCCTTCAACAGCCATTCATCATCACATTGAGATTTAAATAAACAAATCTCATGGGCCGACTGATGGTGTTGGGCTTAATAATAACATAAAGAGTCTTGGGCCGGCAAAAAATTTCGGGCAGGCCAGGCCTCACGCGGCCCAGGGCCCAAACCAGGGGGTCAAACCCGGTTCCTGCGACCGAGACCTAGCTACGAAGGTATGGAGACCTTCGGTTACCCATCCGGCACCGTCGGTGGAGGTGGGTCAGGGTGTTAGGGACCCCGGTCAAGTCCCTAAACACTAAGTCCTCTTCGGCAATAGGCTCCTTTGGTTGACCGACTCCAAGTCCTTCACTTGCTTGGTTCACGCTCAAGGTTGGCTAAGGTGGCACTTTGGGTAAGGTGAGGTTAGTGTTTAGGCTAATTGGAAGTGTATGGGAAGTGGGAAAATTGGCTAAGTGTGAGATCACAAGGGTGAGTGGTGCACGGCACTAGGGTGAGCTAGGGTTGGCGCCACTTGCATGGAGGTTTAGGGTTTGGTTGTGTGATGATGGACGGCTAGGGTTTGGATGATGGGATGATTAGGGTTTGGAGCTAGGGCAAATGAGGTGGGCGGCCAAGGCTTGGCCGAATGGGGTAGGTGAGTGTTTTTAGGAAAGTTTCCTAAAAACTTGGGATGTGTTTTGGATTAGGGTGATGGCCGAGTATGGTAAGTAGGGCAAACAAGGGTTGGTCGAGTATGTGGGTGGAAGGAAGATCAAATGGACTATGGCACTCACTTGTTGGCCGAACCACTCAAGAACACTTATGAACAAAGTATGAACAATGCACATAAATATCAAGATCAATAATCAATCAATGAAGAACAAGAGAATGAATGGAAAATAATCATAAGATAGATAGAATGGATCACACTTATTCACGAATTGCAAAGTGTGATCCTCTCCTTAGGGATTCACGAATTGCACCCCAAAGAGCCCAAGTGCTATGCACCGAATGTGATCTCAAGAACAAAGTAGTCCACAAAGGCTATTGTCAAAAGATGTGAAAGAAATGACTAAGGGTCCTATTTATAAGGTTACAACTTGGAAACCCCCAAAAGGTCCCTTTGAATTAAAAAGAATTAAAATGAAATAAATAATTAAATGACAAAATTGAAGATAGTGGTATGGACCACTAGGCCGTGGCATGCATGAGCCAAGGGTCGGCTAGGGTGGTGCATGATCGGCTCATGATGGTCCTCGGCCTGGTCCATGGCTAATTGGCTCGGCATGGCTGGCTAGGGTGCATGGCATGGTGCCATGCATGGGCCGGCTGGTGGGCATGGCATGGTGCCATGTTCGGCCTGCTGATGGTGGCTAGCCATGTGAGCCTGCTGCAAGGCATGGGCTGGAGCCATGCGCTGGATGGCATGCCTGGTGGGCATGCCACTGGCCTGCTCTGCATGGCATGGGCTGGAGCCGTGCGCTGGATGGCATGCTTGGAAGGC
The DNA here is from genome assembly GCA_029856935.1 of Cyclocarya paliurus. Lineage (NCBI taxonomy): Eukaryota > Viridiplantae > Streptophyta > Magnoliopsida > Fagales > Juglandaceae > Cyclocarya > Cyclocarya paliurus. The sequence continues at coordinate 36,600,258 of CM056947.1, read as the reverse complement.
ATGCCACTAACCTCGCTGGGGTGCGGCAGGAGAGCCATGCGGCTGGGGGCATGGTCGGCTGCAGGTGCTCGGGCGTGCGCATGGCTGTGCGCATGGGCGTGTGGCCTGCGTGGGCGAGCGGGGCCATGCGGCCTGCGTGGGCGTGCGGGGCCATGCGGTTGACCCGCATGCGCAGGGCCACGCGGCCTGCGTGCAGGCGCAAGGCCATGCGGCCTGCGTGCATGCGCAGGGCAGCGCGGTGCATGGGCATGCGCATGGGCGTGCGCATGCCTGGCCATGCACTGGGCTGCGCATGGCCACTAACCTCGCTGGGGTCGAGGTGCCGCGCGCGCACGGCTTGCATGCTGGGCGCCCCGTGCTTGTCAAGGCACGGGCCAAGGCATGCATGTGGCCGGTCCAAGAGCATGCTGGGCGCCCCGTGTGTGACAAGACACGGGCCAAGGCATGCTCGTGGCATGATCAAGGGGCATGTCCCGGACATGGCTAGGACATGGGCGGCTCCTTTGGAGGCGGTTTTACGTGGGGGTCTAACACAGGGGTCGATGGCGTCGACGACATCGATGTCGGAGGAGGGTGTGTGTCCGCCGGTGAGGCTAGGGGGGCCGGATTTGGTGTCGGTGGGTTTCTGTGTTACCGAGATGACTCTGTGTAGCGCCGAGAAGTTGCCGGAAGCTGCAGCATTTGAGAGAAAGTCGCCTCCTCTTGAGTCGGCGATCCATGCGAAAGTGGTTTCAAGAACTGGAAAGATGGTGTCAATAACATGCGATGAACTCTTCGGCCAAATGATTGAGTCGAGGGGCCACGGGGAGGATTTAGCTGGGCCACCACCCTTTGAGGTGGTGCAGACACCGTCGCCGGTGGGTTCTGGACTCGGTACCAACACACCGGGGGTGAGGTCCTCACCGGTGGTGGAGTCAGTGACACTACAAGGGTCTTTTGACCTGTCGAACATTTTGGGGGCACTGCCGGGGTCTACTGTTGCGTCCTCTAGTCCCTTGGTGACAAAGGAGTCTGGCCTAGGTACCAACCCACTGGGGATGAGGTTTTTACCGGAGGTGGTGATAGAGATGCAACAAGGGGGTGAGATCCTTAACGGAACTGTGGTGGTACTGCCGGTGACGCCACTTTCAGCTGGTCTGTCAGCTGTTCCCTTAGAGGCAAAGGAGTCGGACCAGCTAGGTGTTTCGGGAATGGAGATGGCAGTAGGATCTGGCTCTTTGGTGTTGTTTACTCCGAACAAGGAGGGGGAGGAGGATCCTACTCCAATCTATTCCTTTCATCCCAATGTGTCAGATTGGGTCATTCAGAGAGCAATGAACATTAAGCACTTGGTAGGTATTTCTTATGGGGATTTTGAAACTGAATTTATGGCCCTCCTTATAGCTGTAGAGACTGTGAATGTCCAATCCATGTCCGATCAATCCTTGGCGTTGGCCAAAAAAAGGGAAAGAGAACTCAGAAGGTTAGATTGGGCAATGATAGAGGATGGAGGTGAGAAGAGCTCTACTCGTGACTGAGTAAGGGGAGGGGTAAAATGGTGGTCCAATGAAGCCAAAAATAATATCTTGGAATGTGAGGGGGTTAAATGATCTTAATAAGCGGCTCTAAGTCAGAAACTTACTTCGCCAATGGAAAGGGGATATCTTATGCCTACAAGAGACTAAGTTGGAAGTGATTACAAGACAACTAGTTCACAGCTTATGGAGAGGACAACATGTTGGGTGGTCTTATCTACCGTCAAAAGGAGCTTCTGGGGGAGTTCTCATTATGTTTGACACAAGGGTGGTGAAAAGGATTGAGGAGTGCGTGGGTGATTTATCAGTTGCTTGTTCTTTTGTTAATATAGAAGATGGCTTCAAATGGGCCTTCATTGGTGTTTATGGTCCAAATATTGATTCAGAGAGAAGATTTTTGTGGGAAGAACTGGCTGGAATTATTAGTCTGTGGGAGCTACCAAGTTGCATTGGGGGGGACTTTAATATATCTCGCTTTCCGAGCGAAAGGTCGGGATCTCCTGGTATCACTCCTGCGATGAGAGATTTCTCTGATTTCATTTCAGAACAGGAACTCATGGATATTCCACTATCAGGAGGCACATTTACCTGGTCTAATAACTGAGAATTTCCGTCTTGGTCGAGGATCGATAGATTTTTGCTAACCCCCGACTGGGAGTCTCAATTCCCGGAGGTTGTTCAAAGAAGATTACCTCGTTTATGCTCCGACCACTTCCCTATCATTTTAGATTGCGGAGGCATCCAAGGGGGTAGAAGGCATTTCAAATTCGAGCATATGTGGCTTAAATATGAGGGCTTTGTAGATAGGGTCGGTTAGTGGTGGTGGTCCTATAGTTTCCAAGGCACTCTTAGTTTCATTATGCTAAAAAGTTGAAAGCTTTGAAACAGGACCTGAAGAAATGGAATGAACAAATTTTTGGCAATGTCTCTCAATAGAATTGGTCTCTTACGGAGGAACTACAAGATCTGGAAGGTGAGGAGGAGGTGAGAACCCTTTCTGAATCAGAGCAAAGTCGCAAGACCCAGGTAGTGGCTGATTTAGAAAGGGTTATTTTGATGGAGGAGATTTCTTGGAGACAAAAATCAAGGGTACTCTGGCTTAGGGAGGGAGATAAATGTACGAAATTCTTCCATAGGATGGCTAATTCTCACAGAAGGTACAATTCTATTGATACTCTGATGGTGGATGGGGTAGCTTCTTCGGATCAGACGGTTATCAAAAACCACATCGAACATTACTATCATCAACTCTTATCTGAAGAACATAATTGGAGACCGAGAGTAGATGGTTTGTCGTTTTCCACTTTAGACCAACAGAGTGCAGGGGGATTAGAAAGGCCATTTACAGAAGAGGAAGTGAGTGATGTTATTAGAGGTATGGCTAGTGACAAGGCTCCCGGTCCGTATGGCTTTATTTTGGGTTTCTTTCAAGCTTGCTGGGGGGTGATCAAGGAAGATATTATGCAAGTTTTTCATGAATTTCATTCTAATGATTGCTTTGAAAAGAGTCTCAATGCCACCTTCTTAACCCTCATTCCTAAAAAGGTGGGGTCTTGGGATGTGAGAGACTATCGCCCCATTAGTCTTGTGAATGGGATGTACAAGATTCTATCTAAAGTGTTAGCGAATAGACTAAGCTCAGTGATGGAAAAATTAATTTCGAAGCCACAGAATGCGTTTGTCAAAGGTAGACAAATTCTTGACTCAGTTCTTATCGCTAATGAAGTCTTGGATGGTCGCTTGAAGTCTAGAGAACCTGGGCTACTTTGCAAGCTAGACATGGAGAAAGCATATGACCATGTCAACTGGAAATTCCTTCTCTACTTACTTGGGAGATGTGGTTTTGGGGGGGAAGTGGCAGAAATGGATAGAATTTTGTATCTCTTCAGCTCGTTTTTCGATCTTGGTAAATGGTTCTCCGGTAGGTTTTTTCAATTCCTCTCGTGGCTTGAGACAGGGAGATCCGCTTTCGCCTTTACTCTTCTTCTTTGTTATGGAAACCCTCAACAAGATGATTGAGGGTCTGGTGGCGGGTGGGTTACTCCATGGTTTCTCTGTGGGGAACGGGGATTCCCATATTTCTCACCTATTATTTGCTGACGACACGCTTATCTTCTGTGGCCACACCTTAGACAAGTCCAAGATTTGAGGGCGCTACTCCTTTGCTTTACGGTTGTATCGGGCTTGAACATCAATCTCGCAAAGTCGGAAATAGTGCCAGTGGGGGCTGCTCCCAATGTGGAGCTTTTAGCTACTACCCTAGGATGCAAGATATCGTCGCTTCCCATGAAGTATCTTGGCTTACCGTTAGGTGCCTCTTTTAAATCTGAAAGGATTTGGGATGAGGTAGTAGAGAGGGTGGAGTGCATACTGGCTGCATGGAAGAGGCTATACTTGTCGAAAGGTGGTAGGTTGACTTTGATTAAAAGCACACTGTCTAACTTACCCACCTATTTCTTGTCTTTGTTTCCACTTCCGTTAAAGGTGGCTAACCGCATTGAGAAGCTACAAAGGGATTTCTTATGGAGTGGATTGGGGGAAGAGTTTAAATTCCATTTGGTTAATTGGTCAACTATCTGTACTCCAATTTCTGGGGAAGGCTTGGGGATTCGACATTTGATGAAATTCAACCAAGCTCTGCTGGGTAAGTGGTTGTGGAGATACCAAAATGAAAGGGAGGCATTATGGAAGTCTGTCATAGATGCTCAGTTTGGGGAAGCTTGGGGAGGCTGGTGCTCAAACGAGGTACGAGGCACTCGGGGTGGGTTTGTGGAAAAACATTAGGAGCCTTTGGGAATCTTTTCAGGGTCATGAACATATTGTCGTAGGCAATGGGTCGCGAGTTCGTTTCTGGTTTGATATATGGTGTGGCAGCCTGAGCCTACGAGATACCTTCCCTGCCATTTTTGCGCTTGCAAGAGTAAAGGAGGCATCGATTGCTGATCTCTTGGTCTTTTCTAATGGTACTTATAGATGGAATATTGAGTTCATTAGGGCAGCTCATGATTGGGAGTTGGAGCCTATTACGGAATTTTTTGCGATGTTATACTCTACAAGTATTCCTGGGGGATCCAGTGACAAGATGTATTGGATTCATTCTAAGAAAGGTATCTTCTCTGTTAGTTCCTTTTATCATAAACTATCGAACTCCAGAATGTCTATGTTCCCGTGGAAGAGTATATGGAAGACAAAAGCCCCTTCAAAAGCAGCTTTCTTTGTCTGGACAGCAGCTTTGGGCAAGATTCTTACCACAGATAACTTGAGGAAACGACGGGTGATTGTCCTAAATTGGTGTTGCATGTGTAAGAAGCAAGGGGAGTCGGTTGATCACCTGCTTTTACACTGCGAGGTGGCTAAGGCTATATGGGATGATTTTTTCTCAAGAGTCGGTTTGTCTTGGGTTATGTCTGGTAGACTGGTGGATTTCCTCGCGAGCTGGAGAGGACAATATGGAGATTCTCAGGTAGCAGCAATTTGGAGATTGGTACCAATATGCCTGTGTTGGTGTATTTGGAGTGAAAGAAATGCTAGATGTTTTGATAACCAAGAGAGAACTGTGGAGGAGATTAAAACTTTCTTTTTTAAGTCTCTATTCTTATGGGCGGGGGCTATAGTTTGTAATGGACTTAAGGTCCATGAACTTCTTCTTTCTATTGTAACCTCTAGCTAGGCGTTTTTCATGTATACTTCCTGTGTACCTGGGCTTGGCCTTTTTATATGAATACAATATCGTGATTACTTATTAAAAAATAAAAATAAAAAAGGCAACCTTGGACGGCACATGAACTCTCCAAATACTCTTCCACAGAAAAGAAAAGTGATGCTGAACAGTCAACACCTTATAGTATGATCGAACAGAAAACTTTTTACTCGCCGTATGCTTCCATAACATTCGATCCCTCTAATTTCCTCCAATATCCAGAGAATACAACAAACTGAAAAAATCTGCAACTTCATCAAGTTCCCAATCCTGAACAGCTCTAATAAAACGAGCATCCCATTGCACAACTCCATTAGAACGAATCAACAAATCTGAAACAGAAGCCTGCTGAAAGCACCTTCATAACTTTGTGATGAAAAAGTTACTATGTTTTTGAATGGAGAATGCTGAAATGCATTCTAATGTCGGAAGGTATAAGAATGGAGTACAATTTGGAATAGGTAGCAGCAGTAAATACATATAAAAAAAGGTAGCAGCAGCAGCAAAAAAAAAAAAAACCTTTACTTGCCCTCTAAGTGATGATATCTTGTGCTTCTGTATCAATAGTGCCCTCATCTATTGTCTGCACTATGAGTTTAAATCGATTGTTTAGGAAGCCCTTGGAAGTTCTGGTTATAATATGTTTGATGCCATGCTTTGGATTTCAGGAGTTATGTTAGGTAGTTATGATGGGTGGTTAATTCAGAAAACTTGCATGTATCTCTAGCATGGATGTGAAGAAAGTGACATATTGACAATTGGTTTTACTATACATGTGAATGAGTTGCACGTTGCATGGATAATTATTTGACATTCATATAATCTCACCTTTGAGATAAGTTAGACATTTTAATTGTGTTCTTGTTCATTAAGTTAGTTTTTTTCCATGACATATTATTATGTTCATTACATTATTGTAGTTTCATGGAAATTATGCTTCAAGTTCTCTTGTTTTTAGTGTTAATATATGGATTTGCAGGTAGCTGATGGCCCACAAAAACGTAAGAAAGGCGTGTTTGGGACTAAAGGTGGTGATAAGGAGGTAATAGTAATTCATCATAAGTTTCTCTATTTGCTGTGTGTTTTATCATGTCATTGGATTGCATTTTTTTTGTGATTTTCTAAGTACCTCAATGATTAATATGATATGTTGCCAGAAAAAAAGTATAATGATAGTATCTTGAGATTTCTAGCACCAAGTCTGGGAACCAGTTTCTTTTCATTTTTGTTTTTGATGATGCTTATGATCATTGGAAAGGGGTTACTGCTGATAGTGTGTTAATTCAACAATGAGTTAGCAAAGGTGTTGGACTTCTACTAGCAGAATTTTGCTGTAAGTGTGTGGATAGCGGATTTTGGTTTGGTTTAGTCAGTGACATTTTTTCTGCTAATTTTACCAGCCGTGTTATTGCATGCATGCATGCATGTCTGATTGTCTCGCAGACTTGTTCATTAGCATCCTATGCTTTCAGTTTATTCTCTATACTTATCTTTAGACGATATGCTCTTATCTGTTTGGTTTTCGTAGATGATCACTGGATGCTGTTTTATGCACTAATTTTAATTGTTAGTTTGTCATTCGGAGTAATTTGCAATATGCTGCACTAAGTGCTTTGAGAAGACTTCCTCTGGATCCTGGAAATCCCGCATTTCTTCATCGTGCTGTACAGGGGTAAGTTCTTCATTCTTTCACTGAATGTTTTTAAGGTGTTGGATTTCCTGTTGCAAGGTTATGGTGGGATACTTGAAGCAGTGACTTAGTGGGTTTTGATGGTGAACAGAAGGTTTTTTTGTGGATTTTGTTCTTTTGTGAAATTCTAGGATTTGATTTATGTTGTGATTTTCCCCCTTTCTTTTTGGTCCTTCAGAGTTGCACTAGCTTTTTGGGTTCTCTTTTATAAATATTATTGGATTTTTTTTCTTTGTTTTTATAATAAATTCTTGTAACATCCCCCCCAAAAAAGGAAAAAAAAATGCAGTATTACTCATAAAAAGAAACTAATTCAATGCTTGTTCAGTAAGTAAGATAAGTTTTATTAATGATTAAAAAGTCACTATCGGCTATCAAAGTGCGCAGGGAGTATACATCAGATACACCTAACTAGAGAAAGCAAAGAAATCAAGAAAATATAGGAAGTTAAAGTTACAGAAATATAAGTGGGAAGCTTTCCATCCAATAAAAATGTGTATTAAAAAGGAAGCTTTGAGTTCCTACATTAGTGAAGAGATTAGAATCATTATCCACAAGAGCCTGCTGTCCCGTCTTCATTTTCAACATGCTAAAAAAATTATCCCAGTCTAAGCATCACCTAGTCTAAGCAAAAGAGACAAAAAACTGCTTGTATAATAGTGCTAGCTATCTTACTATGGGGCCAATTATAACGTTGAATAATCCTTTTGGAGTACAGGCCCACAAGGCTTGAGTTTTTATTGGGTTATTACAAATGGGTCAGAGACAATCTTAGTTAGAATTGTGGGACGTAAGTTGCGCCACATACAACAAAATGACTTGACGAGGATGTAGAAATTTAAGGGGGAAGAATAAGATTATAATATAATACCTTGGATTGAGGATATGAGGGTAGTGGATGGGATCCTAGAATTTCTAGGAGGGAAAAGTTCTTTTTATGACGGGTTTCGATTGTAACATTAACTCGTTCTGTTCTGGTGTCTGTGGCTGGAGAGAAACGGGAGGTGCTTCGAAGATCGTGAACGCACAGTGGAAGAATTTAGGGATTCTTTCTTTAGTACTTTAAATTTTTGGGTAAACAATCTAGTGTAAGACATGAATATTTGTAGTGTTTTCTCTTTATTTGCTTTAGCTTGTATTTAGGTGTATTCTCTTGTATACTTCCTGTGTACTTGGGCTATGCCTATTTACTTGGAATAAAATCTCTTATTACCTATAAAAAAAAAAACATTAACTCGTTCTTTTGGAATATAGGCCCCAAAGTGACATGGCCTTTCCCCTGGTCATTACATAGAACCTACTCACCTCATTAGAGCTGCAACAACCCAAAGCATTACAATATTTCATCTCGATCACCATTTTCCATTGGCTATCTCTTTCATTGGCATACAGCCATAGCCACTTCCCTAGGAGGGCTCTGTTGACCTTCCAATGGCAGGATTGATTTTGAAACCCCACAATGCTTGTTTAATTTGTTCGAGATGTGCTCTACTTCTTTTCTTCCCTTTTTTTTTGATAAGTAACTTTTCTTCCCATGTCCCCTTGAAAATAGAAAATCATTTCAGTTTGTATACAGCTATTGCTTCATGCTCGCATTGTGAGGCTTCATTTACTGTCCATAGAATCTTTAAAATTTGACCATATGAGTATGGGGGCCAATATATGTATGCACATGTTACTCTTGCTTTTGTTTTCATGTTTAGGCTCTGCCAAAATATGGATATTTTTTGTATTTACCTCATTTTTGTCCACTGATAGAACTTTTAGATTGAAGCATCTGTTATTTATTTCTAGTCCATTAAAACCTCTGTCGATTCATTCATGCCACAAGTTTATAATTGCAATTCACTTCTCTTTTTACGAAGCTTTTCTGTCCTTTCTTTTATATGATTTAATTTGAGTTGTGTATATTGTGCACCATATATAAATAAATGTTTTTAATCCTCTACAGATCTTTTGATATAAGTTTGGAAATCCTGGTTTTTTTAGTCTGGTAATGCCTTGTGTTTTTGCTTAATCTATATATATGTAGATTGGTGGCTGCAAGTCCTATGGATAATTATCTCTTGCTCAAGGAACCCTAGTTTCATTGATCTGCTTTTGTTTGTTCCACTTGCAAGCCTATGTGTGAATATCTTTATTATGCTTCTTGCGCTGCTTTTAATTTTTAACCAATTTCATCATAGTTATGGTACATCTAACCATTCCTGTTTTGTTATGTTTTGTCTATTGTCAATAACTAGTGGTGTCAAATTGGCAGGGTTTCATTTGCTGATCCTGTTGCTGTGAGGCATGCATTGGAAATTCTCTCGGAGTTAGCTACAAGAGATACTTATGCAGTTGCGATGGCCTTAGGTTACTTGACTTGACTATTAAACTCTCACATTCTCAAGGCATCTGTTGTCATGAAAATATATTTGTTTCCATGATGCTGGAAGTAAGTTTTGGTGGTTATAATGTATTCTGACTCTGTACTGTTATAATCTCTCTGCAGGAAAGCTTGCACAACCTGGAGGTATTTTTCCCGTTCTTTGTTGTCTTTTGGCATCCTCTTCTTACTATTATTGTTGATTTGTGTTGGTTTCTGAAGTTACATATGGTAATACCTCATTAGATTTTTAAAGTTTCTGGTTTTTGAGTCCGTGCACTACAAATCAATAGCAAACATAATACAAAATAAGGATCTCTTCCTCGTTTGAGTTCTATGCATCTTTCTCTCACTGTTAATCAGGTGTTGAGTTGCAAGAGTGCGAAGAAACTATTTCACGACTATTTAGCCCTTGGCTTCAGCACTTTGTGTCAGTTCTGTATAGATATAGAAAATTCATCAAATTGCCCGTTAACAGAAAGGGATCTGAATATGATAATTAAATGAGAATCAATATCTTTGCCATGATGTTGTGGCTAAATCAACATTTTTGCTCAATGTTGATCGGTGCCTATGGACTTTGGGGAGAGAAAGGGAATAATCAGATCTGCAATGCTGTTGAGCTTTTATTTCAACTCGGTCAAAATTTTCCTTTAGTTGATACTATGATTGGCTGGGTGCATATGACAGTATTGGTCCGTCTCTCTTTAATTTTATTTTGTAATTTTTTCCTTTTTCCTTTTTTATTTTGTATACACCCAGTGCAATGAGACTTCTTGTATTTTGATATTACTTCTTGTTACTTAAAAAACACACTTTTTAAACACTACGTCCTTTAGTTTATTCATAGTATTGATAACTTGGACAATGACTCTTATGCTCTTTGAAGTTTCTGATACTCAGAGAAATTGATGCTTCAATGAATTGATTCTTCTGCTAGGGGCTTAGTCTATTCTAAGATGTGTCACAGTTACTTTTGCAGTAAATGGATTTCTAGTCTAATTGGAGTCTGCAAACTATCTCTATTTCATGTTTTACTTGAGTTGGTATTTGGCCCAGCTTCTTGTGAAACGTTACCATTTTTGGATGTTGTACGAAGCAGGTGCTTTGCAGGATGTTTTGCATTTGCATGACGTTCTTGCTAGAGTTTCACTAGCCAAATTGTGCCATACAATAGCAAGAGCTCGAGCACTAGATGGTATGTAATGGTAAATATTCATATCTCAATTATTATTTCTGTCCAATATGTTTGAGATGATAGGTTTATTGAAATATTGTCAATAGAGAGGCCGGATATAAAATCTCAGTTCAACTCGGTACTATATCAACTCCTCCTGGATCCTAGTGAGAGAGTCTGCTTTGAAGCAATATTATGTGTACTGGGAAAGTACGATAACACAGAAAGGTTTGTTTTGTTATCTCAAAGCATTATTCTTCCTGCATTTCCATGTTATACATATTTATCTTTCATGGGGTTAGAACAGCATTGCATGCAGTTTTGTCATGCTGCTTTAGTATTTACTGGGATATGTTTTCCTTACAGTCACTCCTAGTCAAAATTTTATAGTTTTTTTTCCTTGCATTTGCTTAATGTAGGACTGAAGAGCGAGCTGCTGGTTGGTACCGTTTAACCAGGGAGATCCTCAAGTTGCCAGAAGCTCCATCTGTGTCATCAAAGGAAAAAGATAAATCTCAAAAGACAAGGCGTCCACAACCCCTTATAAAACTTGTAATGAGAAGGTAGAAACATCTCCCTTTTTCTATCTGGTATTAGAAATTTTATCTTGCAAGGTTCTACAGGAGGTGTTCTCAAATTTAGTGAAATAGCTTGTCAGTGGCTACTTTTACGTGCATTGGATGTTTTAATTGGAGTTCATTTATTTTTTGGTTCCTGCCATGATTCAGATTGGAGAGTTCTTTCCGTAATTCCTCTAGGCCAGTACTTCATGCAGCATCCAGAGTTGTGCAGGAGATGGGGAAAAGTCGGGCTGCTGCTTTTGCTCTTGGTTTGCAGGATATTGATGAAGGAGTTCATGTTAATACATTTGCGGATACTGTTGACTCGCACGATTCAGATGCTAATGAGAACTCACGCCCGGAAAGTAATTTTTTATTATTTGCTTTCTGGTCCATCTCTTCTATAGCAATAATGTATATAAAGTCACAATGGATCCTGATTATTAACCTGTGAAAGCTGCATATGGCGTCTTGGGCATAGTTTATTATTGTAAGTGTTTTAGGTTGGTTTTATATGGATTACTTGGTTTGTCCTCCATAATGGTTGACATTACTACTGAAATTTGTTTAATTCTATTCTACTCATGGTAGTTTGATGTCCCTAACTGTTGTACACAAGTGATGCAGATGCTATATCATGAAGGTGGGGAAAATACTGAGGCCCATCCTCCGGAAAATTAGTATTTTCTCCACCTCCATAGCATTATTTCATCAAGCCTATGTGCAATTAGTATGCACTTGGCTTATGTTATCTTTAGTTTAAATTCGTCTTTAGTTCAGTATTTCTTTATATTACACATGATTATGTGAAAATTATATGAAAATTATATGGAGCAACTGATTGGATCACCTTAGATGATATATTTGGCATAATTTGTTATTGATAAATGAGCAGGACTTATGTAGTTTGAATAATTCTTTCTGCAATCTGCAAATGCACTATTGAATTGTTAGATATATAGTTCTGAATGGGCTTTCAGTATCAAGGTTAAATAGGATCCATATTTTTCTATTTATTGGGGTTTAAAGGGAATGTACTGTTATCTTTGTGGTGGTAACTCAGTGTCCATTGGGGTACTGTTATCTATGCCAGTACTTTGTGGTAACTCAGTGTCCATTGGGGTACTGTTATCTATACCAGTGACTTAGTATTGTTCATCTTTTCAGGTTTCATAATTGCTGTATAGTTTCAATTAAAAATTGTGATAGTTTCACTCTCTTACCTATTTAAATCGGTGCAATCTTTTAGTTCCAACAAGTGTTGGTTTATGTTGATTAAATAGTTTTTTATGATAATTTATTTTGAATTACAAGTTTGAACCCCTAGGGGTTGGTTTAAGTGGTAAAGGCCATGGTGGAGATTTTCCTTTTGAATTACCTGAGGTGCACTTGTGGAAAACTCCTTAACGAGGGCCTGTGCACCCCGGGATTAGTTGGGACGCTGTTCTCGGACACCTGGTGCCAATAGAAAAAAAAAGAATTATAAGTTTGACCCATAGTCTGCATTCATTTTGAAATAGTTATATTTGAATAATATTTTTTTTAAAATGGGCTTGTTTAGGCTATTTGGTGAATAATTGTCTAATTACATTTCATTCTCACTCGCTCGTAGATACCCGAAAAACATCTTCTGTATCAAATGGAACAGGTGGCAAGGATACAGTTGCAGGCTTATTAGCTTCATTGATGGAAGTAGTGCGTACAACTGTAGCATGCGAATGTGTTTATGTTCGAGCTATGGTAATCAAGGCATTGATCTGGATGCAAAGCCCACATGATTCCTTTGATGAACTGGAATCAATTATTGCATCGGAGCTCTCTGATCCAGCTTGGCCAGCAACACTATTGAATGATATTTTACTTACATTGCATGCTCGTTTTAAGGTATGTAATGGATGTAAGTCATACTTATTATCTTAAGGTATGAAAATTTCATTTCAAAGCTTATTATTCTTTGCATTTTCTTTGATATTATTAAGTTTAGATTTTTATGAAGTTTTCTGCTATTGTACATATATCAAGGGGTAGAAACTTGGACAAAGTTATAAATATATTCTAGAGAAGTACGAGTTGTAGTAGGAGGCTGGTTATGAATACCGTGTTTGAGTAATTTCTTCTGTTGTACAATCAATGGTTCTCAAAGAATTTTTTGTTCCTTTTTTATGTTGTGCACCGAGGTGATGCTATGTTCCCATTTGTTATAAAATTTATTTTGTAATAAGATCCATTGTTGCTTCATCAGGCAACTCCAGATATGGCTGTCACTCTTCTTGAGATCGCAAGGGTTTTTGCTACTAAAGTGCCTGGGAAGATTGATGCTGATGTGTTACAGCTACTATGGAAAGTAGGTTTTCGTGCATTCTTCACCTACAACAATACAGTCCGTCTTTATGACTTCATTCTCTTTTCACTTTTCTAGTGTTTTATGTGTTTATGATATATATTCCTGCGTTTGCTTTGTTTGAGAATATTTTTGGATAATGTTGACAAAAATTTGATGAAAGATATCAATGATGCAATCTATTGTTTATCCTGCATGTTTCAAAACCTTGTTTCTGAGAACTTTTTAATCAAGCATTTTGTTTGGTCGAGGCAAATGATCATGCATTTACTTTCATTCTCCTTTTTTTCCCTGCCGAGTGCGGGTAGGGTTAAGGTGTTTAATTGACCAAGCAACACTAAAAACAGAAGGCTTGAAAATCTCTAAATGAGGATAGTTGTCCTCATCGTGAAGCAGTAGAAGAACTCTCAGTTTTCAGAACAGCCAAATACAATTGAAAGTTTCCCACTGCAAAATTTCTTGTCCTACTTATAAAAAAAATCCCATCTTGTCCTTGCATTTGCAATTGCTGCTAATAAATGGATCAAGATTTATGTGACATAGGGCAGAATTAGGGAATCTGTGTCTGCCAAAGAAAATAACGCTGCAAAAAACTCCTCCCCTCAAAACTCATCGTTGGTGGTGGTGGCGTTGTTGTTATAATCATAACCATAATCGCTCTGATATACAATTAAATTGAAGCGGAGTATGCAACTAGTCATCCAGATGCATTGGTATATTCTAGTCCTTTTTTGTTTTTTTGATAGGTAATCAAATATATTGTATTCATAGAAATAGGAAAAGCCCAAGTACACAGGAAGTATACATGAAAAAAGGCCTAGCTAGAGGTTACAATAGAAAGAAGAAGATCATGGACACTAAGTCCGTTACAAACTATAGCCCCCGCCCATAGGAACAATGACTAAAAAAAGAAAACTTTAAGCTCATCCATTGTTCTCTCTTGATCATCGAAACATCTAGCATTTCTCTCCCTCCAAATAGACCAACACATGCATATTGGTACCAATCTCCAAATTGCCGCTACCTGAGAATCTCCGTGTAGTCCTCTCCAGCTTGTGAGGAAATCCACCAATCTACAAGGCATAACCCAAGACAATCCGACTCTTGAGAAAAAATCATCCCATATAACCTTAGCCACCTCGCAGTGTAAAAGCAGATGATCAACTGATTCCCCATGCTTCTTACACGTACAACACCAATCTAGGACAATAATCCATCGTTTCCTCAAATTATCTATGGTGAGAATCTTGTCCAAAGATGCTGTCCTAGTCCTTTTTTAGAAAGAGGACAGAACCTCTAATTTTATTAAAAATAATCTCATTTATGGCAAAGGAATACTTTGGTAAATTCTAGTTACACCAGTGGGTTTTCTTGTTCTTTGCTGTTTTCATTCTTCCATTTTACAATTTGCGTACCTTTTACTTGCCTCATGCCCTTTGCTTTAATAGTAGTTTCTTTGAAATTATCCAGAAATGACATTCATATGCTTTATGATTCCATTTCCAGACATGCCTTGTTGGGGCTGGTCCTGATGGAAAGCACACAGCTTTGGAGGCAGTCACTATTGTACTTGATCTACCACCGCCACAACCTGGGTCAATGTTGGGGATTACATCAGTGGACAGTGTTTCTGCATCTGATCCAAAGTCGGCACTGGCATTGCAGAGGCTAGTACAAGCAGCAGTAAGCTTCCTATTTGGCCAATAAACTTCTTCAGCTCTCTTTAATCCTATCATCAAAGGGCTATAGTTCTTGCAATGTTATTACTTATATGCTTGGAAACGGATATACTTGCAGGTATGGTTTCTTGGAGAAAATGCAAATTATGCTGCGTCTGAATATGCTTGGGAATCTGCAACCCCACCTGGTACAGCATTAATGATGTTAGATGCAGATAAAATGGTCGCTGCTGCCAGTTCCCGTAACCCTACTCTAGCTGGTGCATTGACTCGGCTTCAAAGGTGTGCCTTCAGTGGCAGTTGGGAGGTATAAACTCAAACTTGAGTAATCATCCAATCGTGGCTTTCTTACTTCACGTATCTTGGGACCACAATTGAGTATTCTAAACATGGTTGGTGGGGTGATAGAACTCACCATCCTTCTAATATGGGCTCACATGATCAAAGATTGAGGGTTATAATAATTCATGGAGTGTTTCTACTGTTACTAAAATGTTAATTGATTTTAGAGCATTAATCTGCCATGCCTTAAATTGCTGTGCTATATAGATTATTGTGCACAAAGAATGTAGTAAGGCTTTCATTAACTAGTTTTCCCATAGGTGTTGCCTTTCATTTTATCCAAAGGTACAAATTCAAAAAAGATATCAATATGTTTCAATTTGTATCTTTTAGCAAACATGACTTGCACTATTCTGAACTGGTGTCCAAAAAACTTTAATTGGAATGTTAACTGCCCTACCTGCATATGTTTTGTATGTTCTAGATTAGTATCATATTTGTTTCCAATATGCTTTTTTGAAATAGAAGATAATGTTTATTGCTGCTTTTCTTTTCCTTTTTCTTATGTGGACTGGTTAAATGGACCCTCGCAGATTCGAATCATTGCTGCTCAAGCTCTTACAACCATGGCAATCAGGTCTGGTGAGCCTTTTAGGCTACAGATCTATGAATTCTTACATACTTTGGCACAGGGTGGATTGCAGTCTCAATTTTCAGAGATGCATCTCAGTAATGGGGAAGATCAAGGAGCCAGTGGCACTGGTCTTGGAGTTCTAATAAGTCCTATGATAAAGGTTCTTGATGAAATGTACAGAGCACAAGATGATTTGATTAAGTAAGAAATGAAGTTTTGTATTTGTTCTTTTATGACCTTTGTTTTGCTGCTTAGTTAAAAAATCTCTTTCCTTTTTACTCATACAAATTCTTTGGTGGAAAAACAGGGAAATACGGAATCATGACAACACAAAAAAAGAATGGACAGATGAAGAACTTAAGAAACTGTATGAAACCCATGAGAAGTTGCTGGATCTTGTTTCCATGTTTTGTTACGTCCCAAGAGCAAAGTATCTACCTTTGGGGCCAATAAGGTACTACATTTATCCTGTTTTATGCTATGTTCACAAGAATGAGATATAGTGACGAACTTTTCCAAATGCCATTAAAAAATGGTTTCTCTCTACAAGCTCTGGTGATAGATTTTGTTATGGAAGTTGTGATGAGAACTTCAAATTGATTTAGTTGTATTTCATTTTTTCTGGTCTTTCTGTAATTATATGCTTAATATGGTCCTGACTCTTCAAGCATATTTCATCATGTGGTCCTGACTCTTCAAAAAACAAAAGCTTAATATGGTTTCTAATATTTTCTTTTCATTATTGTCTTTGCTTCTTCCTCCCTCTCCCTTCTTTCGTGAAATCTTATGACAGTGCAAAACTTATTGACATCTATCGCACACGGCACAATATAAGCGCATCAGCTGGTTTCAATGATCCCGCTGTTGCCACTGGAATTTCTGCTCTTGTCTATGAATCTAAACCAGCTGCTACTGAGCCTGATACTCTCGATGATGACCTAGTAAATGCTTGGGCTGCAAATCTTGGTGATGATGACTTGTTGGGAAACAATGCACCGGCAATGAACAGGGTAAGAATTGAGTGTCTGGTTATTAAACATAAATTGGGCAATTTGAGCCTTGTGCGGTATTGTATATCTCTTCATTTTGCTCATTCTTCAGCACACTCCCATGCGTTTTGCTTCTGGCCCGCTGTGCTTAAATTTTCCCTTATTAGGAAATAGACATGAATTTTCTCTTAATTATTATTAACAGTTAGAAAGCCAAACGTGGTCACTGAATTATCCTTAAAAATACTAATGCCTATGTACTTATAATTTTTTTAAAAGATGCAAATGCCTAAGCATCAGAGTTGAGCGATCTGTTCTTAGCTTCCTCTCCTAAAAAGAACTTTTACGTGTTTCTCAGCATTGTAATGGGAACTTTACATACATATCACACAAACACATAAACAATGGGGACAATCTTTCATGGGGCTCTGCCATGCTAAGATTGACATAACCAATATATGCATGAAGTCATGTGTCATTAGTTGATAGATTAAGGACCTTTTACTTGCTAAATAATAAAGTCAAAAGGACGAAATTAAGTGTTTAGTTGCATAAATAATTTCCTCTACTGGTGTGGAGTTTGTTTGATGTATTTGTCTTTCATCCTGACATGGGAAAACTGTGTTAAATAGGTTTTGATGAATAGTTATTGAGCCTAACTTGTTTGGTTACACAGATGAGATGAGATGAGATAAAAGTTGAAAGTTGAATAAAATATTGTTAGAATATAATTTTTTAATATAATTTTTGTCGTTGGGATTGAAAAAGTTGAATTGTTTATTATATTTTGTGTGGGAGTTTGGGAAAATTGTATGGATTCTAGCAGTCTTTAAATTTTGTATATTTAATTTAGCATCTTCTGATAAATATTTGTTATGTCTTTTTCATTTGATTTCAATCTGCTTAGCAAGAGGTTCTTTCTATCTCTACTTTGTGCTAGGTTAATGAATTTCTTGCTGGTGTGGGAGTTGATGCTCCTGATGTTGAGGAGGAGAACATCATCTCTAGACCTTCAGTTAGTTATGATGATATGTGGGCAAAGACACTTTTAGAGACTTCAGAACTAGAGGTAAGGGCTCTCTCTTAACTTGTCACAAGGGAGGTATGAGTTCTCCCAAATCTAAGTGAAGTTGGGCTCAGCATTGGTTTAGAGCTTGGTAGTATCCACAAGGACTGCTCGATGGCAGCCATTGTCATCAGAGTTCTATATCACTTATATAACATATCTTTTTCTTGGATCACAGGAAGATGATGCAAGGTCATCTGGGACATCTTCGCCAGAGTCAACAGGATCAGTTGAATCTTCCATATCATCCCACTTTGGTGGAATGAGCTACCCTTCATTGTTCAGTTCACGGCCAAACACATATGGGGCTTCACAAACTTCAGTATGACTAATAATGATTTTGATGCAGTCTCTGTTTATTTCTTTTCTTCTTCATGCATGTTAACCGTTTTCTAATACCAAGCTGTTTTCTACTTTGAGCATATTGTTCCTCAATTTTACATTAGTTCAATTGAAAGTGGAAAAATGAAAGTAAATGAATGTGGAAAGATAAGTTCCAGAAGATTGAGCCTAAACTGAAATTGTACTTGGGACGGAACAAGACTCATCTTATTAGATTCTGTTTAAGACAGACGTGACATCTCTGGTTGACAGCCACCACATCAATATGGGACATTTTTTAGACGCCCCCTTCAGTTTAAAAACTTTTTTTTTTCATGATTAATAAATTCTCCTAGTTTAAAAGATAATTTGAGTTGTGACTCCCACAATTATATATAACAGGAGAGGTCAGTGGCAAGCAGGTTTAGCAATCCATCCACTGGTGGTGCCTCAATGTATGAGGGTATAGGTTCTCCGGTTAGTCTTATTGCCTTTCTCTTTCTTGTTCTATACGTGTTTTTGATAAGTTCTTGTTCTATACTTCTCAAGAGAAAAAAACATATATCTAGTTGTTGGTTGTACAATGTGATTTAAGTTGCTAAATCTTCATGTTTTTTGTACGTTGATTTCCGTCCCATCAGATAAAAGAAGAGCCTTCGTCATATGCATTTGAGTCATTTGAGAACCCCTTAGCTGGGCGTGGATCACAAAGTTTTGGGTCCCGAGAAGAGGAGCGCAGTTCGTCTGGAAATCCGAAGTTTGGAACGGCACTCTATGACTTCACTGCAGGTGGAGATGATGAGGTTAGTTGACTTCACTGCTGCTTTAATCTACAAATAGTTTTTAGATAAAATTTCTAGGTGAACGAGTAATAATTGTGGTTTTCATTGCAGTTAAATTTAACAGCTGGAGAAGAGGTTGAGATTGAGGATGAAGTGGATGGCTGGTTTTATGTAAGTGTACAGAGTTTGAAGATCAAAATTGAAAAAGAAAACCAACTTTTATAGCAAAAAAAATCTACAAATAATTGAATATGATTCGAATGTATTGTTGATGTTACTATTTTCTGGAGATAAGAAATTAGTTTTACTAGCATTAGTCATTCTGCCTAATGTACTGCTGCTCATGTTGCAGGTGAAAAAGAAACGCCCTGGGAGGGATGGCAAGATGGCCGGGCTGGTACCGGTCCTATACGTCAATCAATCTTAAGTGCAGCAATCTTGTGTCCAGCAATATATCTGCGAACTAGGTTTCATTGGTTGTTTCTCCTTCTGCGCCATTTTAGGAGACGATACTACGGCATTAAGTCTTTATTGAGATTATCTTCAGCAATTTAATCCACAACCTTCATTGATCGTGCATCTTGGTGGAGCTTTATTTGAGTGGTGATCTTGTGCATGCTTCCTGAAAGTTTCATATATACCAGCTTTTTGCCATATAAAATATCCAAGACAACAAAACATCCAGACCCTTTTTTCAGCTGTGGAATTTCCTGAGAGAATGAGTTAAGTGTGTTGTTCCTTTGTTCATAGTGGTTATTTGTACCATATACATTTTCCAACGGCATCCAGATTTGCAGCATATATATACAGGTTTTGATGGTGTAACTACAATTGAGTATCCATGATTTTCTAGTGAATGAATTTTAGGTTTCTTTTCTTGTTTGCTTGATTCTCTCATTTGACTACATATATATATAAATATATATATATATTATTCAATCATTGGAAGAATCCCTACAATATTAGAGTGATGGTAAGAATGAGACATGAAACTTGAGAATTTTTTTTGTTCATAATTAGTTGGAAAATGATTAACTTAAACTTCTTTTACAACTCTATATTAAATGGAAGATAATTTTATAAAATTGAAATTCATTTTAATTAAGTGGCATGTAAAAGAGTTGTATTTATATCATTATCCTAATTATTTTGGATCCTATGTTCATCATTACAGTTAAATTCTTAAAGCAAGTAATAGAAATTTCATCTTAATAAAACACCATTCGGAATTCAGTCACTGCTTATCCAAATCCCAAGTTCTGAGAGTAATTCTTAAATGATTAGTTTTAAAAATTTCGATCAATTTAAACTTTGCTTGTTTGATCAATTAGAAGAATAAGATGACGCGTGGTGATACTTTCTGATTTATTTATTATTTATTTTTTTTGAGGTCAGGGAATGTTTTCAAGACAGGGCCTTTTGGACCCATTCATTGAAGTTTAAACTCCAGTCCGTGCACCGCATCCTTAAAAGTTTCTTTACACAAAACTGAATAAATCGTTGATTTTATCGAGTACTAACTTTCGAAATTCACATGCAGTGCCCTCGGCCTTAGCTTCTTAGAGAAGATAGACCCGATTGGATAATTTCATTTAATCTAATTTTAATTAATAATTTTATTATCATTTACAAATCATCTCATCTCACTATTCAAACATGTACAAATACTTGCAATAAAAAAAAAAAAAATGTTTGCACTATGGTTGGGGTCGTCATCAAACAATGGTTATAATATTGATTGTTCAGTATAATTCCTTCCAGGAAGTTTGTCAGAAAATTCTCTCTGTACTGCTTTTCCAAGTCCGCTTGAGGAAGAACGCACAGTTATTCCTCAGTTGTCAAAGTTCAAAGATGCAATCATATTCAAATTGGAAGTTGGTACAGCACGCCGATGTGGAAAAACTCATCACGCTGTTTACTCAAATAATAATAATAAAAAAAGACTGGACATTTCACATTTGCAGTCCTTGCTTAGTGCTCAGGTGTTACATGTCTTTCCAAAAGCGAATTTGGTTGACAGATTTTTCGACAACAGGACAATTTCTTTGAATTTTATTGGGGGATAGTTATGACAAGGGTTGTTTTGGTGATCTAGTACGTACCAATATAGATGGAGTTTACTTTATATGCGGCCAAGATAGAATTTTTATTGGATTTGTATGAAATAGTTTTGGGTCTTTATTCTTTTGATGCCTGGGTTTGATGTAACCTTAAGTGATGAATTGTTATCACAGTTTTCTTCCATCATAAAGAGTTTTTAATAAAATTAGGGTTCTGTAAAAAAAAAAAAAAAAATCAATTCTCAATGCTCAAGCCCCGTTTGAATTGAGAAGTAATCTCAACTCATCTTATCACATCATTATAATTTTTTTAAATTTTTACACAAAATATAATAAATAATTCAATTTTTTCAATTTTAAAACAATAATAATATTAAAAATTAATATTTTAACAATATTTTATTCAATTCATTTAAAATCATCTCATCTCAACGTACTATTCAAACCGCACCTTAATCTAGTCTCTCCAAATTGACATAAATTTATCTCAAGTATGGGAGTGAGATACCTGACTACATTAACATGAGTTGTGAGAAGGGCTACCATCACAAAATTTATAAAAATAAATTCATAAATTGATATGATTTGATACATTATATGTAATTTATAATAAAAATAATTTTATAATCTAATATACCATATCAGTCTATATCCATTTATAAGTTTAATTTTGTAAAAATTTTCATTTCTAGTCGTTAAATATTATTTCTTGTTTTTATTTTGATAAAGGACAATAGGACATTGCTACGTCCTCTACAGAACACTAGAACTCTTTTTTTTTTTTTTTTACTTTTTCTTTCACCATTTTTTAAACTATTTAGATATTTTTTAAAAATAAAAAAATACATATTCATTTAAAAACACTTACTCAATCATTAAGTAAAAAAAAAAAAAAAGTTAAAAAAAAATTTTCGGTAGAGGATTTCGCGGTAGAAATTATCTTCCGTAGGCATAGTGTTTTCCTTTGATAACTTTTGATAGTGTGCAAAGTAGGGTCGGTTGGTAGTTCGAATATGAAGAGGGCCATGTACTGGGTCCTCTGAATCGACGAACGAAATCATTTTATATATCTTGTTCATATAATGGAGACTTGGCTCCAAAATTATTATGACAAGAGATGAAAGTGGGAAGCCAATTTCGTGCACGTTTGCCATGATATCTATTGTTCTTAGTTGGCATGTCATGTCAAAAACCTTAAACCTTTTACTAATACGAAAACTGGAAGACTTTGAAATGCATGCAATTATTCTCTCTCCATTATACATCTTCTTTATATCTTTCATACATCTAGTGAAATATAAGAGGCTGATGTAAATCCACCAAACAACACAACACAGAAACCAATACAAAAAGAAAACAAAAGAACATAAGAGAAAAAAGGAACAAATTACAAGGTTGGCTCTGCTTATGTGTGTGTATATAATATATATATATATATATATATATTTATATAGATGGCTTCTGTCGTAGAAGTAGGAAGAACATGACCTAAAATATTGAGTTTTTGACCCAACAGATCATGATCAAGCTTTGTGAGGGAAAAGGCGAACAGGCAGACCCTTTGCAGGAATAGGCATGGGATCAACTATGATTTTCTCGTCAGGAATAAGTTTATCCCACTTGAACCTTTTCACCAAATGGTGCATGAAAACAAGTATTTCCAAGCGGGCATACTCTTTTCCAGGGCACATCCTTGGTCCTCCTCCAAATGGAACATATGTGTAAGGAGCAGGTCCACGTCCTTCAAATCTGCTGGGATCAAACTTCTGAGGTTCAGGGAAGTAGTCCGGATTCTTGTGTGTAGAGTTTGCACTCCAGTACAACTGCATGAACAAAATTAATTATATTAAATAATTTCAAAAGATTATACATTACAAGAAAAATGAGTGTTTGCGACGGATTATTTGCAATAAGAATGACTATTTATGATAAAAACAGACTCATTTTAATAAAAAATAATCATTTTCTTAAGAAATAACTAGTCACAAATAAACAGTTTTAATTTCTTGTAGTGATATATATATTATAAGATTTATAATTAATTTGAAAATGTTTGTTGTTTATTATATAATATTATAAATAAAATAATATTATACGTACCTTCCAGCCCTTTGGAATGGAGAAGCCATTGAAGGCGAAGTCAGTAAGAGCTTCCCGGAAACCCCCTTGGAGAGGAGGAGCAAGCCTCATCACTTCACACGCAACGTTCCATGAATACCTCATCTTTTGAATGTCGTCCCAATTCAGCACCTCTCCAGGAGCTTTTGACTTGGCTATCTCCATTTGTTCTGAACAAAGCCGAAAAGGAAGACTAATCAAAATAAAATCTAATAAATAATTGCATGCAATATTTTCTCGGCCCATAGAATAATATTACGGCAGGTTCTTTCCCGGTCGGCTTAATTAATCAAGGGAATTAAACAAAAGAAAAACCAAAACAAAGAGCCAATTAAAGAGGTAGCGTGTGTGTGTGGACCTACATGGTTGTTGTCATGAAGTTTATAAGCAAGCTGATCCATATGTGTGAAAGTTTTACCGTAGATCATTAATGCAGAATTCTACTACTTAATTGGTTTTTTTGAATCAATAAATAGATTTGTAAATAAATTTTTATTTTTTAAAAAGCAGTTTTTATTTGGTTCTTGGTCAATAACTCTTAAAATTATACCTATAATTAAATCTTTTGGTCACAGATAATTCATGTCACAAAATTTTCACGGCTTGTCAGGCATGGTTTTAACTCTGTTTGATGGCCTAGAAAATTCGCTCTAATCAACCCATCTGATTTTTTTTTTTTCTCTCCAGTGAAAGCCAGTACCAACTTAGAACTATAGAAAAGAAAAATGGAAGAGATAATGATCACACGTGAGACCTAATCATGTTAATTAGCATGCAAAAGACAATCATATTTACCGTTGTAAACACCCTCATAAACATCAGGAAGCTCAGCAAGATACTTGACGATGAAAGTGCAGGCAGCACTAGCGGTATCATGGCCACCGATCAACAAACCAAGAATCTTGTCTGCAATATCCAACTCAGCCATGTACTGTCCATTCTCATCACAAGTCAAGAGCATGTGGGACAATATGTCTTGGGTAGGGCTTGCTGTTCCTTCAGACAAATCAATCTTTCTCTGCTTAATGATCTTCACGAGCTCCTTCCTAATGAAGTTTGAGGCCTTGATTGCACGGTTAAATGGTGTTCCAGGCAAGTCAATTGGAATTGAGATTATCCCAGAGGCCAAAGCCTGGAATGGATCTGCAAATGTTGCTATATGGTTTGGGTCCTCAACACTGATAAACAAGCGGCAAGCCAACCAGAAAGTATACCTGCACGTACGTTCCAGAAAATAACTCTTACACGATTCTATAACATGAATTTATGCACCAAAATTTGAATATATCCGCAATATTGAGTATGTCATGCGTACCTTTTTGCGAGAGGGAAAACAATGACTTCCTTTTGGTTATCCCAACCAGAAGCGAAGTGTCTTTCAGCTATGTTGTCCATGATACCGATGTACCTTTGCAAAGCTTCGGGCTTGAGGAAATTGGGGAGCATCTTTCTCATCTTCTTTGACTCTTCGTTAGAGCTGCTTTGGGTGGAGCTAGGGAAGACTTTGTTAACCGATTCAGGCCACCAAGCAGTGACAAGCTTGTTCTCGTTGGAGAACAAAAACTTGTTGCATGTTGGGCCACAGAAGACTGCCGCCGGCTGCCCAAGAAGCGAGGTCTTGAAAACTTCGGACGAGAACTTGGTCATGCGGTCGAAGATGAACTTTTCCGGATGACCTTTCCATCCGGAGGACAAGAACTCGAGGCTCTCGCCGATCATGGGGTAACCGGTCTTGCCCGGCGGGAGGTTTGGGCCAGTAAAGTTGGACCTGTGCTTGTAGAAGAGGAAAAAGAGGGAGAGGGAGACGAAGGAAACAAAGAGGAGGAGAAGGGAGAGATAGAAATGCTCCATGTTGTAGGGTGTTACTCTTTCTCTGGTGATGAAAAGAGGTTAATGTTTGAGGGAACGTGGAGATGGCTATGGCGTTTTATAGGCAAGTTTGTTTTGGAGTTTGAAAGGGTTAGGCTTTCGTATGGAGGAGTGGCAATATCAAAGTCAAACAAAGCTAGCTGGCTTACTCCTTTGAATACTAGGTTGGTAAATTCCACCAAATTGGTTAATGGAATCTCACGAATCATGTATTGATAATATTCACTGATGATGATGCAAGAATACCACCTTGTACAAGAGGGAATTACTTGAATTACATACATAATCCCAAAAACCAAGCTCATGACAAAAACTACGTAGAAATTATTAAAAATAATAAAATGTTGACAAACAAAAACCTAAAAATTAAGAAATTACACGATGATGATCTAAAGTAACAAGACCATGCAACCATAAGTTTAAAAATTGAATAATCTAATTTTAAAAATAGATACATATATAATACATATATATAATGAATTAATTAAGTTTTAATTAATTATGCCAATATACACTACAAGAAAAAGGGGTATTTGTGACATTTTTTTTTTCGACAAAAATGATTATTTGTGACGAAAACAGACTCATTTTAGCTAAAAATAATCATTTTGCTAGAAATAATTGATCGCAAATAAACAGATTTCTTGTAGTGATATCATGTTACATGGTCCCCCGTACATTTAATACATCTTTAGACTTTATATACCAAATTGAATATATCTTTAGACTTTATATACCAAGACTTGTCACTTTAGTGATAGCTACTAATTAATTAGTGGATGTCAAATTTGAGGAATTTGAGTCATTTTCTCATATATATGATGTGCCTGTTCCTGGCCTGGTTATAGAGCGTAAGACAGAACCTCTCTCTCTCTCTCTCTCTATATATATTCGGTATGGTTCACATCATATGATGGGGCCAAATGATAAATAGCCATGCATGCATGGAACACAAAAAGGCAAGAAAAAGTATCAATCAATGAAATTAATATATAGATAAAGACGAACATGTATCTGGTAAGGTTTGCATTACCATTCATTGGACTGGCCAGTAAGGGAAAAAACCAAGAAAAAACTACAAAAGGGAGAACCAAGATAGAAAGAAATTAGAAGTGATGATCTTGTGATAAAATATTGCTTAATTATTTCCTGTCAATATAAATACTAATTAATAAGGATAAGAATAAGAATATTAGTAGCAATAACAAGGAAAACAACAGCACGGTGGTAAAAATGGAGCTTAGATCATCTAGAGTACTACTTTTAAGTTTATTTTCACAACTCTTCTTAACTCATTTCATCTTATCTAATCTAATCATTACAATTTTCTAAAATTCTCACACAAAATAAAACAAAAAATTCAACTTTTTCAAATTTTAAAATAAAAATAATATTTTAATAATATTTTATTCAACTTTTAACTTTCATGTCATCTTATCTGCGAAAACAAACAAGACAGAATGTACATATAAATAAAACACATGTGTGGGTTATATATATAGCATTTATATTATCAAATAACATTATATAGTTGATAGATGTTTTAGGGTCCATTCAATTAATTGGTAAAAATGTATGTGAAGTCTCAAAATTTGAATTTTTTTTTTAAAAGATCGACGTCTATGAAAATGATTTTAAAAGGTGAAAATATATCAATGAAATTGATCATGAAGCGCATGCCCATTCACACACACAGACACATACATATATATATATATATATATATATATATATATATATAACACATATTGAATGGATCATGCATGAGGATCAGTACTACATGACTTAGTCGACCATTATAGATTAAAATGCAAATGATTTTACAATCCACTTTGGTTGAGTCAATTCTCATTATTCTACTTTGGTAGGCTGCAGGCTTGATCAGTGGCAGCATAAATATATATATATATATATATATATATATATATATATATATATTCGTGGTCAATAAAAAAAATAAAAACGAAATTTGTAAAAAAAAAAAAAAAAATATTCGTGGTCAATAGTCGTGAAAGCAAAGCGCAGTTGTAGAAAAAGTCAAAATGATCTCATGTGTGAACAAGTTTAGTTAGCTTTGTAATTAAGTCAGACCCATCTCTGCTTTCAACATGATCAGACGAAGCCCCTGCATTCATATCTGAATAATATGACTTTTTTTGTTTCAATAATACAAAAGATCGAATCGGTGATTACATGATTTTACACTACTATATAAGATCAATCCGATCGACCTAATTAAAGGTAGCCTTAAAAATGCCAATGATAGTAAGTAGACCAGCTCGAAGACTTTTGACACTAACCATTTTCCATGAGATTAATGCAACAACGTGTGGGTCATGCATATTGAGGCAAGCGTTCCACTAAGTCTGCAGGAGTGCACCACGCACAAGAGGAAACACTCAGTCTGCAATAACCGAATGTACTATTTGTCCTATCCTGATGTACTAGTCTGGTGATGCATTATGTGTATAAATAGCAGTGAACAGAGACTACAAATGTATGGGAAAATATTTTACGCAATGAATAGAAGAGTTTCATTTCAATAGCTCTCTCTATGACTTTTCGTCAAACATTGTGTCTTCAATATTAGGTTGAGCCTCTGCTTTTATTCTTTTAATGCACAATGTGCTGGTCTGCCGGTCATGGCCAGTAAATATTAATCCAATATGCCAAATTAATATCGTTTATTTGGAATCACCACTTATCTAAAACATTTAAGTTATGGCAATACTTAAATTTTATTATTTAATTTATATCTTAATACCCTCTTATAGACTGGCCAGACTCCTCTTAATGAATGGCGCAACACATAAAATATTTTAATTAAATGAGCTGAAGTGTAGAGTCAAGATTCGAATTTATGAAGACTTCTACTAGTTTGATATCATATAAAATCACTACTTATCCTAAAAACTTAAACAGATGAAAAGAGGTAAATTTTATTCTAATTTATATGTTAACAGTACGAAAGTGTCAAGAAAATGCCATGAGTTTTTTTTTCCCCCTTAGTAATCTATTGTATTTGCCAAAAAATAACACTAGATATAATTTTAGAGTATGCAAATTTCGTCCACTCTTAAAAAGGAAAGAATTCATCCTTAAAAGAAAAATTATTTTATGTAGTTTCTAGATTTATTTATTTATTTCAAAAAAAGTGTACAAAATTTATATATTTTAAAACTGTAAATATCACTTCTCAGTATCAAATGAGTATATATTTTTAAAAAAATAAATAAATTAGGGATTCAAAAGCTAAAAATAATAGGATGTCCCAAATAAAAATTGGATCATTAGTGATGATGTAGGAGTACGTGCATGGAACAAAACTGAAAAAGACGGGTATGTATACCACTGGTCTAGCTGGCAATGGCGTGGTTTTAGATGCATGCCAGGCTACATATGTAATTTTATATTTTGCAACCTGATACGATCACGTGGTTCAGAATAATTTATTGTTGATTCGTCCTAGCAAATAGATAATATATATATATATATATATACATATTATTTTATTTTTAAATCAGTGTGAAGAGTACCATTCACATTATTTAAATAATAAGGTTTAATTTTTTTATACATATATATATATATATATATCTTGTGATCATCGGTCAAATCAATATATAGCTAGCTAAGCAATAATAGATGTATTTAGAAGGGGATACAATATCTAATTTTATATATAAGAGTACTCAACGAAACGTGGTTATTAATAATTTAATTACTAAGGGAAATTATAATATATTTTCCTAAGGACATTATGATCTAACTACAACTAATTACTTTATTTTCCAAAATGGTGTATATGCAGCTAGCTAAAAAATAAGTATTTGTGATGGATTATTTACGACGATAATAATTATTTATAAGAAAAATAAACTCATTTTAACAGAAAATAATTATTTTTTCATTGAAATTAACTAGCTATAAATAAACAATTTTCTTAGAGTAACTTTTTATTAATTTGGAGGAATGGACGATACCGTGAAGCTTGCTGTACATGTCTAAGATTAGTTAAACAAAAAACAAAACAGAACTTGTAACATGCGTAAATAATATATTCTCGGTTTCATCACACTGTACCGGCCATGTGACATTATTATTTAATAAGTATTAGGTTAGTTTTTTTATTTCTAAATTAATAAATTCAAGTAGGGTTTGAAACAAAAACAAAAACAATTAATTTGAGCACAATAAATGGTTTTTCATTGAAGTACTACGTGCACGATTAATATTAATATTAATTGTTCTATATATGTTATCTTTTCTGAAGTTTTGGCAGATCAAGAAAATATGGCCATGAGTTTGGCAGTAGTTCTTTCAGCTTGGTGCCGTGGAAGGTGGTTCAAGTAGTAGTAGGTATAGAAAACGATAGTTTATTAGCTGTTAATTACTATATATATATATATATATATATATATTTGGACTTCTTCATGCAAGTATGCACAAGATTAGTTAAATATTGGACGTGCAAAATGCAGATCGATGATGATCTTCCTTGCGGTGCATGCATATATATTAGCTAAAATCTCACGTCAAAGAACTAATCAATCATCAGGCATCATGTATAAGATTATTATATTAAAACAGAGAAAGATATGGTTTTGTTGTTTGGTAGTTTTTTATATAGGCTCGTCTGAATAGGGAAAAGGTTTCGTGATCTCATTTCATTTTATCATTATAATTTTTTTAAATTTTTACATAAAATATAATAAATAATTTAAAAATTTTTAAATCTTAAAACAATATTAATATTAAAAAAATAATATTTTATTCAATTTTAATCTTTTATCTAAAACTATCTTATCTTACTATCCAAACCGTACCTAAATTAACCATGTGTGACGTTGGGAAAAGAGTCAAGCTACTATATTTTTTATTGGTATTAATTGATGTTCGAGAATAGAGTCCCGACTAATTTTGGAAGTGCACGTCTTTAATAAAGAGTTTTTCACAAGTTCATATCGGGTAATTCAAGAAAAAATTTCTCCAATTCGATCGATGGTCTATAGAAATTACTTGCACTCAAAAGAATCAAACTTTAGACATGGAGCTAGGAGCATACCACCAAGAGTAAGGACTACCAATTGAGAAGGGTCAAGCTACTATTGGGTGCCTTATTAAGACTTTTTTTTTATGGTTTTGTTTGTTACTGAACCAGCTCACTACTGATTCGATGGGTGATCATGTCATCATGATCTATGTTTGTTAGCCCAAGGTTTGTGGAAGCGATGTGAGATTTGCACATGCAATTTGTATTAAATTATTGTATTTAGATTCTTGTGATATTAAATTGTGAAAGATATACTAATTAAACACTCTAAAAATAATTCGAATTTCTTTAAAAATTCACATATAGATAGACTATAATTTAAAGTTAATGCATGCATGGAATGAATTAAATGAAAAACTTCATTTCTTAAAATTATTAATTACTCGGGAAACAAAAAATAAATTTACATCCTCAAAGTATATATCGGGTTTTTCTCTTTGCATCCCCCAACTAACAAAGCTACTGAAACATTGAACTCGAAGTACTGCATTTTTGCAGTACCATTCATTAACATTGAACATGGGTTGTTTACTTTTTCTTTTTTCTTAATGGTCATTGGAAGGTATATTAGTATTTCTCATTGGGCTGGACCCGGTTCGGTTGGCTATGACCCTTCTCGGACTGAGATGGGCCTACACATAAGGCCCATGGGACTGTCGGCACATATAGCCCATGGGTTGCATAAAGAAAATGACAGACCACCCCTCACGCGGGAGAGGTGCTGATGTGGACAAACAGGACACAACCTAAACTGACACATCCAGCAGAGGCATGTTGTGAGAAGTCCATGCTGCATTAAAGGATCAGATCATGGGTGTTGATGTAGATCACGACCGACTCCCCTATTCTAGACAAATATGCACGGAGAGTGGACATCTCACTCACTTGTTGTTGAGGCGTTGCTCAGGAAGCCATGCCGCATTAAAGACTGCGACATGGTACCCGTACTCAAGGGATTGAATCCTGACACTAGACACAGAATGTTCTCCCTGACATATAGTATAAAAGCTCAACACTAGGTTATAAGAGTTTTTTCATGTTGGCTAATTCTATTGAGAAATCTTAAGAAGGGATATACTAATTTTGACATCAGAAGTTCTTCGAGACATCCCAATTTTACTGTGTTGCTTGTGACTGAGTTGAATATCTGGTGTGCAAAATATGTCATCAAAACTAATAATTTAATTGGAAATTGTTTTAATGTTAATTAGGAGACAATATGTAGATTTGGTAACAAATTAAAAATAGAAGCTAGTAAGCTAGCTCATTATGTTGCGGCAAAGTCGACGCCCGGCAGTACTAATGATATTGAAATCCAAATGCATGCTGCATATATATGCGTGCATACTAACAATATGATCTGTCGAGATCGGGTACTGTCAATTGGTGCTGTTTGAATATAGAAATAGTTTTATCTCATTTTATTTTATTTTATTATTATAATTTTTTTAATTTTTTACATAAAATATAATAAATAATTTAATTTTTTTCAAATCTCAAAACAATAATAATAATATCAAAAAATAATATTTTAAAAATAATTTATTCAACTTTCAATTTTTATCTAAAACCATCTTATCTGATCTCATTATCCAAACATAGCATAATTATCACACTATACACATTCACACCTGTGGGTGTGTGAACGTGTACCAAAATCAAGATCCTATCTCCAATTCTACCCAAACCATTAGGTCTCGTTTGTTTTTACAATTCATCTCATCTCATCTAATCATTATAATTTTTCTAAATTTTTATACAAAATAAAATAAATAATTCAATTTTTTTAAATCTTAAAATAAAAATAATATTAAAAAATATATTCTAACAATATTTTATTCAATTTTTTAACTTTATTCTCAACACATCTCATCTCATCTAAAAACACCGAGCAACTGACATATATATTAAAAGGAAAATGTTAGTTTTTCTCTTAGTTTGATGGTTAGTATATTTTATTTTATTTTAATTTTTTAAAATATTTTAAAAAGTTATTATATGCAAATAAATTTATGTAATTTTATTTTCTTAAATATTCAAAAAATAAAATAAAATAAACTAAACGGTTATGTCGACGATAGTAACTTGACGGCACAGTAGCATGAACCTATGTGGAATGAGTTAAAGTCTGAAATTCCCATTGCACAACGGTGTGCAATTATTCCTGACAATGTTGACATGGCTAGGTTGGCCGGCTGCGCGCGGCTCAAAAAGTCTCTGCGATGGTCATGACTTTCATGGCCGGACAGTCACTTTGAGTTGAATTTGTCCATGAACAAACAAAATTATCGTTGACATGCATTTTAAATAATAAAAAAAAATTTACAGTCGTGGAATACATATCCGTATAATTCTTTCAAAAAAAAAAATATATATATATATATATGATCTAATAAAAAAAATTATTTTTTAATAATAAACTCTATTGATCTTTTTTAAAATAATTGTACAGCACTTATATTTTTTATAATTATATATAACATTATTTTTAAATTAATATTTTATTTAAATATTTAAGATATTTCAATATATATATATATATATATATATTTTTTTTTTGGAAGGGAGGCATTTCAATATTTTTATCAGTTCTTCTGGGGGCAACCGGGGTTGCGCCCCCGCCGCGTCCTCGGCTGACGTGGCATATACCACGTCAGCTGACTTATTAAAAAAAAAAAAAAAGAAAGAGCAGCGGGAAATTAGAATGAAAATGGGTTTCGGACCTGTGGGTTTCCATTTTCGTCTTCAACCCAAGCTGCCTTCCGTCTTCCACTCCCCCGAGCTGCTTCCGGTCTGTGGGTTTCCATCTTCTCCTCGTCTGGTCTGTGCGTGGGTTTCCATTTTCGTCTGAGCCGAGGGTCTCTTCTCCTCGTTTGGTCTGTGTGTGGGTTTCCATTTTCGTCTGAGCCGAGGTTCTCTTCTCCTCATTGAAACTAATCATATCTGTCCTACTGAGTGACAAACCAACCTCAATTGCATCATCTTTATCTTTGCACTCGGCAAGAGAAATAGCCCCGAAAACATCAATCTGAACCACTTCACTCTTTTTCGGCCTCCCCCATCCAAAATCTGTATCATAAATACCCAATCTTGGTGAGCCTGCAACCGTAACAAGACGACCCAACTCCGATATTTCTTTCCAATCTAGCAGCCACCTCTCTGCCCCTCTCAAAGGTCTACTCTTAAATTCTGAAACTCTATCGCCAATAACTTTCACAGCCTTGAAAAACCCAGTTTCTCCCACTAGCTCACTCCCCGCAAGTGACACAAAACATATTGCTAGGCAATTTCCAAAATATGTGGAGGGTATTGGAAACTCCACCCGGTTTCTGCAATCTGCTACAAAGTTGAAGTAGTAGAGCTCATCATTGTTTGCAAAATCAGATCTACAACCTGGATTGATACAAATCCTAATATACATAATCCTAATGTCTTTAGTAACAAGCAGACAAATTAGTAAACGAGGGGAATGTTTTCATGTAATGTCTTCAGAACGAACACGCAATGATTATTAAGATATTTGCAAAACGTAGAGTTTACGTAAACGAATTTAGAAGAGTAGGAAGCTATTTGAAGCATGGTTACAACCTTAAACTTCAATTTTTGTGATGAGAGAAATCAAAAAAAATATATCAGATCAGTAGCTTCAAGCTTTGTTGGAAGGAGAAAACCCTAGATTCATTTGCGACTCGAAGGAGAAACCCATGGATTTATTCGCAGATTCATTCACGATTCGAAGGAGGCAGAGCGAATCGCGGGAGAAACCCTTGGAGAGTTTCCGATTAGAAGGAGACAGAGCGAATCGAAGGGGAGAAGCTTCGTGGTTTGTTTCGGAGAGGAGAGGAGAGCTTTGTTTGCGGGAACAGAGGGAAATGAAATCAAATGAAGTGAAGACGTCGAGGACCCCTTCGAAACACATGAAGAAAACAAAACGACGCCGTTAGTTTTTTTTCACGTAGGACACGAGGCCGCGGCGAGGACGCGAGGCCGCTTGTCTAGAGCATTTTTCTATTTTTATTGTTTAACGGGTGGTAGAAATGGGTACATCATGCATGCCCATACTTTTAAGAGAATAACTTATAGTCGGTGACACCTGCAAGTCCATTTTATCGGACACAAATGGAAATGTGCCACTTATGGGGTTGATGAAAAACTCAATTCTCCGCGCTGCAGGGCATATCCCCCCTCCCAAAATCACCTCTCTCTCTCTCTCTCTCTCTCCTTCACTCTCTCTCCATCGAGGACCTCCTCTCTCACTCTCCTTCCTTCTCTCGCCGTCGAGGACATTTTGTACCTAGATATTTTCACGTTGTGGGATCACGATACCTGCAAGATACACGTCGACTTCGTCAATTGTAAGATTTTCATCTTTTAGTTTTAGATTTTCATCTTTTCTTTTCCTGAAGATTAAGGTTTTATTTTTTCTAATCCCCATGAATGATCTCCTGGCTCCGACGATGACCTCGCCAACCAACAGGGATGACGCGCGTGATCCAGCGGCAACTTCGAATACTATTAAGAATGATGACATGCTCAGAATGCCAAAGGAATTTGCTGAGATCGTGTATATGAAGAGCTTATACATGAAGAGCACTGTCTCAGTGCTGCGGGTTTTGAAGGAAATTCGAAGTGGGAGCTCAATTGTTAGCATTTTTTCATTGCCACCGCTGCAAACCAATGGGCTTGAGGGGACTTGGATTAAAGCTCCAATCCTTGAACAAGCAGCCAAGTAATTGGATTTTTTCTTTTTTTGGCCAAACTAATAATAGAAATAATATCATAATCCAAGCATAGACTCGATGCGGTTTTCACCATACTCAAAATATCCTCATAACAAAATCCAGTCAATCTAGGAAAGCTCTCTGCTTCTATAAAAATATTGAGATTAAAATTTCGGAAGGTTAAACAAAGATAACATAGAACTCTCTTAAACGATGGCATTAGCTGCACTTGCAATCCTCGGTCATAGATCAGCACATTCCTTCCCAATAGGACCAGTAATTGCAGACCCTTTCATTTCTCCCTTTGGATTCACAATCACACCAACATGGTGACTCAGTTACGGGGTGAAGCCCAGAAGTTGAAGGGGAGAGAGAGGTGATTTCGGGTTAGGGATTTCGTGAAGGAGAGGGAAGGAGACAGAGGTAGGGAGAGAGAGAGAGAGCAGAGAGAAAGGGGGGTCTGGAGGGGGATCTCCTGTAGCGCAGAGAGTTGGGATTTTCATCAATCCCTTACGTGACATGTTCTCATTTGACTCCGATAACAAGCAATTGTAGGAGGCACCGGCCCAAAGCGCTTCTCTACTTTTAAATGTTGTCCAATTTATATATATCGAATTCAAAGACAAAAACAAGATCAAAGTAATATTATTGGTACTATATATACGAGGAATAAACGTACGTAACTACGTAGTAAAAAGATAAAAAATAAGTATCTAATAACTTGTCGTTCAATTGAAATCTTCTTTAATTAATTGTCTGATCGAAATAGATATATGGATAATGGTTCAATGGAGAGCAAAATAAAATAAAATCATTAGAAGCCACGCACTGTCCAAATATTCTAGATGAACAATATTAAAAATTAAAAAAAAAATTCATTCATATACTTAAGAAAAATTTATAAAAAATTTACTTATTTACATGTCAATTATTGATATACTGAAAATTATGAAATTTAAAATTTAAAATTTAAATTTAAAATTTAAAAAAAAATTGATAAAATAAATTATATATATAAAATTGTAAATACACGTAGCATTACTTTTAAAAATTATACTGTCACGTGATGGGTCTATCAAAGTTAGAAAATATCTATTTTCGTTTGATGATCACTAGCTTGGTTCGGGTGCAAAGACTGAATTCACAAATTTCTCTGATCATATAAAGAAAATGAAGGATCACTATAATTTGTTATATTTTATTTTATTTTTATGGTCTAAAACCTAAAAGGTCGCAGTCAAGTCAAAGGGGGATTTTTTTAATAATATATTTTTTTCCCCATGGAATCAAACCGGAAGCCTTTGTGGACTTCTTTAAAATATTGGAGGACTAATAAAGGTCATAATTAATTAAAACTATGATCACATAATGTGATGAGTTATTAATATTACTTGTCTCATTTATTTTCCGAAAGTCCCAAATCAGATCAAAATGACCAAAGTAATTGTAAGCATAAATCTGTTTGTTAATTTTCACATGTATCATTCACCCCTTAATTTCTGAATTTTGGAAAAGAGAGAAAAAAAGATGTATATGATACAAAAATAAAATATTATTTTTAAAGTTTTGTTGACTATTACTTTTACTTTGGTCTATATATGAATTAAAAGAAATTATTATTTTACTGTAGAGTACTTGTAAAATGGTTCCTCCTTTTTCCTTTTGCATAAGGTATTCATCCATCCCTAGTAATTTGAGTTTATCAATAAAATTAGAATACCGTAATCTTCTTTAAAAAAAAAAGAAAAGAGTTTTAAAATAGTTGTGTATGTAATGGTACTTATATATTATATATATACACTTTTATTTGCAAAAATAAAATAATTTTTATGATGACAACAGATAGAGTTATGTGCACTCTTTACTGCATGTATGATAAAAAATTTACTTAATTGTAAGAAACTCATTGAAAACTAAGAAAGAGGATAGTTGAAAAGAATAAGGCCATATGTAGACTTGCATATATTATATAATGGACTTCTATATTCCACCTAACCTGACTTTACTTTTTAGTGTATTGACTCTGGTTTCAAGTCACCAGAGCTATGTTTGCTACTTTCTTTTGAGGAGAAGAGGAGGGGAAAAAGAAAAGGAATTGGAGGGCTTGAAAAAAAAAGTGTGTTCCATGTGAAGAGGGGGGGTGTGGGTGTTAGGGACCTTGGCGAGGTTCAACAGACTATGTTTCTAAAGTTCGGCTGGCAACTTTTGACACAGGACTTGATCTAGGCTAATTTTTTTCGTACTAAGTATGTGAAAAATAATCATATTTTCTTGATTCAGGAGGGGCTGCTTGGCTCTCAGTTTTGGAAAAATGGTCTTCAAGGCATCTCGTTACTGCTTCAGAATTCTCAATGGAAAGTTAGGGAATGCAGGTCTCTCTTTGGTATGATAAGTTTATGGAGGGCGGGCCTTTATGTATGAGGGCTAATGACATCTCGGAAACTCATCTCCGGGTGAAAGATATAGTGGTGTAGAACTGTTGGGATGTGGATAAACTCAATGATCTCGTCGGTCTGCAACTGGCTAGTGGGGTTATGGCTTCGGTGGGTGGGGTGAAGAATAAAGAAGATGTGTTGATTTGGACCCCTGATAAACATGGGGATTTTTCTACCAAGTCGGCTTGGGAGCTTATTCGTGTTAGAGTCACTAAAATGAATGGGGCGTCGTGGATCTGGAATAAATGGTTGCCTGGTAAGATATCTATTTGTATGTGGAAAGCTTACTTTAATTGTCTAAGTGTGAATGATCAAATCCGCAAGATTGGTATTCCTATCGTCTCTTGTTGTAATTGTTGCGAGAACAGGCATTGTGAAGATCTTAATCATGTCCTGGGTAGTGGAGATTTTACTAGTGCCCTTTGGAGGAAAGTGTCCACTGAGATGGGTGTTCCGTTTGTGGCTATTCAGAGCTGGAGGGAGCGTAGTTTAGCTTGGTTTTGCTACGCATCAGTCCCAAGTAGGGATCCTTACCGGATTACTTCCATCCATTGTTGTGTGGAGGTTGTGGCAATGTAGATGTAAGGCCCGGATGGAAAATAGGAATGATGATGTGAATAAGGTTTGGAATTCGATTAAATTTTGGGTGCATGTGCTGATGGATAGTATCTCCAAAGTTGATAAGTTGAGCATCGGGGATTCTAGACTTCTTGCACGTCTTGATATTCCTCTTGTTGTTCCTAAGCATAAAAAGTGAAAGAGTGGTTTCGTGGTCCAAGCCAGCCCATGACCGTGTCAAATTGAATGTGGATGGGAGTAGTTTGGGAAATCTGGGGAGTGGAGGTATTGGTGGAGTGCTTTGTGACAATAATGGCAAAATTATTTTTGCTTTCTCTAAAACTCTTGAGTTGCGTACCAATATAGAGGCTGAACTCCATGCCTTGCTTGAAGGCCTTCGTCTTTGTAGAATTGCCGGTTGGAGGGAGGTGGATGTTGATTGTGACTCATAGGTGGTTGTGTCCTGGGTTAATTCCAGGAATTGCTCTCTTTGGTATTTGTGGGATTTCTGGGACCTTATTGTCGACCATCTTGAAGAGATGGATATTGAGTGTCATTATTACTTCAGAAAAAGGGAACTCAATGGCGGATTCCTTGGCTAAGGAGGGGGCGATGGGTGCGGATATGTTTTACATGGATATCCAAAGTCTTCTATGTCATATTAGAGGCCTGGTTAGGCTGGACCAATTGGGCCTACCCTATATTCGGATGTAGTTTTCTTGTTTTGCTAGGCTTGTTTAGAGGTCTTTTTTTAGGTTTGTTTAGAGTTGTTTTTGTTTTCGGTTGTTGGTGGTTTGTGCTTGGGAGTCTTTGATGTATTCTCCCATTTGTTTTTCTTGTTCCACGGTATTCCTCCGCCACAAGTGAGAGCTTCTTTAATAAATTTAGGACGGGGTCACTATTGGACATGTGGCTACCGGCTCTTCTAAAAAAAAAAGTCACCAGAGCTATGAAAATTAGATGGGCCGATAACCCATATTGATTTGAAAAACTATCACATATATAAATATATATTTATATATTTTATGTCTTAATAAACGTGTCATGTAAACTAGTGTCTATTTGTCCATGGTATAAGTACTTTGCTTTTTCATTTTAGTTGTAATGAGTGGGCTATTATTGACTAAGTAAAAATTGTATATTTTGGAACTTTTCCCTTCAGACCTTTCAGACTCTTCCTTTGCTAGGGCTTTGACCTTTCCTCTCCCTCTAAGGTTTCATCGTTACATGGTATCAAAATTTTTCTCTTATGGCGCCAATTCACAAATTCATCTATGAGGAGTCTACTAGTCCTTTTTTCCTCCACTCTAATGATGGTTCTGGTATTCTTCTTGATACTCAGCCACTCGTCGGCAACAACTATCATTCCTGGTGCCGTTCCATGGCCATGGCTCTATTGGTGAAAAGCAAACTCAGTTTCATCGATGGCTCCATCCTCAAAGCCTCGGATTTTGCTGATCCACTTCTTTCCCTATAGCTTCACTGCAATAATGTGGTGATATCTTGGCTTTTAAACTCTATTTCTCCTGATATCTCTGCTAGTATTTTGTACATAACTACTGGGCATGAGATTTAGTTGGATTTTAAGGAACGTTTTTGTCAAGAAAAGGGTCCTCGTATTTTCCAGTTATAGAAATCCATCTCTACTTGATCTCAAGGGTAGCTTTTTGTGTGCCCTTATTTTACTTGCCTAAAAGCTCTTTGGGATGAGTTAGCAAATTACAAACCTGCTCCTGCTTGATCTTGTGGAGCAGTACGTATGTTGACCTATTATGCTCAACAGGAGCATGTTTTACAATTTTTAATGGGATCAAATGAATCTTTTGCCTCTGCTTGTGCTTTGATTTTGATTATGGAGCCTTTGCCTCCTCCTCTTAATAAAGTGTTTTCAATTGTTTGACAAGAAGAACAACAATTTGAAATTTCTGTTGCTCCTCTTCAAAATGTTGATTCACATGTTTTTGTATCTAAGACTGATATTGCTAGATCTGTTAAATCCTTCTCTAAGAAGGAAAGACCAGTGTGTAAACATTGTGTAATCACTGGTCATGTGATTGAAAAATGTTATAAGCTGCATAGATTTTCCACTTGGCTACAAACCAAAGCCTAAGCAATAGTCTGTGGTCAGGTTGCTCTTAATGACAACCATTCCTCGGCTATTTCTCCTTTCTCTTTGACTGAGGCTTAGTATCAATAGTTATTGTTCTTACTTCATCCTCCAAACAATTCTGATGAGTCCTTTCATGTTGTTACTGCAATAACTTCGAACTCTTTTTCTGGTATATATATAATATACTTGCAAGTCGTGAAAGCAAAGCGCAGTAGTAGAAAAAGTCAAAAGGATCTCATGTGTGAACAAGCTTAGTTAACTTTGTAATTAAGTCAGACCCATCTCTGCTTTCAACATGATCAAACAAAGCCCCATTCATATCTGAATAATATGACTTTTTTTGTTTCAATAATACAAAAGATCGAATTGGTGATTACATGATTTTACACTAAGAAGATCAATCCGATCGACCTAATTAAAGGTACCCTTAAAAATGCCAATAATAGTAAGTACACCAGCTCAAAGACTTTTTTGACACTATTAACCATTTTCCATGAGATTAATGCAACAACGTGTGGGTCATGCACATAACAACGCACATATTTTGCATGTACAGACTAAAATATCGCTCTGCTATGGTTCTGGTCTTTTCTTCGTGAATATGCTACCTACCGCCAGGGGCTTTCCAAGCTCTACGTCGTCATCCTCTTGACGGTCCTTTGCCGACATGGTGTCGCAAACACCACAGCCTCTTCCTGAGGTTGTTATCCCCTTGCGGTCTCCAAAAAATCTGGATGGTGAAGTTTATATTAGTTTTACGAAAGAGGAGATTGAGCGATCTGCTTCCCCTTTTGCATTCTCTTTGGTAAAAAGGTCCTCTCTGGACATTATTCGATCTGTTATTCGAAGCAGATGGGGATTAGATTCTCAACCTGTGGTATCGGCTATGACTAAACCTAGATCGGTTTTTCTCAGGTTCTCAAATGATTTGGATTTTAAGAAGGCCTTTTCTAGGGAAACATGTGAGATTAATGGGATTCCATTTTGTATGTTCCATTGGTTCCCGGATTATACAGAAGAAAAGGAGTCATCAGTGGTCCTTATGTGGATATTTTTGCCTGATCTCCCTCCTAATTATTATCATGAATCCTTTCTCCAGAATATTATCATGCCGATTGGAAAGTACGTCCGTCGCGACAACTGCACTTGATGTGTAACACGTATAGATGGTGCCCGTGTATGTGTTGAAATGGATGCTGCTATTAAACCGATTGAATCCATCTGGATTGGAGTGCCTCATCAGTCTGGTAGTAGATTGCAGCATGTGCTATATGAGAACCTCTCGGCGTACTGTTGCCTTTGTCAGGTGCAAGGCCATAATACTGCAAAATGCAAATGGCTGTAGAAATAGGGTGGGATTTCTACTCAGGATGGTACTAAGGATGGTAAACGATGGGTGCGTAAGGAGAAAACAGAACCTGAAGCTATGAGGGCTGAACAAGGTGTTTCAGACATGAATAAAGAATCGGGGAACTCTTTACAAGAGATCAGTGGGAAAGGAAAATAAAATTTGTTTATTCAGATGCAGGATCAACCTATAATTATTGAGGAGGTTGAGGATGAAACTGATATGGCTAATACCTTTCAGAATGGTGTTTCTAGGTCACTTGCTATAAGGAACGAGGTTCTGCAAAATCATACTGTTTTCATCTTAAATGAAGATGGTGTTGGTGCTGGAAAGAATTCTTCTGAAGATCTAGTGGGGGTATCGGCTGAGATGAGGTCTCCTAATATTAATCATGCTCGTGCTAACACCTGCTTCATGGGGGGACAAGATGTTTCATATGGATGACCGGGTGAAAGAGGTTGATGAAGCAGGTGTTCAGAATGTTGGTCTAGAATTGAATATGCCTCCTATTGTACATGCGGAAGGTGATGTTTTGAATGCAGATTGTGTCGGTGTTGGAAAGAAGTATTGTGATGATCTAGTGGGCCGGGGTTTCGGCGGAGATGAGGCCTTCTGATATTACTCATGCTCGTGTTCACATCATGGGGGACATGAAGTCCCATATGGATGACCGGGTGAAAGACGTTGATGAAGCAGGTGTTCAGAATGTTGGTCCATAATTGAATATGTCTACTATTATACCATTGGAAGGTGGTGTTTTGAATGCAGAGTGTGTTGGTACTGGAGAGATGTCTTCTTATGCTTCAGTGGGGGTATCGGCTGAGATGGAGCTTTTTGATATTAATCATGCTCGTGTTCACATCATGGGGGACTAGATGTCTCATACGGGCGATCTGGTGCAAGCTGTTAATGAAGTAGATGGGTAGCATGTGCTGTCAGTTCCTTCTTTTGTACATGAGGTAGGTGAGGATCATATGCTGGGTAATGTTATAGTTTCTGGTTTTCTTTTAAACAATGAAAATACTCTATCTGATAGTCTTGTGGAGAGAGGTGTTGAAACTGATGGTACCATCAATTTGCAAAATGAAGACCATGTACCCGAGATTGTTATGGACTCTGATAATGACATAGAGGATAAATTGGAGCATATGTGTAAGAAAAAATATATGCATCTGATAATGAAAAAAAATCCAGAGATAGTGAAGTTGTGAAAATGAGGAGCTCTACTAGGTCCCGAAGCAGGCCTCCTAAATTTAATTTATGATAAGCCATTTCCTTTATTGGAACTTACGAGGTCTAGGTACCTCTAAAATGCGACTGTGTAAGTTGATCTGGAAGTTTAAACCAGGTATTATTGCTATTGCTGAGCCTTTTCTATCTGATAGTAGAATGTGGAATCTTCAACGTTCTATTTGTTTTCTAAATGGGGTTTCTAATGAAGCTAATAATGGTAAATTATGGATTTGATGGAAAGAGGCTTCTCATGTCAAAATTATTTACCGTGGCCCTCAACATCTTATAGTGGAATACTCTGAGTTTGGTACTCCTTTATATATTTCCTTTGTTTATGCACGTTGTATGCAACATGAACGACGAGAACTTTAGGAAACTTTATCTACTAATGTGCCGAATGGTTCTTCTTGGCTGATTTATGGGGATTTCAATATCATTCGGGCCGATTCTGAAAGAAGAGGTGGAAGACCCAGGGCTCTTTTCGCTATGGAAGAATTTAATTCTTTCATTGACTCTGGTGGCTTATCCGAAATGGGGTCTTTTGGAAATATTTTCTCTTGGTGTAATGGTCATATGGGATTATCCCGTAGTTGGGAAAGATTAGATAGAACACTTCTGAACTCGACTGTACTTATGGATTTTCCTACTGCTCATATGCAATATTTGCCTCGGACAACTTCAGATCATGCTCCTTTGATCATCTGGATGGATAAGGGGATCAACCGGTATGGTTTCTCTTCTTTTAAATTCCAGCAAATGTGGATCTCTCATGACTCCTTTTTTGATTGTGTTAAAAAAGCTTGGGAAGATGATGACATATATGATAAGGGTCTTTTTAGACTGGCAAGGAAATTAAAAAAAACAAAGGGTTGTTTGTCTGCATGGAATAAAACATCCTTTGTTAGAACTGATGTGAATATCAATATGCTAGAGGCTCGTATAGAAGCTTTAGAGGAACCTTTACAACATGGGCACTCTGAAGGTGATGAAATTGATTTATTGACTTCTCGTTTGGAGTTAAACCTTTGGCAACAAAGAGAATCTACTTGGCTTGCTTAACAATGCAAACAAGTGTGGTTAAAAAATGGTGATGCTTATATCTATTTTTTCCGTGCATTGAAAAACCGTAACCACAGTTTGGTGCATGAGTTGTCTCTTAGTGATGGTCGTAGACTTTCTTCTCCAGAAGATATTCATAATGAGGCTATTAATTATTTCTCTGAATTCCTTGCTCCTAAGCAAAGTGGTCCATTACCGGATTTGTCTCATCTTGTGAACCCGATGTTCTCTGTCTCTGATCATCTTAATTTTTGAACGCTCCCTTTGATCCAAGATATAAAGGAGGCTCTTTTCTCTATCCCGGTTGATAGCAGTCCACGCCTTGATGGCTTTGGGTTAGGTTTCTTCCACTCTTGCTGGGATATTGTTAGTAAAGATGTGATGGATGCTGTACATGATTTCTTCAAGGGTACCTCTCTTCCAATGTATTATTCGGCTACGTCTTTGGTTTTGATTCCAAAGGTGGATAACCCTTCAAGTTTTGATAAGTTCCGTCCTATTAGCCTGTGCACTGTGATTTATAAGGTGTGTTCCAAGATTTTGGTTAGACGGCTCTCTCCTTTTCTTTCAAAATTCATCTCTTAGGAACAGGGTGCCTTTATTCCTAGAAGAAGTATTTTTGAAAA
Organism: Cyclocarya paliurus; assembly: GCA_029856935.1. Taxonomy (NCBI): domain Eukaryota; kingdom Viridiplantae; phylum Streptophyta; class Magnoliopsida; order Fagales; family Juglandaceae; genus Cyclocarya; species Cyclocarya paliurus. The sequence goes on along the minus strand of CM056947.1, from coordinate 36,555,965 downwards.
TATAAGTTTGACTTAGGAAATGACTCATAGTATTAATAAGCCTAATCGGGGAGGCAATGTTGTGTTGAAAATTGATATTGCTACGGCTTATGATGGTATCAACTGGGATTTTCTATTACATATCTTTAAACATTTGGGTTTTTCTGCGAGGGCTTGTGGCCTTATAAATCAATGTGTTCGCTCCCTGTGGTTTTCTATCGTGATGAATGGTATCTGAAAACGTTTTTTCCCAACTGGTTGTGGATTGAGGCAAGGAGATCCTATTTCACCATATCTTTTTATTATGGTGGAAGAAATTCTATCTCGCATGCTCAAGAAAGCTTTTTAGGATGGCCAGATTCTTCCATTCTATCATCCTCGAGGTACGCCTATTGTCTCTCATCTCCTGTATGCTAATGACATTGTAATTTTTGCTCGTGGGAATAAAGCTTCCATGAAAGTTATTTCTAAGATATTAGCCAATTATGAAGCTTGGTTGGGCCAAAGGGTTAGCAAAGAAAAATCTTCTATTATTTTTTCTAAAAGTGTTTCTCTGCATAGAAGACGATCTATTCTCAATATCACTGGTTTTGTTGAGGGAACTTTGCCTTTCAAATATTTTGGTATTCCCATTATTTCTGGAAGATTAAAGGCTATTCATCTCGATGAGATGGTGAGTAATATCCGACGCCGTGTTGGGGGATGGCAAAATAATTTTGTCTGCTGGGGATCGGCTGCTATTCATCAAGCATGTCCTTGCAAGTATTCCAATTCATACTTTCTCTATTGTCCATGCTCCGCTTTCAGTTCTTCACACTATTCACAAATGCATGAATAATTTCTTTTGGGGTTCTAGTGAGGGGAAACAGAAGAAACATTGGTGTTCTTGGAAGAATATCTGCAGGCCTTGCCAGGAAGGAGGACTCGGTCTAAAGGACCTTCAAGATGTTCAAAAATCTCTTCATATGAAGTTTGCTTGGAAAGTCATTAAGGATAATTCTCTTTGGTCGAAGTTCTTCCGGAGCAAATATGTCAAAAATACTCATATTTCCATTGTCAATCAGGCAAAAGGAAGTAGATTTTGGAAAAGAATCATGTCTTGTATGCCTGATATTCTTAGAAACTCTAAATGGAAACTAAAGGATGGAAATATCTCTTTTTGGAGGGATACTTGGCTAGAAGAGGGCCCGCTTTGTGAAAAGTTTACCATTTCTAATTTTCCTAATCTTTGTGTGAAGGACTGTCGTATTGATTATGGGTGGGATGTTACTTTACTTCAAAGTTTAGTTGGTGAGCGACAAGCGGCTGTGATCCTGTGTACTCTGTGCAATGCCAAAGTAGGTGAAGACATTTTAGTATGGAAAGGGAACTCAGATGGGGCTTTCTCTACTCATGGTGCATGGGATATTTTGAGAGTTCGGTCTCCCAGATTACAATGGACAAATTGGCTTTGGCATACTACTTTACCTCATAATATTTCTGTCATTACTTGGAAAGCTTTTAATTCTTCTTTAAGTGTTGATGATAGATTGATTAAGGTGGGTATCCCTATAGCTTCCAAGTGTATATGTTGTGTGATTGGTTGCTATGAGGATCAAAACCATGTTCTGGCTGGGGGGGAGTTTGCTTGAGAAATATGGAAGAAAGCTGCTATGCTTGTAGGTATGCCATATTTTCCTCGGCAAAGTTGGCATGACACTATACTTATGTGGTTCAGAAAGGCTTCTAAACGTTCCCAATTTGGGCAGGTTTTGGGTTTATTGCCTATTATCATCACTTGGAGATTATGGCTACGAAGATGTAAATGCCGCATGGAGGGTCTTCAAGGTTCTCTCAGTTCAATTTGGAGAGATATCCTATTTTGGGTTGGGAGAGTAGGAGAAAAAATGAAACCCGATACCTCTCTATCTCATGATGATGAGAGGATTTTGCAAAATCTTCATATTCCAATAAAAAGGCCTAAAAGGAAATCTATTTGCATTGTTAAATGGATTTAACCTTTGAGAGATAGAATGAAACTTAATGTAGATGGAAGTTCCTTAGGGAATCCGGGCCGTGTAGGTGTTGGAGGTATTAGAGATGATAAAGGCAATTTGATTAGAGCTTTTTCTGAACATTTAGGCCTGGGATTGAATAATTATGCTGAGTAGGACTGTTCATCTGGGTTCCAACCCGAGAACCCCGGTATACCTGGACCGGAACCCGAGTTTCAAACCCAAGCCGGAACCCGGATGCTTCCGGATTTTTTAAAACCTAGATTCTGGATTAAGCCTGGTTTTTTTTTTTTTTTTTTATTATTACCGTAAAAGCCTATATATTGCTTATATGATAGATTCCGTCCATTGAACCTGATTTTTTTTTTTTTTTTTTTACATAAAAGCCTATATACATTGTTTATATGATATGATTTTGATGTAGCATGAGAATGATTTAATAAAATCAAAATGCATGAGACATTCATGATGCAATCCACTACATATTATATTGTTTGAATTAATTTCCTAAAAATATTACAAAACACATACATTGCTTTAATTAAACTCCAATATACAATAATAAACTATAAAGCTTGATCTTCTATTTTTTCATACTCCTTGTTCCATTATTTCCTGAAAGATTTTTTCATCCTCATTAGTTTGTGTCTCTGTACAGTGTGGATTCATTGTCTCAGCATTGATGCTACTAGAACTCCTGAAACCATCACATTGAAAGTATTACTAGACTATTGTCAAACTAACAAATGATGCTAACATTCATAAGCAGCACATTATTATTCAATATTTGTATTACATGATTAGATATGAAAGTACGTACCTTGAAACTTCAATTGAGTTAGAAGCATCAATAACAGTGGATGCAACTCTGGAAGATCCTAAACTGCAGCTTCTTCATCACTCGTGCTTTTAAATTCCTTAACATTTAGAGTAACAAAGCATCAAGAAGTAGAAGACTCCATTACTCCATATAATATATGCCAAATGAAAGAAATAGAGAGTATGATGCATACCTGAAAGGCTGCACTTTTGACAACTTCAGCAATATAATGTTAACAAATTATACAATAAAAATATTCTAGGCTGGAAATAAGTGCAAATTGATGAAGTAAGACTGATTTGTCATCACCTTTGGTCGAGAATACAAGGAAATTGATGAAGTCAGATTATGCTTTCCAACAAGTAGATTCTAATGCAGTGATATGATGGTGGCATAGAACTCTCTGAGAAGTTATTGTAAGAAAGATCTAGTTCAGGGCAAATGGGCATACCTAGTTTCCATTGATAACCTTTTTGAGATAAAAATTATTAAAGTTTAAGAAATAAAGTCATGTTAAGATGTTTTTAGGGTGACATCTGAGTTTGATTTTCAATAGCTGTGAGCACATAAGGTATTAATGTTGATTGGTTTTCAATAGCTCTCATGCGCAGAATAAATGTTCATTCTTCGATGCATAAGCCACAGAGTTCATAAATAACTTTCTAACTAAATAAACCCAAACTCAAATGAACAAATTTGGTACCCATTTTATTTACTCGAAGCTTGAAAAATACCCATCAACGGGGGGAGGAAGAGAAAAGAAAAAACATTTGATATAGCCGAGGAATATCTTCACCATAGCGTGCCAACTTTGCAATCAAAATTTAATAAAACTATTGAACAGAAATCGGACGTACCTCTTTGATGGAAGAGAAAAGGGAACGGCAAAACAGAGAAAAAATCCCATTCGACAAGTTCAAGCACAAAGAAGAGACCCAGTTCATATAATCACCAGATCAACCCATATTTACACTCATTGTTCACAAATAGGGAGAGAGATCAACCTCAGCCACCACTTGACCTGAACCTGCCCATGGCTCCGCTGAAATCTGAAATGGGTGAAGCATTAATAATGGAAGTGGAAGACATCAATGGTAAAAATGTGATAGTCATGCTTTCTATCTAAGAAATGGAGCTGGTTCTTGACACATTGAGAACCTCTATGGATCTCGATAATGAAGAATAGCAGCCTCAAAAACTCGAAGAGAAGAGAGAGAGAGAGATATGCAGTTGCGGCCTTTGGGTTTGATAGAGAGCCATGGAAGATAGAAGAGGAGGGCGGAAACCCTAGACTTCAGAAAGAGATAAGAGTATCACGGGTGTGGTTCGGGTAACGAAGACGTCGAAGAGTTTTTTTTAAATATATATAAAACCGGGTACCGAATTTTCAATTTGGATTACCCAGTTTCATACCCGGACCCGGACCGTATAGATTTGGGTTTTGTAATGTGGGTTGCGGCCCGGATCAAATCCGGGCTGAAAACCGAAAATGGAAACTAGGGTATCCGGGTTCCGGACTGGGCTGGGTTTTTTCCCGGCCCGTATGAACAGCCCTAATGCTGAGGGGATGGGACTCCTTTTTGGTTTACGACTTGTTAAGAATTTGGGTTTATTTCATGTTGATATTGAATTAGATTCTATGATTATTGTTCAGTGGGTTCATACATCACATTGTGGACTTTGGTACTTTGAACATTTTTGGGAGGAAATCCTTGGTATTCTTGAAGGTTTGAACTACTCTATTTCCCACGTGTATAGACAAGGTAATGCTCCAGCTGATTTTTTGGCGAAGATGGGTGCCGAAGGTATTAGTGCGACATGGGATAATTTCTCTAATCTTCCTCATTTATTGAAAGGTATGTTGAAGACTGATAAAGTGGGACTTCCATATGTTAGATTTGGCTAAGTTATTATTAAGCTTGTTAGATTTTGATTTCTTGCTGGTTTTATTTTGTTTGGCTTGTTTTGACACTTGGTTTTGAGTTAGTTTATAGTTTTTTTATCTTGTAAACCCCCAAGCGTAATGATGTTTCTACGGTATTCCTCCGCCATAAGTGAGGGTTTATTAATAAATTTGGGATGGGGCCACTATGTGGGTGGCTACCGGCTCTTCTTAAAAAAAAAAAAAAATGTGTGGGTCATGCACAATGTGTTGGTCTGCCGGTCATGGCCAATAAATATTAATCCAATATGCCAAATTAATATCGTTTATTTGGAATCACCACTTATCTAAAACATTTAAGTTATCAGAATATGTAAATTTTATTATTTAATTTATATCTTAATACCCTTTCATAGACAGCCAGACTCCCTTCAATGAGTGGCTCAACACGTAGAATATTTAATTAAATGAGCTGAAGTGGAGAGTCAAGGTTTGAATTCAACACTTCTACTTGTATGATATCATATAAAATTACTACTTATTCTAAAAACTTAAACAAATGAAAAGAGGGTAAATTTATTATCTAATTTATATGTTAACCGTATGAAATTGTCAAGAAAATGCCATGCAAGGCATTAATGTCATGAGTTTTTTTTTTCCTTAGCAATTTATTGTATTTGCCGAAAAACAATACTAGATATAATTTTAGGATATGCAAGTTTCGTGTACTCTTTAAAAAAAAATTCATCATTAAAAAAATAATTTGTTTACATAGGTTCTAGATTTGTCCATTTTTTTTTCAAAAAAAGTGCACAAAACTTACCTATTTTAAAACTGTAAATATCACTTCTCAGTGCCAAATGAGTATATTTTTTTAAAAAAGAAATAAATTAGGGATTCAAAAGCTAATAATAATAGGATGCCCAAAATAAAAATTAGATCATTAGTAATGATGTAGGAATATGTGCATGCACTACAACAAACAGAGGCTTTCCTGACGCCACAAATCGCCGCAAATAACTCCTAATTTCATTGCAAATATTTATTCCCAAAGATTTGTACTGCGCCGCATGTTCGTCAAAATTGTCTATTTACTTTTAAAATAAAACCAGCAAAACCCAAAAATCGTCGGGAATAATATTATTTGTAGCAATTTTTTTCGCTGCTAATATTGTGAAAATATGCCAAAAAGAGATCTGGATTTCTGCTTTAAATCGCTGAGAAAATATTTTTGTAGCGTTTAATATCATCACTAATAGACAAAATATCGCCGCAAATACTTTCTTATTATTTGCAGCGTGTTGTAAAATCGTCGTATATAATATTTTTCTTAGTAGTTAAAATCTCTACAAATAAGTAATGCAGTGATTTTAGTTCACCGAGAATCGTTCTGATATCCTATGTGTATTCTTTTGCGGCAAAATATTTTCGCTGCAATAGAGTATTAGCAGCGATTTGTGTTTGCCGCAAAAAACAAAAATTGGTTTGTATTTTCTTTTCACGTCCAAGAATGTTCGCCGCAAATTAAATTTTCAGTTACGCAAACTTATTCCCGACGAACTAGAAATCACCGCAAATAGCCAATTTTTCCTGTAACCAATTCAGTATGCAAAATGCGCCATTTTTTTAGGTACCTAATTTCCTGCTCCAACTAACTTACAATATTACCAAATAGTACTACTATACATCGTATGGTAAACCAAATATTACGATAAATCCAATACTTGTAACCATAATAGCATATATATAAATTCAATCGTCCATCCAATACATTAATATATCAACCTCTTTAAGGTTATTATACACTGGCATATGGTGCATTAATGGAAGGCAATTAAGTACTACAAATGGGAGTAGCTAATGTCTCTTACAAGCATAAAGTAAAGTAGGAACATCCATAATACAAATGGGAGTAGTTAAAATTGCCATGAAACATTGGTGGGTGGAGTTCATCCGCAACTTTGCACCTCATTGATTTGCGATAACCTGGTAATTGAGCGGCAAAGATCCAGCTGTCTGGAACAAGGTTATCAAGTATACACTGCTTTCTACATTCAGTGGGCAAAAGAAAAATCCAATTAAGTTGGAAATCTCCAAAGTGACAATTTTCAATATTATTAAATTACAACAAATTCAAAGAGGAGAGAGATAAAAGTTCAATAAACATGGAAGTGTGTTAAAACTTCACTATATGACCATTGAAAGTAGCTAATAATTAGGTGCACATGTCCATCAATTTGCCATGTGTGTAAGGAACATGCATATGCATCCATGCAGTTTCATCATAATTAGGTGTCATGATCAAGTTAAAGCTGGAAACATTACTTTTTCATTAGGTAACTTGTATTAGAAACATGATCTTTCTCCTTCCTAGGACAGACATATTTTTTTTTGGTAACATGCATAAACCTTGTTGCATTAATGCAGATGATCTCATGACTTAAAAAGTGTTAAACTCACCGCTTGATATAGTTACTTCTTTTCTCAAGCACCAAGTGTCATCCTCATGACCATGCATCTTGCTTCTTTTATTAATGGATTATTTTATTAGTCGATATATATAAATACATATATATTTAGTCTTCAGGAGTATCTCTGAATGTGCCTGCTCGTATGTCATCTAACATACGGTCCATGTCATCAATATAGTCATCTTCAGCTCCAACCCCAGGATTAGTGTCGTCGTCAATGATAGGGAGTGTTTCCTCCTCCCCATAAAATATCCACTGGGTGTAATTTGGATTGATCCCTTTTATGAACAAGTGAGTCAACACCTCAAATATAGGCAAGAAGAGATTATTATAGCATATACTGCAGGGACACCGAATGCGATCACTTCCCATGGAATGGTTTCGTGCCATTGTGAGGAAATTGTTAACCTCTTCAGCGTATGCAGGTGATACAAGTCTATTACCCAAATTCATCCAGCTTTTGTCCATCTAAATAAAAAGAAGAGTTGTCAAATTCTTCATACGACTCGGTGAACGATGAAATGATAAGTTTTTACGATCTTCTTACATATGGGATACAACAACAGGATTGAAACATGTGAATTGTTAAGGAAAATTGTTAAGTCATATTTAAGAGAATTCACCGGGTTGGGTTGGGTTTTAAAACTTCTCTATAGAGGGATAAGAAAGTTTGAAGAGGGATTTATGAGGTGGGAAAAAACAAAACTGGATTTAGCACAACGAAGTGATCGTGCATGTGGATTTATTCACAAACTTTAAAGTCAAGGTCATAAACTATTAGTTTTATACTTGTTATTGAATTACTTGAAAAACTCAAAAGACTAATCCTATACTTGAGTAAGGAAAAAACAGTTATAAGGGAACCATGGTTAATCAAACATAGATGTGACAGGAACATGCAAAGCTGTTGAGCCCAGAAAAGTTGGTAAAAAGATGACAGAGCTCTTGCATGAAATATTAAATTTAAACAAGACAAAGATCGTATCAATTGGGGTGGTTGTATCAACCCTAGAGAGTGGTGCCAGAGTTGACCAAATCTGGTCACTCTTTTGCTGGATCTGACAAGGTAATGCCACTTCGGTGTTGGATCCAACTAAACTAGCACTAGTGGCTTTTTGGTTGCCATCGGCCGCCACTTTGGTGGCGACTGGAATGGTGGCTGGCTATTGTCCTAAAAATAATTATAAGCATTAAGATTTTTAGGAATTTACGGTTTTAGTTTTATATTTTTCTTCTAAGAAATCTTAATCTGTTAAAATCGCCAACTCATTTTCGAATTACTAAAATGATGATGTGGTGGTGTGTAATTGGAGGGTCATGTACATCTAGGTCCTGAAAACAGAGCCTTTTCTATAAAGCCGTACATCTTTGAGACAAATAAGTTCTTAGGAGTTTGATGCATAAACATGACACTAGAAACTTAAGCTAAGCAATATATCAAATACATCAAATACACTATAGACTAATGCTAAGAGTGTATAGCTATGCCATGCATCAAGCGTATATACTATTCATAAAATCTAAAACCTTTTTCTTTTTTAATCTATTTGGACGTATCATTTCATAGTTGTATTGAAAACAAAAGAAATACTGAATACTGCTGGAAATAAAGAGGCACCCATGTTAATTATAAGCACATTCAATAGAAAAGAAAAAGAAGAAGAAAAAGAAAAAGAAAAAATTCTTGTATAGCTAGGATCTTGATCTCTTTATCAGCATTTTGAGACAATTAGCAAGATTTTGTTTTGATATGGTGTACACACACATTGAGACAATTAACAACTTATTGTTAGATTTTTAGATCCTTATTGTTAACAGGATAAAAGCCAATATCTAGACTATCAAGTGTTAATCATGATAGGTACTAATTCAGTGAGGAAGCCAAGATACCAATATATACATTGGGCAATAACTAGATAATTAACAAGCTATATATTCCCCATTTTGATTTTTGTCATTTTCAATTAGACCAATTGATGTAGCATGTGTTAAGTTGTTTTATAAGTCAAATATTACTTAAAATACAATATACCAATTGTGACGCCCCGACTCCCACGTACAAAATGCCTCGGGAATCGTGACGTCAGGATGATGACTACCCGGTCACGCATCCCAACAACAAGTGTCAAGTGTGTGCAACAAATAAATAGTGCACCAATAAAAACACAGCGGAAGGTAAATAAGTCAACTAATACCAGAATTTTAGTTAATACAGATATCCAAAATACAAATACCTTAAAATCAAAACCAAGTCCCATAAAAAAAATACAAGTCTGATAATAAAATCTACAGCATGAGTGATCTCAGATCACTCCTCCGGCGAAGCCAGATCCTCAGGCTCGGCATCTGCAACATCAACAAAGTCTGCAGTACCATTAAATGGTACCACAGGTAAGTTATAACCTAACCAAGTCCAGAGATAAAATCATATCTAAACAATTAACCATGCATGCACATGATGCAATATGCAACACACGCCAAAAATATCTTTTGGCCCAAAAATATTTCCAATAAAATTATTTCCACCATTTTCCTAGAAAATGGCCCAAAAAATCAATATCCATCATTTTCCCAGAAAATGATATACAAAAAAACCAACTCACGCTATTTTCCCAGAAAACAGCCATTTTCCATTATCCAATTAACCATATGCACCATGGCCTCCCTTATGGACCATCCGCACGTCCTGGCTACTTTACGAGCGATGTCCAGTTCCGCACTCAGTGCGTTCGTGGCCAGGTCATTCTCTAGCCCCCGCCAGCAGAAGGGCCACGGAGTCGGCACGTCCAACGTCCGCTCCCGTTGTGTTAGGGACCCCGGTCAAGTCCCTAAACACTATGATCTCCTTGCCTATGTCCTCCTTGTATTGACCGAGTGCGAAGTCCTCTCTTGCTTGGATATGGCGCAACAATGGTGATGATGGAAACTTTGGTATAGTGAGGTTAAGTGTTTAGGCTAGATGAAGTGTATGGAGTGATGGGAAATGATGGTGATGAATGATGAGTTCGGGTGATCTAAGTGATGAATATGCGTGTTTGATGCAATGGGAAATGGCTTATGGGTTGCCCTTGATGTTGGGACAACTTGGATGAAGGGTTGGTATGGTGAAGATAGGCTAGGGTTTGGATGGTGGCTATGGGGAATTTCGAGATTGGAAGAGTTGGACTAGGGTTGGAATGTAAGATGAGTTGCTAGGATTTGGAAGAGATGTGGATGAGTGGGATTAGGGTTTGGAAGATGGTTTAGGGTTTAGAGATGGAAGATAGGTTTAGGGTTTGGAGGTCGGCGGCTAGGGCTTGGCCGAATAGTGGTTGAGTAATTTTAGGAAGTTTCCTAAAATCTTGGAATTTGAATATCGGTTGGATGATGGCTGGCCAAAAGAGTTGATGGAGTCAACTAGGGTTTTCAAGTATGGAAACACTAATATAGAAAGAATGGTGGCAGCTAGGGTTAATTCAAATTAGACAAGAGTGGCCAAATTTGAATTTGAATGAGGAGGGAATATGTGTTTGGTAAGTGGCTAAGTATGGAAAGTATGAGGATTTCGATTTTGGCTTGTTTAGGCAAGTCAAAAGTTGGCTTGGCTGTTTTAGGAAAAGGAGATTTAAGGAATTGAATGTGATTGACAATTCCTTAAATCTAGGGATTTGATTTGGAAGAGGTTTGGGATGATGGATAAGGTGGCTAGGGTTGATCCTAAATGGTAAGAGGCATGGAAGTTGTTGGGAATTGGGAGTTTGACTAGGCCAAATGATGGATTTCAAATTTTGATTATTTGGAAGATGGGATAAGGATTCCTAAGTGGTAGGAATTACCTTGTGGGAGTCTAGGGTTAATTCAAATAAGGCAAGGTAATTTATGGTAAGTGGACTAGGGCAAACCCTATAGTGGGCGAGACTTAGTGTTTGGGTGGATCAAATGAGGCAATGCGTGGATGAAGGTAATGAGCAATGGATGAACAAGATGATGAACAATATGAGCATTCAAGATCAATGAATGAACACAATAGAAAAGTATGAACACTCAAGAACTTGAATGAACACAAGGATAAAACAACTTTGATTCACGAATTTCACAAAGTTGCAAACAAATCAAGATAGATTGGATCACACCTATTCACGAATTGCAAGGTGATGATCCTCTACTAGGGATTCACGAATTTCACCCAAGTAGCCCAAGTGCTAAGCACCGAAAAATGATCTCAAGAACAATAGTCTACCCACTTAGGGAATTTGCCAAAAGATCCTAAAGCAAGAAAAATATGTCCTATTTATAAGCAAAACAAGTTGGAAACCCCCAATAGGTCCCTTTGAAATAAATGAAATAAAATAAATGAAATAAATAAAGGTAGTGGCATGGACCACATGTCCGTGACATGCTTGAGCCAATGGTTCGGCTAAGGTGGTGCATGGGGGTCGAACTTTGGCTTGATTTCATGCTGAAAATGCCATTTTTGAGGTTGGCTTGACTGTGGCTCGACCTTGGCTCGAGCCAAGTTTCGTTCGACACTCCGCTCGACTCCGCTTGAGCGACTGCAACCCGAGAGCTCCGCTCGAAACTCGTTCGACAGTCCGCTCGAGCTAGTATGCAACCCGAGAACTCCGCTTGACACCCGCTCGACACTCCGCTCGAGCAATATGTGTGCATATGGCCAAGGTGCAACTTTAGAGGTGATTTTATGTAGGGGTCTAACACGTTGTCGCCCGGCGACAACCCAGGGGACGTCACTTAGTATATTCCGCTCCCGAGTGACCAGAGGAGCTCCACCGAGATAATGCCCCATCTCGGCTTGGGGTCGTGATACACACACACCCACAAATCCAGTCAACACATGAAAACTCAGTTTTCAAGATAACCACATGAACATGAATGCAATACACGAAAACCCAATTTTCAATTTACAAACATGATCATGCGTGCATATGTAATGTACCAAACCACAACAATAAACCTCAATAACCAATAATCAACTCCCAAAATCACACATAACCAATTCCAACTCACAAGATAATCAATATCCAACAATAATCCAATCACCAAAAATCACACAACAATTACTCCGATCAACCAACCACCCCCGAACTCCTCGGACTCAGTCCGGAAACCAACAAGGATATATATATATAAAATATAGCAGTTAATTGCAAAAATATAATTAAATCTCAAAGAATTGTTTAGAAAATACTTACAGCGCTTTAAAACTATTTTACGGAGGATCCGAAGCACAAGGAATCGCCAAAGCAGCAAAAATGCATAGTGTAAAAACACTGGCCGAAATGCAGTGAATTTCAAATTTTGCACGGGTTCAAACGAAAACTTGAAATTGATAGGGTAGGGCCTATGGAAGGTGGGGAATCTAATGGTGGTGGTGGTTGGCTGTGAATGGTGGCGGAAATGGGCGTTTACGGTCGGAAGTTTCGAATCGGGTTTGAAGCTCGTACGGGTGGCTCCGGCGACGGATTGGGGCCGGGTTTGGGTGGAAAAACTTGGTATTGGGCCGGTGAAGATGTGGTGAAGAAATGGTGGCCGGAGGTGGCCGGACGGCGGCAGAATGGAGGAAGAACCACCGCGGATTCGATCGGCTCTTGGCGGCTAACGGCGGCGTTAGCCGGCCGGATATTGATGGTGGAAGGTCGTTGGCGCACGGGGGAGCCGATGGTGCAGGCGGTGTCGTGCATGGCGGTCCGGAGGCGGGGCAACGGCAGTAAGGCCGAAAGCAACGGTGGAGAGAGGAGAGAGAAGAGAGAGAAAGGGGAGGGGGCTCGGGCACGCACGGGGAAACAGAGGAAAAAGAAAAAAAAGAAAGAAGAAAAAGGAAAGAAAAGAAAAAGAAGAGGGGAAAAAGGAAGATCCAGTCTTTCAAGCTGGGTCCCGAAAAATCCAACGAAGATGAAATTAAAACCAAAAGCTAAATAAAATAAACCAAACGCAGTGAAATAATTTAAATGCAACAATAAAAATTTAAAACTCAAAAATAAATCAATTAAAATAAAAATCATTTTAAATACCAAAACAGTAAATAAAATCTAAAAAGTACATAAAAAAATAATTTTCACAACATAAAATATTAAGAAATAATATTTAAAAACTTCCAAAATTTAAAAACAAGATAAATAATCACAAAATACATTAAATAAATCCACCATTAAAAATACACTAAAAACTGGGATGTTACACCAATTCATGTGATTGGAGATAAAAAAATCTAAAATGAAAAAAGATATTAATTATCTAATTTAATTAACCATCTTAGGTGAGTTCTTTTTTATTTTATTATATTTTTATTAAAGAAAAGTGTAGGAGAGACAATCGGAGGTGGCTACCTTTTGTGGGCGTGACCATGGTAACACATTATCTATTGTGAATCGAACAAGAGGGACCTAGAAGGTGGGAAGCCATATGCGCTCCCTCAACTCGAGTTTGAGCTATAGCTTAAACCCCAGTCACACTAGAGAATTCAATGAATGCTTAGGTAGCGAATATTTATAATCTAAAGTAAATCTATATTTAGATTTGAACTCAAGACTTAATACATGTCAATAAACTTAGAAGTAACCAAGGACCAAGAACAACCAACCTTGGCGGTAGTTGTTCATTTGCTAAATTGGTGGTGATCAGATGCAAAAAAAAAAAAAAAAAAAAAAAAAGAAAAAAAAAAGAAAAAAAGTGGTTTTTCCCACATCAGATGGCTACACATGTCTAGCATTCGCCACCTTATGAAAAAAATCAACCCGGTTGGTTGGTGAATGAAAGTATTACCATCTGTGTTTTTTTTTCAATGTTTACTTTATCTCTTCTCTTGGCCTCACCCATTTTCCCTCCTCTCTCTACAAATCTGCCAACCCTGCTACAAATGGTTTTTCCACCTTCTGAGGTTCCTCTTCAGCCTTGGAGTTTGAAAAATAATCAGAAAAGGAATATTAAATTAAGTGGCTCTTTGTACAGTTTATTAGTGGCACTACATGTGCTTAGGAATATTACAGTTTTTTTTGCTTTATATGCAGCAGTCCCAGCTTCCATCCATTATAATTTCAGTGTCTGTATATATAATCACTCTCTTCTCATTGTTACCTCTCCCTCCCTTTCTCCTTCCATTTCTAATTTAAATTCTTCCCCCGATTTTATACAACTTGAGTTTGGTATCTTACTCGCGATTGATAGAAATGGGTGAAGAAGCTAAACAGGTAAGTTTCTGCATGTTCTTTGCATTTTAGAGTTTCATTCATTTTTATTGAGTTTTTGGCTATTTTGGGGGGGCTACATTTCGTCTTATTGGTTGTTATTTCATTTGCATTTGTAGGAACAAGCTACAGCAGAGGGAAGAAAGAGGAGAAACCAGAAAAGAAAAAAGAAGAGAAAACAGAGGAGAATAAGGAAGATTAGAAGCCACAGGAGGAGAAGGAAGAGCCAAAACCACCATCTCCATTAATCTTGTGCGTGGATTTGCATTGTGTTGGATGTGCCAAGAAGATCGAGAAGACAATAATGGGGATTAGAGGTCCCATTTCTTTATTAATTGTTATACTGAAGTTTAGTTTCTTTGATTTAATATGTGTGCATGTGTAGGAACGTGGGTTCAATCATAACTTTTGTTTATGATTGTCATTAGGAGTGGAGGGTGTTGAGGTAGACATGGCTAAAAACGAAGTGACTATAAAGGGGATAGTGGAGCCTCAAGATGTGTGCATACAGTTGGAAGACATGGAAGGTGCTCATGTTAATGGAAGAAATAGTTTGCTTATCCTGAAGGAAGCATTGAGCTGCCATAGGAGCAAAAATTATAGTGAAGTTCTCGAGTCTTGTCATTTGTACTCAAAAGTGCAGGGTGAGTTAAAAGAGGAGAAGATAAGAAATGAAAGCAGGTTTGAGAGACTATGTATCCTAAGTGGCATTGGTGCATTCATGATGTTTTGGTATTGCATATTATAAATGGATCCGCCCCCTTCATTTTATTACTTTTTAGCTGAAAATGCTCTAGCCAGACTCTCAAAGTTTCTGATTCTTCTGATGTAATATTCAATTTTCCTCCAACTAATAATCGATCCCATTTTCTTAGTTGACTTGAGAATACAAGTTTCTCTGTACAACTATTCAACAAAAACCTTTGAGAAGCAAGCATATATCAACCAGGATGATAGTCCGTATGACTTTTCACCTTCTTGGATGGACAATATATACATGTTTCTTCATTAATTTTGGTTCACCAGGTGCACTCTTTTTCCCATTTTGGTGGGGGGCCTAATAGAGATCAAGGTCGTTCCATGTTTTTTTTACATTCGAGTAATTATTAGATAGTCTCAGAGTACAAACACGTGCTACTTCCATCTTGTCATAGAATGCCATGCCAATTAACAGGAGGCAAGCTAATGAGGCATTACTTGATGAAAATCATTAGCGAGTGCAACAAAGTTGATGACTTTGCAATGTGAAAATTGTCGTACTTGGCAATAGTTTGCCCCTACATCTTTAGACAAAATGCTTGAGTTGCTTTGGAACCAGGTTGTTAACTTTCGGTTTCTATGACAAGCATTTAACTCTGTCTATCAGCTTTAAAGGGCTCTTTCAACCATACTTGCATGTAATATTCTGAACTTTTTTCTCCCTTTGTCATGGCCTTTTAACTATACTTGAATCCAATAATTTTGTAGGATTCTTCTGGATTTCTAATTTTGAAAACTATTACATCCATTTCATAAGTAAGGTTCAATTGTATTTTAGCTGGATGTGATTTAGTCATGTTGGATTGCTTTATTCATTTTGTTTATTTGGAATTATGGTTTTGGGTTGAGCCCTGGTGGAATCCTAGATTGAATCTACCACTGAAAATTAGGAAATTGTTGTTATTCGGTTGGGGAGTGCACTTGCATGGGTTAAGGTAATTAAATAGTCCCATTAACGAAAAAATGCAAGACTGTCAAAACCATAAAAACCTTAATCCAAAAGAATAGCAATTAGCGACCCAAGTCCCCACTATAAAATACACGACTTCATTGATAAATAGCACCACAAGAAACAGAGCCAATGTGTGTGCTTCTCAAAACCTAAGCAACAATATTATAGCAAAACACCCCTGTTTCTACTATTCTCCCAGTTTCATTAAGAACCATAAAGAAATAGAACATAGTAATTTACCTTGAGAAATCGATTCCAACTGAGTGAAGGAGACGACGGGATGGAAAATTACGGCGATAACCCACTACAGTTGAAAAAGGGCGGACGATGATGAAGAATGGCAGCTTAGGATATCGAAAAAATCTACATTTTTTCATCGGTATAGCCTCGGCTGATGCGAGTGAAGACGAATCGGAGTGGGTTTTGCTTACGCGAAAATCATTGGGGTGGAGCAGCGCCGCTGTTAGTGGTGGGTTTCGATGGAAGGGACAACCATGTAGTTGTGAAATTTTGAGTGGGTTTTGAGGCAGAGAGAAATGGAGAAGAAGAAGTCGGGGAAGAAAGTTCAATCCAGATGGGGGGAAATCTTATTTATTTATTTTTTTTTTGCGTTTTGGCGGGTTTACATTAAAAAGGTTCAATTTTAGTGAAATTTTCCGTCGACATAAGTTTTTCACAGTTTCCAATGATTTTTTACGCTGTAATTTTCTTTAAAAGTGCTGCAAAAGATAGAAAATATTTTATAGCAAATTTTTTGAGCTGCAAATGTTCATAACATCGCTGCAAAAAGTAAAACTTAAAATGCGCTGGCTAGAAGCCGCGTCGACCAAGAAATCGCTGAGAATAAGGACTTATTGAGGCGAAATTATTTCCAACAGACAATAATTTGCCACAATAGCCTATATTTCTTGTAGTGATGGAACAAAACTGAAAAAGATGGGTATGTATACCACAGGTCTGGCTGGCAATGGCATGGTTTTAGATGCATGCCAGGCTACATATGTTATTTTATATTTTGCAACCTGATACGATCATGTGGTTCAGAATAATTTATTGTTGATTCGTCCTAGCAAATATATATATATACATATATATATACACATATATATATACACATATATATACACATATATATATACACATATATATACACATATATATATACATATATATATATATACATACTAGGTGGGAGCAACGTGCAAAGCACGTTTACCTAGTTTTATGAAATGGTTATTTGTAAAAAATAATATATATTTTATAAAAATGATTGATTTCACTTAATAATTTAAGGCATAGTGGTGATTGAATGTAGAAAAAGTAGTTTCGTTAATTAATAGACATCTTCACTTTTTAGGTAAAATTACATAGATCATGATAGCTCTCAATGAATAGAGATCTCTTATTCAAACGTTAATCAGAAAAAAAAGAAAAAAAAAGAAAAAAAAAAGAAAGATGAAAACTTGAACATCTCACTTGGCAAACCTCATTGAAAATATAGAGATTTGAAAACCAATCTCTAAAATATTTGAACCCCAATTTCTTTTTCTCTTCTTGTGTTTGATCCTTAAAGACATCTTCCCCCATATCCTGCATTTCTGAAAATGTTTGTCTTATGTCTTCAGAACTTAGTAGGTTCCCTGGTCCATATCCTATAATTTCAGGAGTGAAGACAGTATATAAGATCACTTGTTCAACAAATTGATTAAAAAAAAGAAAAAACCAAAAACTTCCACCATAGGGAAATTGCCAGATAATTAAATTTGGTACCTCTGAGCAAGAAGCTTGCATTGCAAAGTCATTGAAATAGCTAATGACACATTGTTGAATCTCAAGGCCTAATGCTTCTAAGGTATTCACTATTGATAGTAGCAGCCCTGGCTTCCTTGCACAGCAAATCTCAATCCTTGTATCCACATTCCCCCTCTCCACATCAAACTACCAAGGCAATGCGTGGAATTACCACATTCAGAATTTTGGTAAGTAATTCATGTTTGACTTCAATTTTGAGGATCTTGCTAAGTAGAGCGAGCAAAGTTCTTACCTTCGGTGAATTTCTAACCAAGACTTCATTTGGTTTTACATTCTTGAAAATGCCCGCAATGTTTGAACTCCCTTGATCAATTTCTAGTTGCAAACTGTTGATTTTCTCTAAGAGTTCTTTCATGTACTCTATAGTATCTCCAAGTATAGATGTCCTGTCCATCTTTCAATTCAAAATCCAAACAACGCACATCAGATTCCATATAAATATGAACCACTCATTCTAAGAATGTTGTAATCTAAGTAATTAGAAATGAGTCTCGCTGCTCTACCTTGCTTATCTTAGGGATAGTGGATCTTAACATTGAGAGGTGATCATTCAATTGCTTTCTTCTTCGTCTCTCAGCCATAAGATTCTTTGATGGTTGGCGCCACAGCTTCTTAGCTGGATTCTTTACTTCTTGGCAATTACCGATGTTGATAACCGGGACTTCTAGGGACTGGATTGGCTCAGCTGTGCAAGAAGCTTGCACCTCAAGATCGTGAATTTCGTCCCCAAGTCTACCGATCTCTTCTTCCATCATGGAAAATGGATAGTCTTCTTCCATTGTGATAAATGCACTCATCAAATGGACAAAAAAATATCACTCACTGTAAAGCGACAAATATGTAGCTAAAAAAAATAAGCAACAAAAATCCCCAGAAATGGAACTAAACTGATATTTCTTTACACAAATAGAGCAAGGGCTCTCGGAGAGCCATATCTCAAAGCGCACTGTAATGATCTTCAGCACTCCTACGAATGTAACACATGATCGATAATACAAATATGAATGTAACACTTGAAAGTAATCGATGGTTTTTCGTCATCTGCACTCTCAATGTGATCTCCTTGGAAATTATAGTTTTCCCCTCTATGAAGCCAGACAAAAAAAAAATAAAAATATATATATATATATATATATATATATATATATAATAATCGATGAAACATATATATATATATATATTTATATATATATATGAGAAACCATACAAGCTGCAATGATACCCTAAACTATCAATTTTCAGAATCACCTCCCAAGCAATCAAAAAACTGCATGCAATATATTCCATTTTCCCTTTATATTCCATGTTAGAGAGTTCATATATAATAATACAATATATATACTTTTGTGGCCCTTATCTTGTACAAGATGAAACTTCACGACAGCACCCACATCTTCCCATTTACCTTCTACTAAATCAATCTTGGGTATATATAGTTAGGACAAAGTTTTGGTATCTTGTACAATTGTTTCCGGTTAGCATCAAACAAAGCACGTGTTGGTGAGCCTCTGTTTTAGGAGGCCAAAAACAGAGTCAACCCTTGCACCTCCGCTGCCAATGACTGAAGCTTCCCAGCCACTTGCCGTCGTGCACCATAGCCTAGCCTTGAGACACTGCCCAGGTCGATCACCATTACACTGTCGTAAGCTTTTGTATCTTTCTCCCATGATGCTCTTAGGCTTTAAAGACAGGCAAGAAATTAGTTTGTATATCCAAGAATTGCGAAGTCCTAGATATGGTATAGCCGTTACCTCTACCAACCCTGTCAAAACAAAACTGCCTGGGAAACAAAATTAATTTAATTCCTTGTCAAAAACCAAAGAAATGCATTAGACAATACGCATATAGATTGTTTGTTTCATAATCTTTCAGCATGCACACAAAGGGGAAAAATGAAACCTTAATCCGCAAGCAAGCGAAGTCAAGGAAACGGTTTGCCATTCCCAGGGCACATCCCATCGCTTCAAAATGGGACAGTCCAACCCAGCTTCCAGGAAAAAATTACCATTGGGTATTCGTAACTTGCTCTGTTTTTGGTGCAGTTTTTCGTGAGGTTGAGGGTGCTATTTTCAGACGTGTAGGGTGCTGCACGGTGGGCTCGTTCGTTCAGGTTGAAGTTGACGGTAGCCTTGTAGTCTATGTAAGGAAGTCCATCCTTAATTGATGAGGATGATCGAACATCGGGGATTGACTCTGTTTCTGTAAACTTGTAAAAAAATTATCTTTCAACTGGGTTTTTGTCAGAATCAGCCTCGAATAATACACTGGAAAAAAACTTGCCTCAGTCCATTTGTGTACCAAAAATTTATGATGATGAAAGAAAGAAATGGCAGGCATAACAAACTTTAACTTGAGACGACACGCAGACTTCTTATAAACAGCAAAATAAACTTGCCTTAGTCTGTCTGTGTACCAAAAATTTATGATGATGAAAGAAATAAATGGCAGGCATAATAAAAGAGTTAAGAAGGAAACTCTATGTAGATCGAGAATATATTGTTGATGAACTCTAATTCTGCAGATTTTCAACCTCCCGCTTGAAGTGCCGTTTCCTCTCTGAAGCAGTCTGTTTTTCGCTCCCCCTTAAACATGAGAGTTGTAGGGTTTTATCTCGGCTTTTCATGGATACCAATTTTGCCTTTATTGGAGTTTTCTGCAAGAAGTTATGCTCCAAATACTGAAGGGTATTCCAGGAATTCGGCAGTTTTGTGACTTTTGACTTGCTGTGCCCTTTCCGCCTTCTAGATGTTCGTTTTTGGCCAAGGCTTTAACACAAAGGTTCTAGGGTTTGCTCTTGGCTTTCTGCAGATACCGAAATTACCCTTATTGGAGTTTTTTAGAAAAAGTTATCCCCCAAATACCGAAGGGTACTTCAGGAATTTCGAAAAATGAACGTTTCCTATTCTCTTGATGACTCATTCAATTTCCATGACTCATTCAATTTATTTATTCCTAAGAATA
Source organism: Cyclocarya paliurus (assembly GCA_029856935.1). Classification (NCBI taxonomy): domain Eukaryota; kingdom Viridiplantae; phylum Streptophyta; class Magnoliopsida; order Fagales; family Juglandaceae; genus Cyclocarya; species Cyclocarya paliurus. Next base: position 36,535,154 of record CM056947.1, on the reverse strand, counting down.
AATAAATAAAATAAATAAAAACTCTAATAAATAAGAAAATTAAATACAAACTAGCATAAAATTAAGAGTAAAAGTATATGACAAAACTTGTATAGAAATTAAACACATAAGCACCGTTGGTGGAGGAGACGTTTGGTCTTCCAACATGTTGCAGATCATTGGTGAAGTCGAAGGGTCATTATATTTGTGGTATATTCAACAGGCGTTCCAGTAACTCTTCACACTGCTTTTAATTTTACTATACAAACGAAATTAACGGGAGTTAACAGAATATAGAAAAAGTTAACAGAAAAATAATAAAATCTGTTAAAATAACAATTTCTATTAGATAACCACTTTATATATATAAAGATATCATTTTGTTTTTAAATCAATGTGAAGAGTACCATTCACATTATTTAAATAATAAGGTTTAATTTATATATATATCTTGTGATCATCGGTCAAATCAATATATAGCTAGCTAAGCATTAATAGATGTATTTAGAAGGGGATACAATATCTAATTTTATATATAAGAGTCAACGAAACGTGGTTATTAATAATTTAATTACTAAGGGAAATTATAATATATTTTCCTAAGGACATTATGCTCTAACTACAACTAATTACTTTATTTTCCAAAGTGGTGTACATGTAGCTAGGTACAAGAAAAAGAAGTATTTGGAACGGATTATTTACGACGATAACGATTATTTGTGACAAAAATAGATTTATTTTGGCATGAAATAATCATTTTTTCTGAAAATAACTAGTGAAAAATAAATAGTTTTCTTGTAGTAACTCTCTATTAATTTGGAGGAATGGACAATACAATGAAGCTTGCTATACTTGTCTAAGATTAGTTAAACAAAAAAAAAATAGAACTTGTAACATGCATAAATTATATATTCTCGCTTTATTAATTAACGGAGTTACGTTAAATTCTATATATATTTTAATCTCGCTTTCATCACACTGTACCCATGTGACAATATTATTTAATAAGTATTAGGTTAGTTTTTATTTCTAAATTAATAAATTCAATGGCTAATATATAGTACTACCACTACAAGAGATATGATTTTTTAAGACAAAATTTTATCTCAAAAAATTCCAATTTCGTCCCAAAAAAATTTCACCTCTAAAAGATCGTCTCAATAGGTTTTTGGAGTCAAAATTCAATATTCGTCTCAAAAATCACTTTATGGATGAGATTTGGCTAAACCGGTCGAAATAGTTCGAACGGGAATTTTTTTTTAGACGAACCAATTTTGTCTAAAAAAATTATTCGAATGGAATATTTGTCATTTCGAACCGACCCGTCCATTCAAACAAAAAATTTTGATTTGAACAAATAACCATATTTGATCCTGTTCAAACGAACAGAGTGTTTGAACTAATAAATTTTATTCGAATAACTTTTGTTCGAATATAAATTATGTTCGTTCAAACTGTATTTCTCGTTTATCATTCAAATTGGTTATTTTTTGTTTGAATGAGTCTATTTTTATTCGAATAGATTTATAAATGGTAATTTACCGTTTAAACTTGTTATTTACCATTTGAATGGTATTAATCATAGAGAACAAAATTTAATTAATTAAAAATACTATACTAGTATTACATATTGGAATTCAAATATCAATTGTTCAAATGTTTTAGAACATAATAATAGAAATACAATGAAAGAAAAAATAAATTTTTACAATTGTGGTGGTGGTATAGAGTTTTGTGACATAATTGATTGCAACTGTTCAAGCACAGCTTTTTGTAACTCTATCCCCAGTCTCCTCTGCATATTCTCTTCTAATCTTGCCTCAAGATCTGCTGCTTGATTTTATCGGGTCAGCAACTCTTTTTCCTTGGACCTCAATCGTTCTATCTCAAATGTTGCTTCCTCCAATTCCTTAGTCTTGTCATCATTCATTTTGGCTCGAGAAGAGGATGATGATGTTGAGGATGGCTCGACGCAACATCCTAAGCCCCTCAAATATCTAGAACGTGATCCAAGAACTTGAGAAATGATCTGAGCATCGTTGACAGATGATGCATCAGATGGATCCACAGCAGGATCTGAGCATTGTTGACAGATGATGCATCAGATGGATCCACATCAGATATCATCTTGTCCTCCAAAAATAAAAACATACTAGTTAGTATAAGTAGCAAAAATATTATGTCACAATGGAATTAAAGCAACTTAAACTTACATAATTTGCCTCTGCTTCGGGACTGGTCCAAACACCATCACGATTTTTATGTAATTTAGCATACAATTGAGTTAGATCATAGTCAGCAGGATTTTGTTCTTTCTGCTAAAATAAAATCTATATTAGAATATAAATCAAAAAAGTGTATTATATATTAATATTTAATGAAAACTAGAATAACTTACCATTTTGTTAGACAAACGATGAAAAGTTCGAGAACTCACATGATAATGTATCCTTAAATTTGATCTATTTGCTTTGTTCACAGTACTTCGTTGCTAAAAAATATATTATGTCTATATGTTTAATACATCTATCATATACTATTAAAGAAAGATAGAAACGAAATTACCTGATAAGTAGGATCTTCAAACATATCACAAATCTTCTCCCATTCATTTGGTAGCATTGCTTGGAATGGATTTTGGCACGCCTTTATTGTAGTATTGAATTTCTTATAGTGTGCATGGCATCGACCGTTGTACCTCCGGAATAAATTTGACATCAGTTCCTCAATCATTAATCAATCCTCTCGTCTACCAAAATTAAGCTCAAACTCATCATTTCGGAAAGTATAAACAATTAGTATAAATACAAAGTAACTTGAAAGTAACATGTTATATACTTAGTTGCTTAAGATGTAGCTTATTACCGAGAAACGATTTTTGATGTGATCTTTCACATCTTGGGAAACTTTAGACCAAGAGGATGTAGCAATCGGTGCATATGTACGAGTAAGCGTACCAACATAAGAAGCAAGCCACACTGTCGAATCTTCAGAGCCATTGGTGTTATCATCAGGAATATCAATTTTAATTTTACTCACTTTCCTAACTTTTCCTACGCAGACACCCCTCGTAGGGCCTCTACCTCAGCGCTGGCTTACAGCATCTATATATACAGTAATTAAAGCATGTATTTTAATTAAATTATTTCATTTTATAGATATATTACTTAAATTGGGCATAAAATGTGGTATTTAATTTGATAAAATACCTTGTTCTAGGTCTGGTGATGTTAGCTCACTATTCATGGCAGGTGAACCACACGGGGAGTTAGTAATGGATGGGGATGACACACGTGTTGCTTTGCGTTTGAAAGATATATCTATTTGAAATTGTAACAAATTATTATATTCAAACAAACGTTACAGATATTTATAAGAATAATATTCATTCACTATCCATTTTGCCAGACCACTTGCCTTCATTCTCATTAGACATTTCAGTTGATTCATCTTCTTGTGATATTTCACCCTTAATTACTTCGGGTTGAACATCTTCTTTACACAATGGGACCATATCATATTGGCTTAGATCAACAAATAGATTAATGCCTACTTCGTTTTTTTGATATGCTTCTTCATTTGTTGGACTATCAACTTCTTCATGTGGTTTGTCTACCTCTTGAATGTAATCATATATATTTCTTAGTGCAAACTACTCCACTACCTGCCATGAGTTTCCATACTCCAGATTGTCTAAATAAAAAACCTGATTCGCTTGGCAAGCGAGAACGAAGGGATTGTCCTCATACTATGTGCGAGATGTATTGACACTCACAAAATAATCATTACGCACTCCCAACCTAGGATTTAAGACATACCACCAATTACATTTAAATAACCAGACCATATATCCCCCTATGTACTTTAACACTATGATATTTCCCACAATTTCATAAAAGTCAATGTTATCATCCCCATGGCTTCCTTCGACTACTACCTCACAATTTTAAGTTCTCCTATATCGTTCTGTCAGTTGTGTGAAATCTATATCCACACACCAAACATCCTGAGTATTAGATGCCCAGCCTAGATAGAAGACCACATGCCAGAGTATATAGTTCTGGTGAGATTTCTTCTGAATTTTTATCATATTTCGATTCAACCTACATCAATAAATATTATTATATAGAAAAAAAGTGGAGTTTAGTGGTATGAAGTTCGTATTATAAGTAGGGATTTACAATAATACCGTATGTTCAGATCATGAGGCAAATTCCTCTTCATGCGTCTTTTTTACGTCAGTTACATCATTCGTGCAAAATAGTTGTATATGTCCATTACGCATGTTCATGTGAATGGTTAATTTGTATCAAGTTATACTATATTATTATACATGGATTTAAAGATAATTTTGATTTAGAAGATCATCACAAACCTCAAGTAGTGGTCAATCTCTGCACAATTATTCAATACATACCATCGAGCTCTTTCAAACTCTCGCTCACATAGATCGTAGCCCCCTTGTGCGCCTATGGGATGTACGGTTTGGAAAAACACCGTAAATGTCAATGAGACTCTCATCTCTCATCCACCTTCATAATTTCGGTTTGGTCTTGTAAATCTAGTATCAAACCCATAGAAAAATATTGAACAAAAGGTATGCCACTCATTATTAATATTTGATTATGCAATAGAATCTTCTATTAAGTTTTATTCCCTATAGATCGATTAAGTTTTTCTAAAAATTGTTTAATAGGATACATCCATCTATACCGAATTGGGCCAGCGACTAAAGCCTCACGAGGTAGGTGTATAGCCAAATGAACCATTACATCAAAGAATGAAGATAGGTACAAACTCTCTAATTTGCACAATATTACTACAATATCGGCTTCTATTTTTAACAATGCATCAACTTTCAATGTTGTACTACAAATATCTTTGAAAAATCTTTCTAATTTTGTGAGAGCTGTACGAACATCTCGAGTAAACTTTCCACGCACACCAATCGGCAACAGACACTGCAGAAATACATGACAGTCATGTGTTCGAACACATCTTAACATGTTTGAAGCATAACCATCGGGTAATTTGATTGTCATGAACTAATTATAAAATTTCTTTCTCTCATCATTTGAAATTGCATACCATCTGATGGGCATATAAGTTGACAACCCATTATCTTGCAAATACAACTCCAGCCTTATCCCCAACTCTTTCAAGTCTTTACGAGAGTTCATTGTATCTTTTTTCTTCCCTTCTATTGACATCAGAGTGCCCCATATATTCTCACATATATTTTTTTCAATGTGCATAACATCTAGATTGTGGCGCAGTGTCAAGGTAGACCAATATGACAACTCAAAGAAAATACTTTTTTTTGTCCAATTCAACTCCACTGCTTGTTGTTTTCTCTTTCGAACTCTTGTATCTTTTCCAAATCTATTTTCTGAAACATCCCTCAACATATCATTTCCAAACAATTCTGGTGGTGATGACCTATGCTCAACCCTTCTATCAAACATAGTTTTATTTGAACGCTATCTATGATCATGTGGTAAATAACAACGGTGTCCCATAAAACATAATTTTCTACCATGACTCAACCACTAAGACTGTGTATCTTTATTGCAAATAAGACAAGCCATTTTACCTTTTGTGCTCCATCCAGAAAAATTTTCATATGCTGGAAAATCATTCATTGTCCACATCATTGCAATATGCATCTTGGACTCCCTCGACGAGACTGCATCATATGTACTGACACCCTGATCCCGCAACTCTTTCAACTCTGCAATCAGTGATTGTAGATATACATCTAATTCATTTCCTAGTAACCTTAGCCCTAGTATCAGTAAAGTCATCATAAAATACGAATCCTTCATAAACTTTCAAGGTGTCTAGTTATAAGGCATTAATATGACAGACCAAGTACTATGAGAAGTGCTCATGTTGTCAAATAGATTAAAATCATCTATTACTAAACCAAGACATACATTGCGAGGTTCTTTGGCAAACTATGGATACTCGACGTCAAATTTCTTCCATTGTAAGGAATTTGTAGGATGCGAGAGGAAGTTTTCCTTCATCATTAATAAAATGATGAAGTCTTAGTTAATATATTTAAGGGAATAAAACCATTAAATTAAATTAAAGTTCTCAACATAATTTAAATCACGTAATATTTTAAATAACTGAAATCATTTAATAAAATGATTTTCCACAATTATAATATTTTTGGAGCTCTTCAAAGATATTATAATTGAGTTATTTAAAATATTACTTAACCAAATAATGATGGGAATATCCCATTTTAAATACTCATAACTTTAAAACACAAAACTAGCTTTAGAAATCACATAATATCTCTAAAAATATGCTATCGGGGTTCGGCACGCATAACGCGGCTCGTAGTCGCTAGAGAGAAGAGGTTATCGCATCGGACGTAATTGCTTACATCAGAAGGAAGGAAGGAACAGGGTGTTACAATCTACACTCCTTAAAATAAATTCCGTCCTCAGAATTTGCTTAACGTTCTAGGAATTCGCATAGTGTCCTAAGAATTTACCCATCCTTACAATGGGCTCGTTCGTACTAGTCCTTGCGTTGTCTTCATGCGTCTTCAGGCAAGTTCAGGATCTCAGTCAATTCTCGTATAGAACTTTACCCTCACATCTCATCACTCCTTCGTCGTCATGCTTAAAGTCAGCTCAAAATACTTGAGCCCATCCGTCACGTAGCGCTTGTACCTTCCATTCCAAGACTCTACCGGCAAGACTTGAAGTTGCCATCTCATTTCTCATCTCGGTCCTAGCTCAGCTCATGGTTGTTCATGCGTTTCTTAGCTTTTACGGTCTCTTTAACGTTTCTAGTCTGTTCCTCAATTAGCTAGCAGCTAATTCTACATGTCCTAACGTTCCATCATTCATTCCTTAACCCTTAACCATGCTCAGTCTCTGATACCTCTTACATTCTATGCACTTAGCATTACTTCCTCTTACTAGTTGCTAGTTTGACATGCACGCATTGGTCAAGTCATGCTTTGAAAATATCATAGCATTAGAGTAAAATACTCTCTTATACTTACTGCAGGACGAGACATGCCTTGGGAAGACGTCAGTCTAGGTTTTTTCTTCGCTTGCAGTTTTCTTGTCAAAAGTTTTCTTTCCTTGAAAAAAGTTCTATCTCTTTAGAAAAAGGTTTTTCTCTCTTTTATTTTTGAAAAGAATGTTATAGAGTCTAGCATAACCCGGGTTTTGCTCTAATACCACTATGTAATGCCCGTTCTTGTGGTGAGACTTTTTATAAAATATTTTAGAAAAGTTGACGAGAATTACCGTTCGATTTAAAACTTTTTACTTCCATTCCCAGGGTGCAAGACTCTACGTTATAAAATAAAATGTACTTTTGGAATAAAATAAATCTTAGAATGAAAAGGCCTCTCGTGCAGTCAAGACTTTCGTGCCTAGACTCTCGTGCTCTTCCCTTTTGGCCGTGTCCGTCCTGAAGCGTACCGCTCATTCAGTTCCTGTGGGTGGAGGGGCACACATAAAAACTAAAATTAGTCGAATACTCAGTAAGCATTACTTCATACAGTTAAAGTATAACAACATAGGTTTTCAGTAATGCATTTATCATTCCATATATACTATACGTACATGCATACTTGCGTTCCTTTGGAAACATCACTAGATGGAGCTTTTCTTCTTTAAAAAGTGTTTTTCTTTCGTAAAATGTTTCTCCCGTCAGTGCCTTCATTTCTTGAAGAATACGATGCATTCATACATTCTTTTCATTTCACTTTCATAGGCTGGTGCACATTGTTACGCCTCGTGTGCTAGGGTTAGCAGCCCTATGGCCAATGGATTCGCCCATGGCCACGGGTTGGAATCCCATTCCATCAAGGTGCAGCACTGGGTGCACTACCAGATGCTACTACCCGGCATTGCAATTTGCCCATTCATTCATTGGATAACCCTTTCATTCATATGGCCGTTACGTATTTTTATACATTCATGCCTTTCTTTCTTTTCATTCATTCGTTCATGTCAGCTCTAAAGAGCTGGACCTTTCATTTATTTCATGTGCATGAGCATGAGCATCATCTTTTCTTTTCTTTTTCATTTAACAGTCATTTCATGGGAAAACATCCTTTCATGATAAAACATATTTTCATGAGAAATCATCGTTTGGGGCGCGAGCTTGAAAATCATCTTTTCATGACATGTCTTTTCGTGGAAAATACATACAATAGATACTGCGTATAGTCATCCATTCACATGCGTATAATTAATACTTTGGTTGCATGAAAAGGGGCTGCTAAGGAGGGCCGTACATACTTATACTTCAAAACATTATGCTTATCGTGCTTTGTTGTAAAACGTTTCATTTTCTTTCATAAAGTATTTTCGAGGGAGAAGCGTTTCGTTTTCTCTTTCGTATCTTCTGGAAAACTCTAGAAGAGTATGAACATAATACTTACCTGGACTCTATCCTACTTTCATACCATGCAGTCCATTCGTACGCGTGTTAGATGACAACCTACATGCATACATATAACCTCAACGTCATTCTCTATCTAGTACATAAGCAACTAAACAAGAAATAGAACTACGCTTTACTTAGAACACTCTCTTTCTATCTCGTGCCCTTACGTGTCTTTTACTACGATAAAACCTTCGGGGACCCATTTAGAGTCACTACCTCTTTTAACTTCAACAATCTACTTTGAGTGCTTACTCACTAGGGTGAACCCATGATTCACCTTAGGATTAAGATACTAAGACCTTTGTCTCATTCTTCTTATCAATCACATTCCGATGCATGACTTAGATCGACTAAGTCACGCATCCCAATTCTAGACAGTACACTCATTATTACCTTAATGTATCTTAGCTCACTCTAATTCTCATGACCATCCATACACATCACACGGCTCTAAGCCACTCTGAAGCTTAAACACCGTGTCACCATACTTAGGATAGATTTCCCGTTACATATGGTGAATCCGTCTGGTACATGTGTTTAACCTGATTACACACGTACCTTACCTCTTTATCACCTAAGACCAACATATAATACATTGATCACAGGCTCGTATGGACAAGCGCCATTCTCCATTACCAACCTTCTCTTACCCAGCTAGCACGACTTTTCATGCTACCCATACCTCTTGGCAGTTCATCCTAACAGTTAACACGACAGGACTCCATCAATAACTATAGCTCACGTCACGTTATAGCCCGAGACTATTCCCAGCTACACCATGACCTTGTCACGTCACTTGACATACATCCTAACTCATCACAACATGACTTCTTGATTGACCATGTCACTTCGTGACGTTGCCCAGTCATACTTCCGTTGCACTACTCTAATACTTTCCAACCACTTCGCATATGCTCCCGACCATAAGCCAACTACACGGCGACACTCGTTGCCTCAAACTACAGGCCACATCACTACTACAGCACATAAGCCACAACCACACTTTACGTCACAGTCCATAACACTACACAACACACTCCTCAACTACACCCAACACTTCACGTACTCAACACATCACATCATCACACTACACGACGAACTCCACAATACTAACAGCACAGTCCACAACCTAACCCACCAACTAGCATCTAACATAAATAACGAGGGATAGAGAGCTATATCATGGATGGGATAACCTGTGAGTTGTCCGCTAACCGTCATAGTTGATGATGCCGGAAGGGTTGTACGGGGCGGTTAAAACCGCATACGGTGGCTGTTTGGGCATTTGGATAGCTAGGTGTGGTCTTGGAATGGCTCAAGGTGGCCTTATGGTGGCAGCAAGGGGCATAATGCAACGGATCTAGTCGTGTACAGTGGCGGTCAGCCACGTGCAGTGGCTGTCCACCGTGGGTAGTGGTTGTCCACCACATAAAGTGGTGGTTTGGGCTTAGGGCCAGGCCAAGGGAGGTCAAGGGAGGCTGAGGGTGGCCTCGTGGTGGCTGAGGTGGTGGAGCACGGCAGAGTTGTGGGTCTCCAAGGGACACCCGTGTGTCTCAAGGCGTGGAAGTGGAGGGGGAGAGCTGGGCTCAGGAGGCTGCTGGTGGAGCTGTGGTGGCTTGGCGGAGGTGGCACATCGGCCTTACCGAGTCAAAAGAGAGGGACCTATGCAGAAGAGGGAGAGAGGCTGTGATAGAGTGAGAGAGAGAGTGTGTATGCATGGGTGGCAGATCGGGGCCATAGGTGGTTGGGATGGGTCGGTGGTGGCCGGAAGAGGCTGGAGATGGTGGTTACACGTTGTGGGTGGCGGCGTACGGAGGTGGAGAAGGGGAAATCTGTGCGGATAGGTGGACTTCGTGGAAGCAAACGATGGCGAGGTGGAGGCCGAGCTTGCTAGAGGAGAATGGCTGGTGGAAGGGGAAGCTATCCTGGAGGTGGTGGCGCCGTTGGGCAGTGCAGTAGCATCAAGCCCATTTGGGCAGTGCATTGTCGAGAGAGAGAAAGAAGGAGCATGAGAGAGAGAGGCCGGTGTGGGGGAACTTGCTAGAGTGAGGTGGAGCTGATGGTGGCGGCTGTGAGGCTTGCCGGCGCAGAGCTGTGCGATGGAGTGGATCGATGAGAGACGGAGTCGTGCAGTGTAAGTCGAAGGAGAGGGGGGGAGAGAGAGAGCTGGGAAAAAGTGAGGGAGAAAGAGAGAGGGCTGGGGTTTTATTCTAAAACCCATCGTCTTGGGATCTATAAAACGATCTAACGATGGACCTTTAATACTGATTTGAAAATGCGTAAATATTAACTTAATTAAAAGTACTGAGAGGAATTAAGATAGAATATTATTTAAGATAATATTCCTTCATCATTAATAAAATGATGAAGTCTTAGCTAATATATTTAAGAGAATAAAACCATTAAATTAAATTAAAGTTCTCAACATAATTTAAATCACATAATATTTTAAATAACTGAAATAATTTAATAAAATGATTTTCCACAATTATAATATTTTTGGAACTCTTCAAAGATATTATAATTGAGTTATTTAAAATATTACTTAGCCAAATAACGATGGGAATATCCCATTTAAAATACTCATAACTTTAAAACACAAAACTAGTTTTAGAAATCACATAATATCTTTAAAAACACGCCATCGAGCTTTGGCACGCATAACAGGACTCGTAGTTGCTAGAGAGAAGAGGCTATCGCATCGGACGTAATTGCTTATGTCAGAAGGAAGGAAGGAGCATGGTGTTACACTCATGACACATTGGGTATGAGTCAAATTCTGCATATTTCTACTAGTAGAGAACACAATCATTTTTATAAGCTTGGATGATATTATAATCAAATCCTAGCCCTTGCTTTAATTCCTTCACTTCATAAAAACTATGGGGTACTATGTTATCCTGAAGAAGAGTCTCTTTAAATAATTCTAGCAACATGCCGATGACCTTGGCAGAAATAGGACAAATAGACTTAATATTGAGCAACCTCACCGTGAAAGACAACTTACTATGATGAGTGCACCTCTCGTATAACTCTCTTTGTGCATCCTCCCACAGTCTTCCAAAGTTTTCATTTCCCTCAAATGATTGTGCAGATATTCCTTTTGCATCATTCATCCCAAATATTCCTACACCCAGATCGTCTAACATCTCAGTCATATCCTCTCAATTATCATCAGGATCATTTACATTAATGTCTTCCATGTCGGTGTCGTTACCCTCCTCCATTTAATTGGTCTGACTGCTAAACTTAACTCTGTTGAAAAATAGTTCGCCATGTAAGACCTAAGATGAGTATTTAGGATCGATTCCATTTATAAATAAATGATCCTCCACTACCACCAAATTATAAGAACTAAGATTTTTGCACTTTTTGTCTGGACATCTTATAAATCCTTGACTGTCAACACTCATGCGAGCAAATTCTACAAAAAACTTCACTCTTTGTACATATTTCTTATAGTCTTGCCCAAGTCTATCTCCCAACAGTATCCAACTTTTATCCTTTGCTATGTTCCGTTACTTGTCAGATGTCTATAAAAACAACTCAATTCATGAGATAAACACTATCAAGAATATATTCATACTTGTTTATCATTTATTTTACAAGGTAGTTGATCCTATCCCATTCAAAATACTATCATCTATATCGCATATATACTCAGTCCAAAACTCTAATGTTAGTAAAAAATTTAGCAGCATTTCCCTACAATTCTCCAAGTATGCTAGTCATGATAAGTCCTTGGCCTTATTCCTGGATCGAGAAACTTACAGACTATATACCAGAAGAATGTAAGGAAACACTGAACCAAAATTTTAATTGACTAACACAAGAGTTTAAATTGAATATATCTGCCATATAGATGATAAAATTTCAAACTGTCAACTTTGGACAATTCAAGAGTTATACCCAAACATTCTTTAAGAGAATATTTGGCCACAACTCTCGAACGATCTAAGGTTCAAGTACATAACCCTAAAATTCAAAACTATCCAACTCCTACAATTATACTATAAATTTGAAAGTAAATCACATTCCAAATCACCAATATTATAAATATTTTATAAGTATTAAACATTAATTTAAGTATTAATAATTGCTATGTTATATTATATTATAAGTTTCCATTTTAATTTAACTCCAAAAAATTTAGTAATTATACTATATAGTTTTTTAATTAAATATAATATAAGTATTAATTATTAATTTGAGTATTAATAATTCCTATGTTATATTATATTTTTAGTTTCCATTTTAATTTAAGTGCAAAAAGTTTAGTAATTATACTATATCGTTTTTTAATTAAATATTTTATAAGTATTAATTATTAATTTAAGTATTAGTAATTCCTATGTTATATTATATTTTAAGTTTCCATTTTAATTTAAGTGCAAAATATTTGTAATAATTCTTAAGTTTTTTATATTTTAAGTATAATTTTTATATATCTTATTAGTCTGTTCAAACAGGATTCTGTACAAACAAGATTCTGTTTGGACAGGATTTTATTCGAAAGAATATTATAGCATTCAAACGGGACAAGCCCAAATTTTAGACACGAAACAGAGACAAAACATTTGCCACAAAACACAATTTTCACAAACACAATCTCATAAGATGCATATTAGTGTAGGATACATTTTAAATGAGATTGTACAAACACAAATATACTAAAAATCTTAACATAATTAATTAAAAACTATAAATTATAAAAAAATCTACAAATTAGAAATATTACCTCAAATTTAAGCAATCCAAACATAATCGCTATATACAATACCTATATAAGCATAAAACACATTATGAGAAAATCTTAAATTATGTGAAATAAGCTAACATTAATGAAACTTGAAATACAAAAAAAGAAAAAAAAAAGCAAAAAAAAAAAAATAGTTACCTCTTATATACCTCTCATCTCTCTCAATAATCCCTTCACTCTCACTAAGTTTGTTCCTCTCTCTCTCCACAACACTCTCTCACACACACCAGTTCACTTGCTGTGCTCTGCCTCCAAAGAAATGCAAGTTCAAAGTGAAAATGAGCTGGAGGTTGAGGTATTTGAATCTGTGAAGTCCCGTTCAAACTGGACATTTACTCATTCAAACACGAAAATTTCAAATGGGTGCTAAATTCTGCTGTGATTTAATTCAAGTTTGAACTAATAAATCAGAATATTTCATGGCATATTCTTCAAATGTAGAGAAGATCAAAGGGTATTTTCGTTCAAATGAGGAATTTTCACGTTCGAATAAACTGACATTCAGAGTATTTGCCACGAAGTTGCCCTCCAAACACATTTCATGAGATAAATTCGTTCAAACGATACGTTATTGGGTTTGAACTAATAATAACATTATTATACTTATAAGTAATTTCCTATAATTTTAAGAATCTATTGCATAAAATATTTTAATATTATATAGTATACAATATATATATACACTATAGCAACTATTTTATATTATAATTGATAATATATAATATACTTTTGGTCTAATAGTTAATATAATACTTATACTATATATACTAATTATTAATATATAGTACTTATTAATATATATATATAGTATAGTTACTTCTAATTTTGCACTATATATTATATAACTTGTTACCTTGTTATATAAAATATAATAAGTATAGTTATCATATCTTATCATAGTTATAGCTATAAAGTAACTATATAATACTTACACTATCGTAGCTATATAACTAATAAGTACTATATATAGTACTTAATTATATATATTAGTTATATTAAGTACTTGGTCACTACTTATCATAACTTATAATAGTAACGTATATCTATAGTTAGTGTTATAATATTATATATATTATATGAGTATAGTTATCATAACTTATAATAGCAATAGCTATATAGTCTATATATAATACTTAAACTATAGTAGCTATATAACTAATAAGTACCATATATATAACTTATTAATATATATTAATTATATTAACTTGTACCTAAAAATTATAACTTATACTAGTAACTATAGTTAGTGTTATAATATTATATAAACTATACAAGTATAATTATCATAACTAATATATAGTAGCTATATAATTATGCCATTGTTATTATCCAAAGTACTTAGTTTGTTATAGGAAATAGAATAAGTATATTTACAAATAATATACTAAATATATTAAATACAATTATTATAATAAAATTATTAGTATTATTTTTATACTTTTGTACTTTGTAATATTAGTATTTTTATATATTACTATTAGTAATATAATTTGAGATATATTAGTATAATAACCGTTCGAACATATATTTATTCCACTCAAACGAGACGCCGCGGTCACTATATACCCAAATTGAATACAATGAAACAAATCACTTCATTCGAACCAGCAACCGTCGAGAGCTTCCGAGTTCGCCCCTTATCTCCGCCACGAAAACCGACACTCAACAACCGTAGCAACCCCACATTTGATCATCTAAAAGGTATGGGTCAAGTCTCCACATCTATTGTTTGATTTTTGGTCGAATGGGTTGTGTTTGGGGGATATGGATTTCGAATCCAAAATCCCCCCCATTTTTGGTGTATTCCGTATAAATAACATCAAAATAATCGGTAAAAATGATTGGGCTTCACTCCTTAATCAGCCCAATCATTTCTACTGATTAAAACAAAGCATAACATCTAATTTGGCTTTTTCGTTCGGGGCTGAGTCGACTCAGCCATGGCTGTTTGGTGTCTTCTCGTTTGAACTAACTCTAGTCTGTTCGAACACTCAGTTGCCAAACATAATTATTTCTATTCGAATAAAATAATTTTGTTCGAATGAACACAAATTGCTAGTTCAAATGAACAATAGATTTTACTAGTTCAAACAGTATATGTTTCGTTCAAACTAGTTATTTCAATTCTGTTCAATATAGTATAATTTTTCAATAATATAATTTAAATATTATGGTTAATTATATTCTTATTTTCCTTGTGGTTAAACAGTATACTAATGGCATCTAGCGGAAGAAAATGTGCAAGAGACCAGGCCGGCTAAAGTAGTGGGGCAACTCAAGCTCAGGAGAAAAGGCCTATTCTCGTCGAGCATGAGATCATTTTGTCTGATTTCTCCCAAAATATCTTGTTTGAATGGATATTTGTCCATTTGAACGAATTTAGTAGCTCAAGTATTTTTGGAGTCGAAATTTAAATCGTCCCTAAAAGTCAAATTTCTTGTAGTAGTAGTAGTTCTTTCAGCTTGGTGCCGTGGAAGGTAGTTCAAGTAGTAGTAGGTGTAGAAAACAATAGTTTATTAGCTGTTAATTACTATATATATATATATATATATCTATTTAATTATATAAAATCCAAGTTTTAATTGACGACTTGGCAATCACAGTGCAATATTTGACCATCTAGCATTGGTTTGCAAAGTTCCAAACTGTGTTATCTATTGCTGATTTTTCATTACAACCGACACTTTGCAGATGAGGTAGCACTGAAAACAACACACAAAATCTGGAAAAATAACAAATTGTGAAGCATTGCAAAATGGCAACCGAAAAAAAGGGGAAGCAGTTTTCAGCTTTTCTAAAAGAAACTGCAGAAGAATTTTTCATTCACTGTTTCTGTTGAAAATTGTGATGCTTTGAAAATGAAGTAGTTGTGACACCCTGTATTTTAGTGTATTTTAATTGAAAGATTATTTTAATTAATTCAAATATTGGTCCTCTTGTTTTAAAATTATGGGAGTTTTGTTATATTATTTTATAATATTTTTAAATTGTGAAATTATTTTTAATGTGTCTCTCTTGTTGTTAATTATTTAAATTTCTATTTAATTTAAATTAGTTTGTTGGGCTTTAAATTATTGTGTTATTGGATTTTTATTTTTATTTTATTTTAGCTAGTTACTGCGTTTAAATTATTTTATTTAAACTTATTATTTTGAAATCATTTTCATTGGATTAATCTTGTGACCCAAATTGTGAGGATTGGACCTCATTTCTTTCCCTTCTTTTTTTTCTTTTTCCTCTCTTCTTTTTCTCTTTTTCTTCTTTCTTTCTTCTTTCTTCCCCTTCTTTTCTCCCTCTTCTGGCACGACATTTCCTTCCTCTCTATTGTCCAAATTTTCATCCGCCCCTTGCGCCACTCGTGGCCGACGCACCTCCCAACCTTTTCCCTACCGGCCGACGACCCTCCCCTTAAATTTCCAACTCCTCCCTCACCGCCGTTAACCTCCATGCGTATCTACAAGCCACGGCCTTTGTTGTGTTCTAACGCCGCCGCCGTCGCCCCACCTCCAGCCACCATCTTTTCACCACAACATCGGCGGCCTCCCAGCTACCTAACCCACCCATCCTTAGTCCCAATCTACTAGCGGTGAAAACCATCTATCTCCATCTCCGATTTGGGCATTTTGGTCTTCAACTGCCACCACCCACAGCCGAAGACCACCACCATTAGCTTCATCGACACCTCTAAACTCTTCCCATGTAATTTCAAGTCTTCGTTTAACCTCGTTCAAAATCTACCATTTTGAGACCCACGGCCATAGTGCATTTGCACTATTTCGTTGTTGTGCCGCCACTTCTAGTATCTCCGTGATCCTTTGAATAGTATATTATAGAGCTATAAGTATTTTTCTAAATAACTTTTAAAATTTAAATGTATTTTTACACTAACTCATATTTACTGTGAATTGGTTGGTTGTGTCAGACTGAGTCCGAGGAGTAAGAGGGTTGGTTGGATTGAAGGACGGAGTTGTTGGGTGATTGGATTATGCGGGGATTTGTTGGTTGTTGGATATTTTTTTCGTGTCTTGTATATTGCATAATTGCACGCATGCTCATGTTTGCAAATGAAAACTGGATTTTCACATAATTACATACATGTTCATGTGTATATTTCAAAACTGGATTTTCATGTGAGAAATGGGTTTTTGGGTGTGTATGTATCATGACTCCAAGCTGAGATAAGGCATTATCTCGGTGGAGCTCCTCTAGTCACTCGGGAGCAGAATATATTGAGTGACGTCTCCTGAGTTATTGCTAGGCGACAATGGGGTCGGATGGGATGATAACGCTCTTGTGCCGACTCCATGGTCCCTCAGGGGGTAAAGGATGCTTGGCCACGAATGTGCTGGGCGCGGAACTGGACATCGCTCGTTAGGAAGTCATATGCACAGTCGTTACTCGTGGTGTGACGAAAGGAGCCAGGGCGCGCGAATGGTTCCTAGGAGAAATCATGGTGCATACGGTAAAATTGGATAATGGGTTATTTTCTGATAAAATGATGTGTGTTAAATAAAAGGATTTTGTATCATTTTTTCAATTGAAAAAATAATGGATTATTGTTTTGGGACCATTTTTGGAAAAAATGGTAATAAATATTTTAATCGAATGTTTTTGGCCAAAATGGAATTTTGATGTGTGTTGAAAAATATTCATTTTTAGGGAAAATGATATTTTAGGTCTAATGCATATTTTATCATATGTATACATAATGGTTGGTCGCATTAATGCATTTTTATCTCGTGAGTTGTTTGAATTATTACTTACTTGCGATACTGTTTTATAGTATCGCAGATTTTGATGCAGATGAAAACGAAGAGCCTATGGGATTTGCTCTGTACTAGGAGTGACTTGTTATCGCTTTTTAGATTATGGGAATTGTTTCCTGTTTGTCTATGTATTTGAATTTTTACTTTATTTCACGGATAACTGTATAATTTTCAGTAATACTTTTATTTTGTTGTAATTAAAATTCTGGTACTTAGTTTACCTATTTAAATTATCCACTGCATTTTTGTTGTGCACTTTTTGCATGGTGCACACACTTGAGCACTTATCGTTGGGATGCGTGACCCATGTTGTCATCACCCCAATGTCACGATTCCTGCATTTCCGTACGTGGGAGTTGGGGCGTCATAGTAGCACCGAAAACAACACACAAAATAAGAAAAATTACAAATTCTAAAGCGGTTTAAAATGGTAACCGAAAAAAAAGGAGAAACAGTTTTCTGCTTCTCTAAAAGAAACTGCAAAAGAAATTTTCATTCACTCTTTTTGTTGAAAATTCTTTTCTATTCTTGCACTTTCTTCTTCACTCTCTCTCTCTCTCAAATAAAGTGAGGCCAGGCCATTGTACTTTTTGCATTCAACTGCTTCTCTGGTGTGGAGGTGCTGAAGTTCAAAGGAAAATAAAATAGGTGAGTCAGACTGACTTTTGTGTGTTTATGGTATATATAGTGTCTCTACGTATTACACATGTTTATTCATAGTCCTAATAAATGAAGTAACTGATACAATAAATGAATTATAGAACTTAAAAAATTCTGGAAATTCAGAAAAGCTCCCAAGTTTCAGATTTGGTGGTTGAAAAAAAGCAAAACCACCATTCTAAAACAATCTAAACATTGTTGAAACATAAACAAAAAAAACACTGTGTAGTTACCGAAGATAATGTTTGTCTTCAATCTATCTTTATGGCAACCACACTATTATAAGAATCTAGACATGAATGTAATTCACATCAGTTTCAAAAAATCTGAACCAAAAAATTTCTCACTAATAGTGAATAAAATTCACATCAATTTCAAAAAATCTCAACACAATAAGTTCTCATTAACAGGGGATTCCAAAAAAAAATTATAACATAAGTCACTCAATGAACTTAAATAAAAGACAATTTTACACAAACAAAAAACAAAACTTCCAATAATCTATAAATACTTTTAAGATAACTTTTTAAATTTTCACTGAATATAGACAGAAGAGAGTATGGGGATGTTTGGAAAAGCTGTAGACAAAAAATATATGATGTGCAGACTCGAATTAATTTTTAGGTTCATTTGTTCTATCTTTAGATTGATTTTCACGCAGTCACAGGTCCCACATAAAAAATATTAGAAGAGTATCTACAAGAATAGATGATGTTTTGGTTGTTTGGAAATTATGGGTCAAGGAAATGTTAGTTTGGGTTGTAGGAAAGTAAGTGACTATGAGTCTGTGATCATAATACTAACATTGAGCATAAAAGTGATAAGGTTAATTGATGAGAGTGAAGACATGAAAGAAAATTGAAGAGATTAATATCGTAGAATTTTCTTTCATGATGAAGACAAAACATGAAATTTTCTTTTTAATTGTATTGAAAACCAAAATATCATCGAAACCATAACCTTCACACAAAAGCAAAACCATCAATCTAAAACAATCTAAACATTGTTGAAACATAACTTATATTTTCGTTTGTATGCTTGATAAACAAACAAAACACTGCGTACTTACCAAAGATAATTTTTGTCTTCAATCTATCTTTATGGCAACCACACTATTTTAAGAATCTAGACATGAATGCAATCCACATCAGTTTCAAAAATTCTCAACCAAAAAATTCCTCACTAATAGGGGATTTCCAAAAACAATTATAACGTAAGTCACTCAATGAACTTAAATAAAAAAGACAATTTTACACAAACAAAAAACAACACTTTTAATAATCTATAAATATTTTTAAGCTAATGCATCTCTCTTGGCTAAAAGCCCATGCCCAACTTAACGTACCTATTTACCAAAGAAAATTATCAATACTGCAACTGAAGATAATAATTTAAAAAAAAAAAACTTATTACGTTATTTCTCTTACAAGATAGACCGCACGTCCACTAAAAAGATTAATGCATAAAAAATATCACAACTTAGAGGTTAAAAATAGGCCTTAAGACAAATAAAGCTAATGCACCTCTGTTGGCTAAAAGCCCATGTCCAACTTTTCGTACCTATTTACCAAAGAAAATTAATATACATCCAGTAAAGGAGTCTCATGCAATGAATTTTGAAACATCAAACCATGATATACAACATTCTGATTCTTAAAGCTTTGCTAAAATCAATAAACAAATCCTTCGCCTCTTTCCAGTAGCACAACTCTCATCTAATAGCATAAATTATGCAACCCAGAGTGGTATGCGAAAAGGAATAATAAATCAATAATGGGGGAACTTTTAATTCAAGTATCATGATCCTTTGGAATCCAACTAAAATTTCATCCTTTTTAAAGGGTAAATGTTAATTTTACTGAAGGTATAAATTAAAATTTCATATTTATAGTTCATTCTAGATCTCAAAACCCTTACCAAGAATTGCTGTAAATGTGCATGGTAGCTTGCAATGAAACATACAAACCCCAATGCAACCAAGCTAGGTCAACCATTAAAAAATGAAATACTTATGATACTTTTCTTAAACAACGTTTCCTGAGAAGTGAGCCACTAATATAGTAATATACTGATTTCTCTAACACCATAATTAGTAGACTAAAATATAAGATCCATCCAATAAAAGACTAAGAAAAGCCAAACATACCAAAGTTACAACGCTTTGGAATGAGAACGAAACCTTAGCAAAGGCAATCATACTAATTTCTCCCACCTTAAGCTTCGGAATATTTCTGGATCTGTCGATCGGAATCCCAGCCACCAGGATCATCTTCTCGAGGAGCTTCATCTATGGTGGTTGTGAGGTTTTCTGCTACGCGACGCGGAGAAGGGAGGGGTGAGAAGAGAGAGAGGGGCTGTGAAGCAAGTGAAGAAAAGAGAGAAGGGGGCTGAGAAGTGTGCAGAGAGAGAGAGAGAGAGAGAGAGGTAATGGATGAGGTAATTTGGGGAAGTTGAAGATCGAATAGAACCCTAGTGGTATGGGTTTAAGTGTGCTGGAAAGGAATAAGGAAGAAGTGGGCTGCTGCAAGTGGAAGAGACATGGATAATGAACTAAAACATTAAATGATAATGAAATAATAACGTAATCGTCAATTTTCTTATCTAAAATGTGATTAATAATAATGGCTAATGATTTTATTTAAGAGATGAGTTTAATTTTTTTTATTCAGTTTATTTGTGATTTGATTAATTTGTTTATATTAAGTTAAACTAATGATCTTTATCTTATGCATTTATGTTCATTTCTAATCTTTAGTTAATTTGTTCTTTATCTTAGATAATTTGTTTCATGCTAATTGTTCTGATGCATTTATTCATGATTTTTATAATTTGCTTATATTAAGTTAAACGATTGATCTTTATCTGATGCATTTATGTTAATTTCTTAGTTTTGTCTGATGCATTTTTGTTCACCTTTGATCTTTAGTTACTTTGCTCTTTATCTCAAATCATTTGTTTTATGGTAACCATTCTCATGCATTTATTCATGATTTAATTAATTTTCTTATGTTAAGTTAAATTAATGATATTTATCTAATGTATTTATGTTCATTTTTTACTTTGTGACCATTTCTATTCTTCAAAAAAATGAAAAATGAAAAATGCTAGACTAACACGTAGTAAAAGACGAACAATTATTAATGATAAAAGGAGTACAACAAGAATGCATCGTGATGATAAACAAAGTAGTGACAGTATAAATGATGGCATAATTGGGCGACGTCGAAGACGAATAATAATGGATGATATAGAAAGTGGATCAATTATGTGTGTTGATGGTGAACGAAGCAAAGATAGTACAACTGCCGAACCACCAAGTAAATGACTCAATTACATAATTGATGTATAATAACATATTTCTTTAGGGTCACTCTTGGATAGATGACCCTTCCTTTTTTTTGAAAAAAAAAAGCACATTTTTCATAATAGGATTAATAGTAATGATGTTTTTTGGTTTTCTTTTCTACGTTCTAAGAAAATACACAGAGAGTTGAAATTTTGGTCCTCTATCTTATGAATGTGATTATTGTGGAGCAATATTATGGTATGAAGAGAGAACTTAGAAATCAAGGATGCCCACTCAACCAAAATTTTCTCTTTGTTGTATGGAGGGTGAAGTTGTGCTACCTTTACTTCAGAAGCTGCATTCTCTCTTAGAAGAACTGTTAAGTGCTACGGGTGGGCAGCATTGTAAAAAGCTTAAGACACAAATACGAAGTTGTAATGTCGTTCTTGCTATGAGTTCAATGGGTGGAAATGTAGACAAGAATATCAATGATGGATGCGGTCTATACATCTTTCGAATTAATGGTCAGAATCATCATAAAATTGGAACTCTACATCCAATAGATGGTTCTAATCCTAGATTTGCACAGTCATATTATATATATATATATATCTATTAACTTATTTTGATTCAATTAGATTGCAGGATGTCATTCAAAGGGAATTCAAAACCATGAAACCAGAGCAAGCGGGGATATCTAATACAGAACTTCCATTCTACAATAGGAAAACAATTGCTGAAATTAAAGAACTCGAATGAACTGTAGAGACAAAGTTATTATAGACTTTCTATAATAACTAATAACAATTTAATATCGTAGGAATTATTAGTGACGTGCTTGTATAAATTGTCAATATAGACAACAAATTTCGATGGTATTATAGTTTATGCCTTATATGTAAAACAAAAGTTAAATTTATTGACGAAACTTCTTGGTGTGAATGATGTAAGGTATAACCAAAACTTATTGTACCAGTGTAATTTTACAAAAAAAATTTCATGTATATTTTCATTTGCACAGATACACACATGAACATCTAAATTTTAATAAAATGTGTAGTTTATTTAATAAGTGTTTAGGTATTTAGGTATCGAATAAATATGGAGCTAGTTGATGATTCAAGGTCAGCGTCATCGGTGCTATTTGGCAAAGAGGTTGAGAAAATCTTACATAAAACTGCAAAAGAACTTATAGAAAAACAAATCCAGGTAACAAAATAGTAAATATAATATTTTTAAACTGAATATTTGTATAGAAAGTATAATAAGTACATTAAATATTAGATATACCATTATTATAACATATATATTTGTATTTGTGTAGGGCAAGAATGATGATGGTTTCCCAAATGATTTACAACAAATTGTTGGCAAAGAATACATCTTTCTACCATGACTTCATGAGTACAACTTAAAATATGGACGAGAAAACTACATGATTCAGCGAATATTTGATACCGAATTTATAGAATCAAAGTCAATTAAAAAGGTAACAATAAATTACATGATTTGGTATTTAATTATATTTTCTATCAAATTTTATATTTATAATGGTTTTAATTCTCATTGTTCAATCAATTTGTTGAGATGTTGATTAGTACATTGCTATACTATACTTTACTAGAAATATAATTTTTAAATATTTTATATTCAGAAAATTGCTGTAGACATCGATCTTGACGTCAATTCAAATACAAAGGAAGAAGATCATAAATCTCAGGCATCATCATCAAAGATGAGAAAAATCCAGAAAAAATATTAATTGAACAATCGTATCTCATAATAATTGTATCTATTTTACATTATTTTAAATTGAACAACCATATATATATATATATATATTACATTTTTAATATAGTAAATTGACCATGAAATATTTATTGGTAAAGTGAACTCTTTATATGTGCATGCTCCATTATATATATATTTGATATATATTTTGTTAATAGTAGTGGTACTGATTATGTATATTAATAAACTATTTAGAGTTATAAAATTCAGCATAAGTACCGGTCTGCGCATTGCGCGGGTTATAGATTCGTATATATATAATATTTTTAGGCTTCTTTGATGCAAGTAGGCACAAATTAGTTAAATATTGGATGTGCAAAATGCAAATCGATGATGATCTTCCTTGCTCTAAAATCTCACATCAAAGAATTAATCAATCATTCGGCATCATATATAAGATTATTATATTAAAGCAGAGAAATTTATGGTTTTGTTGTTTGGTAGTTTAAATACTAGGCTCGTCTGAATAGGAAAAGTGTTTTATGATCTTATCTCATTTTATCATTATAACTTTTTTAAATTTCTAGACAAAATATAATAAACAATTCAAATTTTTTCAAATCTCAAAACAATAATAATATCAAAAAAATAATATTCTAATAAGATTTTATTCAACCTTCAACTTTCATTTAAAATCATCTCATCTCATCTTATTATTTAAACCGCTCCTAAATTTGTGACGTTGGGAAAAGGGTCAAGCTACTATATTTTTTATTGGCATTAATATTGATGTTCAAGAATAGAGTCCCGACTAATTTTGGGAGTGCACGTCTTTAATGAGGTGTTTTACACAAGTTCATATGGAGTAATTCAAGAAAAAGTTTCTTCAATTTGATCGATGGTCTATAGAAATTACTTGCACTCTAAAGAATCAAACTTTAGACATGGAGCTAGGAGCATACCGCCAAGAGTAAGGACTACCAATTGAGAAAGGTCAAGCTACTATTGGGTGCCCTAATAAGATTTTTTTTTTTTTTTTGGTTTTGTTTGTTATTGATCCCGGCTCATGACTACTGATTCTATGGGTGATCATGTCATGATCTATTTATGTTTATGGAAGCGATGTGAGATTTGCACATGCAATTAATTAATGGATCATACATATGTGCTAGCTTTATTAATTAATGGAGTTACGTTAAATTCTATATATATTTTAATCTCGCTTTCATCACACAGTACTGTACCTATGTGACAATATTATTTAATAAGTATTAGATTAGTTTTTATTTCTAAATTAATAAATTCAGTGGCTGATATATAGTAAGTACTATTGGCATGCAGACGACGTCAATTTTAAAAATATTTATAAAAACAAAAAAAAAAAAAACTTAAAATAATTTTTTGCACGGATTACTAGGATTTGAAACAAAAATAAAAATCTTTAATTTGAGCACAATAAGCCTGCATTTAAATGTTGTGCTGAACTCAGTTCTTTATGAATATTAATAAATTGAGTAATGGAGGGAGTTATGTGGGATTCATCTAAACTGAGTTTAAAGTGTGTTTAGATATTAAGATGAGTTTAATAATACTTTTTATGGGAAGTTGAAAAAGGTTGTAGGTTCCACGTAAAAAGATGTGTTAAGTTGAAAAATGTTGTGAGTCCCAAATGTAAAGAGGTTTTGAGTTGAAATAAATTTAATAATTTAAGAGTTAGATGTTTGGATATTAGACTCAACTTAAAATTAGACTAAGCTCATCTGAGTCTTGCATAGCCTAAATGGTTTTTCATTGAACTACTACCTGATTAATATTAATATTAATTGTTTTATATATGTTATCTTTTGATCTGAATTTTGGGCAGATCAAGAAAAAATGGCCATGAGTTTTCGGGTGGCAGTAGTTCTTTCTTGGTGCCGTGGAATTAGGTACGTAGTTCATGTAGTACTAGTAGTAGGTGTAGAAAACGGTAGTAATTTATTAGCTGTTAATACGTGCAAGTACGCACAAAATTATTTAAATAATGAGTTTTGAACTCAACAGATCATCAACTTCAAGCTTTGTGAGGGAAAAGGCGAACAGGCAAACCCTTTGCAGGAATAGGCATGGGATTAACTATGGTTTTCTCATCAGGAATAACTTTATCCCACTTGAACCTTTTCACCAAATGGTGCATGAAAACAAGTATTTCCATACGGGCATACTCTTTTCCAGGGCACGTCCTTGGTCCTCCTCCAAATGGAACATATGTGAAAGGAGCAGGTCCACGTCCTTCAAACCTGCTGGGATCAAACTTATGAGGTTCAGGGAAGTAGTCCGGATTCTTGTGTGTAGAGTGTGCACTCCAGTACAACTGCATGAACAAAATTAATTATATTAAATAATTTCAAAAGATTATACATTACAAAAAAAAAAAAAGAGTATTTGTGACGGATTATTTGCGATAAGAATGATTATTTATAACAAAAAACAAATTCATTTTAATAGGAAATAATAATTTTCGTAGGAATTAATAGCTAGCGACAAATAAACAGTTTCTTATAGTGATATATATATATATTATAAGATTTATAATTAATTTGAAAATGTTTTTTTTTATTATATAATATTATAAATAAAATAATATTATACGTACCTTCCAGCCCTTTGGAATGGAGAAGCCATTGAAGGTGAAGTCAGTAAGAGCTTCCCGGAAACCCCCTTGGACAGGAGGAGCAAGCCTCATCACTTCACACGCAACGTTCCATGAATACCTCATCTTTTGAATGTCATCCCAATTCAGCACCTCTCCAGGCGCTTTTGCCTTGGCTATCTCCATTTGTTCTGAACAAAGCCAAAAACAAATACTAATCAAAATAAAGTCTAATAAATAATTGCATGCAATATTTTCTCGGCCCATAGAATAATATTACTGCAGGTTCTTTCCTGCCCGGCTTAAGTAATCAAGGTAAATAAACAAAAGAAAAATAAAAACGAAGAGGAGACTAGGCCTCATTTGATTATGCAGTTTAGATAAAATAAAATAAGATATTTTATTAAAAGTTGAATAAAATATTGTTAGAATATAATTTTTTAATATAATTTTTATTTAAGATTTAAAAAAATTAAATTATTTATTATATTTTATTTTAGAGTTTGAAAAAATTATAATAGTTAGATGAGATGAGATGGTTTTGTGCATCCAAATTGGCCTAAATAAAAGAGAATTTTCCTTTGTTTACAGCTTAAAGGTATATAGCATGTGTGTGTGGACCTAGTTGTTGGCATGAAGTTTATAAGCAAGCTGACCCATATGTGTGAAAGTTTTTACAGTAGATTGACGTGTCTAACTTCCTATAAACTCCATTTTAACGCAGAAGTCTACTACTCAATTGGTTTGTTTGAATCAATAAATAGATTTGTAAATAAATTTTTATTTTTTAAAAAGCTGTTTTAATTCAGTTCTTGGTCAATAACTCCTAAAATTATACGTATAATTAAATCTTTTGGACACAGAAAATTCATGTCACAACATTTTCACGGCATGTCAGGCATGGTTCTAACTCTAGCTAGCTGTTTGATGGCCTGGAAAATTCTCTCTAATCAACCCATCTGATTGTTTTTTTCTCTCCAGTGAAATCCAGTACCAACTAATGCTTGAGCACTATAGAAAAGAAAATGTAAGAGATAATCATGATCACACATGAGACCTAGAAAAGGTTTTAAGATGATCATGTTAATTAGCATGCAAAAGACAATCATATTTACCGTTGTAAACACGCTCGTAAACATCAGGAAGCTCAGCAAGATACTTGACGATGAAAGTGCAGGCAGCACTAGCGGTATCATGGCCACCGATCAACAAACCAAGAATCTTGTCTGCAATATCCAACTCAGCCATGTACTGTCCATTCTCGTCACAAATCAAGAGCATGTAGGACAATATGTCTTGGGTAGGGCTTGCTGTTCCTTCAGACAAATCAATCTTTCTCTGCTTAATGATCTTCACGAGCTCCTTCCTAATGAAGTTTGAGGCCTTGATTGCACGGTTAAATGGTGTTCCAGGCAAGTCAATTGGGATTGAGATGATCCCAGAGGCCAAGGCCTGGAATGGATCTGCAAATGTTTCTATATGGTTTGGGTCCTCAACACTGATAAACAGGCGGCAAGCTAACCAGAAAGTATACCTGCACGTACGTTCCAGAAAATAACTCTCACACGATTCTATAACATGAATTTATGCACCAAAATTTGAATATATCAGCAATATTGAGCATGTGCGTACCTTTCTGCGAGAGGGAAAACAGTGACTTCCTTTTGGTTATCCCAACTAGAAGCGAAGTGTCTTTCAGCTATGTTGTCCATGATACCGATGTACCTTTGCAGAGCTTCGGGCTTGATGAGGAAATTGGGGAGCATCTTTCTCATCTTCTTTGACTCTTCGCTAGAGCTGGTTTGGTTGGAGCTAGGGAAGATTTTGTTAACCGATTCAGGCCACCAAGCAGAGACAAGCTTGTTCTCGTTGGAGAACAAAAACTTGTTGCATGTTGAGCCACAGAAGATTGCCGCCGGCTGCCCAAGAAGCGAGGTCTTGAAACTTTGGACGAGAACTTGGTCATGCGGTCGAAGACGAACTTTTCCGGATGACCTTTCCATCCGGCGGACAAGAACTCGAGGCTCTCGCCGATCATGGGGTAACCGGTCTCGCCCGGCGGGAGGTTTGGGCCGGCAAAGTTGGATCTGTGCTTGTAGAAGAGGAAAAGGAAGGAGAGGGAGATGAAGGAAACAAAGAGGAGGAGAAGGGAGAGATAGAAATGCTCCATGTTGTATGTTTGTTGAGATCAGTCTTACTGTTTGAGGGAACGTACGTGGAGATGGTTATGGCGTTTTATAGGCACGCTGTTTGTTTTGGAGTTTGAAAGGGTTAGGCTTTGATACGGAGGAGTGGCAATATTAAAGTCAAACAAATTAGCTCGCTTACTCTTTTGCATACTAGGTTGGTAATTTGCATTGGTCTCCACCAAATTGTTTAATTTTGGATTAAAGGATGTATACGTATATATATATATATACATGCATATATATAGAAGAAGGGTTAATGGCCATTAAAATATTGGCTTGTATATTAAATTCAAAGACATGCAAGAACAAGATCGATCTGGGCTGTAATATTGGTGCCATACGAGGAAAAATAAACGCAACTACTTACTAAAAACACAAAAAATAAGTATCTTATAACTTTTCGTTCAATTGAAATCTTCTTTAATTATTTGCCTGATTGAAATAGATATATATGGTTCAATGTAGAGAAAAATAAAATAAAATCATTAAATGTCACGCACTGTTCAAATATTCTTGATGAATATGCAATATTAGAAATTTAAAATACTAATTCATGTACTTAAGAAAAATTTACAAAAAACTTATTTCTCAACGTGTCAGTTGTTGATATATTGAAAATTATAAAATTTAAAATATGAATTTTAAAATAAAACTACCAAATGAGTTGTATACGTAAAATTGTAAATACATATAACACTACTTTTAAAAATTATACAGTCACGTGATGGGTCTATTTCTTAATTTTCAGAATTGAATTATATATATGTCTTAAAGTTAGAAAATATCTATTTTCGTTTGATGATCACTTGCTTCGGGTGCAAAGACTGAATTCACAATTTTCTCTGATCATATAAAGAAAATGCAAGATCACTATAATTTGTTATATTTTATTTTATTTTTATGCTCTAAAAATTGAAAGGTCTTTTTTTTAATAATATTCTTTTCTTCCCCCCATGGAATCAAACCGGAAGCCTGCATTGTCTTGCAATAATGGTTAGCTGCACATTGTGGACTTTTTTAAAATATTGAAGGACTAATAAAGATCATAATTAATTAAAGCTGTGATTGAGCTATTAATATTAATTGTCTCATTTATTTTCCGAAAGTCCAAATCAGATCAAAATGGCCAAAGTAATTGTAAGCATAAATCTGGTTGTGAATATTCACATATATCATTAACCCCTTAATTTCTGAATTTTGGAAAAGAGAGAAAAAAAAATGTGTGTGATACAAAAATAAAATATTATTTTGAAAATTTTGTTCACTATTACTTTGACTTTGGTCTATGAATTAAAAGATGAGTTTGACACCCAAATATACTTAATGTACAAATTAATATGACTTGATTTGGTATGCAAGTTCTAAATAATTTGTTCCATAATCTACTAGTTTTGGAAATTGCCATTGATTGGGAATGATCATAAGCATTAGACATGTAAGTAAATGATCCGTCGAATAGTGGATGAATGCTTTAAGTCCCATTTGAATAGTAAAATTGTTTCATCCTATCTAAAACTATCTCATCTCATCTCACTATCCAAACTTTACCTAAATCTAATATTGATTAATGCTATGTGCCTGGGTTGAACTTTGGAGGTGGGATGTCCAAATAAAAGATTTCAATAAACAACTCAATATATAAAATTGCCAAGAGTCTGATGATTTGATGGCATATGACCCGGTTCTCTAAATGAAAAACTTAAGTTCGAAACCCCTACCTCTTTTTTTAAAAGAAAAAAAACTCAATTGATAAAACAAAACTAAAAATAAGAGCATGACCTACATCATTATTTCTTGACAAAGCCGAGGAAGAGACCATCGTAAGGGATTGTTTTCTGATATCCAACAAGTGGATTGATAAGCTGTAGTTGTGTCACTGCATCATTTAAAGTTTATCGCTCAAATGACTCTTGACGATGTCACGTGGTATATTATAAAAAAAAAAAAAAAAATATTTAAAATAAGAGGGAGTCCAAAAATATAAAAGAGGAAGGTTGAAATTCTAAACTCTCTCTATTTTGTTTTATATTTATATTTTTTTGATATACCACGTGGTTGGTGTCACGTAAAAAAAACCATGCGAAGGATCAACTTCAAATCCCATAGCATTATTCAACGGGTAATCATGATACCTTATACTTCCTTTACTATTACTTTACCACTTAGTTTTTTTTTTTTTTTCTCTCTTTTTGCTATTTGAATCTAGATTAAAAATTTCAGGACATAAAATTCTTGTATAATTTAGAAGAAAATAAATTCAATTAACTAATGTAATCATGTAATTTAATTAAAAATAAATTCAATTTTATAAAAATTAACTCGAAAAATAAAAGAATGTCAATTTTTATAAAATCAAATTTATTTTTAATTAAATTACATGATTATATTGATTGATTGAATTTATAATTATCTTCTAGATTATACAAAAAGGTCATTTCTTCAGATTTTCAAAATAGTAAATAGTAAATCAGTAGTAAGAAAATTACCGGGTATATAATATATATACCAACTTCTCCAGGAAAGAGGCCTGTTCTGGTATCAATACAACTCCGCCAGTTGTTCTTAGTCTTACGCCTTGGTAACTCAGATATACATGCATCCACAGCTCAATGTTTTGTACATAAAGATGGGTGTATCGACCCTGCATCTAAGTCAATGTACCGAGTTCATGTTGTGTCCTGCATACCATTTATAATTTGCATGTGTATATCTTTTCTTTCTTTTTATTTTATATTTATAAGAACATCTAGCTAGATAAAACTAAGAAGCAATAAGTATATGAGTTCACTCCAATACGGGATATTAATGATATATTGTAAAAACAAACAGATTGATCATAATAAAAATTAGACATTAAGAGAAATGATATTTACTATTTTAAAGTGTGTAAGTCTCGCACACTTTCTTTTATTTTCTAGATTAAGAGAAATCATGTTATTATCTTTTAAAAGATATTTTATTTTTATTTTTTTCTTAATAGTGAAAGAAGTAACTATTAGTGAATTTATATATATATATATATATATATATATATATATATATATTTATCTTTTTTAATGGTTAAATATGTTTAAAAAATGTTTAAAGAAAAATAAAAAAACTCTTTTGCACTAGTGTGCAGGATAAATTTGTTAAGTCAATCTTTATAAAGAACCAAGTGGTCAATCAAAAGAAATATATTTATATATTTTGAAAGGAAACTTCAATTTAATGAACTCACACAATACATGATTTGTCAGTAGAGATTATAGGAAGGATCTCAATAGATCCCTCCTCCATCCATATTCATGCTCAAAGTCTAAAGAAAATGCCGGTTTTGCAGCTGCATGAGCATCTTGATTTCCTTTCTCTGCCAATAAATGAGAGCAGCCAACTTGGGTGCCGTGACAAAACTACCCTGATGTTCTTTAATTACTTGCCTTGTCCAAGAGGAATCTACTCTGATAACATTAATAGAATCCACCGCAACCTTAGCATCCCTTTCTAGTACCACCTGCCTAAATCCCAACTCATAATTAGCATCCCCTCCAATTACTTTTGATATTGTTTATTCAACTTAGACAATTAAATATCTCAATTGAATGAGAAGTTACTAAGTACGTACTTATTATTTTACAATCTTTTTGGTAGTTATTTTTTTTTTTTGCACGTATTTATGGTGCCGTCAGCTTTTTAATTATTCTTGTTTGCACATTTAATTTGAACTCAATAAGTCAATATATATATATATATATATATATATATATATATATAAAATGGACCACATTCAAAAGTAAAAGTATGGGCATGTACCCAATTGTCCCATCCATTAAGGCATATATGGTATGTTTTCACAATTTTTTTTAATTTATTTTATCTAATCATTATAATTTTTTTAAATTTTTATATAAAATAAAATAAATAATTTAAATTTTTTAAATTTTAAAATAAAAATAATATTAAAAAATATAATATAATAATATTTTATTTAATTTTTAATTTTAATCTCAATTTATCATATAAATTAAAAAAATATATACATTAAAAAATTAAAATATCCTAAACACAAAAACGTCAAAACGTACGCATGTGAAAGATAACTTTGTTGGTATATGGACAATATTTCAATTCCAAGTGAATGGACAGTGACTGTCCCATGAAAGTGATCATCGCAGAAACTTTTGAGCCGCCGCCGGTCAACCTATCATCTCAAGAATAATTGAACACCGTTGCAGTGTTCCATGGGAATTTCAAGCCTTTCAATTCATTTCACAAATACATATATCACTGCAACTAATTTTACTATTAGCCACTAAATTTTTCTCGTCAAACACGTAATAGGGACAAAAGTTTCGGCTAAAAAAATCTAGAGTTAGCATAGAATTTTTGGCCTTTCAAACGATTATTTGGGATGCAAACCCAAAAAAAATTCGTCAATCGAACAATTTTAAACGTATTTAACAAATTTCTTCTCAATTTTGTTTTAAAATAGAAATATTGGAATGATTTTGAGATTTTTTTATTTTTTTGTTTCAAAAATATTTTTAAGAACGAAAAAGCTATTTTTTAGGATGAAAGTTTTCCTACTAAAAAAACCTTTTCTATCATAAAATGTATGCTAGCATATATATTGGTTTTGGTAGAATTGGAGAGAGGATATTGATTTTGGTGCACGTTTTCACACCCACGTATTGTATGTGTGTGAATACAACTTAGAAATAATCTTCCCAACCTCCTACTATTCACCACACTCTACACTCTACCTTTTTTTTTTTAATTTTTTTTTATCAAATATTTTTTATATAAATAGTGAATAAAAAATTTGAAATATTTTAAAAAAAATAAATTCAAAAAAAATTTAAAAAAAATATTAAAAAATATTAAAAAGTATGGAGTGTGGAGTGTGTGAATAGTAGGAGGTTGTATAGCAAATCTCTACAACTATATTTCTGCCTAATCTATGTCTCCTAACAAAGTTAATTATATGATCATCGATCATACTACGTTGCACTACATTAGTACATATGGCAATACTATGTTGCACCATATATTTTGAACTACCAATACTAAGATTTTGTACCTTCAAAATATCAACAACTAATATTTCACATTCCAATTTTATTATAAAGTAATCCATCAGAGAAGGAAAAAAAAAACCTATTCTCGCTCTCTCCCTTTTCTCTCTACACAGCCCCCATTCAAAATACTTAGACCAGAGGAGGGGGGTTGGAGCTTTGGCTCCTCCCTCCCTCCTCCCTTCCTCCCTCATCTCTCCTCCCTGTTCTCTTTAGTTTTTCTTTTACTTTTATGGTTTTGTTTGTTTTTTTGTTCACAGTAGGGTGAAATGCAGATCCGTTGTTCTGGGACCAGCGCCTTCAGTTTCTTTAGACCTGACGTTTTGCCATACTTTCAGGGTGGTGTGTGTTCCTTATGCACCACCACAGTCTCGGTGTTTGCATTTTTTATTTCCGCTAAGGTCGAAAATATGGATCTATAGCTTTCCAAGCTGTAATTCGTTATTTTTTTTATGTATCTTTTACGTTTTCTGTTATTTTCTTTATTTTTAGTTTTTTAAAAAAATACAGTCTCTTGAATTTTTGTCCATAGAGTGTGTCCTCTACTCCGTTTTAGACAGAGTGTAGGGTTGTTTAATTTTGTCTTAGGACAAAATATAGGGTTTGTTAAATTTGTCTTAGGATAGAGTGCTGTCACTTAGACAGTTTTGTCTGTAAAGAGTTACAATAATGGACTAGACCATATTAATCACAAAGAAATTTGTGTATTGGAAACTTTAAAAGCAATAATTGACTTTTATTCTGTATGTCTCAGGTCAAAGTTGTAATGTTCCGTTATGAATTAATGTAGTTTATTTTGCCTACCTTAAAAAAGAAGTAATCCATCAAAATCTTCATCGCCAGATCATGTTAATTATGAATGGTGCAAAGTTGGGGCTCAAGTTCAATATCATAGTAGTTTTATTAGTTTGGAATGTGAACTTCAAATTAAACTCTTATATTTTATTTGAGGATGCAAGTGTATCTTTTCCTGGTAATAATTTTGAGAGAGCTCCTATGTACAGTCCCCTTGTTAGGACTCCTTTGCATCCCTATCATTAAATTGACTAAATTACCCTCATTTCTATCTTTGAATGGACTAAATTGCTCCCGTTTCCAAAACTAACTAAACCCAAAATCAAAATTGAAAATCGAAAGGTAATCCCTCTTTGTGCACGTGTTGGATAGTCTTCCTGGAAATGTCATCCATGACGCAGTTAGGGTCTTGCTGGTTGATTTCAACTCCTACGCGATACATGCGAGAACCCATCTCACAGTGCACCCCCACAAAGCAGGATTTCAACTACATTGCCTTCGTTTTCGTCCAAAGGAAGCAAGACTGACGAGCCCTAGCTCGGATAGTTACGAGGATCACTGCCGGGGATCTGAGAAAACTCTTTCACCACATGATTTTGTTTGTGGTTGAATAATACTGATCGTGTATTAGTGAAAATGAATAAGTTTCCGTTCGGCAAAAGGTGCAAAAATGGGTACAGATTGTTTTCATATTGATCCATTGTTTCAACTAGAAGATTAAACCGAAAAGTTCCTGGTAATGGAGTAGAATTTTCTTGGAGTCGAGGGTAAAATTCATAGTTGAATTGTCTTCTCCCTCCAACAATGATTATTTGACCATCCAGTAAAATTCATAGTTGAATTATCTTCTAATATTCATGGTCTCTATGCTTTATGGCTTCACAAAAGTTCACACAAAACAACACGCACACTCACTGTGGATAGAATTTAATAAAAAAAAATGGCAAACCAAAATTTTGTTGATAATATCTCACAATCAATAATGATGCATACTCGTGCTATTCGTGGGGGAAAAGCAAATAAGATACACAAAAAGGGAGCTGCAGCTAATTCATTATTTCAATCTAATTTCTTTTTTCCCTATTTCTTCTACTTGAAACTTGGATCCTTTTATCTTCTTCTTCAGTTGGTCAACAAGAATGCCTACGGAATTCAAATTTGACTGGGAGTCTGGCATCCAACATCATATTTGATAAATCACTTTTCTCATTAGCATCATCTCCACCAACACTGTCATCATTGTCATTATCATCATCATCATAATTCACAACCTGATATGGAGGAAGAAAGATGAAAGTCACTAGTCCAAATATTTTTAGTTCAAGCTCTGCAAGACAGAACCTTGTAAAATAAGTTATCATTGATTCAAGGCATTAGGGTTTTGAGATGGCTGGATCAATTGGGCGATGGTGAAGTGGTGACGACGAAGGAAGACAGATTCAGAGGCATTGGTGCTTAGGGCGTAGAGAGCCTTCCTTCCCCACGAGAGGCTTCCTTTAAAGCCTTCTCGTTTCTATCGTTTGGCCCCCACGCAACAAGAGAGCTGCTTTCACTTCAACGAAATGGTTTGTTTCGTTTAAGGTGAGGTTTGCATAGCAGTCCCCATTCGGGGACTGCAAATAGAATTTCTCATTTTGAAAAAGCATCTGAAAGTTTTTCATTTCATTCCGTTAGCTTTAAACTAATCACAATCTATGTGGACTATGGAGATCTTTTAAGAAATGGTAATTGTAATGAAATTTTCCCCTTCACTAAACCCAACGAGCCTATGAATGAAAGCTAAGAAATCAAGACCAAAGGCCCAGCCCAGGACTAACAATCTTCAACCCGGCCCATGGAAAAGGTTCTTTGAGCGCAACCTGCAAGAGGAAGGGTGCTACAGGGGATAGGACTCATCGATCTGAAGGCCCCTCGAGTAGTGTCCAGTTGTCGAGTGCCCGCCCGCATAGTAAGCATAATGTGTGGAGAACTCTTGATCTTTTGACATGAAAGACATCAACGAAAAACCAAGGATACTGTTTGGGAGAAGGAAATTGAAGAACCACGCCGCATTAATGGCACTACTATTCGGGCTATACGCAATATTAATGATGCCGTAGTAAAGCCACATCGCATTAAAGGACCCTGACACAGAAAACAATACGAAGAATGCGGACTCCATGGGGATAAACAGGATCTGTTCCCCCAAACTTACAGTATAAAATAGCAGATCCTAGGTACGAGAATATCTCTCTGATCCCTAGACTCCTTTACTTATTTACAAACTTCTAAGAATACTTACTAACTTTGGTATCGGAGGTTTCTAGGCCCCAAGGCTGCCCTCTCCTAGTTACACTCTTCCTTATCTTTTGCAGGCCTATTTTGGAAGACCTGAGTTGCGGGAGCCTGGCCTAAAGATGTGCGAAATACGATGTTAACAGTGGCGCTGTCTGTGGGATCATTATAGATCTTGTATGTCTTTCTCATACCTGCGACAACCCATTTCGGACAACTCAGAAGAGACGTGGGGGATGCCATGGAAGCGAGGTTGAAGAACATGGAAGAATGGGTGACAAAGTTAACTAAAGAAGTGCAGACACTTCGTAAGGAAAACGAGGAACTCAGAAAACCTCTATAGGAGTGGGATGGCGGAGTGGAGTCTAGCAACAACGAACATGCAGGGTCACGAAACACGCAAGCTGGGCTGAATAAGGAAGAAGAGCAGAAGAACGTGTAGGACGAGCTTCAAATTCTTAAAGGAAAATATAAGGAGATAGCAAGAAAGGTTGGTACATCGTAACCGGTGGACCAGTTGCTCACCAGCACTGGCCTACCCTACACGGAGAAGGTGATGGCAGTGCCCTTATCGCCAAAGTTTAGGGTCCCGGTTATGGAGATATATGGCAGAGGAATGGACCCTCTTGAGCACTTGTAAACTTTCAAGGCTCACATGATGTTGCA
This sequence comes from Cyclocarya paliurus, assembly GCA_029856935.1. NCBI lineage: Eukaryota > Viridiplantae > Streptophyta > Magnoliopsida > Fagales > Juglandaceae > Cyclocarya > Cyclocarya paliurus. Next base: position 36,497,936 of record CM056947.1, on the reverse strand, counting down.
TGGCTTCCTAGGTAAAGTAGTGTGCAAAGCGTTTCCACTAACCTTAAAGGGGCCGACACTTGGATCGGTGGATAGTTTTAATGAGTTGGCCAGACTGTTCCAGACTCAATTCATGTCCAATCGAGGGAGGCAGCGTCCGGCGGTGTACCTCCTCACCACCAAACAAGCAGAGGATAAAAGCCTGAAGTCTTACCTATCCAGATTCAACAAGGAGCGCATGATCACCGGCGATCAAGATGAGAAGATAACCTTGGCGGCACTTCTGAGAGAAGTTTGGTCACAATCCAAATTTATGTCCAAGCTGGCAAGGAGGACTCCGAGCGGTGACTATTGGCACAGGAACCATAGTATCCAGAGTGGCTATCCAATGTGGTATTGGTAAAGAAGTCCAACGGGAAGTGGCGAATGTGTGTAGATTTCACTGATCTCAACAAGTCTTGCCCAAAAGACAGTTTTCCACTATCACGGATAGATTTGATAGTAGACGCAACAACAGGTCCTAAGATGTTAAGCTTTATGGATGCCTATTCAGGATACAACCAAATCAAGATGAAGGAGGCTGAGTAAGAGAAAACCACTTTTATAACTAACCAAGGATTATATTGCTACAAGGTGATGCCTTTTGGCTTGAAGAACACTGGGGCAACTTACCAAAAGTTGGTGAACAAAATGTTTAAAGACCAGATCGAAAGAAGCATGGAAGTGCATGTTGATGATCTACTAGTGAAAAGCAGGGAGTTTAACCAACACGTAGAAGACCTTAGGGAGGCTTTTTAGGTTTTGCGTTGGCACCAAATGAAGCTCAGCCCAACCAAATGCGCATTCAGAGTGTAGTCGGGAAAATTCCTCGATTTTATGGTGTCAAAGAGAGGAATCGAAGCAAATCCCGAGAAACTCATAGCAATAATAGAGATAAATTTGCCCACGAACTTGAACGAAGTATAAAAACTAGCAGGCAAGATCGCAACACTTAATAGGTTGGTATCCCAATCAACGGATAACTGTCTTCCTTTCTTTCAGATGCTTAAGAAAGCACGAGAGTGGGATGTCGAGTGCAAGGAAACATTTACTCAGTTAAAGGAATATTTGGTTAAGTCGCCATTGCTTAGTCACACCAAGCTAGGAGAGCCATTATCGTTGTACTTAGTAGTGACTCTAGACGGAGTGTCAGCTGCATTGGTACAAAAGGAGGGGAAGGAGCAAAAGCCGGTGTACTACGTTAGCAAGGCATTGAGAGGAGCAAAGGCCATATATCAAAAGGTTGAGTTGGTCGCCTTCGCCGTAGTAGTAACAGCAAGGCGATTACGGCCTTATTTCCAAGTCCATCCAATAAAAGTAATTACCTCGTCGCCTCTACAAAAGGTGTTGTAGAAATCAGATACCTCGGGACGATTGGGTAAATGGTCAATTAAACTAAGTGAGTATGACATCAGCTACATACAAAAACGCGCTGTGAAAGGATAGATATTAACCGATTTTGTAGTAGAATTTTTAAATTCCAAATAAGAAGTCCATAACCACCTGAGAAGAATCCATGGCAAGTATATGTAGATGGATCAGCCTGCCGAGCAGGTGGAGGAGTCGGTGTGTATATAGTAACGAGTGATGGGAAATAGTCGTACCATGCAGTACGATTGGAGTTCCAAGTGACAAACAACGAAGCTGAATATGAAGCGGTACTCTTCCGTGTGGCGATCACAAGGGTATTAGGAGGTGAGGAAGTTGAGATGAACGCTGATTCACAGGTAGTAGTCGGGAAAATCACAAGGGAGTATTTGGCAAGGGGATCCAAGCTAATTAAATACTTTTGAATCGAAAAGATACCTCAAGCGGAGCTGACCAATTGGCGTGCGCAGCCTCAACAAAGCAAGAAGAAGCATTACAATGGAAGGTTGAATTATGAACGATGGCTAGTCCAGCAGTAGGAGAAGAAAGCTTGCAGATTGGAGAAAGTACGCCAGGGTGAGCGGATGATGTAAAAAAGTATTTGGAGACAGGTGATCTCCCCCCATCTCGGGAAAAGGCAAGAAAGTTAAAAAGTAGGGCAACCAGGTTTACCATAGTTGACGGAGTGCTCTATAGGCGGGGTTTTTCAAACCCATTAGTGCTATGTATAACGAGGGGATTTGCTGGAGTCATTCAGGAGGATGATCACTCGCCGATGCTATGTGTAAGGGTAGGGTACTCTGGGCCAAATGCACTCAAAGATGCGAAAAAGTTCACAAAAAAGTATGTTCTAGTGCCAGGTTCATGCACCAATCCCATGTGCACCTCCTGAAAAGCTGCGATCAATAATGTCCCCATGGCCCTTTTCCAATGGAAAGTAGACTTGGTAGGCCCTATGCCCCCAGCAAAGGAGGAACTAAGTTCATCATCATAGCCATCGATTACTTTACAAAGTGGGTAGAAGCAGAGGTGATGGCTACCATAATCGCCTAAAGTGTGACAAAGTTCCTGTGGAAGGCAATAGTGTGTAGGTTCGAGATACCTCAGTGTATCATTTCTGATAATGGAAGACAGTTGAATTTTGAACATTATCGCCAATGGTGCACAGAGCTGGGAATCAAAGTCAAGTACTCTTCCCTAGGTCATCCTCAAGCGAATGGACAAGTCGAGAAACAAACATGGCAAGATTAGAAGAAAACTTAGATCTATTGGAGGAAATAAGAACGGATGCAGAAGCCAGAGTTGTGACTTCTAAAAGGAAGGCAGAGTAGTATTTCAACAAAAAAGTGAGATCTAGATCTTTCAAAATTGGAGATTTAGTTCTAAAAGAGACCAGCGTCACCACGGGAGAAGAAGGAAAGTTGGGCCCTCGATGGGAAGGCTTTTATGTCATGGCTGCATGCCACAGGCTGGGAACTTACCATCTCAAAGACACCGCGGGGCGTGCACTGCCCTACCCATGGAATGCAGAACATCTACAAAAATATTACGCCTAAAGGAAAAATATATAAAACTTTTAATTCATTATTTTATTTGTTTTCAATAATAGAATGGAGATGTTCCAAAAATTTGTGTTTCATTGATTAACTTATTAAATCCTATAACAATCCAAAATAAGGGATTCCTCTACAGCAGGCAACGTGGTCGAGAGCTCTCCCACGAGCCTAAAAACTTAAAGGTTAAAATGGTCAAGCAAATCTCCTCATGACAAACACATTTTGAGAAAACCTTTTAAACCTTCTCAGAAGGTTCTCTTGTATATTTGTAGGTTCATTTATTTCTAGAAAAATTGAGATCTAGGTGGACTGGACCTTTCATTCCTAAAACAGTTTTCCCTCATGGTGTTGTAGAAATTGAGAACCCCATGAATGAAAATAATTTTAAAGTGAACTGACACCGTCTTAAGCAATTTCTTGAGAATTTTTCATATGAGGAAGAGTCCATTAATTTGGAGGAGCCTATTTATCATGACCAACCACATGGTTAATTTTAGTGTAGGTGTCTTAGTTTAGGTTGTCTTTATTTTTGTTTTTCCATTTTGTCTTGCTTTTAACCCTTTATACTGTTATAAAAGTTCTAGTATGTGGTCATCGCCTCAAGGTACTCTTTTTCATCTCTATTCTTTATTGTTTTACTTTGATTACATTGGAGACAGTAGAAGTTTTAAGTTGGGGTAGAGTTTGGAGATGATTTGCATTTTTGCATGTTGTTTTTGCTTTCAGCTCTTTTTTCTATGTTTGTTTTTCAAATTTTTTTTATCTCTATTCTTTATTTTTGTTGCTTTAGCACAAGTATTGAAATTGAAGTTCATTATACTACTTCTACTTAACAATTCCACTGGTTTTCATGCTCATTCATGTTCCATTTTCAATCTAGCCACACGAGTATAATTCTGGTTGAAAGATAGATATGATTTTGAAAATGTTGAAGATACCATGTGGAGACATGTAACCCTTGTGAGATTTTGAGCCAATCCATTCATTTGAGAGGGTTATTTTAAATTACTTCGTACTTTCATTTGGAAGAGCATAATATTTTGTTGTTTAGTCTCATTATTCTTCAAATTTTACACTACACTTGAAAATCTTGAAGTCATAGATATTGAAGAACTATTCTAGTCCTCAATAGATGAGTTTAGCTCATCTTTCTTTACTTTGAGCCTTTAATTATTTTCTTATGCAATATCGCTATCAATCCCCCTGAGCCTTTTATTTTAACCTTTCCTTCTTAAACCCTTCCCAAGTGTTTCAAGAATGAATGCTATAGACTTGTTTCGTTGGAAAACTTTATGATCAACATGTGAAAGAGAAAAAAGGAAAAAAGAAAAGAAAAGAAAAAAAGCTAGTGAATATTCTGTAAAAAAAGAAAAAGAGAGAGAGAGAGAGAGAGGGCTGAAAGTCTTGTATTAAAAAGCTGAAAAATGAATTCCTAAGTTAGATGATGCAATGAAAGTTATTATTTGCTTGTTCTTGGAAACACTTTTCATTGTTACCCTTTACCTCTTGTTTCTAATCTTCTCACTTCACCCTACATTACGTCTTAATAAAAGTCCTAATTCATTTTAAGGAAGGTATAGTTTGGATATTGACATGACAAAAATCAAGATGGGTGGTGGTGTCAAATTCTTAATGTTTTGGCATCCCTTCATGAGACTATCTATTTTCTTCCATTTGTGTTCTTTCCTTTGATTTGTATGTGAGATAATAGTTCTTGTTATACATTAATCTACTCACATATATTGGAGAGTGTTGCACAATGTTCAGAGTGACTTTATTCGGACTCCTCTCCTCTCTGAAGGGTGAGGTTGTCTCCTCTCAAGGTGAGGAACTCTGCTTTTTCATCGACAAAGCTGGCATCCCACTTGACCTTTCGGTTCGGTGAGTTTGATATGGCGACGGAAGATATCACTCGACGATGGGAAACCTTAAAGTTAATGGAAGATGAGAAAGAGGAGCTAGTACTCCCAGATGAGGTAGCTTTATCTGCAAACGCCAAAGGGCAGCACTGCCTTCTAACTAAAGTTTTCAACGACAGGGTCGTTAACAGGGAAGCGTTCCAGTCCACAATGGCCAAGGCATGGAACCCGGAAGGTTGGCTAACCTATAAGGAGATAGGATCCAACAAATTTCTTTTGGAATTTGAAATGCACTCAGATAAGGAGAAAGTGATGCAAGGTAGGCCATGGTCTTTTGACAAACACTTGGTCTGCCAACAAGCTGGATGAAACCCTGTCGCACTCAGAAGTGCACTTCCAGCATGAACCCTTTTGGGTTCAAATCCACAACCTCCCATTCGCAGGGATGAACATAGAAGTCGAGAGGCTAGTAGCGTCTGTCATGGGGAAGGTACTGGAGATTGAGGCCGACGCAGAAGGGTTCGGATGGGGGAGTTTTCTAAGAACCCGAGTTGAGATTAACATCACAAAACCTCTCATATGGGGGCGTTTCCTCAAGCTCGGGGATCGTCAATACTAGCTAGATTTCAAATACGAATGGTTGCCATCCATATGTTTCAAATGTGGCCTCTTGATGTATAGCAATGGAAGTTGTTCTGCAATTCCACAAGGATCCCAGTCCAAGGAACAGTACGGGCAATGGCTTGGAGCGCAACCGACTAGATCAAGGGATATTCATCCCAAGAAATATGACGGCTCAACTGGAAAGGATCACCACTGTTCCAGCTGGAGGGGAAACCATGCGGAGGAGGATGGCAGAAGCACCAAAACCAGTGAACCCCAATTCTCAACAGGAAAAGGGGCCCAAGCATCCAACAACTCAGCAGACTGTCAGGAACTGATCTCCCTTGATGCAGAAAAGTCAACACTAGAGTCAGACCAGTCCAAAGATGCAAAGAGCAAGTCTCCATCTGTCGAGGGAACAACACAGTACCTGTCAGGAGCACTACATGCCCCTAATCTTACCAACTGCACAGTAGAGCCTGTAAGTCTGCCAAAGCAGGTAAGCTTCTCACCTGACTCACACTATGCATCTGGGCACACAGACATGCAGCTATCTGAGGCACCTCCAAATCCAGGATCACTAAAGGCAAACTCTCTAGAACCCCTTGACCCCTCCTTCGTTGACCCCGTGGACAGTAAACCAATTTCCACCAAACCAATAAGAGGTAACACCTGGAAAAGAAAAGCAAGAGGAGCTCTAACTATACGCTCAGATATTACCAACAGAGATCGCACCTCCTCTATGGGGAATCTTTGTAAAAGAGCTGCCCCTGCCACGATCACCACAAGTGCCAGCAGCATGTGTAAAAAACCCAAGCATAAGCTCATTCCTGAGATGAGCCAAAACCAGGATAGTATGGTGGAGACTGCAATGCAGTCCCCCCAACCCCAATGATTTGCTTAAGTTGGAACTGTCGAGGGTTTGGGAACCCCTAGTTAGTTCATGAACTTCACCAACTAGTGAGGTCTAAGGTCCCAAACTTGGTTTTCTTAATAGAAACCAAGTGTAACCGTGATAGAATGGAAAAAATAAGGATAAAATTGAAGTACGATTGCTGTTTTTGTGTTCCCAGTAAAGGGAAGAGTTGGGGGTTGGCTCTAATGTGGAATACCTCATCTGATGTTGAAATCCTTAATTACACCACATGGCATATCTTTGCAGCCATTAAAGAATCCTCAGGGCATTCCTCTTGGCAATTCGCTAGTTTCTACGGCCATCCCATGACCTCCAAAAGATCTGAAAGTTGGGATCTCCTTAAGGCCATAAAACCTATCCACCATACCCCATGGCTCTGCCTCGGTGACTTCAATGAAATAACCCACCAAAAAGAGAAGTTTGGGGCAACCCACAAACCATATAGACAGATGGCTTCCTTCAGAAATACTCTAACCGATTGTGGTCTCCAAGCCCTGGGTTTTACTGGTGACAGTTTCACATGGGCAAACAATAAGGAAGGAAGGTTTTTCACCAAAGAGAGACTCGATAGGGCTTGTGGAAACACACTTTTGATCAACAAATTCAACAACTATTCTATCCCCCACCTAGCCAGTACCCAATCTGACCACAAACCTATCCTTGCCTAGACTTACACCCAACCCCACACACGGCAGAGAAGGAAAGTATTCAGGTTCGAATTGGCTTGGACCAGACAGGAGGAAAGTGAAATTCTAATCCAACAAACTTGGAACCTTACTGACATGACCATTGATCCCTTAAATAGCACACTCCAAGGTCTTAAGAATTGTCAAAAGGAACTAAAATCCTGGAGCAAATCAAAGTATAGAGACCAAGAGAAGGTACTCAAGGAAAAAACAGAAAGCCTCCACCTCTTGCAAGACCAAAACGAAGGCAACCTCACTGAAGATATAAAGAGAGTGCAAAAAGAGGTTAATCTACTGCTGGATGATGAAAATAAGAAATGGAAACAAAGGGCCAAACAGGCAGAAAGATGGGGATCGAAACGCTGCTTTCTTCCACAAGTGTGCTAGTCAAAGAAGGAAAACCAATCCCATCTCTAAAATCCTTTCCAACTCTGGTCTAGAGTTCACCGACCCCCAAACCATCTGTCATACCTTCCAAATCTTCTTCAAGGACCTCTTCTCCACATCAGGACCAACCAGAATAGAAGATTGCCTAGACCCGATGCCACAAATGGTAACCGAGGAAATGAATGTTTTCCTGTCCAAAGCTTTCACAGAGGAAGAGATCAAGGATGCTATCTTTAGCATGAACCCTCTAGGCTCCCCAGGGCCAGATGGATTCCAAGCTTTATTTTACAAAAGACACTAGGACTCAGTAGGACCCTGAGTCTGCAAGGCAGTTTTGGCAGTATTAAATGGTGGTAAATGGGACTCCAGCCTGAACGAAACCCTTATTGCCCTTATTCCCAAGAAGCACAACCCAACTCAGGTCACTGATTTCAGACCAATTAGCCTATGGAACGTCCTCTACAAGATTATTGCAAAATCCCTAGCAAACAAACTAAAAACCATTCTACCACATATTATCTCTCCCACACAGACAGTGTTTGTCCCTGGCAGGCTCATAATGGATAATGTTATCGTAGCCTTTGAGTCCCTCCACACAATGAAGTCTAGACTAAAAGGGAGAGATGGCTACATGGCTTTGAAACTCGACATGAGTAAGGCCTATGATCGAATCGAATGGGTTTTTTTGGAGTCTATTTTGAATAGAATGGGGTTTGCAGTTGGCTAGACAGATCTCATAATGAAATGTGTTACATCAGTATCTTATTCATTGATCATCAATGGAGCACCACAACAACCTTTTTGGCCCACGCGAGGTATGCGGACAGGGGATCCCCTTTCCCCATACCTCTTCATCCTTTGCTTCGAAGCCTTAAGCTGCCTCCTCAACAAAGCTGAAGCATCTGGGCTCATCTCGGGACTCCTCATCAGGAAACATTCCTTGCATATTAACCATCTCTTTTTTGCAGATGACTCCCTCTTGTTCTGCAAAACTAATTCTATTGAGTGGAACCAACTATACCACATTTTGGATACCTATGAAACGGCCTCTGGTCAAAGATTGAACAAGGAGAAAATATCGATATTCTTCAATAGCAACACGAGAGAGGAATTTAGGGAAATCATCACTAGCATTGCTGGCATCAAAGGCACCAACAACTACGAGAGATACCTGGGACTGCCAGCCTTGGTAGGGAGATCCAGATGCCATGCTTTCAAGGGGATATTGGAAAAAGTACACTCCAAAGTCACTAGTTGGAAGTACAAACTACTGTCACAAGCAAGGAAAGAAACACTAATCAAAGCAATCATACAGTCCATCCTAACATACTGCATGGGCATTTTCAAAGTACCAAAAAAGCTGCTGCACGAGATCAGCAAACTGACTAGGGCCTTCTGGTGGGGACAGCAGGCACTGGAGCAAAAAATCCATTGGGTGGCATAGGAGCAAATGAATCAATCAAAGACTCAGGGAGGGCTAGGACTAAGGGATTTCAAACATTTCAACAACGCTCTACTGGCTAAACAATGCTGGAGGATCATCTCATCCCCTCATTCCCTTGCTGCCAGAGTACTCAAAGAAAAATACTTCAAAAGAGGCACAATCCTATCAGCAAAAGTGGGTTACAATTCATCATTCTTATGGCAAAGTTTCATGTCTGCCATACCACTGCTTAAGGAAGGCTTGATTTGGCGCATAGGCAACGGGCAATCTGCCAGAATCTGGTTGGATAAATGGATTCCCCAGCCCTCCACTTTCAAGATTCAAAGTGCAATTAAGCATCTACCTGAGGACTCTTTAGTTGCTGACCTTATGGATAGGCATACTAACCAATGGAACCACCCTCTGGTGGACTCCATTTTCAACAAGGAGGAAGCTGAAATCATCAAAAGAATCCCCCTTAGTCCCTACCCCACAGCGGACAAACTTATCTGGAGATGCACCAACTCGGGAGATTTCACAGTCAAAAGCGCATACTACCTAAATTCTGAGATGGCTACTAATCTCTTGGGCCAGTCGTCAGGATCTAATAAGGAGACTAGTTCATGGACCAAGCTATGGAAGCTCCCAATTCCTTCAACTACCAAGACTTTCCTTTGGAGGGCCTGTCTAAATGCTTTTCCCACCAAGGCAAAGCTTTTCAAGAGGAAAGTCACATCAGAGGAATCTTGCCCAATCTGTAAAAGGCAACCTGAGTCCATAGAACATGCACTGTGGACGTGCCCTGTGGCACAAGATGTATGGAGCCACAGCCTAAGGAAATTCTAGAAATCCAAGTTGTAGACCTAGGATTTTAGTAACTTAATGGCATCTTTTTTTGAGTCCCTCGAAGCCGAGGAGTTGGTTACTTTTGCACTACAGCCTGGGAAATCTGGAAAATGAGAAATGAGCTTGTCTTCAAGCAGACTTTCCTAGATCCTAATGAGATTATCAAATGGGTCAAACACATCGAGGAGGACTTTAACATGATCCAGACAACCAGCAACATAGCTCAAGCGAACTCACAAGTACCTGCCAATTGGGAAGCTCCCCCCCGAGGCAAACTAAAACTCAACTGGGATGCGGCTCTAGACAAAGTCCAATGCAAAGTAGGAGTGGGAGCTGTAATCCATCACTGGGAAGGTCATGTCAAAGGCACCTTGAGAATGTCCCGTACCCTCTTCCCTGATCCCCTTCTAGCAGAAGCTTTCATAGCCCTGCAAGCATCACTCTTTTGCAAGTCACTAGGAGCACACAACATAATTATGGAAGGTGATTCCTTACAAGTGGTCAACTGTCTGCAATCTCACTCCAAATCAGATTCCTATGTTGGTACTTTGATTAAAGACACCAAGAAAACTCTTGACTCCTTCACACCTTGGTCTGTAAGACACATGAGAAGAGATTGTAACAAAGAAGCACATGTATTGAGTCGTGAAGCTCTTAACATTACCAATAGCATTACCCTAGCAGATGCTATCCCCTTTTGTATCCAAGCTTTATTATAATACCAAGCAGCAACTTTATTCTCAAAAAAAAAAAAAGAGTGACTTTATTCTTTTGGGTGTTAACACTAGTGAGGATTGAGTTGAAACATAATTTTGGATAGAGATTCAAAATTATATTTAGTAGATAGCTTTATTAAATTTAGTTTAGGTTAATTCATGCATATTATAGGTTGTTTTAAATAATATTTTTTTTCATAAGTTTGTGCTTAAAATGAGTCTTAATGCATAAATATATTTTTTTGTAGGGTTGAGAGTAATTCGGATTAAGAAAAAAAGAAAAAATCACAAAAGGAAACCTCAAGAAGTCCAAGTCCAAAGCGCGCTAGGAGACAGCCTGGACATACCTTAGTTTTTTGGTCATAACTTTCCACTCAGACACCTGATTGATGTGATTCTTGATGCATTAGAAAGCTATCTTAAAGGGCTATAAAATTTATTTGATGAGTATGTGTAAATTATGATTTCTAAAGTGCGCACACGACTGTCAATTGGAGTCCTAGAATTTAGGTGGTGTTTTATGCAGGAATTAGAAAAACGTTAGGGTTTCTTAAGTTCTCAGACAATGGTTTTCAAAGTTCTCAACTTTGATTCAAACATGCAATCCAAAACTGATTATTCTCTTTTCACCAAGACTACGGGTTCCTCTTTCATTGCACTTGTTGTTTATGTTGATAATATTCTCATAGCTAGTAATGATGTGAATTCTATGGAGCATTTCAGGTCCTTACTTGATGATAAGTTCAAGCTTAAGGACCCTGGTCAGCTCAATTATTTCCTTGGTTTGGAAGTGGTTAGATCTCCTGCAAGCATCTCTTTATGTCAGCGTAAATATTCTTTAGAAATTCTTCAAGATGCTGGTTTCCTTGCTTTTAAACCAGCTTCTTTTCCAATGGAGAAAAATATCAAATTAGGTAAAGAAGAAGGAGTTTTACTCCCTAATCCTACTGTATATCATATACTAGTTGGCAAACTTCTTTGCCTTACATTAACACGACCAAATCTGTCCTACTCTGTGCATCACCTCAATCAGTATATGGCTCAACCCAAGCAACCTCATCTCACAGCAACTTATAGAACTTTGCAATACATTAAGAGTACTCCTAGTCTTGGTCTCTTCTTTCTAGCTACTAACTTGTCCCTTAAAGCTTTTGCTGATTTAGATTGGACTTTTTGCCCTGACAGTCGTCGTTATACAAGTGGTTATGGTAGTTTTCTTAGGGATTCTTTGGTTTCTTGGAAGAGCAAGAAGCAATCCACTGTCTCTCGTTCTTCGGCAAAAGTTGAATATCTTTCGATGGCATACACTACTTGTGAAATTATCTGGTTTCTTACATTACTTTCTAACTTTGGTATATCACATCGTAACAGTGCTCAATTATTCTGTGATAGTCAAGTTGCTTTTCTCATTACTACCAATCCAGTCTTCCATGAAAGAACAAAGCACATTGAACTGGACTGCTGCTTCATCTGTGACAAAATTCAAGCTGGTGTGTCAAGACTTTTCATTTGGCTTCTCATCATCAACTTGCTAATGTGCTGACCAAACCTCTTGGTCATCAACAATTTCAAAATTTAATCACCAAGATGGGAGTACATTCCATCTACTCTCCATCTTGAAGGAGGTATCACACACACACACATATATATATTATATCTTAATACACGTGTCATTTAAACTAGTGTTTATTTGTACATAGTAAAAATACTTTACTTTTCCATTTGACTTGTAATGAGCGGACTATTATTGACTAAGTGAAAATTGTATATTGGAGACTTTTCCCTTCAGACCTTCTAGACTCTTCCTCTGCCAGGACTTCGACCTGTCCTCTCCCTAGAGGGTTTCATCATTACAAAAACAATGAGCTGTGGATGCATGTTTCTAAGTTACCAAGGTACGTATACTATAAGGACAACTGAGGTCCAGAACAAGCCTCTTTGTTGGAGAAGTTGGTATATAATAGGTCCAACACTAGTAGGCTCTACTAAACTTGATGATTGCTTCTGGTGAAATCAATAATATGCACTTCATTAGACTTTGTGAAAAGAAAATGAGAATCATGCTTGTAGAGAAGTACTGCATTTGGGTGTTAAGGTAATCTCAGATTATTTGAATTAATATGTGAATAGTAGTGTTTTGTGGGTTATATTGAGATGTGTTTGAATGTATAAAAGAGATGGAGATATGTGTTTGAATGTATAAAGTAGGTTGATATATGTTTAACTTTTTATGAGAAGTTGAAAAATAGTGGATCCTATCAATAATTGGTTGGAAATAAGTTAAGACGAGTTTGACACCCAAACATACTCAATCTACAAATTAATATGACTTGATTAATTTGGCACGCAAGTTCTAAATAATTTGTTCCATAATCTACTCTTTATTGGAAATTGCCATTGATTGGGCATGATCATAAGCATTAGACATGTAGGTGAATGATCCGTCGAATAGTGGATGAATGCTTTAAGCCCCGTTTGGATAATGAAAGCGTTTCATCTCATCTCATCTCACTATCCAAACCTCATCTATATCTAATATGGATTAATGTTGTGTCTGGGTTGAACTTTGGAGGTGGGATGTCCTAATAAAAGATTTCAACAAACAAGTCAATATATAAAATTTCCAGGAGTCTAATGGTCTGAAGGCATATGACAGGATTCTCTAAATGTAAAACCTACGTTCGAAACCCCCACCTCTTCTTCTTTTTCTTTTTTTAAAAAAAGAAAAAGAAAAAAAAAACTCAATTGATAAAAATAATAGTTGTGTAGCAATAACCTACATCATTATTTGTTGACAAAGCCAAGGAAGAGACCATCGTAAGGGATTGTTTTCTGATATCCAACAAGTGGATTGATAAGCTGTAGTTGAGAGTTATGAATTTTAAGGAGCTATGTCACTGCATCATTTAAACTTTATCGCCCTAATGACACTCGACGATGTCACATGGTTTATTATTAAAAAAAAAAAAGGAACATAGGAAGAAAAACATATTTAAAATAAGACGGAGTCCAAAAATATCAAAAAGGAAGGTTGAAATTCTAAATTCTCTCTATATTTTTTATATTTATATTTTTTTAATATATCACGTGGTTGGTGTTACGTTAAAAAAAAAACCATACGAGGGATGAACTTCAAATCCCATAGCATTATTCAATGGGTAATAATAGTCTTACACTTTTTTTACTACTGTTTTATTATCTAGTTATTTTTTTCATCTTTTTACTATTTAAATCTAGATTAAAAAAATCCCAGAACATAAACTTCCAGCATAATTTAAAATAAATTCAATTCAATTAACTAATGTAATCATGTAATTTAATTAAAAATAAATTTAACTTTATAAAAATTGAATAAAAAATTAAAACAATGTCAATTTTTATAAAATCAAATTTATTTTTAATTAAATTATATGATTACGTTGGTAATTGATTGAATTTATTATTTTCTAGATTATACAAGAATGTCATCTCTTTAGATTTTCAACCTTCAACCCAGATTCAAAAAGTAAATAAAAAAAAAAATTGGTAAAAAGAAATACATTACCCGTTATATATATACCAACTTCTCCAGGAAAAAGGCCTGTTCTCTGGTATCAATACAACTCCGCCAGTTGTTCTTACACCCTGGTAACTCAGATGCATGCATCCACTGCTCATTGTTTTGTACATAAATATGGGTGTATCGGTCCATCTAAATCAATGCACTGAGTTCTTATCAAAAAAAAAAAAAAAAGTCAATGCACTGAGTTCATGTTGTGTCCATACCATTTATAATTTGCATATATGTTTATATCTTTTCTTTCTTTTTATTTAATATTTAAAAGAAAATCTAGATAAAACTAAGAAGCAACAAGTCTATATGAGCTCACTCCAATACGGGATATTAATGATATATTGTAAAAACAAACAGATTTATCATAAATAAATGAGACAATTAAGAGATCAAATGATATTTGTCATTTGAAGGTGTGTAAGGTTATGCTTGATAGATGAGATAAGATGAGAATTTTTAAAAATTTTATGAATAGTATTAAGATGAAAGTTTAAAATATTATTTTTTAATATTATTATTATTTTGGAATTTGAAAAAGTTAAATTGTAATTTGAAAAAGTTGAATTGTTTATTATATTTTGTATGGAGATTTGAAAAATGTGTAATGATGAGATGAGAATTTTGTATTTTTTTTTAACATCCAAACCTATCAGTCTAGTGCACATTTTTAAAAAAATAAAAGAGAATAAATTCACACAAACCAACCCTTTTATCCCAGTTAATAGAGTTCAATCAAAAGCTACCACGTATGCCATACACAAGTTAGCCTGTGTGAAGCATTTTAGAGGATTTTTTTTCCTCTCAGTTTGCGAGTGCCTTCTCTCTCTCTTTCTCATTTTTTCCCTCTGTCTGCAAAACCCTTTTCTCTCTCTCTATCTAATTTTCTTCTTCCCCACCTCTCGAATGACTCATCTCCTGCGTCCCCCCTCTCTCTCTCTGAAACAAACCTTCTCTCTCTCTTTCTCATTTTTGTTCCTCTCAATCTACAAAACCCTTCTCTCTCTGCCTCATTTTCATCTTCTAGGACTCAAGAAAAACCAACACCAACACACCTGTTCATGTCCCATTTTCTAGAAAAAGGGAAAGAAAATAGAATTTGTGTACGCTTAGCTTTGTTGTAGTTGAATGGAAAATACAATTTTAAAAAATATTAAATTATTTTTTTTGTTGAGAAACTCACGTAAATAATGTTATATATTTTAGGGTGAAACTTGAATGTGCCTGTATCGTGTGCGACGGAAGATGGGAAGGGGTGCGACGGAAGGGGTGCACCGGTATACTTGAATCTCTTCCACCAGCATACGGCGTGCGATGTTCGGTCAAAGGCTATAGTGGAGTGCGGCGGGATGGCAGCTATTTTATGTCCAAGGAATTTTTTGGGAGTCACCAGAGTGAAGGTTTTCTATTCCAAATGGGATTTCTGTAATTGACCAAAATGCCTTTGCTATGGTGCAACCAGGTTTAGGCTTCATCTTTGTGCAATGCTAAAGTGTCATCTTATTATTGGTGTCCGATAAACACTTTTTATAGGACAAACCTACCCAAAGAGGAACTATTTTATAAAAAGTAATTAAATCTAAGATTCACATGAGAAATTTATTTTTTTAATGGTAAACCCTATTTTTCAAAGAGAATGTATAGAATTTATATTAGATCTTAAAACTGTATCTAACACTACTCTACAGTTAATTTGTCACATGTGGTCATATTTTGTCAACTTTGCTAAAGTTTCAGTCGACATTCCTTCTAATTTTGGCTTCAACCTTTCATTTTTTTAGAGGATAAAAAAGTAAAATATTACAAAATAGCAATCCCTCATATTTCTAATAGGAAAATAATAGTATGACTCTCAAATATGCCTAATAAATGAGTCGCGTGACTCATATTTTTATTTATATATTTTTTCTTAATGGTTAAGGAAGTGACTATTAGTAAATTTATACTTTTTTTATTTTGCCTTAATGGTTTAATATGTTTAAAAAATTATTCAAAAAAAAGAAAGAAAAACAAATAAACTCATATGCACTAGTGTGTAGCATAAATTTGTTAAGTCAATCTTTATACGAAACCAAGTGGTCAATCAAATGAAATATAGATCATTTCTAATTTTCTTGTCGAATTAGAAGTTCAATTCTCTAAATAGATAAATATCTAAAATTTATACCATGTGGATATATGATATGTGATATAAAGATATTCAAATAGAATTATTTTTCTGAAATTTTATATTCAACTTAGACAATCAAATATCTCAATTGAATAAGAAGTTACTGACAGTACGTACTTATTATTTTACAGTCTTTTTGGTAGTTAAAATTTTTTTGCACGTATATATGGTGCCATCACCTTCTTCATTATTCTTGTTTGCACATTTAATTTGAACTCAATAAGAGAATATATATATATATATGTATATATATATGTATATAAATATATCTATACTATATATAATAAGTGAAGATAGTTGTGAACAGTAGTTTTTATCGTCCTCCATGTTTCAATCCGTTTTTTATGTGTTTTTTCTTTTTTATCCTTCTGTTTTAATGTTTTGTGTCTGTTTACTGAGGGGTCTTTTGGTCTTTGTGAGGATATTTTGGTCTTTTTCTTTTTTACTTCCTATCCTTTAGTTTTAACTCACTCTCTCTCTACCTTTTCTTTTACTTTCCGAAATGGTTTCTCTCTCTCTCTCGCTCTCTACATTTTTCCCTTCCCCATTTTCCCTTCCCGAAAGCTCTCTCTTCTCTCTATTTGCGTTGTCTTCTCACGGTTTCTCTCTCTGATTTTTATCTTCGAAAGCGACACTCTCTCTGGTTTGTTTTTTGCGATTTTTTTTTTCGGTGTTGTTGGTTTGGAGATTTTACATGGGTTTGTTGGGTTTTTGTTTTTTGTGCCGTTCGTTTTGGTGTTGTTGGGATGCCGTTTGTCTCTGAAGAAATAAACTTTTCTCTTCACATTTGCATGTTATGGGTTTTTTGTATTTTTTTATTTCTTGAGAAAAAACTAACTTTTTTGTTCAGATTTGCATGTTGTAGATTTTTTGCATTTTTTGTGAAAAAATATATTTTTCGTGGGTTTGTTAGGTTTTCTTTTTATGTTGTTGGCTGTTTATTTTTTCATGTTTCTTGTTTGATTGACGGTTTTTTTTCTTATTTCGTAATTTACAGATTTTTTAAGAGATACAATTTTTTTGGTTGTTTGATTTTTTTTTCCTTCGGATTTGCATGTCGTGAGTTGTCTATTTCATATTCTTTGCTTCTGTTTATATTTTTTTCTTATGTTCGGTGGTAGTTTTTTCCATGTGGGTTGCATTTTGGTTCGCATTTCCTTGGTTGTTTGATGGTTTTTTTTTTTCTTTTTGTGTGTGTTTGTATGTTGTGAGTTCTCTGTGTTTGGATTTTCTCTCTTGAGGTTTGTTATTTGCAGTATTGGGTTTGTCTTCGTTGATTTTTTTTCTGTAGATTTGCATGTTGTGAGTTATTTTTTTCTCTTTGCTGATGGTTTGTCTGCGGTTTTTTTGATTGTTTGATGGGTTTTTTTTTTTTGTTTTTTGTTTTTGTGGAACTACATGTTGTGAGTTCTCTGTGTTTGAGTTTTCTCTCTTGAGGTTTGTTATTTGCAGTATTGGGTTTGTCTTCGTTGATTTTTTTTTTGAAGATTTGCATGTTGTGTGTTTTTTTTTTCTCTTTGCTGATGGTTTGTCTTCGGTTTTTTTGATTGTTTGATGGTTTTTTTTTGTTTTTTGTTTTTGTGGAACTGTATGTTGTGAGTTCTCTAAGTTTGGGATTTCTCTCTTCATGTTTGTTATTTGCAGTGTTGGGTTTGCATTTGTTGATTTTTTTCCCTTGTAGATTTGCATGTTGTGAGTTATTTTCTTATTTGCTTTCGTTATTTAAATGTTTTTGAATTTTTTTTTTTATGTTCGATGGGGTTTTTTTCCCTGTGGGTTTGCATATTATGAGTTTTGTCTTTGGGTTTTTTTCTCTATTTTTTATGTTTGATGGTTTTTTTTTTTTTTTTTTTTTTTACTGTGGATATGCATGTTGTGTGTCGAAGATTTTTTTTTATTATGTAATTGGATGGAAGTCAGTTTGTGTTTGAGAGATCTGTTTTGTTGTTTATTTCGAGTTTCATCTTTATCTTATCTACATGCCATTATAACCATAGGAGAATCATTAAGATTTGGCCTTTCCTGATCTTATTCGCTCTATTTACATGTCTCATAACCTTTTAATGGTGTTGCTTTTTGCATGTGTCAATATTTGATATGTAATATATATATTGAACAAATGTAGAATATATATTTTGTTTATTTTTGTTTTATTAAATTGTTGTATTTTTCATTTGATGTTATGATGACTAACTGGTTTTGGCCTTTCATTTTAGGTTGGTATCCCCTCTTACAACTTTTTGTAATTTATTTGTATTATTTTATTATTTTTAATTGTGAATATCATTGTGTAGCATTAACTTTTTGTTTATTTTTTGTAGAGGGTTTCTAACAATAGCATTCACATTGGAGTTTTACTTTAAGATTTGCATTTCTCAACTATTTCGTTATAACATGTGATTATTAATTTATCTATATCTATATCTATATCTATACTATATATAATAAGTGGTGATAGCCGTGAATAGTAGTTTTTGTCGTCCTCCGTGCATTTTATCTGTTATTTTGGTGTTTTGTCTTTTCTATCTTTTCATATTCTTTTTTTGTGTATGTTTATATAGGGATAGTTTGGTCTTTTTACTATTTGGTCTTCTTCTTTGCTATGCTTATCTGGTAGTTTTATATATTTATTTTGGTCTTCTTGAACATACAATTTTATCTATTTATCAAAATCAAAACATTTTTCAATTTCTGAAAACTTGGTTCAGTGCATCTCACGGTTTGCATCGTCTGGTATGATATCTTATTTTTCTTCTTCTAAGTTAAATTTTTTTGATTGCTTGTTACATAATTTGCTCACAGCAGTTAGATGTAAAAAAAAAATTACATAGTTAATAATTTTTTTGTCCATCTGTTTTAACATTTTGTGTTTGTTTAATTGAGGGTATTTTGGTCTTTGAGGGTGTTTTGGTCTTTTGGTTTAGGGTTTAGTTTTTCCTTTCATGCATTTTTAAAGTTCTACTTCATTTATTTTTTTATTCAACTGTTCACACTTTTTTTCCCCTCTTTGAATTTATGCACTTGATTGTTTAAGTTTTTGTTTCATGCATTTTTTAACTTCTTCATTTTTAGAGAATTTACAAAGGATGGGAATAACACAACAGAAAAAGCCATTGTTGGATGTTAACATATACTATAAATATATTTTCCTGTGGTAATTATAGAAAATATAATTGTTAACTATGGACCAAAAAAAACATATTCTATATTTTTATTTGTTAATAAAAATACTTTTATAAATTGTAATTCTATCGACTAAATCGCTGTTTTAGTATAAAAAATAGAACTTGTAAATTGTTGTCTTTTTTTGTTTTTTATGTTATCATGTTGGTTTTTGTTTCTCTTTGAATTTATGCACTTGATTGGTCTAATTCTTTGAAGGAATTTCTTTTGAACTTTGATTCTTTCTTATTCATATAGGGATAGTTTTGTCTTTTTAGAGGGGATGTAAGTTTTGCTTTAATAGAACCCCATCGATATGACAAGGTGAGGAATATATTTTTATGTGGTAACTATAGAAAATATAATTGTTAACTATGGACTAGAAAAAACATATTCTATATTTTTATTTGTTAATAAAAATATTTTTATAAATTGTAATTCTATCAACTAAATCGTTGTTTTAGTATAGAAAATAGAACTTGTGAATTGTTGTCTTTTTTTTTTTTCTTTTTTCTTTTTTATGTTATCACGATGGTTTTTGTTTCTCTTTGAATTTATGCATTTGATTGGTTTAATTCTTTGAAGGAATTTTTTTTGAACTTTGATTCTTTTTTATTCAAACGGGATAGTTTTGTCTTTTTAAAGGGGCTGTAGGTTTTGCTTTAATGGAACCCCATTGATATGGCAGGGCAATCCTCACCTAGATGGGCATATTATAGTTTGTGGTACTTTCCGCAGAAGGCAATCGAGGTTTGGGTGAGGTTTTGCAGCCATTCGATGTGAATGGTTCCTTGCAACTACATAATGCTTTTATTTAGCATTATTGTGATTTGCATGCTATTTGCCATGTTTGAAGATTTGATTAGATTTGGTTTTTGTAGTTTTTTTTTTAACGGCATTTTTTTTGTTGCTTTAAGACCTGCATTTTTTTTATTTTTGTTCTTTTTCCGTTGTCGATGATGCACTTTATTTTTGTGAAAAGAGGTAAGTGGATTTTTGTCCGGCTGTCCCATGTTCGTATTTTTTTTGGAGAAGTTTTGATGAAACATACGAGTTTTTGTTCTTACTTTTAAAGGATGTGATATTTTACCATTTAATGGATAATATTTATTTATTTGTGGAAGAAATATATGGATTATTTTCGTTTGCTATACTGTAAAAGATAACTCCACCTGGTTTTGTTTCAAGCTTTAAAGCTGATTTTTTTTTAGGTGATGATGTGGTGATGCATGATCAGAGATATAGTTTTTTTTATTTTTTAATAAGTTTAAGTGGATGTTTTGATCCTACAAATCGTTTTTTTTTTAAGGCCGGTTTAAGTGAGTGTTTTGATAGACTTCACTTGTTGCAGTCAGCTTTGATGACAGCGTCATCTCTGAGACATGGGAACTTTTTTGCATTTCATTGCTCATTATTATTATATTGGTTACATGATGTCATTTTTTTTCCTGTTTGTGTATTTTTTTCATTTGTATATTTTTTGTTGCAATGTTGGTTTTTTTTTTTTTATTCTGTGATTTTTTGCTGTCTTTCTTTTCTTGTAAAAGTTTATTTTGTTATCATTTGTAATTGTTCTGTTTTTCTCTCTCTTATCCCGCAGTATTTTTTGAAGTATATTTAGCAATTTAAAGTTTTTATATCTTGACCTGTATTATATACAGATTTGTTGAATTTTAGATTTTATGATATTGTTTTGTTCTCTTATGGCACAACATTCAAAGTGTGTTTTTGATTTGCATGTTATGATTGCTTTGTTTGTATATTATGATGAAAATCCTCCTTATTTATATTCTTTCTATTGGAATTAACAGTTTGATGAGTTGGATGGTGTGTGGCGTATGCTTTAGTTTGTATGTTATGATTGTTATTTTACAGAAGCATTTACCATTCTCAGAAAGTATGGCCAAAGAAATCTCAGAAAAAGAATAGATAGTTGAACTCTAGGCATAAACTTTGGTTATTGTTGAGGACTTAAATCAAACTATATTTTATAAGCTTATATCAAGCTTCTTTTGCATCTATTATTTGTTTGCATATACTATATCAAGCTTCTTTTGCATATATATTTTGTTTTCTATGCAATTGTGTTATTTTTATTGCTATCTATATATATTTCATATATATATATATATATAATTACCATATATATTTTATCTCCAAGGGGCAAACGTCCCTTGGACGTAATTTCATCACTACTAGTTTATATATATATATATATATATATACCCAATTGTCCCATCCATTAAAAAAGAAACATACATTAAAAAATTGAAATACCCTAAACACAGACACGTCAAAGCATTTAAAAAGATAACTTCGTTCGTATATGGACAATATTTCAATTCCAAGTGAATGGACGGTGACTGTCCCATGAAAGTGATCATCGCAATATCAACTTTTGAGCCGCCGCCGGCCAACCTATCATCCCAAGAATAATTGAACACCGTTGCAGTTGTTCCATGGGATCAATTTCAAGCCTTTCAATTCATTTCACATGTATATCACTGCAACAAATTTTACTCTCTTGCCGACTAAATTTTTATAAAATTGAATTTATTTTTAATTAATTTACATAATTATGTTAATTATGTAAATTGGATTTATTTATTTTTTAGATTACGTAAGAAATTATGTTTCGAAATTTTTAATCCTAATTCCAGGCCAGAGCAAAAAGAAAAAACATATAAGTAATATTAATGCGATAATAAAAAAAATATAAGAGTATCATTATCTTTTATTTTCATTATTTGTACTAAAATTTTTTGTCCAAATATAAAAGACAGAGAAATAACCTATTAGGGTTAGGTTTGAAAAGTGAGTTGAGATGATATGAGTTGAGATGAAAGTTAAAAATTGAATAAAATATTGTTAGAATATTATTTTTTAATATTATTATTATTTTAAGATTTAAAAATGTTGAATTATTTATTGTATTTTATGTAAAAATTTATAAAATTTATAATAATAAAATGAGATAATATAAGATAGATTAAGAGTATTTCTGAATAACCTAAGTTGGGCCTATCGTTCTTAATATTTTTTCAGATTCGAGTAGTAACAACTTGAGGAGATATTTTTTTCAAAATGTTTATTGTTTATCTATGGGAGTGCAATAAATCCCGGTATCCTTCTATATCCTCACCCGTGGCGATTTGATTCACGGATGATTAGATGAATGACCTCTACTTTAATTTCTTTTTTATTTCTAAAGAAAGATGATTTCTTTTATGAAAAATTAATATTCCGATGTGATTAGTTGTTGAACAAAATTTAATTTATCTCAAATTAATTATTTTTGAGATTTATTATTTTTTTAATTTTTAATAAAAAAATTAAATTCATCTCAATTTAAAAAATTAAATATATTTTAATAAAATTTATAAAATACTATTATTATTTACGACTCAACTCATCTTAACACGTAACCAAAATATGATCATGATGTCAGCCTCTCATTTGTTACTACAAAATGGAGAAAGCAGCAATTAAACCGCAAATCAACCGTTGAGAGTGGGCTTTCTTTGGGTGGAACCGATGAATGAGTCACCTACAACGCATATAACGACACGTCCGGACCACACCTGAAAGTTACGTGTACGAGAGTACTGGAATAGGCAAAGGCATTTTATACCTCACTCATTCAAAAGACAACGCAGCATTTTTATTTGTATTTATCTTGATTATTAATTCTGATTTTTGCCGTTTCTCTATTTTTTTTTTCTTTTGGTGAATAAACTTATTCCGGCTAAAAAAAGGCAAGGTGTAATGAAAAATAGCTGAATATATTTCTATATTGAACCAACTCAACAAAAAATATAAAGCAAAAGTAAAACATAAATACAAGGTACCACATTTTGAGTAAAAAATGCTTTTACTACAAAGATATATCACAAAATAAATCATAAAATAACATGACTTCATATAAAATATTATAATATAAATGATAAAATAACATTACTTCATATAAAATATTATAATATAAATGAGTTTTTTTAATATTTTTTATACATTATATTAATGTGATTGAAAATAATTATTTTATATTAAAAAAATACGTAATCAATCCCATGAGCAAAATACTGACAAACGAAAATAGTGGAACAAAAATATAAAGTAAAATAAGAAAGAACTAATTACTGTATGACGACGAAAGAAAAAAAAAAGTACTAACAATTAATACTTAAAATTTTGTCTTATACTTGCAGCGTTGCTCGCTGACAGTTCGATTGGAGATGTAGATATCGAAATCACAAGATGAGGACGTAGTGGCGTGGATTTTAAAGAAAAGGATTTTGACTTTCCCAGAAAGTTTGACGTAGGTGTTGAGGGGTAGGACACCGGAGGTGACATCGGAGAAAACTTCAGTGTTGGAGAGCAAGCGGTCGGCCAGGATGGTGAGCGAGAGGTTCATGTGCTTGGTTTGGCCAGCAGATATCTTGTCGGCGAGCAGTGGGGCTTCACCGACAAGCTCGCCTCTATAGTTGAGGAGGGCGGTGGAGTTCGAGTACTTGAATCCGACCTTGTTGGGATTCTTGACGGAGGCATCGACATCCAGAGTGACGTTCAAGCGCACGGCGAGCCTGGCAATGTCGATGGCAAAATTGAGGTCTTTGATGCTCAAGTTGTCGAAAGTGGTCACCGGACGCTTGGTTTTGAACACCGTGAAAGCCAATATGACAATCAATATCACGATGCCGATTGTAGTGCCGATCACCGCTAAACAACAAGTCTTTCTGCGCTTCCTAGATGAAGCCGGACTTGGACTCGAACTCGATTCACCAGCTTTCAAAGCTTTTCCTTCAACATCCATCACTGTGCTTTGCTACTAATGTTCTTCACGAAAACTTAAAGCCTGAGCCTGCCTGCCTATATATATAACTAGTTAGAGATTAGTTACATATAGCAAGCAAAAGTCATAAAGTTATGAATCGTCTTAACCCAATAAAGACCAAGAACCACCAAAGCATATAGAGGTAGTGAAATAAGCACATGAATCCGCGACTAACAAATAGCCACACCCTCAACATGATATACAGGTCTCCATGAGTGACAATTTCATTCCTTTACTCGATCATAATTTATTTGAGAGATTATTTCTACAAACCCTAAATATCATAAAATTACTTTGTAAAAAAGGTGACTACACCTTTAAATTTGTAAGGGTAAAAAAAAATTTCCTCTTTTTTTTTTTTAAAGAAACTGGGCAGACTGATCTATTTGGAGCTTGGTCGACCTAGCTTTATTCTTCATTTTCTTCCTTCGTTTTCTCATGAACCAAACAACTTTTTTTATCGGTTCTCGTGAACCAAACCACTAAACCAGTACAGCAGCTTCTAGGGCAAATATAGGGGAAAAAACTCGCAAAAGTAAATTCAGAAGCTTGAGGACTCTTTGAGGCACAAATACCCATAGAAGTCCAAATGTGTAATGGGAATTAATCAGAAAAAAACTTACACCATGTCATGTAATCCCAGAAAGATCCACGAACGCCTGACGATCAGATCCGCTTAGAAACTATTTCCGGGAAAATTAAAGCTCAAAGGGAATCGATCCGATTCCAGGAAATTAATAAACAATAGAGAGCACTCCTGTGTGCCAGGGAAAATCATGGGCATGATGAGGGAAAAAACTAGAACAACCAAGAAAAATATTGAGAAGTCGCCAGCTCTCATGAGAGAGAGAGAGAGAGGCAGAGAGACATGAGATAGTTATCACAGATATATAGCTATACTTGGTGAGTCTTACCTTTCCGATGAAGAATCCGAGAAGAAGAGATGGGAACAAATTCATGAACAGTACTGCGGATAGCCTTATCAACGCAACACTCGCGGCTATGAACTTTATTCCAACAGATAACAACCAACAAGCAAAGGCTCCATAAATGCTAGCAGTATTTTCGTCCCCACACAGTGATCACAACATTAATAACTATGCCGCGTATAAGAGAAATAGATAGATGCATGCACGGCGGAGAAGATCATGGCGCGCATTTTGCATGGCCATTTAACTTTTGTAGCATACTTTGCACGCAAAAATCTAAAAATCTTATTTATTGTTAACAGCTAAACTATCATTTTCTGCACCAACTTGTTCAACTACGTACCTTCCACGGCACCAACAATTACGGACAACTTACCATATTTTTCTTTGGCCAACAAAATGCCGTTATAAATTTAAAGATACAGAAAGATTCTATTTTGAAGCCGACAAGCTGTAAGGAAATTGTTAAAATGTTTATATGATATAATTTAATTTGAACGTTAAATTTTAAATTTTAAATATTGAAAATTAAATATTATAATTTAAATGATATAAATTATGGTGTATTTACACACGAGACGCTTGAGAATGGAATAACTCGATTTAAATATAAATAATAAAGCTTACATCTTTTTGTTAGTTTAATTTTTTAGAATAAGTAGTAAGTTAACGTGATACCAGAATAAAGATCTTGAGTTTTACCTGATTAATTAAATATTTTACGTGTTGGATTACTTATAAAGGGATCGAGAGTGTCCTAGGAGGAGTGAAGACGTACACACAAATAAAAATAATAAAATCTACATCTTCTCATTAGTTTAAATTTTTTAGACGAATATTGGTGATTTCACCATAAATTACATAGATAAATTATTTGGAGATAATTAAGTTCAATGAGAACTGATTTTATTTTGTTCAAATTAAACATGTTGAATTTTTTTTTTTTTTTTTAATTTTTCAAACCGTGTAACTTCGTGTGAGCAAAGTTATCCGGTATCCCCACTCTATTCCGTATTTACTCATATAATTAAATTCTTTTTATTTTTGAGTAATAGTAAGATTTCGTAATAATATGGGTGATCGATAACTGTTTCTTTCTTCTATTTTTTGTATTTTTTTCAAAGCATCCCGCTAGTATATAAGTTAAAACTTGCTTAATTAATTCCTAACTATATATTAATGAGCAAATTGCATGAAAAATCACTATAAAAAAATGAGTATCTATGACAACTTATTTGCAATAAAATGATTATTTGTGATAAGAATAGACACATCTTAACAGGAAATAACTCACCAATAAGCAATTTTATTGTAATGAATGTGGCGTAAATTGATTCCTTTCGTCAAATGTTAGCTGGGGGTACAAACTATACTTTATTACAAGGGATTAATTATGAATCCGCGTAGCTCTTTCATAGCATGCAGTAACTAATTAAAATTTGAAAAAATAATTAAATATACTTCTGACCATCCTACTCAAATGCTTTAAGCACACCCCAAGGGGCACCAACTACACCTCCTGGCCAGTTGATCGACCATCGCCTTTGGAATGGAGAGTCGACTACCGTTTGTAATTAGATAACTCTCGTGAGATAGGTTGATTTGCTTTCGACAGTGGTTGATCTAGCACCCCTATGGTGTTGGCTATGTGAAGCCTGGTTTTGTGAGTTGAGAAAACGCCAAACAAAGAGTTTGCTCGACAATCACGCGATGGGTCACTCAAGCGAAGCTCAGGCAAAGAGTTCGCCTAAGGCTCATGCAATACGTAGCTAGAGCGAAGCTCTAGTAGAGAGTTTGCTTGAATCTCACTCGGCAAGCCGCTCAAACGAATGTCGAATAGAGAGTTCGATCGATACGCGTTCGACACTCCGCTCAAACTAAGAACCCAAAAATATGTTTTTCTAGGGTTTTTGCCGTATGACTATATATATATATGTTATTATATGTGTTTTGTGTGCAGGTTGAGAAATGTGAAACAGAGAGACAAACTGAGAGAGGCAACCCTTGTCTTAGAGAGAGAGAGAGAGAAAGTGAGGGATAGACATTATATTGCTCCACAATGTTCCTATTTTTCTCTAAATAAAATCTTTTGCAACTCTGTGGATATAGGCACATTGCCGAATCACGTTAATTTTGTATCATGTGATTGTTTGTTTACTTTTTTGTTGCCCGTTACATGTCTGTAGCATTGTTGGTGTGAACTTGGGGTGTGTTAATTTCCCAACATGTGCTGGCAAGACCCCACCCCAAAGCTGATTGTCATGTCAGCCACCCATGGGTGAGGCTTCTAGGATTTTGACACACCTCCCTTTTATACATTTTTCAAAAAAGAAAATATAAAATTTAAAGTTGACGTATTATATAGATAAGTAATGCTAAGTACAAGTTGTATGTGTACAAATTTCATGCAAGTCCTTTGTAAAAAGGTGGACCCTACTGGAATAAAATGACTTTTTTTAATACTTTTTCACAATGGAGTCCATTTTCTTTTTACGAAGGGCTTATGCGAAATTTGTATATTTGAGACTAATACAAATCATTACTCTATCTAGATATAGTAGTATACTTGAATGGTCATATTACTTTGTAAGCGCACGTATGTTTCTCGTTTTGACAAGAAAAATGATATATATTACACTTTCATTTTAAAGTAATGCTATATACAATTCTAAGTTTTGCAAGCTTTGCATAGACTCCTTTGTAAAACAATGAATCCCATCATAAACGTTATTTTTTCTTTATACTTTTTCATGGTTGTGACGCCCCGACTCCTATGTTTGGAAATGTGAGAATCGTGATGTCGGGATGATGAAAACTCGGATCACAAATCCCAACAATAAGTACTAAGTGTGTGCAACAAGTAAAAAGTGCACAACAAATGTCACAGCGGTTAAATTAAATAAGTCTTCTAAGTACCAGAATTTTAAATACAAAACTATCAACATAAAAGTATTACTAAAAATTATACAATTATCCATGAAATAAAGTAAAAAACCAAATACATAAACAAAAAGGGAAACAATTCTCATAATTCGAAAGTGACCACATGTCACTCATAAGCTGATCCCACAGGATCTTTGTTCTCATCTACATCAAAATCTACGGTACTATAAAACGGTACTGTAAGTAAATAATAATCCAAACAACTCATGAGATAAAAATACATTAATGCAATCAACCATTATGTATCCATATGATGAAATATGCATTAAACCCAAAAACATCTTTTTCTTTGAAAATGAGTATTTTTCAACGCACGCTGTGAGATCTCTAAAATTTAGTATTTTTTTAATTAATTGTTATTAGCTAAATTAAATCAATTTATTTTATTTATCATTTGTTGTGAATTTATTTTAAGGGTATATTTTTTTTTATTATTATTTGTTATATTTTTAGGTTAGGCTTTTTATTTGTAGTGTTTTATTTTGGTAAGTTGTTGGGTTGGCTGTGTGTGTGTGGGTATAAAGTGAATCAGGCCCAGCCCGTGTGAGATGAAAGTGGCCCGTTCGGATTGAGTGAAACCCAGCCCGTGTAATGGCCCGGCCGCTCGGATGCAAACCCAGCCCTCCCTCTTGATTGCAACAACGCCGTTTAAGCCATTAGAGTTAGGGTTTTATCATTTTATCACCCAGTGCCGACCCTTTCTTCTTCTTCTTCTTTCTTCTTCTTCAGTTTTCTTCTGCAAGCTTGCTTCCAGCAGCTACGACCGATGTCGATTCCTCCTCCAAACGGATATTGCCACGCAAGGCTCTACCACGATGCCACCACCACCTTTTCCTCCACCTCTTGCTTCCATAAACGTACTGTGTGTCACTCGGCTAGAGCCTCCGAATCTAGCTATCAAGCCGACCGATCTCCATGGCCACCACCACCTTCCACCTCGAGCTTCCGGGTTGTGCCGTGTCGATCAGGAGTGTCCCCTTCAACTACTGTCAACCCGATGCTACCACACCTCCCCTTCGCTGCATGCAATCCGATGTTTATCTTCAAGATCCGAACCGCCTCACTAAATCTATAAATAGGGCCAATTGTTCAATTTATTTGGGGGATTCGATTACTGTATTTTCATCTCAAAATCTAGTTGTTAAAGTTTGATTTTTGTGAATCCGTGTTAGATAGATCCGAAAATTAGAAGGTTGGAATTTCTGTGTTTGGTTTGTACATTGAAGCTGTGAGCTTCATTCGGATCTTAAGAAATTTTGGAGTTTGCCGAGAGTATAATTTTCATCTGTTCTTCCAGAATTTTTCCCATCTTCGATTGTAAGTAAATTTTTGAAATGTAATTTATTTGATTTCACGACCCCAAGCTGAGATGGGGTATTATCTCGGTGGAGCTCCTCTGATCACTCAGGAGCGTAACAGATTGACGTGACGTCCTCTGAGTCGTCACAGGGCGACGACGGGAATGGGCGAGACTGGGCATGTACTCTGGCGGGGTTAGAGGATGCTTGGCTATGTACGCATTGAGGGCGGAACTGGGCATTGCTTGTTACGAAGTCTCATGCACGGACATTACCCGTGGTGTGACGATGAGAGCCAGGGTATGCATATGGTCCATAGAGGAGACCGTAGTGCTGCATATTAAAATAATGGGCCAAAATGGGATTTTTGGCGTGAGTGGTCAAATTTGTATTTTTGGGAAGTTGATCTTTGACTGTACGTGGTTTTATTAATGCATGTTAAATCTATTAGGTTTACTTTGGTTAAATATTTGCTGAGATGTCATAATCTCATGTGGTGCTTTACCTTGCGGTTCTGTCTTATGGTGCCATAGATTTTTTATGCAAAAACTGGGTATGAGCCTGAAGGATCGGCTCCGCCGGAGGCATGATTTATCTTTATGTTGTTCGGCTTTATGGGATTTGTTTCCCCTTTATGTTAATTGTTTTCTTTAAATTACATGTCAAATGACTGTAAAACTTGTAAAGAATATTTTATTATCTTTCTGGTACTTAATAAAGAATGACATTTTTATTCTGCTGCAAATTATTATATTTGTACACTTATGACATATTGTATACACTTTGAGCACTTGTTGTTGGGGTGCGTGATCCTTGTGGTCAACATCCCAGTGTCACGAACTCCACTAAAATAACACGTGGGGGTCGAGGGTGCCATACATGCCAAAATCCCATTTTGGCCCAAAACATTCTATTAAAACATTTTCCACCATTTTTTTTAAAAATGACTCAAAACAATAATCCATCCTTTTTCCAGAAAATGATTCACATAAAAGCATTTATCGGACACTGTAGGCGGGACTCTACCACCATCCCTACCGAATGCACTGTAGGAGGGAATCACAGGCGGGACTATATCACCATCCCTGCTTACCACCATCCCTACAGTTTCTTTCCACACAAGGAGTACCCATTAGAGCACTGTATGCGGGAATCACAGGTGGGACTGTACCACCATCCTTACTTATCACAATCCCTACCGAATGAACCGTAAGCGGGAATCACAGGCTGGACTATACCACCATCCCTACAGTCTCTTTTCTTTTCTTTCAAAACGATCAATCCAAACATTTCAAAACATACTCAAAATCATCTTTCACATGAAAACTCAGTTTTTTCAAATATACACATGAACATATATACAATTATGCGAAAACTCAATTTTTATTTACAAACATGAACATGCGTGCAAATATGCAGTGTACAATACACGACACAAATATCCAACAACCAACAAAACCCAGCACAATCCAAACACACAACAACTTCATCCTCCAATCCAACCAACCCCTTTACTCCTCAGACTCAATCTGGCACAACCAACCAATTTACAGTAAATGAATTAGTGTAAAAATACATTTAAATCTCAAAAGTTATTTGAAAAAATACTTCCAGCACTATAAAATAATTTTTGAAGGATCACAGAGGTGCTAGAAGTGATGGCATAACAACGAAATAGTGCAAAATGCACTATGATCGTGGGTCTCAAAATGGTATATTTTGAATGGGGTCAAGCAAAGACTTGAGATTACTAGATAATAGCTTAGAGGTATTGAAGAAGCTAATGGTGGTGGTCTTTGGCTGTGGGCAGCGGTTGAAGACCAAAATGTCCAAATCGGAGATGGAGATAGATGGGCTACACCGATGGCGGATCAGGGTTGAGGATGGGTGGATTAGGTTGCTGGGAGGCTACCGGTGATGTGGTGAAAAGATGGTGGCTGGCGGTGGCGTGACCGCGGCTCCGGAACACGATGAAGGCCACTGCTTAAGGCTGTGCTTGGGGGTTAACGGCAGTATGAGAGGGGCTGAGAATAGAGGGGTGAGGTCACCGACCAGAGGGAAGAGAATGGGAGGGGCGGTGGCTGACATGGACGGCACATGACGGTGCTACAGGCTGACGAAATTTCAGACGAGAAGAGAGAGGAGGAGCTCATGTAGGCTGGGAGAGAAACAGAGGAAAAGAATGAGAAAAAGGAAAGAAAAAAAAAAGAAAAAAAGGAAAAAGTGAAAAAGAAAAAGTGAGGGAAAGAAATGAGGTTCAATCCTCAAAACTTGAGTCACAAAATGATCTAACGAAAATGATTTCAAAACAGTAATTTAAATAAAACTAATTTAAACACAGTAATTTTAAAACCCACAAACAACTAATTTAAATAAAAGAGTAATTTAAATGCAAAACAATAATTAATATTAAGAAAGCATATCAAAATAATTTTCACAACTTAAAAATCATAAAAATAAACTAATGAAGAATCCAATAATTTTAAAGCAAAAGAATCAATATTTAAATTAATTAAAATAATCATTCAATTAAAATATACTAAAATACGAGATATCAAAATGGTGGGATCCGCTATTTTACAAAGAGATTCTGCGAGGTTTGTATATTTGGATTTTGTACAAATCATTACTCATTATATATTATCAAGGTATGGACTTGATTGAATTATTTCAGCTCACCCAATTGTGGTGCATCATGTATTATTAATAGGAAGCATTTACGGTGTTTGAGTAGGTGTCTAAAGGCATGTTTGGACATTATGAGAATTCTCAAAATTCTCAAAACTTCTCATAATTTCATTTCCAAATATCACAAAAACATAAAATACTTTTTCAATTTCAAAATTTCATCTAATCATTACCTAATCATTATTCAAATACAAAAAATAATAAAAATTTTATAATTTTAAAACAAAACACAAAAATCAATAAAACTTTTACAAACTTAAAAATTAAAATTATATTGAAAAATTATATTCAAACAATTTTTTAACTTTTTAATATTTTTATATAACTATTTTTTCGCTCCCTTTTCTCAAAATCCAATAAAATATTTTCACTCAAACCATTTCACTACTATGCACAAAGTTCTGAGATACTCCAAGTGTCCAAACATGTCCTAAGAGATACTAATAAGATAGTCAATGTATAGCTATACAAGATTAGTATCTAAGTCTGACTATGATACATTCGGTAAATCGTCTTATTGGACTTTATCTTGTAGAGGTGTAGTGTCGTGCTTAACAGGATCTTTAAGAGAGTCCTTAACAAGCCTCTGCAATCCCAAGGTTGGAGAAATGACATTGAGCTTGGTTCTGATTAATGAAAAACGAGCTTAAGACAATGGCTTTCTGAAAATGTGTACTAGTTGGTCTTTGGTGGACAAAAATTGAATTTCAATGATCTTTCAAGCTACCATGTCACCAACAAAATGACAGTCTACTTCCACATGTTTCGTATGACGTGAAACACCAAATTAATTGAGAGATAAGTAGCACTATTGTTGTCATACCACAGAAGTTGTGGTTTAGTGATTGAGATGCCAAGCTTTTTGAGCAATGAGAGTAGCCACTGAAGTTCTGTTGCAGTATTAGCTACAACTTATACTATGCTTCTGTTCTTGAGTGGGCTAGCCTGGCCCTACTTCTTGCAACTCCAAGAAATAAGATTGCGCCTAAAGAAAATACAAAAACCACCAGTTGGGCATCTATCATCTTAGGATCCAACCCAATCGACATCTGAAAATGCTTGCAACTATGAGCATGATAATTTTTGTAATAGAGGACCAAAATGAATGGTTTGCTTGAGGTAGTGCAATAGGCAGTTTATAGCTTTCCAACGAGTGAGCTTTGGATTGTACATGAATTGAGAAAACTTGTTGATTGTGAATTAAATATTTGGCATGGTAAGTGAAAGATATCCTAGGGCACCTACGATGCTTCTAAAAAGACTAGGATCTATAAAATCCTTACCATCAAAGGCTGTGAGACTCATGGATGTGGCCATCAGAGTTCGAATCGACTTAGCCTTAGCCATTTTAGTTCTTTGGAGAATATCCAAAATATAACATTGCTATGATAAAAGTATACAACCGTGTCCATGAATTAGTGTCAATACCTATAAAGAAACTCAGTAATCCCAAATCTTTAATTGCAAATTCAGAATGTAAGGCTTGTAGCAAACTATCAATGGCATTCTTATTCAACTTGGTAATAAGAATGTCGTCAACATTGATTAAAACATATATGGTAAAGCTACTTGAAACATGAATAAACATAGATGAATCAAACCGACAACCATGAAAACCAAGGTCCAATAAATAGTTGCTTAGTCAAGAAAACTAGTCTCAAGGAACCTACTTTAAACCATATAGGGCTTTATGTAATTTACATAAATGATGAGAAAATTGAGGATGAGCAAATCTAGGAGGATGGGTCATGTAAACTTCTTGAGAAAAAGATCAATGTTAAAAGGCATTTTGAACATCAATTTGCCTTATTGACCAGCCAAAAGAAACAGTGATAGAGAGAATTAGGAATACCTTTGTCGGCTTGACCAATTGGTTGTATGTTTTCGAGTAATACTCAATACTTGATTGTTATAGAAAGCCCTTGGCCACTAAGCTTGCTTTGCACCATTCAATATCACTGTTGACCTAGCGTTTTATGCTAAAAAACTCATTTGGAATCAATGACATTGTGGGCAGCATGGGGTGGACCAAGTTCCATTTTTTTGAAAAGTGCATCAAATTCCTTATTCATGGCTGCACGCCACTCTAGTGATTTAGTCACTATCATGTAGCAATGGGTATTTGACAGAGTGATTAATATAGGTTTTCGGTCAAGATATGTTGTTCCTAGAATGAGTGATCATGGTATGTCAGGTGGCGGTTGGCACTGTAGTAATGGTGGGAGTTGAAAGTACAACAGGGGTTAGGGATTCATTTTCTTGGGGAGAGAAAAAATTTTGATGTGGAGGGAACAATTAGGAAGATGAATAGTTTTCAACTAGGCTGGGGAGGGGTTTGAGTCTTATGTTGGTGGAGTGAGATCAGTGGGCCCAATGGGAGCTATTGATTTGTTGGAGGATTCACTTGCATAAAGTCACATACTGCATAGGCTTAACGTAGTTGCATGGGCTAGATGAATGGAATGGAGATGGGATATGGATTAAGAATTGGGTTAGATTTATATTTGGGTTTGA
Organism: Cyclocarya paliurus; assembly: GCA_029856935.1. Taxonomy (NCBI): domain Eukaryota; kingdom Viridiplantae; phylum Streptophyta; class Magnoliopsida; order Fagales; family Juglandaceae; genus Cyclocarya; species Cyclocarya paliurus. Next base: position 36,463,473 of record CM056947.1, on the reverse strand, counting down.
GTTGGAAAGGAGACTTGGTCTCTTGAAAGACTATGTATCTAGAAATGATTGTTTTTCTTATTTGAAGATTGTAACATTTATAGCATTTTTATTTTAAACTATACCCAAGAAAAACACAGCGAGTGGAACCAGGCTGGAGTTTGTGTTTATTGTACGGATGGAGGATGGGTCAGCATGCAGAACCAAAGATCCTAAGAAAAGAGTAGTCCAAAGAACACTGAACAAAACTTGAAATGGAGAGACATGGTTCAAAAGAGGCGTGTGGCGCCTTGGAACCCCAAGTGTGATTTGGTGGAAGTCTTGACACTGGGATGATAACCATACCGATCATGCACCCCATTGCATTGTGCAAGTGTGTGCAAACATGTAAAATGTGTACATCATAAATATCGCAGCGGAAAAATATAAGGAAGTCAAAAACTAAATACCAAAAAGTTCAACAATGATACAACCCGAAACAAAGTCCTCCAAGAGGTTAATATAGTCATCCGGCCGAAATAAAGGAAAAGAATGCAAAGGTCCAACAACAAATAACGCGAAAGGTCCTGCCATCACTCCTTAGGTGGGGCTGGTCCTTCGTGCTCATACCCCTCCTCTGCATTAAAGTCTACGATTCCATAAAAATGAACTGTAGGTAGGAATACCACAATGAGATTTTGCAATATCAGTAAATAAATCAGTAGAGCGACATCCAAGAGATTCAAGCATGAAATTATACAACAAAAAAAGTACAACATCCATAGAAGCAATAACCCCAAAAATATTAATTACTTCTAACCACTCACGCCGAAAACCCCTTTAATAGCCAATACACAATCATTTATTACAGTGTACACCATGGTCTCCCTTCAAGATCACCTGTGCACCTTTGCTCCATTCATCACACTACGGATAATGACCACGCGTGTCACTTCGTTATGAACGATGCCCAGCTCTGCGCCCGGCGCATAACGTGACCAGGCATCCTCTAGCTCCTGCCAACAAAGGGGCTCCGAAGTTGTACCAAAAGCATACCCATCTTGGCCGAGCTTGCTGTTGCACGATGACAAACCAAGAGACGTCACTCAATTTAGGCACTCCAGAGTGACCAGAGGAGCTCCACTGACATAATACTCCATTTTGGCTTGGAGTCGTGATACACACATACCCACACAAAAATATATTATATTTTTTATGACACCAAAAACCAGTTGATTATGCCACATAGCATAGAACGTAGCACAGTTGAACAATTCATGACAGATATTAAAAACAATGAATATACAGATGCATGATTGGTAGTTTATTGGATGGCATGGCATAGCACACAAACAGTCAACCACACAACAACACATAAGTCACAATTTCAAATTTTCACAAACTCCAACTACACGTGTTTCGCATCCTCCATCTGGCCCTTGCCAAAATTTTGACAACAACCACATCAAATATTCCCAACACTTCCCCGAGCCCAAGGCCCTTCTCAAACACAACTAGGCTGCAACAAGGTAAGCGATAATTTCACATTAGAATTTCAAGGGTCGTGTTAGATACAAGGGTGGGGAAATGCTAGAACTCGGTTTTAAGAGAGGAGGAAGCCAATTGAGGAGTCGTTTAAGGGACGAGGGGCTTGACCTATTTATAAGCCAAGGGGTGGTCTCGGCAAATGCAGTCGCGACTACGATTGGGGGTGCAAGGCGGCACGGGCTTTGCGAGCAACACACACATGGCATGCGACGAGAGGCTTGTAATGGTGGCAAGGCTTCTCCATGGACGATGCAAACTCTGGAGCAGAGGGAGTGGGAGAGGGCCAGAGAAAGGGGCGCTCAAATTGGGGGAAAAAAAAAGAGGTGGTGCAGGTGACGGTGTGGTCCGTGCTCGATCCACACGTGGTGAAGGCTAGCTAGCGACCAAGATGGCATTGCAAGTCATGGGTCGCGGGAGGAGGAAGGCAGAGGAATAAGAAGAAAAAAATAAAAAAAAATAAAGGAAAGAAAGAAAAGGAAGGGTGCGGCACCAGGGGAAAAGAAGAAAAGATTAGGGTTTTACTCTTAAGCTCAAAACGGTGTCATTTAGGTAAAGGAAGGCAAAAAAAATTCTACAACCTCAAAATGGTGTTCTTTCAAGTGGAGGAGGGGCTAGGCTATAAGTACATGGGCTGGCCCCAAAATCCTCTCTCACAAGCCTAAAATCTGGCCCATAGCACCCACAACAAAAATAAAAAGGCAAACAACAACCAAATGGGCCCAAATCCCTTAAAGAAAATAATATATATATATATATATATATATATATATATATATATATATAAATAGAACAAAATCAAACACACTAATTTTTAGGGTCTCACATTCTCCTCCCTTAAAAGAAATTTCATCCTCAAAATTGACAGGCTCAAACCAATAACTCCAAGACAAATTACAAGATACAGCTCAAAACATGCTTGAAATAGGACATTCAATCAAAAATACCCAAACAAATATGGGTAATGCTCTCTCATTTTTTAGTATCTCTCCCAAGTGAAGTCCTGAGCCATTGGATCTCCCCATTACACGGCCTTCACCAATGGTATTGTGTTGGATCTCAGCCTCTGTTCCTTCCAATCCACAATCTGCGTCGATGCTACCTCATAGGTAAGGTTAGGCTATAGTTGGAGGCTACTCGGGTTGACTAGACTTGTCTCTTGTTGCCCGAAACTCTTCTTCAGCGAGGATACATGAAACATGTCATGCACCTCCCTAAAAAATTCAGGTATTGCAATCCTGTAAGCAATAGGCGCAACCTTCTCCACTATCTGGAAATGGCCAAAAAAAACCTTGGGCTAAGCTTCCCTTTCTTTCCAAACTGCTTGATGCCCTTCATGGTTGAGATTAAGGTACACCCAGTCACCTTCTTCGAATGACAGGTCTCTTCTTCTTGTGTCTGCATAACTTTTATAGTGACTATGCGCTACCACCATCCTGTCTCTTATGATCCGGACTTGATCCTTTATCTCTTGAACTATCTCTAGCCCAAGAAGTTTGCTTTCATCAACTTCATCCCAAAATAACGGTGATTTACATTTCCTCCCATAGAAAGCCTCATAAGGTGCCATCTAAATGGATGCTTGGAAGCTGTTGTTGTATGCAAACTCTACGACGGTGAGTGATTTTCCTAACACCTTTAAATTCCAAGGCATGGGCTCATAGCATGTCTTCAAGAGTCTGAATAGTGTGCTATGATTGGCCACCTGTTTCAGGACGATAAGAACTGCTAAACTTCAACTTAGTGCCCATGGCCACCTGTAAGCTCTTCCAAAAATGGAATGTGAATCTCGGGTCCCAATCAGATACAATGGTCTTGGGTATCTCATGCAACTAGACTATCTCTTTCACATACAACCGCATTAGCTTCCCCAAGGTGTCGATATTAGTGACAGGTAGGAAATGAGCACTCTTGGTCAACCAGTTGATAATCATCCAAATCGAATTCTTCCTGCTAGGAGCAACCCACTACAAAATCCATAGCAATGTCATCCCATTTTCATTATGGAATCGAGAGGGGTTGGAAGTTACCAGCAGGTCTTTGGTGTTCAGTTTTGACTTGTCGACAAGTGACACATCTCTGAACGAACATAGCAATGTCCCTCTTCATCCCTTCCCACCAAACATTCCTCTTTAAGTCCTGGTTCATCTTCATACTTCTGGGGTAAACTGAATAAGGAGCCACATGTGCCTCTGCTTAAATTCTCTCCTTAAACTCTGAATTTGTGGGAATCATCCTACAATTTTGAAACAGTAAAATACCATCCTTATCCAAATTGAAGTGTGCAGGTCCTCTTGAATTTGACTCTCTTCTGGATATCTAGTAGCTTCGGGTCCTTCCTTTGAAGAGTTTTCAATTCTTCAAAATCAACAACTCGATCTTCATGCATAGAGGCTAAAACTTCCTCTTGCTGTGAACTCTCTACAAGAAGCCTTCTCATCCTGTAGAGGAGAGAGTTTAATCCTGACAACTCAGCCTCATCTACTAAGTGAGACTTTCGACTTAACACATCAATAGCCTGGTTCACCTTCCCAGGGTGGTACTTAATCTCTCACTGGTAGTCGCTGATTAACTCTAACCACGTTCCCTGCCTCATGTTGAGATTTTTCTATGTGAAGAGATGCTTCAGGCTCTTATGATTGGTGTAGACCTCACATGCCTCACCATAAAGATAGTGTTGCCAGATTTTAAGAGCAAAAACCACTGCTACAAGCTCCACGTCATGAGTGGGATAGTTCTTTTCATGGTCTTTCAGTTGGTGGGATGCATAAGTTACAACTCGCTCCTTTTGCATTAGAACACACCCCAACCCAAATTTGGAAGCATCACTGAAAATAAAAAACGGCTTGTGCAGCTATGGAAGTGCCAAAATAGGTGTCGAAGTCAATCTATTCTTCAATTTTTGGAAGCTTCTCTCACACTTATCAGTCTAGAAAAACTTAACATTCTTCTTAGTCAAGGTAGTAAGTGATCCGAACAATCTAGAAAACCCCTCCACAAATCTTCGATAGTACTCTGTGAGTCCCAAGAAGTTTTAAATCTCATGCACTGATGTGGGATGCAGTCAGGCTAAAACAACTTCAACCTTATTGGGATCTACAACCACACCCTCCTGAGAAATGACATGCCCAAGGAACTTGACTTCATCCAGCCATAACTTACATTTGCTGAACTTTGCATAAAACTGTTGTTCCTTCAGGTCTCAGCTTACTCAAAACCAACCACAGGTGACTGGCATGCTCCTCCAAATCTCGAGAATAAACTAGAATGTCATCAATAAATAACACCACAAAAGAATCCAGATAGGGCCAAAACACCTGATTCATCATGTCCATAAAAGTTGTAGGAGCATTAGCTAGTCCAAAAGGCATCATTTTAAACTTAAAATGCTCGTACCTTGATCTGAAAGCAGTCTTCGGCACATCCTTGTCTCTTATTCTTAGCTGATAGTAACCCAACCTCAAGTCAATCTTCAAAAAAGTAGCCGTGCCTTGAAGCTGATCAAACAAATCATCGATCCGAGGCAGTGAATATTTATTCTTTATGGTCACCTTGTTAAGCTCCTGATAATCAATGCACATTCTAAGGGTGCCATCTTTCTTTTTAACAAACAGCAAGGGCTTTCCCCAAGGTGAGGAACTAGGTTGAATAAAACCTTTGTCCACCAATTCTTGCAACTAGGCCTTCAACTCCTTTAGTTCAGCTAGTGCCATTATGTAAGGAGCCTTGTGTACCACAGCCACTCCAGATTCCAAGTCAATAGTAAACTCGACATCGTGAACCAGGGGTAATCCAGGGAGCTCATCTACAAATACCTTAGAGAACTCCTCAACGATTGGGATTCCTACTACAGTCTTCCTCTCTGATGGTTTAGACACCAGTTGAACCAAATAGGAATCTACCCCACTAGCCAGGTCTTTCTTCAGTTGGATCACAGATATAATCGTGGGTACTGACTTCAGGTTGCTACCCGCGAATTCCATATAGTCCCCTCCAAGGAGATGAAAACTGATGACACGACTCCGAAAATTGATACTCATGAAGTGCCAAAATAGCTAATCCATGCCCAGAATGATGTCAAACCCAAACAGCTTGAACACTATTAGGTCGACATCAAGTGTCCTCTCTCCAAAATCTAAAAGACAGCCTAAGGCGACCTTTGAACACTATACCATCTCTGTATTTGGTAACACCACGACCACAGACTGTGGGAAGGGTTCTGTGACTAAGTTGCACATTCATGCAAAAGTGGCAGACACAAAGGATTGGGATGCTCCTGAATCAAATAAAGTACAAGCATAGTATTCATACAACCAAACTCTACCTGATGAGATCAAACACTTCCAATGAAGTTCTAAAAATTTAACCACACAATGCATCATCTTAAAAAGACTAGATCAAGTTCATACCTGTGATAACTCCTGCATCTTGAGTCTTCGGGGCCTCATCATCGACCTCACCTAGAGTTAGAGCATACGCTCTTGCCTATGCTGTCAACCTCTGATTCGCCCTTCCACCACGTTGTCCTGGTCAATTTCCTTGAGCAGCATTAGGGCACTCATGAGCAAAATGCCCTGTCTGACCACACTTGAAGCATTGGGTCCCACCCTGACAACAGTCACCTTCATGGGATCGGTTGCACCTTCCACAAAATAGATTGTGGCCTCCCATGCACACACCAATCAATGCCTATGGCCTGGCCCTGTTCTCGATACAAATTTCTAAGGTGACCCCAAGTTGCATCCCTCTCTTGCAAAGCTCCTTCTCTTCTGGCCGGTTGGAGAGCCTACAGGACCACCAAACTCCTACTCTGCTATAGAGGCCACCTCAACCAAACTCTAAAAATTTAGAATTTGTAGACAAGCAACTTGCCTACAGATCTCCCGCGTAATCCCTCCTAAAAGTGCTCGCTTCGCATCTCTTCAATGGCAATAAGATGTGTTGCAAACCTCCCGAGCTCCATAAACTTTTGAGCATACTACTCCACTGTCATGTCTTTTTTGTACTAGACTGTTGAACTCCCTTGCCTTCTGATGCCTCACCATGCTAGGGAAGAAGTGATCATCAAACTCTTTCTTAAAGCATTGCCAAGTCACTGCCACAAAAGATCCTCGTTCCATCTCAAGGATCTCTTGCTTAGTCTCCCACCAGGCGGCAGCTTCTCCTTGCAACATATAGCTTGCATACAACACCTTTTGAGACTTGGTGCATCCAAATATCTCGAACGTCCTCTCAAGATCCTTAATCCACCTCCCAGCTCTTGGCAGGTCTTCCCCACCTGTAAATTGAGGGGTCCTATATGCCAGGAAACACTCATAGGTGCACCTTCTCTACTCCTCCCAATGCTAGGCTGGAAATTCTGTTGGAAGAACTCCGTCATACGGTTCAACACCTTAGCCATGGTGTAGTTCCCATCACCTTGTGGCAGCTCATCCTTGGGAGCTTGGCCAAAAGGTTCATCGCGCGGCATCCTAGGTTGCACCATCTTCCTGCCAAAATGCAACCCTTAATCCCGTTTCTTTAATTCAACAAAAGAAATTCCAAGATTAAAGCCTACATTTTCTGTACTGCACCTAGGTGACATGTGATTATACCCAGAGTTGAATCGCTTTGATACCACCTGTGGTGCCTTCAACCCCCACGTGTGATTTGGTAGAAGTCGTGACACCTTGATGATGACACAATGGATCATGCACCCCATCGCATTATGCAAGTGCGTGCAAACATGCAAAATGTGTACAACATAAATATTGCAGCGAAAAAATATAAGGCAGTCAAAAACTAAGTACTAGAAATTTCAACAACACTACAACCCGAAACAAAGTCTTCCAAGAGGTTAATACAGTCATCCGGTTGAAATAAAAAAATGCAAAGGTCCAACAACAAATAACTGGAAAAGTCCTACCATCACTCCTTAGGTGGGGCTGGTTCCTCCTACTCATACCCCTCCTCGGCATCAAATCTACAATTTCATAAAATGGAACCGTAGGTATGAATATCACAATGAGATTTTACAATCTCAGTAAATAAATCAGTAGAGCGACATCCAAGAGATTCAAGCATGAAATTATACAACAAACAAAGCACAACATCCATGGAAGCAATAACCCCAAATATATTCATTACTTATAACCCCTCATGCCAAAAACCCATTTTGTACCCAATACACAACCATTTATTACAGTGTACACCATGGTCTCCCATCGAGACCACTCACATATCTTGCCTCCCTTTGTCACACAACGGGTAATGACCGCGCATGCAACTTAGTTACTAGCGATGCCCCACTCTGCATGTAACATGACCAGGCATTCTCTTGCCCCTGCCAGCAGAGGGGCTACGGAGTCGTATCAAGAGCGTTAACGTCTTAGCTGAATTTTCTGTCACCCAGCGACAGCCTAAGGGACGTCACTCAGCTTTACATACTCCCTTATGACTAGAGGAGCTCCACTGAGATAATACCTCATTTTGGCTTGGGGTTGTGACACGCACGCACCCACACAAAAGTATTTTATTTTTTCAATGACACCAAAAACTAGCTTTAGATTACCCTGCATAGCACACAAAAAGTCAACCACACAACAATACACAATTCACAATTCCACAATTTCATAAACCCCAACTACACGCGTTTCCCATCCTCCATCGGGCCTTTGGCACAAATCTCGACAACCACCACATCAAATATTCCCAACACTTCCCTAGGCCCAATGCCTTTCTCAAACACAACCAGATTGCAACAAGGTTAACAATAATTTCACGTTAGAATTTCAAGGGTCGTGGCAGCGGACCAGTGAAAGAGGCACTCGGATTGGGGGAAAAAAAGAGGTGGTGCAGGTGACAGTGGTGGTCTGTGCTTAATGCATGCATGGTAAAGGTTGGCTGGCGATGGGGACAGCTTTGCAGGTCAAGGGCCACGGGAGGAGGAAGGAAGAAGAAGAACAAAAAAAGAAAAAGAAAGGAAAGATAGAAGAGGTAGGGTGTAGCACCATGGGGAAAGAAAAAAAGATTAAGGTTTTCCCCTTAAGCCCAAAACGGCGTCGTTTAGGGGAAGGAAGGCAAAAAACATTCTACAGCCTTAAAATAGTGTTATTTTAAGTGGGGGAAGGGCTGGGCTACAAGCACAAGGGCTGGGTACGAAATCCTCTCTCACAAGTCTAAAATCTGGCCCACATCACCTACAACAAAAATGAAAAAGTCCACAACAACCAAATCCCTTAAAGAAAAGAATATATAAGAAAATAAAATAAAATAAAACACACTAATTTTTGGGATCTCACAGCATAGGTATACGATTAATGACATAACATGCAATGTGAAAGGCCTAATCTCAAAACTCAAGATGAGTATGTCTATGATAAAGAAGAGAAAGTTTCATCTTAACAATGTGACGGTGTTTGCGTTTGATAAAACCATTTTGGTGATGTGTGTGCTGATAAGAGAGGCAATAGAAAATGCCGAGGGAGGCAAGAATTCTGATAGAGGGTGAAATTCACCACCTTAATCTAATTGAAGTTATTTAATTTTACAATTAAAAAAGCATTCCACATAAAGATTAGAACTGGAGGAAAACATTGGGGACTTCATATTTGTAAGAAATAGTGTAGAGCCATATGTAACGACTTAAGAAATCCAAAAAGTAGGCAATAATAACAGAATCCAGTTTTTAAAGTAATAGGAGATGAACTCCAAACATCACTAAAAATTAATTCAACTGGGGTAGAGGCTCGATTACATGACTTAAGAAAATGAACTTGTTTACTCTTAGACCTAAGAAATGCTGGACATGAAAAAGTGTGACAATCTGATAAGGTCGGAAGAGAAAATTGAGACAAGACATAACGAACAACTCTAAACGCTGGATACCCATTCTTGAGTGCCATTACGGAAGAGAAGTATGCTCCCCAACAAAGGCAACATGTGGACAATCTTTATTGGAGGTAGATAATGTGTAAAGCCCATGTGTACTTGGCCCGCACAACATAGTTTTCTGGTGGCTTAGTCCTTCACAAAAAAAAGTAGGAATGAAACTCAAAATAGTTGTTAGTATCATCAGTAAATTTTTGAATAGAAAGTAAGTTTTTCTTAGTGTAAGGCACATGAAGAACATTATGGAGAAGGAAAGAAATATTATGTGTGGTTAGCTGGGTTGTGCCAAAGTGTTTTATTGGTAAACCAGTACCATTACCTAGACGGATTTGCTCAAATCCATTGTACTCTTTGGAGTTCACATTCAAATTGGCCAAATTAGATATAAGGTGATTAGATGCACCTGAGTCAAGGTGCCAATTTTTTTTACTGTTGCAATGGAGCTTTAAAATGGCAATGCACGTTGGAAGGAGAATCACTTTGATAGGATTCATCAAAGTGGTGATAGCACCGAAGGGCAGTGTGACGGCTTCGACTGCACACCTAACAGAAAAGTTTAGGACTAAAGGATGAGGGTGGTCCACAACCACACCTAGAGCTAGAATAGTTGGAACCAGAACTAGAGCTAGAGCCATGACCATCATAAGAACCACAGGTCCAGGCAACAACGTTAGCACCAACATCCAAGTGAAGCACATGAGTGAGCATATGACCATGAAGACCTTTCGATGAAATTGAATTAACTCTGGTGGTGACTGACATAACAAACAAGTTGTATTCGGGTCCAAGACCCACCAACAAGAAGGGAACAAGTTCAAAATCATTTAAGGGTTGCTCTACAACGGCTAGAGTATCTACCAAACTTATGAATTTATGAAAATAGTCTAAGATAACGATGTTTCCTTTCTTGAGGGTAGCGAGATAGTAGTGTAGATTCATGGAGCATGGGCAAAAGAAGGAGTTAAACATGAGTTCAAGGGTGCTCCTTACTTGCCTTGATATTGTGGATTTTGTAATATGTATGAGAACGATTTTCAACAAGGAGTAGTTTAGGGCATTGAGAATAAGTTGATTATATGTGGTAAAGGGCTGAATGGGAATAGAGGGTTGTGCAGGTGACGGTAGAAGAGGAGGAGGGTTGGGTGTGGTTCCATCGACGTAGCCATAGAGATCAAGACCCTTGAGGTAGGGGTGACTTGTGCCTTCCATAGAAGATAGTTGTCACTAGTAAGTTTTATGAAAGTGAAATTTAATGATATGACTGGCCGAGAGAAGAGAAATGATGAAAGATGTGATTTAGAGTATTGAGAGGCTTGGTCCTCCTTAGGGAAAAAAAATGACATGAGTCAATTGGCTCTTGATACCATATCAAGGTATGGATTTGATTGAATAATTTCAGTTCACTCAATTGTGGTGCAATATGTATTATTAATAAGAATTATTTACAGTGTTTGATTAGAAGTCCCTATGATACATTTGATTTTGATTGAACTTTATCTTGTAGAGGTGTAGCGTCGTGCTTGACAGGATTTTTGAGAAAATCTTTGACAGATATAATATTCTCGATCTTGTCAACAAATATATAATATATAATTCGTAGCTATTCTAACCTTGTTTACTTCTTAAAGCAAGTGCTATTTAGCTAGAATGGGATGATCGAGATCTTAAACATGTACTATTTAGCTAGAATGGGATCACTTTCGTCTATTTTTGTTGGACTAAATTGATTGTGTCCAGCCATTTGAAAACCTATTGTTAATAATAAAAGAAGAGATAAAGCAAGGAAGAGATAAGGCATAAGAAGTTCACTCAGACTCCAAAAAGGAATGAGATTTAGACTCCTAAAAGGAAAGGGGTTCACAAGACAAGTTGGACTCTCCATACGCTTGGGATGACTTCTCTACGCCTAGACTAAATTCATCCATTTTATTGAGTGATATGCGAGGCCATGATAGAGTGTAAAATTATCAATCATAGTAAATTTTACCCCCAAACAACTTGTGGACGTAGGCTTTTAAGTTGAACCACGTAAATATTTGTCTTTCTTTATTTATTTTTATTTGCTTATTTGCTATTTATTTCATAGATGAATGCAAAAAGCACCGTATCGAAGCCCAAATCACCATTGTGGGCTAGGGATAATTCTTTCCTCCGTTCCAGTTTGTTACGCGAATTTAGGCATTAACAATGGGCTCCGTCTGTATGAGCGATTTATTATATACACTGAAAATGGGAGAAAGGTGATTCCTTGGCTCACGAGTTCTTCTCCAGAAAATATCAGATAAGTTCCTCCACCTTTCATTTATCATTTTATTTCGAAAGAAATGTTAGAACAGATTGGATATATTTATATATATATATATTTACATATGGAGGGCTCAGGAAAAGGGGGGCATGCGCTGTGGACCTACACCAAGCACTGGGTATGTCCGTGATGTACGCCGTGCACAAGCACGTAATATGCATGGCCTTGTGCACTAGCTCATGAAAGACACAACAGGGGCCCTCGTTGTGCATGGTGGGCTTGTTGCCCACCACCTCTATGAGTGGCACGTCATAGCCCTGACCATTAGGTCGAGCACCAGAACATAGTCGACGGGGGTCTCCCTGCTGGTATCTCGCCGCCAAGAAACCAAGAGCATGGGAGAGACCATCCATCAGCCACCCAAGGACTTTCAAACTAGGAGCATGTGGGAAACCACCCATCAACCGCACCATGTACGCTGCCAAAAACCAGAAGGCAAGTGTCCATATGCCAATAGGACCATTTCCAGCCACCACCTAAGACGCCGACTTCTTCTGTCATCAACATGGTGGTTCCTGACAACATAGACACTCCTCACCATCGATCCTCACTGCAGTAGCACACCATGCACGTTGTACACCTTGCAAGCACTGAGAACACCTTGCCGAGCACCCCAAGAGAACCAGATCGACCACACCCAGCTCGTTGACTTATTCTATCATCGACATGGTGGTCCCCGACCATGGTAGTCACCACTAAAGTTCCTCGCCCCCAGTATTTGCCCACAGAATGTCCCTCGCCATTCCCTCATTGCCAAACACAGTTCTATAAAGAACTCCTATGATGACTGTGAGCTGATGAGGTCAATGGTAGTCATCACCCAGCTCGCCGGCTTAATCTATCACCGGCGTGATGGTTCCCAACCACAATGAGGTCCCTCGCTAGCAACACGGACACGTTAACCATTGGAGAAGCTCTTCATCAACACCACAAAAACTTTGCACATCCTAGATGCTTCATTGCCACCCTCACCAACCTTGTACATACAGGATGCTTCATCACCCACAAAGACAACCTCAAGCAACCCACAGTGGTGGTCAATCAAGAGGAGGCAAGCAAAAACATGCGAACAAACCATGCAATTGAATGTGGCAAGCAAACAACCTTAGCGAGAAAGAGTTCAGATGCGAGATTTGTTATCTGATGGAGCATGGCGAGCAACAAACGAGTTAACAACAATTCCATGACAGGGAATTGATTGTGGCGAGCAAAGATGGAGAGCAACCGACATGGGAAGCAATCAATCGTGGATGAAAAAAAAAGTGCAAAAAAATAATATTCAGGGGCGAACAAACCCCATTATGTAAAAATCACTCGGCAGCAAACAACCTCAATCAAGGAATAGTTGGATGGAGCAACGGCCAAATGGCTCTGGTTTGTCTTTCTCAAACTTGCTATTTTATTTACACTAACAAATCTATTTTTTGACGATTTTCACACAAAGCTCCTCGTGATTCCACGAGAAACCGAGTGGTTGTAGGCCTCGAGAATATACTTCGCTAGGAATCACCTACGTGGCACAAGACATCGGTTGTGAAGCCCTTCTCAAGCAGCGCTCGCCATCTTAAATTGTTTTCATCAAAACAGACCGTTTGGTATCGCAGGCATCCCATGTCCTCATTATTGCCAAAGCATGGTTGCCAACAGATATCGCCCATGTGTCACCAACCTTCGCCACACTCAAACTTGTGAGTTGGATTATTTAATCTAACCTATTTATTTTTGTTGGTACGATTGAGCTCTAACTCCCGCCACAGAGTACAATCGTACTTTGTTTCCCACCACAAAGAGTTACACGGTCGAGACAACCTCCCTCTACACTCGCATCGCCAAAGTTATGCGGTCTAGGCACCCTCCAGATACACTTGCAATGCCAGAGTTACGTGGTCGCAGCCTCTCGCTACAGTCGCATCGCCAAAGGTATCTAGTCGAGACAACTTCTTTCTTCTATACTCACATCGTCAAGAGTTATGCGGTCGAGGCACCCTTCTGCTATAGTCACAGTCGAGTGCCTCCACATGCTACAATTGTTGCCAACGGGTTACCTTCGGGAACAAACCCCTGAGCTCTACAACAGACTTGCCCGAGTGTCCTTCAGGATCGAGTTAATAGGCTCAGCAACCGCCTAAAATGGATACAGGGTGTCGATCGACAACCTGACCACTTAAGTGCTGATTATTACAAACAAACTCTTACATATACATCAAAATGAAAAAGAACCAACTATAAATTGTTGCATGAGTCAAAATCCACTTATGTCACTGGAAGCCAAAAACGATCACCAAGCATGGAAATACCCGTATTTTGTTAACGAGAAACAATCACATGCAATCACCAGTACACTCAATTATCATGCAAACATTCTTACAAATAAACTATATAGAGACCCATCCTCGAAAGCCCTTACTACGAATTTCGCAAGTTCTTCTTAAGGACCGCTCATGAAGATCACCATTGCATTACATAACAGTGACAAACTATGGACTAATTCCTAGAATCGTTTTTCTGCACTTTTTATAGGTTACCTTCATCATGGTTGACTTGAAGACTCTTAAGGTCTTCTTGATAAACAAATCGACCTTAAGAATCGCGGGCATCCGTTAGAGACTAAATTGACTAGGTCCAGCCTTTTGAAAACCTATCACTAATAATAAGGAAAAAGATAAAGCTAAAAGATAAGGTAAGGAAAAGGTACGACAAGGAAGAGATAAGTCAGAAAAAGTTAACTCATACTCCTAAAATGAAAGGAGTTCACAAGACAAGTTGGATTCAATCACTCCAAAGAAATAAACCTCTATATAAGGAGGGGACTCTCCACAGGATCGGGATGACTTCTCTACGCCTAAACTAAATTCATCCATTATATTGAGCGATATATGAGGCCATGAGAAATTTTAAAATAATTAATTATAGTTGATTTTTTCCTAAACAACCCGTGGACATATGCTTTTATACTGAATTACGTAAATCTCTATGTCTCTCTTTATTTATTTCTATTTGTTTATTTGCTACGTATGTCATAGATGAACAGGAAGAGTATTGTATCGAAGCTTGAATCACAATCGTGGGTCGGGATATATTTTGAAACTATTTGCTTGGAAGAATCAACAATAAATTATTAACCGCACGATCTTATCATGTTTGAAAAATATAATTTATTTATGTACCTTGAGTCAGGTAGGTACAAGATCTTAGGAGTGCAAAAATAAATAATAGAGCGGTGCTACTCTATCGCTAATAGTAGAGCGCTCCAACATACCATTATGCATAAATCATCTTTTTAGTTTCTTTCATTTTTTTTATCATTTTAAATTATTTTAAAAATATATCAATGCACTAATAATCACTTTTTTAATTATTAAATAAAAAAATTAAAATATATGTGATGATAAAATGAAGGTACAAATTGAATGAATAAAATAATATTTTTATAAATAATATTACCAAATCAATTAGTCAACATCATTGATCGTGACACATATTATTAGTTTAATAAACTTGAAAGTCACTCATCTCGTGTACTGGTTTACCATCAGTTTACTACTTGCAAATAAAAAATATATTTTAAGATTATTAAACGATTTATAGTACTTTTTTGTCATTCTTTTTATTTTTTTATTATTATACATTAATTAAGTGGTAAACGAATTGTATATCAGTGGGCAGAGTATCATCATTCATATATAACAGGGCGTTTAGGTCCAAAACTAATGGGCTGTGGTTAACTTGATCATTTTTTTGGTGAAATCTATAACAGGCACGTCTGTTAGCTAGACTTTGCAAAAAGAAAGTGAGAATCCTTAGTTTACAAAAAGAATTTAGAAAAGTAAACCTACGAGATAATGTGACTTAATTTGATATGTCTGATTTTATAATTTTTTTATTATAAAATAGACATAATATTTCACATTGAACCATATCTGTTTATAAGATCTCCTCAAAATTATATTTACAAACTGAAATAGTAATTTTCTTGTTAGATATCTTGAAAGTAACCATGATCTTGGGCAGACGTGAATTTTCCCGTGCAGACGTGAATTATGGTTAGATTTTATTATTTATTTGATATATTTACCACTTTCCTCAAACCAAACTCTTCTTTAATGAATAGGTCTAATACTAGAATATTTAATTAGATTGGATGGGGTATAGAGTCGGACTCAAACTCATAATTTCTACTCTAGTACAATGGAAATTATCATTCATTTCAAAAGTTTAATTTATAGAAAGAAGTATGTTTTATTATATTTTATATCCTTTATAGTTTATTGTAGTCGTGTACGTAAGTGATGTTTAAGAATAATCTTACATTGCCTATAGATAAGGTTTTGAGTATGTTTATAAGGAATGAACAATCTTCCCTTGTAGAACCAGTTTTTTGAAATAAGTTAGGCCTATGAATTATTTCATGGTATCATAGCCTGCCATAGAACAAATGGGGGTCCACACTACTTATCCCGTGATAAGCACCAAGAAAAATACTAGTCTGCACGTGAGAAAGGGTGTTGAGAAATAATCACACATTGCCTGTAGACAAGGCCTTTAGAATGTTTATAAGGAATGAGCAATCATTTCTTGTAGAGCAGGTTTTATGAGATGAGTTAGGCCCAAAAATTTCTTCATGGTATCAGAGCTTGCCACAGGACAAATGGAAACCCACACTACTTATCATGTGCAAAAACCAAGAAAAATATTGGCTTGCACATGAGGGAGGGCGCTGAGGAATAATTTCATATTGTCTATGGATAAGATCTTGGGCATGTTTATAAGGAATGAGCAATCATTTCTTGTTGAACTGATTTTATGAGATGAGTTAGGTGTAATGAAGCCCAGTTGGAATTAGCAAATCACACATGAGCTCAAGTTTTATGCCACCATTCCATTCCATTCCATTAAAGTTTTAGAGTCAAAACGTAGTGTTGAGGGGCAGAAAAGAGAGAACATGCAAAGAAGAATAAAATGTTGTGTTCAGTCGAGTCTTCTAGAATATAGTTATTTTCATACTGTTATTCAATTACTAGTTTGTCCTAAGTAGTTTGGTATTTTTACAGTACAAGTGTCTTGTGTTGAATAGCTTAATTTGTTATTCCTGGAGAGCATAAAAAAGGATGTGAAGGAGTGAAATGATCATTATGAATTTGCTTGTAAGAACTTGATCATTGGAGGTTGGGATTTGCTCAAACTATTTCCCATTATTAATATACATATGACCCTTTGAGGTCTTTCTTCAAACAATTTGTTTTCATTTCCATTCCATTTCCAGCAACACTCTAGCCGTAAATACATCATTCTCCATTTACATTCAATCATCACACCACCATCACAATAGAGTCCTAACAATTGGCATAGAACCAATGATCTTGTCATGGAGTTGAGTAATGAATAACTTTATGAATGTTTTCAGAATTATCACTATGTCCTCTATGATGATTTCTATAGAGATCCTAGCCAAATGGTGCTTACAGTGAAGTCTTCCCAAGATAAAAACTTAAAAATTTTAATCGATTCTCCTTCCACTATTTATTATGTGAAACTCAATATTGAATATGCTTATGGGAGACACATCTATCCGTTAAGAGCATCAAGAAGTGCTACACAGAGTAGTTTTTTTTTTTTTTGAGAAAAGGGTAACTTCATATTAATGCCTCAAAAGAGGAGATTGTGAATACAATGAGGATAATCCTCTACAAGAATCGAGTCCTCATACAAGTCTAGAGAGCTCTTGGCCAGAGTGTGAGCCACTACATTAGCTTTTTTAGGTACATGAACAACAAACCACGATTGATACAAGCATAAAAGTTTCTTTATGTCTTGAAGGATGAGGCCAACCGAACTCCAGCTTTCCACTTTGTCGTGTAAACCATTAACCACCTGTTTAGAGCCCCTTCAAAGATGACATTGCTAAGTCCAATCTCGATACCAAACTGTATTGTTCTCAAGGCAGCGAGTGCTTCTCCCAGTAGGGGATCGGGGAAGGAACATCGTGTACTCTTGAGGGTAGCTGTAACCAGACCATCCCAATGCCCACCCTGCAGTTGACTTTGTCGATAGCTACATCCCAATTCACTTTATAAGAGTTGATGGGAGGTTTGCACCAAGTGACAGCAGGTTGGCTCTGGGTTGTTATCTTACCCTAAGATCTGTCTACCTCTTCCAGTTTTGAAGTGCAAGTGGAAACTAGTTTTGTAACCTGTTGGGGGGATAGGAAATTGGATTCAAAAACAAACTTGTTCCTCCTGTGCCAGAGTTCCTTTGCAGTAAAAGCTAAGTTGGCATGCTCCTCAACGGGTAGAGTAGAGAATAGTTCTTTGAGCAGATCATGGAAAGGAACCTCCTCAGTCTTGCTTTTTTGTAGTCTTCTCAAGCTTATGCATCATACATCTTGGGCTGCTGCACACGTCCATAGAACATGGGATGTGGTCTCTGGATGATTTAGGCATATTGGGCACATCGGTGAGTCAATGATCTTCCTTTTGAACTGGTTAGCTCTGGTGGGGAGAATGTCCTTAGCTGATCTCCATAGGAACATTTTGATATTATTTGGCACTCTAAGCTTCCATAACAGTTTCCATAGTGCCCCATAATTAGTTTGATGTGAGCCTTGCCCTTGACTGAAGTCATTCACATCCACTTGGAGATGGTATGCTGATTTAACTGAGAAAATCCCGTTTGAGGTGCATCTCCATACGAACTTGTCGTTGCTATTACAGGGACTAATGTGTATCCTTTGTATGATCGCAGCTTCCTCAGGGATAAAACTTGTTGAATGAGGGGAAGGTTCCAAGAGTGAGTGTCTTGGTCAATCAGTGAGCTCACGGTAGCTTCTGGACTGAGTATCTTGGGAGGAGATTGACTTTTAAAAGATGTTGGAGTGGGCAACCATCGGTCTGACCAAATCTTAACTTTGTTACCATTGCCTATCTTCCATATAAGACCCTCACACAATAGTGATCTAGCTGCTGTGATACTTTTCCACACAAAAGAATCACCCCTCCTTACTTTAGCAATGAAGAACTCCATTGAAGGGAAGTACTTGGCTTTTAGAACTCGTGAAGCTAGAGACTGAGGGTTGGTAATGAGCCTCCAACCTTGCTTAGCTAATAAAGCTTTGTTGAAATATTCAAAATCTCTAAAGCCCAAACCCCCTATCTGTTTGCCCTTTCCAATCCCTCTCCAACTTAGCCAGTGCATCTTTGATTTTTGGTTTCTTATCCCCCACCAAAATTATTGCATCAGTTTATTAATGTGCCTCAAAATAATCTTGGGAATTTGAAAAATTCCCAAGCAGTATGTGGGAATGGCTTGAATTATTGACTTCAACAAAATTTCCTTTCCTGCAGGAGAAAGCAGGTTTGTTTTCCAGCTGCTCATTCGGGCTTTGATTCTGTCGAGAATAGGAGTAAAGGCCCTTTATTTGTTTTTACCTACATAAGAAGGTAAATCAAGATATTTCTCAAAAGGACTTGAGACTTTAATACCAGCAATGGACAAGATTGAGTTTTGAATCTCATGCTTTGTGTTCTTACTAAAATAGATTGCAGACTTCTCAAGATTTAGCCTTTGCCCGGAAGCTGCTTCATAGGAATTTATAATGTTGTGTAACTTGCTCCATTCTTGCACCTGAGCTTTGCAAAAAACTAGGCTATCATCTGCAAAAAAGAGGTGATTGACAGTCAAGGATCCTCTAGAAATGGGGTAGCCCGAAATTAATCCCTCCTACTCAGAATGGTTCAATGCACAAGTAAGGACTTCTGAGCAAAGTATGAACAAATAGGGAGAGAGTGGATCACCTTGGCGTATGCCCCTTGAAGGCTTGAAGGTTGGTTGGGGTGTGCCGTTTAGTAAAATGGAGTATGACACGGTTCCAATGCACTGCATGATTAATTCAGTCCAATTATTGTCAAAACCCATCTGATTTAGTACTTGGTGAATGAAAGACCACTCCAGCCTATCATAGGCCTTGCTCATATCGAGCTTGAAGGCCATGAAACCCACTTTGTTGTTCCTCCTTCTATTTTTCATTGAGTGTAATAGTTCGTAAGCCACTATAGTGTTGTCAGTGATCATCCTTCCTGGAACAAAGGCACTTTGGATGTCTGAAATTAATTGAAGCATAATGGATTTTAGATGATTTGCAATGACCTTTGCAATGATTTTGTAGAATACATTGCATAGGCTAATCGGCCTATAATCAGAGACCAACAAAGGGGTTTGCTTCTTGGGAATAAGGGTGATGAATGTGTGGTTTATTTCTTGGAATCCAGATTTTTTGTTAACAAACTCTAAAACAGCATCTACAACCTCATTTCCAACCCTGTGCCAATGCTTTTGGAAGAAAATCGCGGGGAAACCATCTGGGCCAGGCGACTCCAGAGGATTCATTTTAAAGATTGCATGCTCAATCTCCTCTCTAGAATAATTCTTGGTTACGATAAAGTTCATCTCCGGTGTGACCGTGGCTCTGAAGTGTTCCAGCAGGACATTAGGGGGCGATGGATTAGAGGATGAGAAGAGGTCCATAAAGACTGATTGAAATTCTCCTCCAATTTCTATAGGTGCTGTCAAGCACTGCCCCTCAGCTGTTTGAAGCTTCTGAATTAAGTTCCTTTGTTTTCTAACCGAGGCACACTTGTGAAAATATTTGGTATTTCTATCACCTTCAATGAGGTTATGTTATTAGAGACAAAAATGATGCATATGTTGTTCTTGATGTGAAGAAAGATGAATCCGGATAAAAAAAATCCAAAGAAGGGACGGAAAAAATTATAGAACCTCAAAAATGGCTAGGGAACGAAGAGAAAAAGTCCTGATGTGGGAGATTTGGCCGTGACTCCTGATGGTGCCGATTCCATATTTGCAATATCTGATTCTAGCCATCTCAGATGGATGATGACGAAAAGGGCGCGAAAGATGAAGAGCCCACCTGTGATTCGGGAGATTTTACGGATTCAATCAAAGAAATACAAAACTTAGTATTGCAGATGGCAAATGAATCGACAGATGAAGATGAACTTGTAGAGGAAGAAAAAGAAGATCAGGCCGTCATAGTGGAGAAGAGAATTGGAAAGAGACGAAGCGAGAAAGACAAAAACAAAACTCCCAACCATCCCCAAAAATCACTCACGTCTCAGAACCTCAACCATCCCCAAAATCCTCGTTTGTTTTTAGAGATGAAATTTTTTGAGATATGTGTAAATAATATTGAGATATATTGAGATGAGATGAGATAAAATGAAATGTGTGTTTATTTATAGAGATAAGATTAGTTTGACTTTTTTATAAAATATTTATGATTGTGAAATCTACAGCAGTTTATATAAACAATTTTATATTCCATTTTGTGCTGATGACCGCGCATGAACAGTAGCCAGTAGTTAATTTCTGCACATTTCGGTGTTTGATTGGACAAAAATGCGTTTTTTTCTTCTTCTTTTTTTTTTTTTAAGACCCATGTGAAACGCAGACTCCAGAGTACTTGTATCATGATTTGAGATAAACAGTACATAAACTTGTGAGATGAAAACCATTGGTACACAAATGCGTTTGTTTTGACAAAATATCTTACCGTACGTAAACTTGTGAGATGTTTTCAAAGTTTTCAGTTTTCTTCCCGAAAGCAAATGAGGAGTCGCATCTCAGATACCCCACCATCCCAAAATATCACAAACCCTACCCTCTTCACCTTCCAAAAATCTCTTCAGCAATGCCTTACTTGGGTCCGAGAGGTGGGCCAAGCTCATTGCCAACATGCAACAGGCTGAAAATCTGATGGGAGGAAAGCTAGCATTCGGGATGGATGGCGACACCAGGTGGGAGATTGACCCAGGTGGAATTTATTTCCGTTGTCTCTATTTTTTGTTCCCTCAACCAATTTTCGGGCCTATGAGGGAAGCTCAGAGTCATCTCCATGTTTACAGAGCTGCTGATGTTGATTTCTGGATTGGGTCTTCAAGGGAAGGCAGTTCCTCAACTCTGGTGCATTAGTTCATAGTGGAGCAATCGGTAGCCGAATCCCAACCTCTGTTTCAGTGGAACTCTCTCGATCGGAACCCCAACCACCACTTGTTTCTACTGTTGGGTGCCATTCCATTCCTAAAAGATGTTCCAAGGTTGAAGTAGCTTGATGGGGATGGCGTTATCGCCATTAGCCCAGGGCCATTACCCTCGACCATCGTCACCCTTTTCTCATGGGTCTATGGGATCTCTTCGAGTATTTTTTTTGGGAAACTCAATTCTACAGCCATGAATATCAGACAATGAACGTAAAGTCTAGTCTCAAGATAGCAAAGCCCAGCCTCAAGATAGTAAAGCCCATGATCCTCCAGCTTCTGGAAGTCGCCCAGATGCACTAGTCTATTTGGATAAAGGATAAATCACTTGTATTTGTTCATTTTGCTGTTATTATTTTATTCTTTGTAATATCATCTAAATGAGCTGTAGGCAGTAGGAAGAATCTTATTCTGTTAGGAAACCCGTGTATAAAGTAGTAGTACTGTACATCCTTTACGTGGCAATTGACAGAGCACATTTTTGCTCCTTCATTCAGGAAATTCCATAACTCTCTCTGCACATTATACCATTTATTCTCCTTCTTTGTTCCTTACAATGAAAGAAGACAGTAAGAAGGAGATTGGGATTTTAGATGCTATGTTGCCAAGGGAAATCGTGAAGAAGCCGTGAAGCTAGTATCGGATGGACTTGTTGATTTTGGTGGAGATAAGTCCAACACTAATGCCCACCTCCTTACTTGGAATTGTAGGGGTAAAGTATTTTTTGCTCACTTTCTGTTTGACATATTACAAGATGTTTTCACTGATGGGAGATGGTGCTACATTATATTATGGGTAGTTCCTCGTTCCAGCTCCCTCATCTTGCGATGGTCAAATATAAAAGACCGCCTCCAATCAATATGTCCACCATGTTTGGAGTCATTTTACTTTGACCAACCATCTACACGCTCAATGTCCTCTATGGTTTACCTATTGAAGTTTTTTTGCCTTGACCAGAATGGTATGCTACATGACGTTAAGCATGTTCTCTGCGAACTTGAGCTTAAAATTCAAGGAGTAAAAGTGGTGACGACTCCAGATGGCAGAGATCTTAACCTCCTCTTCATTACGGATAGCATGGAGATTCTACCCACAAAGACGCGACAAGTTGAGACATTGGAACAATTGCATGCTGTCTTGGGTGAATCTGTTTTAATGATAGTTTGCATTTTATCTAGTTGTTGTAATCTTTAACTTTGTATTTCAAATGTCTTATCTTATCTGTGTATTCAAATATGTAAATATCATTATAAATATAAGAATATATGTTAAGCCGAGATCACTTGAACTAACAACCTCAATTCTTCTAGCTCTGCCCAGCTTATCTTCCTCAGATCTAAGCTCTCAAGCAAGCTAAAAAGTACTCTCGACTCTCGAGTGCCATGCACCTTTTGCACGCAGCACCATCTTTCACAAATAATCAGTACTTGCCTGATTAACTTCTCTAATCACTTATCACGTGTTAATTACATGCGTGGAATTATAATAAAATCGTTAATTTTCATAGTATATGCTCAAAATTAAGGATACCCTACAAATTTAGTCCTAATTAATTTTCATAATTTGTGCTTTAAGCATACCCACAAACATTTATAAGTCTGTAAATAATTATATGATCTTTAATTTCCAAATTAATTATTTCATGATCCCCCGTTCACTTATAATTTGCTACTTGTCGTCATGACACTCAAATGCCATAAGATATACATCTATACAATTAATCCATTCGTGATGTTAATTTATTTATTTGTTTTCCTCCACTAGATCGGAATTAGACAGATCATGATCATCATGTGATGAATTAGGTGATCAAGGTGGGGAAAAAAGTCAAGAACCAGCTGCTATCTAGCTAGCTAGCTGATGAGGATAGTCAACAAGTTCCAAGAATATTCATGTGAATCCAAACATTCAAAGCGTGCATGCATTGTTTTAAACCATATATGCAGTAGTATATATATATATATATATTTTTTTTTTTTTTGAAGTCAAATTCTCATCTTCATTTCATTAAACTAAGGAAGAAATACATCATGGGATCTCCTCCAGAATTACAATAGGGTCAGAAAATGAAAGAGAGTCTTTTGCAAAAAAGTGAGCTAAAAAGTTGCCATTTCTCCTAACATGAGAAACCTCCCACTTAGCAAACCTTTGAAGTAACAATTTAGCTTCATTCATGAACATACTAGCACTACTCCAGCCTTCTTTATCACTCTTGAGAGCCATTATAACTTGTAGTGAGTCCCCTTCAAGTATGATCTGTGTAAAACCAAGGTCCAGTCCAAACTTCACTGCTTGCAACGCCCCATAAGCCTCGGCTAGTAAAGGGTCAAGGAATAGGTGTTTACTGGACCTCAATTTAACCATAACATGGCCTGCATTGTCCCTGGCTATCACTCCTACTCCAATGAGACCTTGGACCTTGTCGGTAGCCCCATCCCAATTCAGCTTGAGCCAATTCAGAGGGGAAGCCTGCCATGATTCTGCTAAAGTGCAGGCCCTGCTGTTTCTAAGGTCTCTTCTTAGTGTTTCCTCATTTAGTAACTCAAGAGTATTTCTGGCCTCCCTAATGATGACAGAGGGATGTGCAAAATCATCCTTAAAAATGAAGGAGTTCCTCCTCCACCATATCTGCCTAGCTACAACTACAAATTCTTAAACCACCTGTGGTTTCATGGTCCTTGTAAGGGCTTCAAAGAGTTGCAGCATAGACAGTTGAGGTAGATAGCATTTTTGGAGGCTTTTTGAACATGCACTCCATACATCCTTGGCAGTTTCACACCTCCATAGTACATGCACTGTGTCTTCATCTTCCATTCTGCATATAGGTCATAATGGTTGTTCCACAATGTTCTTCTCGAAAAGATTAGATTGAGTAGGAAGAGACTCTAGACATGCTCTCCATAAAAAGACCCTGTCTCTAGGTGAGATTTTAAGCTGCCAGAGCAGGCTCCATACTTCTTTGTAGGAATAATTGCTTGAGGCTTGAGACTTTTCTGAAAATATCTTTTCATTTGCTAGGTGATAAGCACTTCTAACAGAAAAAGTTCCATCTTTAGAGCCTTGCCAAATGATTTTTTCTTAGCTATTTAGGCTACTAATATTCAAAATGGTGTCAGCTTCTCTTGAGATAAAAATTTCCTTAACCATCTCAGTATGCCATTGCTTTGATTCAGGATTAATCAACTTTGAGATAGTGGCATCATTGTCTAGGACTTTAACAGGGCTTATGCTGTTTCTAGGGGCAGCATGTGTAATCCATTTATCCCTCCAAATATGTGTTTCCATGCCATTCCCAATCCTCCAATAGGCACCTCCTTCAACAAGAGGCCGGGCTAAAATGAAGCTCCTCTAGATAAAAGATGGCTTGGAACCTAATTTTGCTTGCTGGAAGTTGGAGGTTGGATAGTATTTGGCTCTCATCACTTTGGCTGCAAGAGTCTCAGGTTGCTGAATTAGCCTCCAACAATGTTTAGCAAGCAAGGCTTTGTTAAACACTTCAAGGTCCCTAAATCCCATACCCCATTCTATTTTAGATTTCCCCATCATCTTCCAAGAAACCCAATGAATCCTTTTTTTGCTATCTTGTTGTCCCCACCAAAAGTTGTGAATTACACTATTAATATCCTTGAGAAGAGAGATAAGTAACTTGAACACACTCATGGTATAGGTGGGGAGGGCTTGAAGCACTGCTTTGATGTATATTTCTTTCCCTGCCTGGGATAGGGCCTTGACTTTGTGAGAGCTAGTTCTCAATCTTACATTGTCTAGAATACTTTTGAAAGAATTATATCGAGCCTCTCCAACAAGAGAGGGCAATCCAAGGAATTTTCCATATGATGTAGCAGACCTCATACCCACAATTGAGAGGATATACTTCTAAGCAACCTGATTTGTATTCTTGCTAAACATGATTGATGTTTTCTCAAGATTAACCTTTGTCCCAAGGCTAACTCATACACTCTTAGCAGACTGAGTAATCTACCCCATTCAAAGGCATTAGCCTTGCAGAAGAGCAAGTTGTCATCAACAAACAATAGATGGGATATACTTAGTTGTCCTTTTGCTATTGGAACACCATGAATCAGGCCCTTGGCTTCAGCTTGATTAATCAGGTTTGCTGAGTGCCTCAACACACAACATGAAAAGGTAAGGTGAGAGGAGGTCACCTTGTCTTATACCTCTTGTTGGGTGGAAAGGTTCTTGGGGTATGTCATTCACCAAAAGTTCATAAGAAACTGTCTCAATGCATTGCATGACAAGTTCCACCCACTGATTGCAGAACCCCAACTTGAGTAGCATAGCTCTAAAAACACTCCACTCAATTCTATTGTAGGCCTTGCTCATGTCTAGTTTCAAAGCCATGTAGCCCTCCTTCCCTTCATTGTGTGCAAGGCCTCAAAAGGCACTATTATATTGTCAGAAATGAGTCGATTAGGCACAAATGCAGACTGGGTGCATGAAATGATATGAGGCAGCTATTTTTTAAGCCTATTAGATACCAGTTTGGAAACCAGTTTATAAAGAACATTACACAAAGAGATTGGTCTATATTTAGTCATCTTGGTGGGGGCCTTTTTCTTTGAAACTAGAGTGATAAAAGTGTTATTGATTTTAGCAATACTACCTTTGGAGTTTAGGACTAATAAGACTGCATCACATACTTGAGCTCCAAGGATTGGCCAATGTTTTTGGTAAAAAGCTGCAGGAAAACCATCTGGTCTTGGGGGAGCTAAGTCCCTCCATCTGGAAAAGGGCATCCTCCACTTCTTGTTGAGTGTAAGGCCTTGTGAGTGACTCATTCTGATCTGCTATAACTCGAGGATTCAGGGATGATAAGCATTCTGTTATATTCTCAGGGTTTGAGGTGGAGAAGAGGTCTTTGTAGTAGCTTTGAAAAAGTGCATTAATGCCTTCTTTGGAGTGAACTTCTTGGCCTAAATCATCCACCAATTTGTTAATTACATTGGTTTTCCTTCTTTGGGAAGCACATTGGTGGAAAAACTTGGTGTTCCTATCACCCTCCCTTAGCCACTTTTGTTTTGCTCTCTGCTTCCACCTGAGATTTTCTTTTTCAAGAAGTCTGTTTGCAACTCTTTTTGCTTGCCTAATAGCATCATTGAGATGGCCTCTTTTTTGTTTCTGTAGCTCATTTAATAGAGTTAGTTGAGCTTTCAATTCTTCCTGAATTTTGCCTGCATCCACCTTCCTCCAGTTCAAAAGTTTTTGTTTGCATCCTGTTAGTCCCTCATTTGTCTTCCTCACTTGGTCTTCTTCCTATCTGGGTTGATTCCATGCTTCCTTAATCATCTTGTAACAGTCCTCTCTAAGTGCCCAACTTGCGTCAAATCAAAAAGGCTTTTTAGACCTTGAAATGAAAGCCTAACTCCCATCTAAGGTGATAAGGAGTGGGCAGTTTTAGAGTTTAAAGCTGGGAGAATGAACACCCTTGAGTTAGGATAGGATTCAGACCATGTGTAATTACAGAAGGCTCTATCAAGCCTCTCTTTAATGAATGCCCCTCCAAACCAACCATTAGACCAAGTGAACTTATTACCAATGAAGCCCATATCACATAAGCCATAGGCATCAATAGTATTCCTGAAAGCCTCAATCTGGTTGTGGGATCTGAGAGGGCCCCCACATTTTTCTCCAAAACTGAGCACCTCATTAAAGTCCCCCAAACATAACCACCCTTCATGATTCGGTGGAGTGAGATCTAGTAATAATTGCCAGCTTTCCTTCCTTTTTGCTATGTTGTGGGATCTATAAAAACTTGTAAGTAGCCAATCCCCCCCAACTCCCTTGACCATTAGAGAAATATGGGTTCGAGTATATGAGTGGACAGCTGCCTCAAATTCCTCCTTCCAGAGGAGAGCAATCCCTCCACTTAAACTTTTGCAATCTACTACAAAGTTGTTTTCAAACCTCAGAGCCTTTTTGATACTTTCAACTTTGAGCCTTTTACACTTTGTTTCCATCAAGAAAATAAAGGATGGGAACTTTTGGTGCACCATTTGGTGCAGATCTTGAATTGTCTTGGGGTTCTCAAGCCCCCGACAGTTTCAGCTTATGCCATTCATTGTGATTGGTGGAGCTGTTCAACAGCCTCCACCATAGTTGCATTGTCCATGGACTTGCTATCTCTTCCCTCAATTTTAGTTCTTTTACCCTTTGAATGATCATCACAAGCTGAAAGGGAGCTAGAAGCTCTCTTTGCATCTTTCGAAAGACCTGATGAAAGGTTATCAAAACATAGGTTCCTTGCTCTTCTCTTCCATGATGCCCTTGCCTTAGATTGTTTCAAAATTTTGACTTGATAAAAAAAAAAATTGGTCCAAGGAGTTAATCTGTGATACCAGGTCACACTACAAGAAAAGACCCCTTTCCCAGCGTTTTAATTGGTCGGAATAGGTCCCTAAAAACGCTGCAAATATTCATTTTCAACGATTATGGGTTCGACGCAGATTGGACGCGAAAAAATCGTCGCAACTGCTCAAACTCGCCCGTTCCTGGTGATCGTAGGGAAAAAAACTTTTTGCGGCGATTTATACTCCTCGCAAAAACAGTTGAAACTCGCCGCAAATACCATAACCAAAACAACTTCTGTTCGCTGAAATATGTTGTTTCCATCAATTGACACCGTCGCAATATCTCATGGAGAAACGCTGCAAATAATATAGTTTACTCAACGAGAGATTTTATCGTCGCAAGGAATATTTGCAGCGTTTTGCCGTCGCTGCTATTATCATATATTTTGCTGCTAAAAAGTTTTCTCAACCTTTACCAGTTAGCATAGTTTTTTTATTCGCGGCTGCAGAAACTCGCTGCAATTGATTTAAAAGACTTTTCTCAACAGTCAGTATAATAGTCGCGAATAATAGTATTAGCCGCGAATTTATGCTGCCGCTAAAAGTATTTCTTCCGCCGATAAAAATCTTTCTTAACGATTATCAGACTAACGGCAATGGTGTGGATTAATTTTAAACTGTTTTTGCGGCTGTTAAAATTCGCCGCAAATGAGGAACTCTCAACGAATAAGTATCTTGACGCAAATAAATTTGTAAAATTCACCTGTATACATTAATTAATGCCGTTACTGTATACTCATTCCCAGCGATGAGTTTTTTTGTGTCGCAGTATCACTGTTCTTATGATGTTGCAGCGAGTTATTTTCATTTCAATTAGTCCTCTTCCAGCGTAAATTCTTACTGACGCATCAAGGCAGTATATTATATATTTATATATATAATCATTGCATATTTTCCAACCAACTAATCCTCAGCGTCGCTATACCATATTTTAGTATATCCACTTTAGTACTACATTTTGCCACACAAACTCTTTTAAATTACTGGTAACATAAATTTGCCTACACTTTTTTGTGCTGCTACTAATTTTTTCTGTTTACATATTGATGTATTGCAGATTAGTCCTCAATGAATTCCATTTAACTGATTAGTAAATGTCAGGATTGATAGAACTCATGACAACTTAGATCTGATTATTTTTTGCCAAAATAGTGGTAATTGTTTATCAAAAACTTACTAATGTCAAAGCCTACCTTATATATTTTTCAAATATATTCTGTATAGCAACTAAGTGTTTTCCTAAAGTACTAAACACTTCAACTAGTTAATCACTAAATTCCCAGGCCGATGTATACCACCTAATTAAACACCCCTGTTCAATGCATTGACAGAGAACTTCCTAAGACATTGAACATCATACTCATGCAATTAAATCATTAAAAACTGGAATCATCTCAAAATGTACCTGTTGCTACCCAATAATCATATGGAATACGTACATACAAACTACTCATTCATTCATCAACTTGGCAATGAATGTGCCATAGTACACATTTAATTACACGAAGGATGCACAATTTTTGGGGCATGCATGAGCAACTGCCCAGCCTACTAAATATTTTCCATGTATTTAAACCCTTAGATCATCTATATACACACTGGTGCATTCAAGTAATTCACATGTAGAAAGAGAGGAGAGTTCTGATTTCTTACACATTATCCCCTAACTGATATATAGACTTTCCAGGTACTCAATGAACTGGTCCATGACCTTTTCACTGTAATTTTGCTAAGCTGCACTGCTGAACACCTTTCTGGCAGGAGTGGGTGGGATGTCTTACAAAAACAGTAGGTCTAGCCCTCCAAGTCTCAGAGTCCTTGCATTGCAGCCCAGTTCACTGGCCAACATAATGGTATCATTAACTCCAACAACCTGCATTCCAGTAATTACCATAACATCACTGTAGGTACATTAAGAATTGGAATATAAATGATTTTTCTGAATCATGCATGCTAAAATATTCTATCACTTTTTACTTAAGAGTTTACCTCTGACAACTGAATTTTGAACCAGTTTCTTGTCAGTAAATTCTAGTGCCCTTAATTTATTAAGATGTCCATGACTGAATTGATATACATGCCACTTATCAGTTTCATGCTACAGGACATCTAACTTACAAGTGTTCAAACATACGTGTTTAAAAGAAAGTAATTTCAGAAGAGAAAACAGATTAGATACAGTTTTCCATCTCCAATCTCCAATCAGTGTATCCCTCCCCTCCTATGCATTTCTATGTTATTGTTAGTCCTTTCCCAGGTGCTGCCCCATGTTTGTAGAAGCCCCCATGCATTAGCTAGGGAGAATGAAATTAGAGCATAAGGATAATAAGGATACATGATGCAACAAAATGCATGGTTATCACATGTCTTCTTTCATTATTTGTTTGCCATACAAAATTTAAGAAATCACAATGAAAATCTTAATTGAGCACCAATTTGTTGCCAATTAACAAATATATAATTAAAAGCCCAGTTTTGTACAGTTATGGGAACATAACTTTAATGTTCCCATAACAGTTAAAAAAGCAGCCATGTCAGGTAAGAATCAAACAAAAAATCACACATTTTAAATCAAATCACAGCCATCCCACAACACCATAGACTTGTAGGAAAATCAAACCTGTTCAACATCTGTAGCTCCCTACCAAACATCTCCAAACTGCCATGACACTTGAACTATGTTAAGACAATATTAGAACTCACGCATTGTCCTATAAGTCATCTGGTTGCCATGAATACAAGGGGACCAACTCCATCTGCACTTCACTGTACCTGCATACCAACAATCCTGTCAGTGTGCATGGCAATATCCAACTAGACAAGTCAATGCAAAAAACCTGAATATTATTGGATACTTACATATTTGTAGCAGTTTTCATCTGCTAACCCTTTGTGTTTCCCCCCCTTATATTAATTTAGGAGCTGAAAACCCCCTACTCTGTTCATAAACCAAGAAATTTGACAAGACAATATGGAACTCCACATCCTTCTCACACCTGCCATTTTGCCTTCCACAAAACAGAATTTTTGCGTCCCTAAACACAATGCTATGTTATAAATTTGAGCTATATTGTCATATGGATATATATATCTATACATATATCAACATACATAACCCCTAGCTACCCTCTCCTCCTTTCCCAAAAAGTATGCACTAACATTGATCTCTTAATAACTATCAAAAAGGCACCCAAAAAGTGTCAAAAAAATGCCACTTCAATTCTTGCATGCAGCTCAGGGGTCACTGCCTCCCCCGAAGAGAGTCTCCTGCGTGCGACTGAAATGATGCCATGAAACTCCTCAGCATATTCTCAGTTTCAATTTGTCTCTCCACAACCACTTGCATTTCTTCCCTCACACGTACTAGTTCACTCTTGCAGTCGTCCGCATCTTTCTTATATCTTTCCACTAACATTGCGTACTCTTTATCTCGTTCACGATCCATTACTCTCGTAGACTCTGGTATCACCATCTCTCCGAGGCCTCGTGCATATCCTGGTCTGTGACCAAGCACCTCCCGAAAGACAGCACTAGCTGCCTCATCAGTGCGATTCTCAGGGGCTAATTCATCCATCTTTCCCTCCATCTCCTTCTGCACATCTTAAATGAAGCATTTAGAGTGCCATGCAAGAAAACACCCTAATTAAGACTAGGTTCATAATAGCCATTTGTCTATCTAGGCTGAAAGGTATGAGAAGACTTACATAAATATCTTCAGTGGCATCTGTGACAAATTTATCCTTCTTCTTAGACCAGCGGACTTCCTTGTAGAAGTCCACCAAGTTTGCTCCTTCAGATCGCTATTACAATAGAAGAATGACAGATTAGTTGGACTTGAAAGGCATGACAATCTGAAACTAATGAACTAAAAATCAACAACAAAAATCTGCATCCTTAGTCTAAAGTGTGCAGCCATTTTAATTCCCCTAGTTATGTGTGTTTTTTATTGTTTTAACTAACCCAACATGGTGCTTTCTCAATGGTTTTAATCCAGTATGCAAAATCCAAAAAACAATTGCAGATCTACATAAAAGTTAACAGCCTATGTTTTTAAAATATCACCTGCAATGCATTAAGTTAAAAAAGTACCGATGAGGCATAAGGTGAGCACAGCTATACATAATTCAGAAATCACAATCTGCAAATAGATGACAATCTAAAGGACATAACATGCTAGTTACAGATTCCTCAATTGACCAACCCCCACATTCCTATTTCTGTGTGGCTTAACCCCTAACCTAACTTGTATGTGGCCAGCTAAGGAAAAAATATAAGTATTCCATATGCATGATTCACTGCCCCAACATGTTGGGCCTCTGCTTTATAAAAAATTATGATACAATGACCACATAATATGCTCAATTTACCATAGCATGTCAATGTTAGAAAGTGACTTTGATGTTAAGGCAACAACTCACAATTAGTGGCTATCAACCATGGCTGCCAGAAACTAACAGGAGGCTAAGTGTTCAAATTAATGACTAGTTTAAACAGTTTTTTGTACTGCCTAACATCAACATAGTCCCAATGAAATGAAGGGAAGCAAATATCAAATACCCTTATACCTTTTCCTCTAGTATTCTCACAAAAGATTTACGCCCTGCAGTGTGATTAATCTTCAGCTTCTTACGATTCTCCTTATTTATGCTTGAGATTTTCTGCCATCATGAGAATAAAATGTTATTTTCATGCCAAGCATATAACCACTTTCACCCAACTATCTAAACTGTATATAACATATGGTATAATATACTCCCCATGAACATACCTTGAATGCATCACTTCCCCATCGGCCACATAGCTTAGCCCATACTACAGGGTCGACCAACTCTACACTAGCAGCCAATGCCTCATCATGGCTAGCATATGCCAAATACTTCTTGTGCAACTCATGGTGGAAGGCATTAAATCTCTTACGTAGTTGCTTCCAAACTGCCAACCGATGGTTCTTCAATTCCCAATCTAATTCAAAGTCACCCTACAAATATACAAAATTATTAGATGTTATCAAAATTTGCTGCAGTGGCCTTTCTTACAATTGCAGTGAAGGCATAAATGTCTTACCCTGACCCTGTCAATCAACTCATCCTTAACGGACTTCGGTACATCCGTCCATCTAGCATAACTCATGTCTGCGTGGTGTTTCAATATCCACGTTACTCGCGTTGTAAACATTGAGGCATTCTCACAGCATGGTGCTGTTTCCCCATCATTTATTTTCAAAGGCACTTTCCCATGCCTCCTCAGCTTCTCGAACTCGGTGCACTTAGCAGGCCCACGCCCGCGTTTTTGCTGTGCAACATTTGTTATAGGAACTGCTGCCCCATCCGCTAAAGCAATAAGATGGCAAAACGATGAATAAATTATGTACTTCATATAACTTAAATTATTTGACAGTATCAATAAATATAATGTGCATAGCAAAGGAATGTCAACCAAAGCTTCCAAACTACAATACTACTTACCAATATTGTCTCCATTAGAAATGCCTTCCAGTATTGGATTATGCACTTGAGTATTTAGTTCTACACTCTGTCGCTGTGTTGACTCAGAAATGTTCTCACCTTGACCCTCTCGCTGACTCCATCGCCAAATATTGTCTCTATTAGTGTCGGCTTCCGGTAATGGACTGGCGTTGGAAGTATTTATTTCAACACTCGGTGGTTGTGTTGACTCATCAGGGCTCTCGCCTTGACCCTCTCGCTCACTCCATCGCCAAAATAAGTGGAGGCCGTGGTCGGCCTCTAATTGAATATGGAGTAGGTCGTCTTTTCAACTTCAACACTCCGCCGCCCCTCATTCGGACCCCTCGTGTTTGGTCCATCTGGTTATCCACATTAGGTGACAAACAAGTCAGTAAATTAAATACTGACTTGGGCCATATGACATTAGAACGACAAGTACACTAAACCAGGTCATGCATGCTAAAATAGAAAACACAAACTGAATTAAGGCATATCTGATTCTAATAAAAATTATCCCTCAATTTATTCTTTCCAAATCTGTAATATCACACTTTAAGTCAAAAATTGCACTTACATATGTAATATATTAAGTGTGAAGAAGAGTCATCGATTATAAGTTGAATAACTTTATATCTGTCCAGGTTTGTTACTCATGTCTCTCAAATCTCCCTTAACAGAAAATTGTTGAATTAAAGATTTGCGTTCAACTGCTGAAAACAGGAAATACCTAGATGTTGGGCAAAATCTGAAATTAAATATGTCATCTATTTTTTGGGAGGAAAACACTACCAATTACACCATGCAGCTTAATATCAAATTCCAATAATTGTAACATCGATCCTCCTATTTTGAAACACGCTTATCCCTGAATATTGTTTCCCATTCCTAACCATTTTTGCCCTGTCTTAATAGAATTAGTTAAAACAACTAAATTTGACCAGCTAGGTCTTTATTGTTACACCATGAAATTTGACAATTTTCCTTAACCTATGCAAATGAATAAGTGACAATTATTTGAAAACTAATTGCCTGAATTAGTTTAAGGCATATTCAGACACTCAATTCTTGCCAGGAATGACCCCTACAGGTTTACCTGGGCTAATGACAATGCAACTCGTAACTTCCCACCTTACAAGGTTGGTATTCCAAGTGATAGACAATTTGACTGTCTCCGATTACTCAATGGCTGGTTACTGGGAATAGAATCACCTGCACAAATTGTCATCCATCAATCCACCAAATGAGTTGATTTAAAATAATGCTTGGTATAACTGACTAGATTTAAGCCACTAGGAATAGCATACTTTACACAGTTTTTCCTTTTCTTTTTTTTTACTTTGTACTCAAACAGATCACTATCTAACATTTGTCTCTATGATGTTTTCCCACACCTTCTTGTAGCCTATATAACTTCCACATAATATGCAAGTCCCGCTCCCATCCCAGCTAAGACAACTCACAACATGAAGTGGCAATTGACATTCCCACCCATTAGGAAATTGCTGCATGTATCTTTAAAAAGTTGTCCAAAAAAAAATATAAAACACAACTAAGAAATAAGGACCATCAATAAAGACTTTTGAGCAACATACCTGGACAGAGAACAATCTAGGAGCACCAACCATTCTGCTGTGAACCCCAACAATACCCAAGAAGAAAGCACTGCAGAATATATATGCCTTCCTCACTTACCTGGAATATTTTAGTCCATCTCTGAAAACTGAGCAAAGGCACATAAAAATCTGGGTTGTCGAGAGTTTGGATTCAGAAAGGGGAGAACTTTCCTCAGAAATGCCTTTGCTCAGGAGGAGAGATGCTATTTCTATGAAAAACCAAACAGAATTCTGAACTGAGTTCGTCTATATGTACTGATCAGCACCAACTCTTTACATGATGTCAGCTGAGTTGACATCTGCTACCTTATCCAATTTTTCCAAATTTACCCCTTTAATTTGCCATTTTCAGGATCTAAATTCCCGCTCAATCTAATTTAAGCGCCAAGATTTTCCCCCCACCCCACTGATTGCAGCAGCTTTTTAATTTACCAATGAACTTAGAATAAGATAACTATATAATACCTTCTCTTTTAGTAACGTAAGTTCAAAATCCTAGTAGCATATGCATGATACTTACATTTATCTTCCCGAGTAGCATTAAGCAGTTATTGACTCATCAGAAAACCTTTTTACAGATTTAGAAATATTGGCCAATAATAACACACCATCTTGGATTTTTGCATCTCATAATACTGGGAATGAAAATTGTAATTTGCAAATATGGATATCTTACATAATCCTTAAGTGCTACTACTTTTGTGGCTGTCATGTTGACCTTTTATAATTGAGAAACAACAATTTTGCTTTGACTTACACTTTCCTGATCAGTGGAATCACATTTAGTAATAATTTAAGAAATCACTTTTATATTGACATTAAGGAGTCCAACTTTGCATAATATGCTTTTCTCCTCCTTGCATCCAATATGGTCATCATATCCAATAAATTACCTCTAATTAAATTGCCTAGTGTCGGACTAATGGCAGGGGAGTGCAATGCAGTGCAACTGAATATTATTATTACATGCATTTTTAATTTATGGTGGATGCCCAAGTGTCAAAACTATCACTATCCAAGTGGTTGTTGGTCCTGATAGCTGATCTATATCTACCACTTCCACAACTTATAACATTCATTTTAACTAGTATTTTATAGTTAACATATCTAGTCATTCTTCCAATACAGGTTTAGTATCCAGTCTAGCTTGCATTAACTAACCCGATTGGAATGCATTGCCCATTGTTACTTCTTACTAAATGTTCATTATTTGTGTATTGCACTAGTAGTGTACTGCATTAATAAAGCATTGTTAATTGTTATGCATCTTTCTCCCTCTGGGCAGCCTTTTTTCTTCAACTATATAATGCACCAAACAGCAATGATAAGGTGGCTGTTGATAGTGGTTAATTTTGTCTGACCTGCTACCTTGTCCATATTACTAAAGATCTATACACACTTCACATTTGCATAACATATCTTAGAGTTAGTCATGCATGCCCAAAAATAATAAACATGCTCATTAAGTTGTATGGTTAGTCTTCAGATGCAGCTCAAAAATTGCACATGATTAGTATACTCTTGTATACAGCACATGCACTATTTCTCTACTTATTGTCAACTTCGACCAGCTACCTTTTAGCTACAACAGCACGCTGTTGTGAAAACTTTAGGAGCTTTTTTCGCCTGCAGTAACAGCACACACATCCATCACATGGTTAGTGAATAATACGTTAGGATGTTTGACTGGAAGCAACACAAAATTACTAGGGAAAAAAAGCTAATGCATGCAAATCATGTCAAAATTTAGCACTTACTACACCTGAGACCCCAACCACCACTTAAAGCGCCTTGCACAAGAATATCAGCATTACACCCCAGCCAAATCTGAAACTAATCGATGTGGGTCAGTTTAAAGTTGCATATATTTAGAGCCTATCACATCTAAATAAAGCATTTAGAGCTTAATCGGTAAATCTATATAATTTGACAGTAATGGCCATAGTAGAGTACAAGAAATGGATGCTTACGTTTACCTTTTATCTGTGACAGTAGGTGGTCTATTCCGACGCTGAATCTTCGTAAGTGCATAAATCTTCCTCATCTGAATATTCTGCATCCCCATAACCATCTTCTGAACTTGATAGAACCACCTCATCGTTGATGAAATCTGTGGTATTCTCACTGTCACGCCCCGTATGCACACCTTCTGGTGCATCAATACTTATAGGTTCTATATCATTACCTACACTAGGGCTTTAATTTATATATAAATGCATGGTCTCTACAGATTTTGTGCCGTGAATTTTCAGGATTTTTATGTTTTTTTAGTTTAAAATTTGGGGTTGGGTGTGTTTTCTTGGCTATTTCTGTTCACATTTCTATGTTATTGAGAAATATTGTGGGGGGAAAGATCTGAAATTAATTAGTGCAATGCTACTTTTATCATATGACATTATTATTATTTGCAATTGTTCTTTTCTTTTTTGATAATTATACGGATTACTGTCACATTCCCAGCAGTACCATAGGGAAAAAAAATTTATACACAGCAGCAGCGACTTAATTTTAATTTACTATATGTTTCTTGAGTTTTTAAACTTATGAGTACCATTTACCATGATGGGCTTGAAAGGTTGAATGTATTAAAAACAGGAATTGTCACTTTGGACCTTGGTTATATTAATGTGTGTATATACTTTATAATATATATATAATTGTTGAAGCAGGTCGATTGAACCTCATATACATATGTATATGAAGGTCGACACGTATGTCTAGTTAACTTCCCAATCATTCTTGACTGGAGAATGATTGGGAAGTTAGGGTATGGGAGAGGTAAAGTGTGTTAGGAAGCTAGGTCTCCCCCGGCCCTGATCCATAATTCCGATCGACCTTCACTCATGATTATATATTGACCATATATAGGTCAGAAGGATGCATGCTGGAACTAATTTCAAATATGCTGCGTACTGTCGTACTACACTAGAAAGCAATATCACATGAAAAAGAAACACAAAACAAAAGTACTATAAATCCAAGTAAGCGCATCGTGACCAAGAGGCAGCATACATGACTACGTATACACATAACAGATATATATGGTGCATGAAAAATGAGAGGATTATTTATATAAATTTTGTGAAGCATGGGAAGCAATGCATACTTACCACCGATATATAAACAGTCATGAATAGTTCAAATTAGTCTGACATGATTACGCGAAAAAATTAAGAGACGTCCCGCCCTAATTATGCAAAGGGGCCAAGC
This sequence comes from Cyclocarya paliurus, assembly GCA_029856935.1. Lineage (NCBI taxonomy): Eukaryota > Viridiplantae > Streptophyta > Magnoliopsida > Fagales > Juglandaceae > Cyclocarya > Cyclocarya paliurus. The sequence goes on along the minus strand of CM056947.1, from coordinate 36,425,091 downwards.
AAAGCGATATGAAATTATTAGATGTTCTGAAATAACGCCGATAATATTATAAGTACGTCGACAAAAATCTCCAAGACAAATAATCATAACATAAGTGTACTACGTACCCTGTAGATAAAGATTATCAGATCATATGCTGATCTGATTGGACATTAAATTACCTTGTTCTTTGGACATATATATATTTATATATATATATAAAACAATGTATTTTCACAGTCAAAATGAAAATGCATTAACCACAACCACTAGACTTCTTGCCCATTCACATGTAGATCTTCAATATCACTGCACATCTTATGCAGCCAATAGTAGGATTTGATTTATCTTACATAATATCCTACGATTTAGTGGACGGAATATATATCATGTCTAATGCACAGGTCTTTTGATCTCTTACACCAAATAAATTATCAATACCTTTGATGTACGGTTTCGAGATCACATGCATAACTTATCTTTAATTAATTTTGCAAGAACTGAACTAAAAAATAAAAAGCACCCTACACCTGTGAAAAGACGCTGCAAATTAAAGTCCTAATATCGGACTTGATGATGTGCCACCTTACCAAAATCTTGTGTCATTAATTGCTCAAATAATAGTCTTCTTCGAAACTTGGCCTGGGCTATTTTCTTAGATACACAGGCCCATGCAAACGATTAGTGTCATTTGCGTGGCAGAGGCAACAAATTGTTCTATCTAGTATATTAATACTAGGAAAGATTTTGACAAGTACTACTTCCCTACTGTTTTCAATGTATATATATAAATATATGAAAAAGTCTTTGATTATATCCATGCATGTTCTTGTCCCTACCCTACATCATGTGTACGTACAAGAAAACATTTCTGCGATAAAACAATAATTAATGAAAGTTATAAGGATAATTATAACCGATCGATATATATATATATATACAGGAAAGAACAAGGGGACAGGACTTGGATAATTTAGATATGTTAGTTACTATAAGTAGCTCTATAGTAAAAAAAATACCAGATTAAGGCACGCTGCAATTATGAGTTCCACTTTTGTAAAATCTTTTAATGGATAAGTAAATTTAAATTTTTAAGAATATTGTGGGCCACATTAAGCCTGCGTAGACTATCATTAGCCAAACTTGCATGATGTAGAGTTATTCTAGATGGATCAACATCTAACAATGCACCTAATATTAAAATGCATCGTTAGATATATGTTATAAATTAAACTAAGAAGGAACATACAAAGCAATGGAAAGTTATATTATTACTTATGAAAATATTAAAACATCTCCAAATTAAGGTACACTAGGTCTTCCTTCTGTTTATGTTTGCTCTGCAGTTGCTTTAAATGTTATTCTCAACCAATGTCATTTTATTCTGGCAGATTCAATGTCACACATGAGTTCTCTTAATTAGACATGAAACTCTATAACATGAACTGACCAATGAGGCATTCGGGAGATCAGTTATTGTTAGAAAAGCCTACTGCTTTTCCCAAATCCTTTGACTAGTTAATGTTGTCGACATTGTTAATATTACCATTAATTAAGGTTTATTATGAGTTGTGAATAGACTGAATAAATTAGGTAGTGACGAAAAGTATGATTAGATCATCTGTACCCTTCACCCAGTTTGCCAAAATATAAATTAATTTAAGCTAGGGATATTTTGTACCTATCCCTAGTACTTCCCTGAACACATAGCTTCACAATCTCTAATCTTAAAAATCTTATTCATATTAATTGCATATGTTGGTTATATATGCACATAGAAATACTGCTTATGATTAAATTTATATACGTTTTTCTGAGTAGTGTTAATAATTTGTGAAAGTGGAGGGCCAGGGTCGTGTGGATATCTCCTCAATGTCTGTTTTCCCTCTAATTAAGACTAGGTCGCTGTTGTTAGAACTGTCTGTTTGTGATCTGCAGAAGACAAATTAAACCCAACTCTACAGCAGCCCCAACTCAACAAACCGAGGCCTGAATCATTAAATCACAAGAATTTCACAACAGGTGATCTCTAATGACGTTATGGTTTGATGAATAACTCCATGCAGGAAACAATTCGTGGATGCAGGGTGAGTATCGGCAATATACATTACATCAATATTCAATGTTGAATTTAACGAAAAAAAATACCTTAATGCGCGCAGGACCTAATTTTCACAGCTATTCGGCTTTCTAGCTCCTGCTGCAAATCAAGCTGCTGGCCGGCTAATGGTGGGTTCCTTCCTCCGAGTCAGGAATATTCTCACGATATTTGAAGGATGCAGCTGTGCCGAATAGAGTGTAATTAAGATAACAGCCCCAATTTTGTGAAAATAACCCATAAACCCTAAAAAAATTTCCCAAATTGAAGACAATGGAAGGAAGGAGATAGGGGTCTCGACTTTCTGATGCCTACCTTATGATTTGGGGAACAAACCTTCAGGATCTTGCTTGGTAGAAGTGGTCTTCGATTTGGGAATGGAACGTCGAAACGAAAAAAAAGGGGGAGGGCGATGATGGTGGGAAGCAACGGGATAATGAGCCACGGAAACCGGAAGGGGAAAACGAATAAATGTAGGATTTATTACGGCGGTTTTTAAAAAATCGATGTAATAAATCCTCTTACACGAAGAAAATGTCCGACGGTATAGATGTCAATCAATCGCAGCGAAATAGTAGCCGTAATAACTCAGAAATTCGCCGCAACGAGTTGATGCCACTGTTCACTCGCGCTATGTTGGTGTATCCGCGCTATTATTGTTCGGCGACTTCGAATCTGACGGCAAAAAGAACTTATTGCGTCGATTTTTTTTGCAACAAATGTAAAAACGCTGGGAAAGGGGTCTTTTGTTGTAGTGTCATTTGATTCCTCATGGTCCTTTGCAGTGTTGTTTACCTTGATGGGGTCAAAATAAGACTGTTGAATCATGGGGTCTACCTTCCTTAGGTCAATGGCTTCCATTCCTAGCATATCATTGGGCCCCTTTGAAAGGGATAAACAGACCAGTGCTTTTTTGCTTTGCTTTTCTCCATATTCTTTTTTGAGTAACTGTCTTGGTGTTGACAATTCCTTTGTGTCCTGCAGGTTGTTTTGAGCAGCCACTTTTGCCTTGTCATAAAAAAAGTCCCTAGTAGGTACCTGACATTCCTCTTTGACTTCTGCTTTGCCACTTTGAGTTTCATCCCTGACCTCTCTTCCTGCCTTCCATGGATGAGAGTGAGCTTGGCCCTCCTGAGAAGCCCCTTCACCATATTTTTTGTATTGCAAATCACTATCCCTGGCTAATGGAGCTCTAAGCCATGTCCCATATTGTTGCTTACCATTCCCATTTGATACGCTAGTGCAGACCTTCTGTGGATGCTTGATGACACCACACTTAAAGCATACTGAAGGTAGTCTCTCATATTTAAAGGGAATCCATGATTTCTTCCCGTCCACTATAAGGAATGTGCTTCTTGGAAGAGCTTTGGTGATATCGATTTCTACCCTTATTCTCAGGAACCTGTCCCAGCTTATTCCTCTTTCATCTGCATGGACCTTTAGGACCCTTCCCACACTAATGCCTAGTTGGAAACCAGTTTCTTGGTTCATACAGTTGAAAGGCAGATTGTAAGCTTGAAGCCAAAACTCCTCTCTGTTGAATGCCACCTCATTTATGGACATGGATCCCTCAAAGGTTTGGATACACAAAAGCCAATGATCAAAGGACCAAGGTCTGCCCTTTATAACATGAAACATGTCCTGCTCAGTGTTAAACTCAATAATGAATTTGTTCATGCCAACTTTAGTGAACTGAATCCAGCTCTCACACTTCCAGACTTTGGCCATTGTACTCTTAAAAGCTTCTTTGTTAAGAGGTTTTTTTGCCACTATCATCAACAATAGACATAACGGACTTGAGTTCCTTGTTTTTGCCTTTGTGAGGGATGGTAACACTACCCCCCATTCTCCTTCTCAGTGAGACTCAACCTTTTCCATTATTTTGACAATTCTTCAGCCATAATCACCACTTCAGTTTAGTAAGGACCCATTGAAGGGACTAACTCTATTCTAGAGAGAAAACCTCACAGGAGAGAAGACCCTTCTCATATGCAGTAGTATATATGGTAATACTGCATGCTTCTTTGATCAAAATATTATATACATTAATTATATGGTATTTTCTGAAGTACTTAATTTAGCGTGTTAGAGTTGCTCTTAGATTCTTGGTTTAGCCGTATATATATAATTTCCTTGTGCGTAATTAGATTGACGCTAATCTAGGTTTTTTTTTTTTGGCATACTCGCTCGTAGGGAGATCATCCGTCAAAAAAAAAAATACCGATGGAAGGAAATTATATGCACGGTGCATGCTTATTATTTTGATTATGAAAATATATATTGATATTCACCCTAAATTTGATACAATATTATTGGTTAAAAGTTAGTACTTGAAGTGCTATATTTTAAGTGATTTTCCATTTAATTGATTGAAATTATAAAGCTATAAATATTTGGCTGCATGCAATGAGTTTCAGAAATAGTAAAAATAATTATATAGAATGCATTTTCTATTAATTTGGAACGAACAACGACCAACTAACACTTTGACTTTACTGTAGGTTTATTAATTGCACATAATATCTCGAATGTGCTCTTTAATAATATTCACAAAAGATAACCACCGAAATTCTTTATCCAATTTTTTTTATTTTTATTTTTCTATTTAATGATTAAGTAAGTATTTTTAAATAAATATGTACTTTTTTATATTTTTAAAAAATATTTAAATAGTTTAAAAAATATAAAAAATAATTTAAAATGTTCGGCAGAAGATTTAATAGATTGGACGTAGCAACGTCACTTTAATAATGCTCATGAGTATGATGATCTTAATGATCTTCTCATGATTGACTCAAGGGTATTAATAATTCGAGATTTTTAATAATTTGCTTTAAATCACTGGCCACTCGTTCATCAAGCGATCGAGGACGGAGAGCAAAAGGACAAAAGATTAATGCTAGCTGTCATGTAGTACTGTTGGAAGTTTTGACCCCAAAGTCCTGGTGACATTCAATAGATGTGATGATATCAGTGCTCGTCCATTAATTCTTGTTTTGCAGGCATGATGTCATGTACGTGCATGCGTGAGCTGTTGATACAGAAAGTCGAAACCATTCTTCAATTTTAGTCCTAATTATATATTATTTTCGTGAAGATATGCTTATTATATATTCTATTTTATATTTATATAGATATATATTATATCTATATATATCATATAGTGATTTTTACGTAAATTAGCACTTTAATTGTAGATTTTATTGACTAAATTGCATGCGATTATTCCGGTTGTTGTTTATACTAATATATAGGCCGGCTTATTTAAATAGAATATCTTAGAATTAGGTAAATAGTACGTAGTGAAATTGTTTGTGAATATATAGAAATAAAATAGTTTGAATTAAAATGTTTTATTAAGTTTTAAAAAATGATAGAGAAAAAGTTAAATAAAAATATTATAAAATTATTTGAATATTATTTTTATTTTAAAATTTAAAAAAGTTATATTACTCTTTGTGTTATGTTTGAAAAGTTGTATTAGATTTTGTATTTAGATAATGAATATTAGAAAATGATTAAATGAAAAAGTTGAACTAAATTTAAAATTGAAAATTATTTTTTATTTAATTGATATTTGAAAAGAAATTTAAGAGAAGTTTTAAAATAAATGTCATCTAACTTCCCAAACAATCTTTAAGATTAACGGGTGCTAAAAATAGAATATATCTACTTATATATAAAACGCGAATGATCCGTGAATAGTAATTTCGTCTAACACTTTTTCTTTCCATTTTACCCCTGCTTTTATTTCTAAATTTCTGTTTTGTCCCTGGTCTCCTTCCCATTTTGCCCTTGTTTTTATTCTCAAATTTCGATTTTGCCATTTCCTCTCCCAGCCGACAGCCTCTTTGCGTTTCTCTCGGCTCCTCCCAGCTACAGCAGCCCACCGTCGGCCACCACAGCACGAGCTCCACTTTCCACCGGCGACCACCTATCACGGACCCAGCCACCACGAGTCTCTCTCCCCCACCCGAAATAGCTTCCCTCTCTCACGGATTCGCCCTCCTCAACCCCGCGCCGCCGTGCGTTATCATCGACGTCACCGGCTATCACGGCAGCTCCCCCTCACACCGGCGAGCACCATCCCACCGAACCCAGCCCCTCACGGCAGTCCCTATTCCCCCATGCGAGCCTCTCCCTCCGCTCGGGTTCCTCACTGCTCATGGCCATAGCGCCACCGTCGTCAGCCTCTAGCTCCACCGAGCACCACCACGGGTCTCCTCTGACCTCCCCCTTCCTCCTCCCCTTGACTCGGAGACCGAAGCTCCTCCATAGGCCACGCGACACCCACGGCTGAAGCTCCCCGAAGCTCCTCCCTTACGTTTCGTCCAATAGGTGTGAATAAGAGATTACAAAAATTGTAATTTTTGTGAATACAAAAACAAAGAACAATTACAAAAATTCATCAGATGTTAAAGAACAATACACCCAAATTTAAAAAAAAAAAAAAAAACAATCCCTCCGTTCAAAAGAAGAAGATTTCTAAATAAATATAAATAAATTCATAACATAATATAAATAAATAGGCTCATAGTATGTGAAGCTGTGAAGACAAGTAAACAGAAAAATATATGATTAAGAAAGATGCTCTTACGTAATAACAAATCTAATATGTGCAGATGTGTAGAGAAAAAAAACAGAAACCAGCATATATTCCTTTATGTAGAGATTCACAATAGAAGAAAAAACAAACAAAACAAAGATTAAAGAGAAACAAAAAATAAAAATCAACTGGGATGCAAAATAAATAAGCCTGAAATCTGAACACGATAACTTCAAACATGTGAAGATATGTTCTAAGGAAAAAAAGGCAACAGAATCCAACAACCATTCACTAATGTACATATTCACAATAGAAGAAAAAACAAACAAAACAAGGTCAAACATGTGAAGATCTGGTCAGATTTCTGGAAAAATAAAAAAGGACAACAAAGACAATATTTTGATAGTCTCTACGCTTTGGAAAATGATTTTTATAAATTATTTGTACAGATATACTTTAAAAATATTTGTACATAGTAGTGATTTGATTTTTGTAAGTCGTCGTATTATAGTTATAAACATTATGTAGATTGTGTGTATAATATGTGTTGTAAACAAGATTTTTTAAGACAAAATATAAATATAAATCTGTTCATTTATATTTAAAAATCTAAAACATAACAAAATTGGTCACAGGGCACACGTGCAGCGCACGTTGCCCTTTACTAATATATATATATATATATATATATATATATATATATATATATATATATATATGAACTATAACTCTTCGAATTCAATAAAGTTAATAGCTGAATGCTGGTCTGACCAGCTTGTAACGGTTGGTAAACATGTAGATGAGGAGGATCTGATCTCCTATATAGTGGGAGGTCTAAATCCTACTTATCATCCATTCATCACCTCATTGAACTTTCCAATTCGTGACACTACTATCAGCTTGATGATTTTTAAGCTGAGTTGCTTAATTATGAGTAGCTCATTGAAGCATAAACCAAGCATGTTGCAGCAGACAGTAGCATTACTTTCTTTACCCAGAAGCCAAAGTAGCAACATTACAATAAGACAAAATTTTCTTAGTTTCAAAACTACTCTCAACAACAAGTCATGTTTCCCAACAAATCTTCAATACCATCTAATCAGCAAGGCTCCAAGTCCTCTACCAATCATAAAATCTTTTCTACAAACCGGCAACCATGTCAAATATGTGGGAAATCAAATCACCAAGTGCTCGATTATTATCATCGGATGAACTTTTCCTACCAAGGCTGCCATCCTCCATCTCTGCTTGCAGCATTAGCAATGTAGTCCCATGTTTCTCAGGAGGTTGAAAAGCCATGGTATTTGGATAGTGGTGCAACCAACTACATCACATATGATCCTAACACCTTAACCCTACAACAGTAGCCATATTAGGGTACAGACAAGGTGAAAGTTGGTAATGGAGGAGGTTTGCATATCATCCATACTTGTTCTTCATTATTTTCCTTTCCAAAATCAAAATTCCTACTCAAAAATATTTTAAGATGTCCCAATACTTCTTCTAACTTACGGTCAATTCAAAATTTATGTGAAGATAACAAATGTTATTTTATTCTCACTTCCTCCTCTTTTACTATCAATGACTTGCAGACCCATGAGACACTCCTCCAAGGACCCAGTGAAGCAGGCTTGTACACCATTTATTTACAGCACCTTCAATTCAATAAATCATCACCAAAGACTGTCCCTCCTCCCACTTTCACTGCATTGCTAGGAGTTAAAGCACCAATCGAAGTCTAGCACTCAAGATTGGGCCATCCCTCTAAGTCCATTCTTCATTGATTAGTCAATAGTTTTGTGTTTTCTATTTCAGGTTCTTCTAGGTTTAATAAACTTTGTGAATCTTGTCAAGTGACCAAGAGTAAAAAACTTCCATTTAGTGAGTCAAATAGTAGGTCTACATCTCTTTTGGACTTAATCCATTTAGATTTGTGGATCTCACCAATATCTTTTGTAAGGGGTTGCAAAGTTTATGTCATTTTAATTGATGATTTCTCTTGCTTTGCATGGCTCTTTCCTTTACATCACAAATCTGATGTCACTATGTGTTTTATTAAATTCAAGTGCTTGGTTGAAAACCTATTCTCGAGTAAAAATAAAACAGTTACAAATTGATAATGGAGGAGAATATACTTCAACCACATTCAAAGAATTCCCTAAAATACATGGTATCCTCCATCGCCTAACTTGTCCATCTACATTTGAACAAAATGGGATTTCTGAAAGAAAGCACAGACATATCACTAAGACTAGTCTATCTCTTCTTGCACAATCCAAACTTCCAACTATGTATTAGGTTTATGCTTTCTGAATTGCCACTTATCGTATAAATCGTCTCCATACTCCTATTCTTGCCAATGTTTCTCAATATTTCAAATTATTCAATAAACAACTAGATTATTTTGTTCTTAAAACATTTGGTTGCACTTGTTATCCCCTTCTTCACCTATATAATACTCATAAATTACACTATCGCAGCAAGACGTGTATTTTCCTAGGATATATTGCTAACGAAAAGGGCTGCCATTACTTGGATCCTCATATTGATCATGTCTAAATCTCCAGACATGTGGTGTTTGATGAACTGAATTTTGCTGCACCAAATTTTGCTGCACCATTACTTGGCCTGCAAAGGTTGCTACTCTTGTTTCTGCACCTTCCACTATCTTAGGTTTGTCTCTTCCAATCTTTGGTTCTCCTATTGATCTTTCTATTTCCTCAAATGCTTTTAATCATGCTCAACAACTAGCTCCTTACAATCAATCTCTTGCAATGGCCACGACAGAATCTGAAACACCTCTTAGTCAACATCCTTTCAAGTCTTCATTAAATCACTCACCTGTCTCTTTGACTCCATCAACTTCTCCTACCATTTCTCCATCAACTTGAGAAATTGCTCCCGCCTTACCTTCTCGTATGGTTACAAGGTCCTAAACAAACCCCTTAAAACCAAAACAGTTTCCTGACTACAAAGTCTTTTAGTCCACTAAACATCCTCTTCAAGCTCTGCTGACAGTCACTCTTCCTTTAGAACCAACAACTTACTCTCAAGCAGTGAAGGATCAAAATTGGTTTGATGCTATGTAGACAAATTCAAAGCCCTTTTGACCAATAAAACTTGGACTTTATGTCCACGTCTTGCATCCAAGAAAGTAGCGAGGAACGAATGGGTATTTAAACTCAAACAAAAATCTAATAGTTCCATTGACAAGTACAGGGCACAACTTGTGGCAAAAGGTCTTAATCAAACCAACAACCATTCGACTTGTCCTAGCTCTTACTGTACACCACAACTGGTCCATTAGACAGCTGGACATATCTAATACCTTCCTCCATGGAGGTCTCTATGGAGAAACCTAAGGGCTTTGAAGACTCTCAGCATCAAGATTACGTTTGTGAACTTTAGAAATCATTATAGAGATTAAAATAAGTACCTATGGCCTGGTTCATGCATCTCTCACAAGCGTTATTTGAGCTTGGCTTTGTTGGTTCTAGTGTTGACACTTTTTTATTCTCCTTTCATCATCATAATATTTGCATTCGTGTTCTTATTTATGTGGATGATATAATAGTTACCAGTAACTTTTCTACTGCTATTTCTCAACTTATTTCTACCTTGAGCCATTAATTTGCAACCAAATACCTTGGTGCACTCTCATTTTTCTTGGGCATTCATGTCATACACACCACTAATGGCCTTCATCTTCATCAGGGAAAATATGTGACAGATCTTCTTCATTGCACTAAGATGGTTGGTGCCAAACCTGCATCAACTCTTTGCTGTTCAGGTAGCAAACTCTCCAAGTTTTCTAGTGAACCTTTGCCTGATTCTACAGAGTATCAAACAGTGGTAGGTGCTTTGCAATATCTTACCTTGACTAGATCAGATATCTCTTATAGTGTCAACCAGCTCTGCCAATTTTTGCATTGTCCCACATCAGTTCATCTCACTGCTGCTAAGCAGGTATTAAGGTATCTTAAGGGAGCACTTTAGTCTGGTCTTCATTTCACAAAGGGCTCTCTTCAACTACATGGCTTCTGTGATTTTGATTGGGCTGGTAGCCCTTATGATCTCAAATCAATAACAGGATATGCCATATATCTTAGTTCATGTGCTACTAAGAAACAACCTGTAGTAGCCAGATCTAGTACTGAAGCTGAGTACCAATCCATGGCTCTCATAGTGGCTGAGCTATATTGGCTGTGCATGCTATTTTGTGAACTTCAAATTCTCCTAACTTCTGCTCCTTTCCTGTGGGTTGACAACATTGAAGCTCTAGCTTAATCTTCGAACCCTATGTTTCATGCTAGGACGAAACACATTGAAGTGGACAATTACTTCATCCGTGAGAAGATTCTAAACAAGGATTTATATGTTCATTATATTTCCACTTATGATCAACCCTTAGACATACTCAATAAAGGCCTCTCTTCTTCCCGTTTCTTACTACTTCGAGGCAAGTTGATGCTTTGGTCACTCCCCATATACTTGAGGGGGAATGTTAGACAAGATATACCACACACAATAGAATATGAAAACTCTAAAGATAAACCTCATTTAGTTCTGAAAGTAATGCAGAAAATCTAGGAATGATAGTTTGCATTTTATCTGGTTATTGTAATCTTTAACTTTGTATTTCAAATTTCTTATCTTATCTGTGCATTCAAATATGTAAATATCATTATAAATATAAAAATATATGTTAAGCTAGGATCACTTGAACCAATCACCTCAATTCTTCTAGCTCTGCCCAGCTTATCTTCCTCAGAAGTTCATGCATGCTAAAAGTACTCTCAACTCTTGAGTGCCATGGACCTTTTGCATGCAGCACCATCTTTCACAAATAATCAGTACTTGCCTGATTAACTTCTCTAATCACTTATCACATGTTAATTACATGCATGGAACTATAAATAAATTAAATCGTTAATTTTCATAGAATATGCTCAAAATTAAGGATACCCTACAAATTAATTTAGTCCTAATTAATTTTCATAATTTGTGCTTCAAGCATACCCACAAACATATATAAGTCTGTAAATAATATGATCATTAATTTCCAAATTAATTATTTCATGATCCCCCATTCACTTATAATTTGAAGCTTGTGATCATGAAACTCGAATGCCATAAGATATAGATCTATATAATTAATCCATTCGTGATGTTAATTTATTTGTTGATCTCCTCCACTACTCGATCGGAATTAGACAGATCATGATGATCATCATGTGATGAATTAGGTGAAGGTGGGGAAAAAAGTCAAGAACCAGCTGCTATGTAGCTAGCTAGCTGATGAGGATAGTCAACAAATTCCAAGAATATTCATGCGAATCCAAACATTCAAAGCATGCATGCTTATGTTAAACCATGCAGTAGTTTATTATATAGTAGTAATACTGCATGCTTCTTTGATCATCATATTCATGTATACATTAATTATATGGTATTTTCTCATGTACTCAATTTAGCGTGTTAGAGATGCTCTTAATTAGAATCTTGGTTTAGCCGTATATATATAATTTCCTTGCGCGTAATTAGATTGACACTAATCCCAGGTATTTTTCTTTTTTTGGCGTACTCACTCGTAGGGAGATCATCCGTCAATAATAATAATAATAATAATAATAATAATAATAATAATAATAATAATAATAATAATAATAATAATAATACCTATGGAAAGAAATTATATGCACGGTGCATGCTTATTATTTTGATTAGGAAAATATATATTGATATTCACCCTAAATTTGATACAATATTATTGGTTAAAAGTTAGTACTTGAAGTGCTATATTTCAAGTGATTTTCCATTTAATTGTATGAAATTATAAAGTTATAAATATTTGGCTGCATGCAATCAGTTTCAGAAATAGTACAAATAATTATACCGAATGCATTTTCTATTATTTTGGAACGAACAACGACCAACGTTCTAACACTTTGACTTTACTTTAACTCATTAGATTCAGCAGTAGGTTCATTAATTGCACATAATATCTCGAATGTGGCTCTTTCATAATGCTTATGAGTATGATGATCTTCATAATCTTCTCATGATTGACTCGAGGGTTATTATTATATATATGTGTTAGACTTTGATAATTCTTCTTCATTTTTGAAGTTAATTAATTCCATGATCTCTGGATTCGCAAGCATGATTTAAATTAAAATTATATATTAATGTGCTCGTGCAATTGTCGATCCCCTAAATTATATATGTATCTACCTTCATCATTTGCACGCAAGACACCAACTCAAATTGACTTAATTGGCTACACCCGTTTTTGTTTTGTTTCTTTTTTCCTAATTAGGTACTACCTCATGTTGACTACCCAATATAAAGACAACTCCTCGTGACACTATGATATACAAGAGAAATTCACAGTCTAATTAACCGATTATTAGCAACCACAAGATCGATCAACATTCAAATCCTAATTAGACTGCATGCATGCATGCATGCTAGCAAGCAGTACCGACATTCCGATTCATTCGAGATTATTAATAATTTGCTTTAAATCACTGACCACTCGTTCAACAAGCGAGGACGGAGATCAAAAAGACAAAAGATTAATTCAGAAGTCCTCCTAGCTAGCTGTCATGTAGCACTGTTAGAAGTTTTGACCCCAAAGTCCGTATAAGTTATAATATTCAATAGATGTGATGATATCAGTGCTCGTCCATTAATTCTTGTTTTGCAAGCATGATGTGTACGTGCATGCGTGAGCTGTTGATACGACAGAAAGTCGAAACCATTCTTCAATTTTTAGTCCTAATTATATATTATTTTCGTGAAGATATGCTTATTAATTAATTCCACGGATTAAATGTTTATTTATTTATATATATATATATATATATCATTTAGTGATTTTTACGTAAATTAGCACTTTAATTGGAGATTTTATTGACTAAATTGCATGCTATTATTCCGGTTGTAGTTTATACTAATATATAGGCCGGCTCATTTAATTAGAATATCTTAGAATTATGTAAATAGTGCGTAGTGAAATAGTTTGTGAATACATAAAAGTGAAATAGTTTGAGTTAAAATATTTTATTGAGTTTTAAAAAATAACAGAGAAAAAATTAAATAAAAATATTATAAAATTACAAAATTATTTGAATATTATTTTTATTTTAAAATTTAAAAAAGTTGTATTGCTCTGTGTTATATTTGAAAGTTTAAAAAGTTATATTTGATTTTGTATTTAGATAATAAATATTAGATAATGATTATATGAAAAAGTTGAATTAGATTTAAAATTAAAAAATATTTTTTATTTAAGTGTTATTTGAAAAGTAAAAGTTTTAAAATAAATATCATCGAACTTTCCAAACAATCTTTAAGATTAATCCCTGATAAAAAATAGAATATATATACGCACATATACATATATGAACTATTAGATTATGTTTGGAAAGTGAGATGAGAATTTTGTGTTTTGTTTTAAAGTTTAAAATATTATTTTTTAGTTTTAAAATTTGAAAAAGTTAAATTGGAATTTGAAAAAGTTGTATTGGGATTTGAAAAAGTTGAATTGTTTATTATATTTTATATAGGAATTTGAAAAGGTTATAATGATGAGATGAGATGAGATGAAAATTTTAAAGAAGATAAAAGATCCAAACATAATCTAACTCTTCGAAGTCAATAAAGATAGAAAACAAAGCATATTCCGATCTGTGATGTCTAGGAAAAATTAAAAAACAAAACTAAATTTTATGAACAGTAGAATAGTACGTGTGTAAACCAAAGAACAAACACGAAGACCGGCGCGGAACAGAAAATCTGGTAATTTGGGGCTAAGTTACTAAAATAAAATAATTTCGGAGGCCAAATACTAATTTTCATATAAACCTACTTTATAAAAACAGCTTTCAAACGTTAATTTTCATTAATTAAAAATTAAATTGGGCTACTGACTACTCTGCCACCCAATTTAGGGAGCTGCATTCCAGAAATATGCATTAAGTGTGCATCACAACAAATGGGGCCGGGGCTCCATTGATCGCTGACACATGTACAGATCAATCGATCACCACCCTCTCTCTCTCTCTCTCTCTCTCTCTCTCTCTCTCTCTCTCTCAGCCTACTTATAAATGGGAGGGAAAGCTATCGTTATATTTCATTTCAGTCAGTGATCTTGCAGGTACTCCGATCAGTCCGAGGGCACAAACAGAGATCGATCGTCTCCTACTCTGAATACATTTTAAGGTACTCATGAAGAAGATCAATACCACTCTGCCAGTACTTTTTGTTGATCATTTTCACTCTCCAATTCTCTCAAGAAAATTGTCATCAACTCATTCTTGTAGTACCGTGAGATTAGCTATTTTGGCAGCAAACAAATTGGTCAACTTCTTTTTGCATTTGGTAGCAGTCATTAATATGTCAGTAGTTAAAGTTGCAATGTATCAATATTTGAAAAGTTCGAAGTGTATTATATTTTTACTTTCATGTACACTTGATCTCTGATCACCTTGTACGTACATACTTTAATGGCCTCGACGTTACTGCTCATCTTGTATGCATCTAGTGATTTATTTGTTTCACAGAGATGTGGAAGTTGAAGATAGCCGAAGGAGGTCCAGGATTGGTGAGCCTCAACAATTTCGTTGGACGACAACATTGGGAGTTCGACCCTGATGCCGGTACACCTGAAGAACGTGCTGAAGTTGAAAGGGTCCGCGAGGAGTTTAAGAGGAATCGGCTTCGGACGAAGCAAAGTGCTGATCTTTTGATGAGGATGCAGGTTCCACATCTCTCTCTCTCTCTCTCTCTCTCATATATACATACTGTCATACATTATACATATATATATATATATACTAGGAAATGGTCAGAGTACATTAGCTTCGGGGTGCACATGACATAATGATTTAAATAAATAAAAAAAAGTGAAAAAGCCAATGACTTATTTGTCTAGGAAAAGAAAATATAATGTTAAAGAAAGATAAAAAATCAAGATTAAAAAAAATCTAAATTTCAGCAAAATATCTAATTGTGAGGTTATTAAGGATCTTTGGTAAAATATTATCATTCATTAAATTTTACAAGAGAGCTACACGTTAAGTGGTCAAGAGTCTTAAAAGCCTTTTGGTAAAACAGGCCGATCTTTTATTAAATTCTACAATGGAGTTACATGTCAAATGGTCAAGGGTCTTTTGGTAAAACATGATCTTTCATTAAATTCTACAACGAAATTACATGTCAAATGGTCAAGAATTTTAAAAACCTTTTAGTAAAACAGGATTTAACGGAAAAACAAGAAAAGTTAACGAAAAAATAACAAAAATTACTATTCACAGTTAGATAGCCACTTATTATAATAGAATTAATATATGTAGATTCTTAAGGATCACGACATTGAACATTCCATCATGGACCTTCATGAATTATCATCCAGCAAATATATATTTTGCAGAAGATAGATATTTTTTTTTAGTTGCTTTCCTCGGTCCAACATGGATTACAAGATATCAACTCTGTCAACTGGGTTCCCAAGGTTCAGTTCTGATCATGGTTATATATATATATGGACATCTTGACGAATTTTACTTAGGCATGAGAACATAGCATAGAGAGAGAGAGAGAGAGAGAGAGAGAGAGAGAGAGAGAGAGAGAGAGAGAGAGAGAGAGAGAGAGAGAGAGAGAGAGAGCTTACAGATCTAATGTACGTACGTACGTAGTATGTATGTGAGTCTATATATATATATATATATATATATATATATATATATATGTATGTATGTATTTATTTTGATTTATAGGATGTTTTCGCAAAGAAATTGTGTTTTAAGGTTACTAAATTTGACATTGTTAATTAATGGGAATGATAGTTCGCATAAGAAAACAAATAATTAAGCACGGAATTAGACAATTAAAAGTCTTAGAGCATTGAGTATTTTATTAGCTGGTAAATTATCAGCTAACCAAACTGATCATGAATCAATATTTTTGGATATTTATCATGAATTAACAATAATATATATATATATATATATATATATATATATATATATATATATATCTGATCTTCAATATATTATTCAAGTCATCATGAGTTTTGATTAGTTGAAGAAGCAACGAATTAAGTAATGTCAAATCTTAATTTATTACTTGTAGAACTCAAATTATTTCTCAAAATAAAAAATAAAAAGTTAAAATACAAATATCATTTTTTTTTAGGTTAAATGAGTCATTTTCTCCCTTAAATGGTAGTTTTTGGGGAATGATCTATAAAGAAGATTATGAGAAAAAGATTTTCTCGAGTTCTTGCTCGAATTTGAAAGTCTCAAATAAGAGAGAGATCGATGATTCATGTGAAATAAGTTATACAACATTTATTGTTGTCTGTATAAATATTTTGGATATTATTAAATGAGCAGTAAATATTTTGGATACAAATATCCTTTTTATTTTTCGCTACTTTTTCTTATATTATACTTTGGAAAAAATCAATGAATAATGATATTCATGCATATATAATACCACTCATTTTACAATCAATTAATGTAATAATGTCACTAAATGAAAATACTAATATTTTAAAACTGAATTTTAAATTTTACACAATCGTTCTCTATTTAAAACAGTGTTTTAAAATATATATTTTTTAAAAGTTGTATGTTTATCATTTAATGAGAAATGTTATATCCACAAAGAGATCTAAAAAAAATCTATAAATTGATGTGACTTCACATGATAATCAAATCTACTTTAAATGAAAAGTAACTTTACAATTATTTGATATATTATATCAAGTTACATTAATTTGTGAGTTTACTTTTATGAGATCTTTTTGTAGATGAAGAATATCTCTTTTCAATTGTGATTAGAATTATTTTATTGATCATGGGCCTAGCTCGTAGATGTTAATAACCATAAAAAAATACTTGAAAAATATCTTAGGATCATATTGTTCATGTGCTTTGGAATTTAGGAATCATGGGAATCGAGAAGATTTTAATTGAGGGCTTTGGAATTAGCTAGTTTTCACTAGTAGGGTGTTCATGTCACTAATTGATATGAAATCTTACAGCTTAGGAAGGAGAACCCATGTGGGCCAATTCCACCACCAGTCCAAGTGAAAGAAACTGAGGTGATTACAGAGGAAGCAGTCATCACAACATTGAGAAGAGCCCTAACCTTCTATTCATCCATTCAGGCCCACGATGGCCACTGGCCTGCTGAATCTGCCGGCCCCTTGTTTTTCCTCCAACCCTTTGTATGTAGTTTTTGCACCATTATTTTATATATATGTATACTTTTTCTAACTTCTCTCTCCCTAAAATATAATTTCATATTTTTACAATGGATCACGCTACTCTGCCGCCCAGCGTTTACCGCTGGGCGTACCGCTCAGACTTTTTTTTTTTAATTTTTTTTTTTCACATTTTTTTAATACAGTTAAATATTTTTAAAAAATAAAAAAAATACACCAATACACTTAAAATCATTTCCTTAATCACTAAATAAAATAAAATAAAAAAATTTTTGACCAGCTGTCAATTTGAGCGGTCAGATGGAGAGGGCATACAAGCTTTATCCTTTTACAATATGCAGGTAATGGCATTATACATCACTGGAGCTCTGAATGCCATTTTTTCACCAGCACACCAGAAAGAAATTATTCGATACTTGTATAATCATCAGGTATAATTTAATACAAAACACAAGTTTGTTTTTAAATAACCCAGTATTCAAACAGCCAAAAATGCACATATCTATATGTAAATATGTATATTGACTATCTATTTGTTGGATAGAATGAAGATGGAGGTTGGGGCTTCCACATAGAGGGTCACAGTACAATGTTTGGTTCAGCTTTGAGCTATATTGCCTTGAGGATACTTGGAGAGGGTCCTGAAGACGGTGAAGACAAGGCTATGGCCAGAGGACGGAAATGGATCCTTGACCATGGTGGTTTAGTGGCAATTCCATCTTGGGGAAAGTT
This sequence comes from Cyclocarya paliurus, assembly GCA_029856935.1. Taxonomy (NCBI): domain Eukaryota; kingdom Viridiplantae; phylum Streptophyta; class Magnoliopsida; order Fagales; family Juglandaceae; genus Cyclocarya; species Cyclocarya paliurus. The sequence continues at coordinate 36,406,500 of CM056947.1, read as the reverse complement.
TTGGGTCACGGTATGTATAACCGATTGAATTCATGGTAATATTACATGTATATGCCAAGAGAAAAGAAATATAAAGTAGCATATTCTAGTGTCCAGCTAGAAGTATCACCATATTGAAGTGTATATACCAAAGTTTGAGAGGGTTGATTGTAGCCCAAAAGTCCATTTGCCTTAAAAAATGATGAAAGCATTTTAATTTATCATTCAACCATATATAATCTTTACTATATTGTGAAAACTCAGAGGCTTCCTAACGTGGATAGGTACTGGGATTATATGAGTGGTCTGGCTGCAATCCATTGCCCCCAGAGTTCTGGCTTCTTCCACAAATCTCTCCAATTCATCCAGGTTCTTTCCTTTCACACCTTTTTGTTGAAAAGCACAGTTTGTAATTTGTATGAGATGCAGGCAAGATGCAATGATATTGTCTCATACTTGAGGTTGTTATTTATATGAGATGCAGGCAAAATGTTGTGCTATTGTCGCTTGGTTTATATGCCAATGTCTTATTTATATGGGAAAAGGTTTGTTGGTCCAATCACTGAGTTGATTCAATCACTAAGGCAAGAGTTGTACAACGAGCCTTACCATCAAATTAACTGGAACAAAGCCAGGAATACAGTTGCAAAGGTTGGTTAAATCCTTAGTTTCTATATCGTGCATTTGCTTTTTGTGTCATAAACCTCCATCTTAGATCCCACTTAAGCAAATATAAAGATTTCTGAAAGAAATAATGTATACATGAAACTTACACAATGTGAAAATTTAGGAGGATCTCTACTATCCACATCCTCTTATACAAGATATGCTATGGGGATTTCTTCACCATGCAGTAGAACCTCTTCTGACCCGCTGGCCCTTTTCATTGTTGAGAGAGAAGGCACTTAAAGCTGCAATTGATCATGTTCATTATGAGGATGAGAATACTAGATACCTTTGCATTGGAAGCGTGGAAAAGGTTGTCACTAATTAGTGTTACAACTATAGTCAAAATGCAATCATATAGATTATACCAGTTGATGTGTGCTCTATGAACTAATTTGTCAAGGTCATCTGTATTACAGGTGCTGTGTTTGATTGCCTGTTGGGCCGAAGATCCAAATGGGGAAGCATACAAGCTTCATCTAGCTAGGATTCCCGACAACTATTGGGTTGCTGAAGATGGGTTAAAAATTCAGGTGATGTGAGCATGTCAATGCAAATCACATATACCTAAAGCATGTATTTGAGCCTAAAGAGTTGCAAAATTTTGATCCACTTGAAATCTTATCTTTTGTCTAGAAATGTACTAATGATTCCAACCTTATGTCATGCAGAGTTTCGGCTGTCAGATGTGGGATGTGGGTTTTGCAATCCAAGCGATTCTCTCATGTAATTTGAACGAAGAGTACAGACTAACACTTCGTAAATCACACGACTTTGTGAAAGCTTCACAGGTCAGAATACATGTCAAATGCCCCTTACAAGGTTTGATGGTAGATAATGCTTGAACATAATCATGATATTTGGCTTTAACAAAATTGTGTCATTTTCTAGGTTCGAGAAAACCCTTCTGGTGACTTCAAAGCTATGTACCGACACATAAGTAAAGGAGCATGGACATTCTCAATGCAGGATCATGGTTGGCAAGTCTCTGACTGCACAGCAGAAGGGTTGAAGGTAATGCCTCACCTCTACTGAAATATGTGCATTCCAAAATCATAAATTCTCAACGTTGGTTTAAAGGAAAAAATGTAGCACAACATTTGCTTTTGTAGGTTGCTTTGTTGTTCTCACAAATGTCACCGGACTTAGTTGGGGAAAAGATAGAGACGGGGCGATTTTATGATGCTGTTAATGTCATTCTCTCTCTACAAGTAAGGATTCAACAATACTTATTCTGTTATTGAATTAGTTAACAAAGAACATAACTTGTTTCTACTTGCCAATGCAGAGTAGAAATGGGGGTTTCCCAGCTTGGGAGCCTCAAAGAGCATTTGATTGGTTGGAGGTAACTTATCCAACAAGCCAATTGTTTTGGTCTGTTCGTGATTATTACGAGAAAACATCGTGATTATTTGTATCTATTTGCAGAAGTTTAACCCCACAGAGTTTTTTGAAGATACTCTTATTGAGCGAGAGTAAGATATCTTCATAATGAAAACAATTGCCACAGAGTTGATCATACTTTGCTTCCTAACAGCAACATTGTGTCACCTTATAATAGGTATGTAGAGTGCACTTCATCAGCTGTTCAAGGGTTGGCACTCTTTCGGAAATTCTATCCCAAACACCGTAGAATAGAGTTAGACAATACCATTTCCAGGGCAATTCAATACATTGAAGATGTACAAGAACCTGATGGATCATGGTAGTATGTTTTTTCCATTTACATTCTTGAAAAAGGAAAAAAACAAAACAAAACTGCTCTACATATTCCTACAGATTGTACTTTTTTTTTTACTTTTCTTTTGGCTGATGTTGTTGTTATTAAAGGAGATAACATAAGAAGATCTAAGCAAGTTTAGCACTAATACAGGTATGGACATTGGGGGATTTGCTACACCTATGGTACATGGTTTGCTGTAGGGGGACTGGCAGCCTGTGGCAGAAACTACAAAAATTGTCCGGCATTGCGCAAAGCTTGTGAATTTCTACTATCAAAGCAGCTACCCAATGGTGGATGGGGAGAGAGTTACCTTTCAAGCCAAAACAAGGTACATAGGCAATTGGTTTTCCAATTTAAATGTGAATTGCTAAAAAACAAGAGAAAAGAAGAAGAAAATGAGGGTGAAGTGAAAAGAGACAACTAAAGTAACTTGCTCTTTGAAACAGGTGTGGACAAATATTGAGGGAAACCGAGCAAATTTGGTTCAAACAGCATGGGCTGTGTTATCCCTCATTGAAGCTGGGCAGGTTGTCCATCCATCATTGTCTCTTAAGTTATTCTGTATATTAGCATTAGTGCATTACATCATGAAAATTATTCAAGTCACCATGTGTGTAGAAATGGTTAAAAAGCTCAAGAATTCAGCAAACAGTGGATGCAGTGGAATATATTAAATGCATGTTAAAAGACAAAATGTACACATAGATGTCATTTTGGAGCTTTGAAAATTGAATAGAACCCAAGTTGAGTTGGAACAATATGTGCATATGAATAGAAAAACTACGACTCAAAACAAATTTTACAGGGATGAAAGTTGGCAACTACTTTATTAGGAAGCATCAGTATGTTGGTTCTGAATGTTTCTGTAAATTATTAGGCCAGGATAGACCCAACACCAATCCATTGTGGGGTAAGGGTGCTAATCAATTCACAAATGGAAGATGGTGACTTCCCTCAACAGGTAATTCACACTTATTCAGAATCCAACACTTTCAGTTAATTTATGTATGTGTTGATCTTAGTTGTTTGTTTTCCTTCTTCTTTTTCTTTTTCCTCTCTTCTTTTCTTTTCTAATAAGATCATTCTACATACCAAATTATAATTTCAAAGATAACATAATTAATGGTTATTGGCAACAGGAAATCACCGGAGTATTTATGAGGAACTGTACATTAAACTACTCTTCGTACAGAAACATATTCCCCATATGGGCTCTTGGAGAATATCGGAAGCAAGTTCTGTTTGCATAATATCCGAATGCTTAAGCAAGCCAAAGATAACATGTTAAAGTAATTTTCTAGTCCAAATAAACTTGAGAAATTAATAGAATGGTATGTTCAACAATGTATAGATCGATCATTCTTGAGCCTGAAAAATGGTAGACACAATTCTCAAGCAGTTTGCAAGATGTAATATATATGTGTATTGGTGCAGTTTCTTAGTGTAAGCATCTCCTTGAAAAAACGATTCCTACAACTCAATAATGTACTATAATATATGTGAAAATTAAATTTTACGTACTGTATGGAATGGATTTCAATGTATACTTCCTTTGTGAGAGCCAGCTGTATATATCACTAATTAATTTTATCGCATGAAATACTCTTTGCAAAATCTCCGTGAGTTTTTAGGCTCATCTTGATAAACTTCCCAACGTATCAAGATTTTATTGTGAGATATAGAGAAAGTGTTAACCTCTGATCTCTTCCACATTTACCCGCTTCTTTTTTTTAAGAAAAGGGAAATACTCTAACTACAAAGAGATTATACAAAAAAAGTAATCCCACAAATTGATGTGGCTTGATATGATTCGTCAGATTATAAAGTTATTTTTATTATAAAGTAAATCTAACGGATCAGATGAAGCCACGTCAGTTTGTGAGATTACTTTTGTGTAATTTCTTTGTGGATGTAGCAGTAGTCTTAAGAAAAACATAGCGCTCCATTTTCTCATTTTTATCCAAATATAAGTTTTTTCCCTCTCAAAATAGTCTTCATGTTAATCTATAGTCTATTAATCCAACAGAAGAATGTCCTTTTAAGTTTTTTCCCTTTGCCATATATTAGAATCTGAACTTTTTTGATTTTGCCAAATTAGAATTGTGTTCATTGGTCCTTTGCCAAATTAGTCATTCCAAATTAGTCTAACCATGCTGAATTTAATGGTATGGGTATCTAAGAGTCAACTTTTTCCCGTCAAGTCAAGCATAAATTAAAAGCTAGTGTCCAAAAATAGTTGGAAAAGCCTACAAATTGAAATTAAAAAATCAACCAAAGAAGTAAAAAAATCTAAAAGTAAACTAAACAAAGAGAGGAAATTTAAGTGGACCATTTGGAGGGATCTCTTGCCCTATATTGGAGATAAGGTTACTACTTTGCTTTAAAACAACCCAAAATCAAATCAAAACATATGAAGAGATGGGAAATGCATGGAATCTTCGGCATTAGGTTTATAATAATGATCTGATCATAATAAGAAAATGATCAGATTGAAAACTATAGTAATTGTAGTAATCATAATTAATATTGTAGTTATCGCAATAAATGTCAATTAGCTTGAGTCATGGGATTCCCAATAGTATTTAAATGTTGATCGTAAATTTGCTACCATTTCCTACAGTAGTCAATAGCTTTCCACATGAATTATTATTATTATTATTATTATTATTATTATTATTATTATGAAATCAGTAAAACTTTTATTCAACTTAACTCATCAAAGAATGAATACATGGAGGAATTCCCTCCAGAACAATGCTCTCCTCAGAGAGTTTAAGTGCATTTTGTGCAAGGGCATCAGCCACACTATTGAACTTCCTAGGAATGTAATTAACAGACCACTTCTGCATCTTGTTCAACATTGTTTTAATATCTCTAATGATCATCCCAGCTGAACTCCATTTGTCTGAAGAGCTTTTAATATCATTCACCACCAGCTGTGCATCTCCCTAAAAAATAACTTGATTCAAACCAAGCTGCTCGCAAAGGATCATTGCTTTAAGTGCAACAAAGGATTCATGGCCATATATGCATCAGGAAACAAGTCCCTATGTGATCTTAGTGTGGCCACCACTTGACCTTCCCAATCTCAGACTATAACCCCAACTCTCACTTTGCAATGTGTTCTATCAATAGCTGCATCCCAGTTGGACTAGCAATATCATTCACAACAACAGGTTTCTTAGCAACTTCCTTGTAATCAATGACAACTTGATGAGTCAACTGCACTGCTATTTCTGGGGCCAAGAATTTATCCTCAAAGACCAGCCAGTTTATTCTTTTCCATAAGTGATAAACAATTGTAGCAAAATCTACAACTTCATCTTCATTAACTATTGAGAACATGTAAGACAATATCTTTGAAAGATGTCTCCATAACATGTAACACCCGTCCTTATGGTGGGTGTTTTTACAAAATATTTTAGAAAGGACGACGGGAATTACCTTTCGATTTAAAACATTTTACTTTCCTTCCCAAGGTGCAAGACTCTACATTATAAAATAAAATGTGCTTTTATAATAAAAGAGGTTTACAGCGGAAAATATTAATCTTAATATAAAAAGGCCTTTTATACAGTTAAGATTGTCGTGCATAGACGTCCGTACTCTTCCCCTTTGGCCGTGTCCGTCCCGAACGTACTGCTCATTCAGTTCCTGTGGGGGAGGGACACACATAAAAACTAAAATGAGTCGAATACTCAGTAAGCATTATTTCATACGGTTAAAATATAGCAACATAGGTTTTCAGTCATACATTTATCATTCCATACATAATATACGTACATGCATACATGCTTTCATTCGTAAACATCAGTGGACAGGAGTTTTCTTCTTTAAACATGCTTTTCTTTTCGTAAAACATTTCCCCCATCACTGCCTTCATTTCTTAAAGAATGCCATGCATTCATACATACTTTTCTTTTCACTTTCATAGGCCAGTGCACATTTTTACGTCTCGCATGCTAGGGTTAGCGACCCTATGGCCAATGGATTCGCCCGTGGCCACGGGTTGGAATCCTATTCCGTCAGGGATGCAGTACTAGGTGCACTACCAAATACTACTACCCAGCATTGCAATCTGCCTATTCATTTATTTGGGTACCCATTTCATTCATGTGACCGTTACATAGCTTCATACATTCATTATGCCATATGCATTTCTTTCATTCATTCTTTCATTCATGTTAGCTCTAAAGGGCTGGAGCTTTCATTCGTTCATTTGCATGGGCATGAGCTTTTATCTTTTCATTTCTTTTCATTCATTTCATGTTTTCATGAGAAAATGTCATTTCATGAGAAAACGTTCATTTCTTGAGAAAACATTCTTTTTGTGAGAAAACGTCGTTTGGGACGAGAGCCCGAAAAATATTTTTTCGTGTCATGCCTTTTCTTTGAAAATACGTACAATAGATACTGCGTATAATCATCCATTCACATGCGTACAATTAATACTTTTGAGTGCGTGAAGAGGGGCTGCTAAAGAGGGTCGTACATACTTATACTTTAAAACGTTATTCGTGTTGCCCTTTAAAAGGGGGAGCATTTCTTTTCTTCGTTTTCAAAAGGGAAAGCTGTTCGTTTTCTTTTTCGTATCCTTTAGAAAACTCTAGAAAGGTATGAACATAATACTTACCTGGATTCCATGCTACTTTCATATCATGCAGTCCATTCATGAGCGTGTCAGATGGCAACCTACATGCATAAATAACCTTAACGTCAGTCTCTATCTAGCACATAAGCAACTGAACTAGAAGTAGAGTTATGCTTTACTTAGAACACTCTCCTTCTATCCCGTGTTCTTTCATGTCCCTTACTGTGATAAAACCTTTGGGGACCCATTATGGTCTCTACTTCCTTTAATCTTGACGTTCTACTTTGAGTGCTTACTCACTAAGGTGAACTCATGATTCACCTTAGGATTAAGACACTACGACATTTGCTTTGTTCTTTTTATTTACCACATTCCGACGCATGACTCAAAACTACTAAGTCATGCATCCCATTCTTAGACAGTACACTCATCATTACCTTCATGTATCTTAGCTCACTCTAAATCTCATGACCATCCATACACGTCACACGGCTCTAAGCCATTTCTAGGCTTAAGTACCGTGTAACCATACATAGGACAGATTACCCATTATATACAGTGAATTCATCCGGCACATGTGTCTAACCAGATTACACACGTACCTTACCCTTTTATCACCTAAGACCAACATATAGTACATTGGTCACAGGCTCGTATGGACAAGCGCCATACTCCGTTACCAACCTTCTTTTACTCGGCTAGCACGACTTTTCGTGCTACCCGTCCCTTTAGACAGTTCATCCTAACACTTGACACAATAGGACTCTATTCATAACTACACTTTACGTCACGCCATATAGCTCGAGACTGTTCCCAAGCTATACTGTGATCTCGTCACATCACCTCACATTCATCCTAGGTCATCATAGCACAACTCCATGATTGACCACGTCACTTCATGACGTTGCCCAGTTATGCTTCCGCTACACTACTCTGATACTTTTTAGCCATTTCGCACTTACTCCTAGCTGCAAGCCGATTACACGACGACACCCATCGCCTTAGACTACAACCACGTCACTCCTACAACACATAAACCACAACCCCACTTCATAGCACAATTCCTATCACTACACAGCACACTTCCCAACTACGCCTAACACTTCACGTCACGACACATCACAACACCTTACTATACAACACTGCACAATACTAACAGCACAGTCCACAACCCAACCAACCAATTAAAATCTAACATAATTAGCGAGGAATAGAGAGTTATACCATCGACGGGATAGCCCATGCGTAGCTCGCTAACTGTCACAGTCGAAGACGCCGGAAAGGTCATACGTGGTGGTTACACCACATACGGTGACCGTTTAGGCGTTTGGATAGCTAGGTGTGGTCTTAGAAGGGCCTAAGGTGGCCTCATGATGGTGGCAAGGGGTGTAGCACAGTGGATTTGGCCGTGTACAGTGGCGGTTAGCCACACGCAGTGGCTGTTCATCACGTGCACTGGCTACCCACTACATAAAGTGGTGGTTTAGGCTTAGGGTTAGGCTAAGGGAGGTTGCTGGTGGAGCCGTGGAGGCTTGGTGGTGGTCGTGCAGCAGTCCACGGTGGTGGAAGGAGGGGCTGGTCGTGTGTGAGAGGGAGAGGTGCCGTGGGAGAGTGAGAGAGAGTGTGGGAGCATGGGTGGCATAATGGGGCCGTGGGTGGTCGGGGTAGCTTGATGGTGGCCTGAGAATATTGGAGAGGGTGGTCACATGCCGTGAGTGGCGGCGTACGGCGGTGGATTTAGTCTAAGAGGGTGCGGCATCCATGGGAGAGTGAGGGAAGGTGAGCCTGCATGGTGGCTCGGCTGGACGTGGGGATGGCTGTGAGAGGTGGTTGGTGGCCAAGGGAGGTCCCGGTGGTGGTGACACGCCATGGGTGGCGGCGTACGGCGGTGCAGAGGACACCAAGCTCATTCAGGCTGTGCACTACCGAGAGAGAGGAGGAGAGAGCGTGGGAGAGTGAGACCGGTGGGAGGAGACTTGCAGGAGGGAGTAGGTGTCGGTGGAATGTGCGGTGAGGCTCACCGGTGCACGGCGGCGCCGGGCTGGGGGCTGGAGCAGTTTGAGGGTGGGTGAGGCTATCGTGCAGTGCAAGCCGAGAGGGAGAGGGAGGAGAGAGAGAGCTGGGGGAAAAGTGAGGGAGAAAGAGAGAGGGGCTGGGATTTATCCTAAATCCAATTGCCTTGGGATCTACAAAACAATCTAACAGTGACCCTTAAACACTGATTTGAAAACGCGTAAACGTTAACTTAGTTAAAAGCATTGAAAGGAATTAAGATAGAATATTATTTTAAATAATATTCATTCATCATTAATAAAATGATGAAATCTTACTTAAAATATTTAAGAGAATAAAACCATTAAATTAATTAAAGATTCCATCATTATTTAAATCATGTAATATTTTAAATAACTGAAATCATTTATATAAAATGATTCTCCACAATTATAATATCTTTGGAGCTCTTCAAAGACATTATAATTGAGTTATTTAAAATATTACTTAGTTAAATAACAAATGAGAATCTTTCATTTAAAATACACATAACTTTAAAATACAAAACTAGTTTTATAAATCACATAGTATCTTTTAAAACACGCCATCGGGGTCTGGCATGTATAACGGGGCTCTTAGACACTGAGAGAAACAGACAATCTATCATATCAGACGTAATTGCTTACGTCAGAAAGAAGGAAGGAGCAGGGTATTACATAACAACTATCTTTTAAAGCCTCTTGGAACAAGATCTTCAAGCATCTTGAATTGAAATACATGACCACCAAGCATGAGAGACTGTTTCGGGATCTGTTTTACACACTGGACAAAGTGGTGATTCAAAAATTTTCCTCTTGAAAAGGTTCTAATTTTTAGGCAATGACTCATGACATGCCCTCCTGATCAACATCATAACAACATTAGGGATTTCCATCTTCCAGAACTTATTGAGAGTGGCACAGAGGAAGGCAAGGTGACGATGGAAAAACCAATTGTATATTATCAGAGATGCTTTTATGTATACACAGTATGCACTATATATAGACTACAACGTGCAATGAAGAATAAGGAATATTCTGACAGTGTTAACAATCCTAACAGAATGAAAGGTGGACCACTATATTTAATCTGGTGGAACCTTGGGTAGCAGCGTCTGTTATGAGCTCAATAGCCCCCCGCAAGATGGAGAGTAAATATTGATTACTCCCATCCTGGACAACAATCGATTAAATGTCGGGGAATGTATCGGTTTAGTAAGCAAATCTGCTAACTGAGCAAAGGAAGGAACGTGTGCAGTGGAGATTTGGCCAGTCAATATCTTGTCTCGAAAGAGGTGGCAGTCAAGCTCGATGTGTTTCGTTCGTTCATGAAACACAAGATTTGTAGTGATGTGCAATGCTGCCAAGTTATCACAATACAAGGTGGCGGGTGTAGATATGTCAATGCGTAAGTCATGCAGAAGGTAATGTAACCAAGTGAGTTCACAAGTTACAGCAGCCATGGCAAGGTATTCTGATTTAGCCGAAGAATGAGAGATGGTGTTTTGCTTTTTTGACTTCCAGGAAATGAAGGAGTGACCAAGAAATACACAGAAGCCAATTCTGGATTTTCTTGTGTCGAGACAATTGGCCCAATTAGCATCAGAGTATGCAATGAGTTCAAACTTAGAGTTGTTGGATAAGAATATTCCCTGACCTGGATTTTCTTTGATATATTTGAGTATTGTGATGATGGCATGGTAATGGGGAACTCATGGCTTCTCCATAAACTGGTTGAGCAGATTAACACTATAATTCAGGTCTGGTCTTGTGTTGGTGAGATAAAGCAATTTGCCAACTAATTTTCCGTACAAGGAGGGGTCATGAAATAAGTCTCCATCATCCATGGTGAGCTTGATATTCGGTTCCATGGGCAAGGGGGATGACTTGGCTGCTAGTAAACTTGTTTCAGAGAGTATGTCTAGCACACACTTGCGCTAGCAGAGCTAAATTCCTACCTTTGAGTGAGCTATTTCCATGCCAAGGAAGTATTGGAGTGGACCCATCGTTTTAATCTCGAACTTGGAGGCAAGAAATTGCTTTACATCATTGCTAGAAGTGGAGTCTGAGCTTAATAAAATTATGTCGTCGACATAAATGAGAAGGGCAACGAATGAACCATGTGTTTGCTTTGTGAATAAACTATAATCTGCTTTGGATTGTATGAAGCCGAATTTAGCTAAGGAGGAGGACAGCTTGGTGTTCCATTGTCAAGATGCTTGTCACAAACCATAGAGGCTTTTGTGTAGGTGACAAACCTGGTTTTTCTTGGCTGAGAGATTGTAACGCCTCGTCCCCAAGGGTCTGGAGAGTTAACTCATGTTATCGGATAAACAACTCCAATACTGCTAATATACTTTCGAAATCTCCAAATCAAATGTAAACACTTCAGATTTAATTAACCACACATACTCATATATCAAATCCTCAATACAATAACCTAAAAAAAATCAACTTCTCTACATGTCACTTAAATTCACATTTCAACAATATAATTAACAAAAAATCACCAATACTTATCGAAAGCTTCTATGCTTAATTCATTGTTCTGAACTCATCTCACCCATGCTCCATATTCTTGATCCTCAGCTGAAATATTCAAGTTATCTGAAAAATATTGTGGAGATAAAGGGTGAGATATCAACAACTCAGTAAGCAGAGAACATATACTAGTATGTAAACATGAGCATTTATCAAAATTCAGAATGTTGAACAAAATATTTTCTTTCAAAATGCAGAGTCATAATACTTGTTTTCAGAATGCATAATCGAAACATGTTACCAAAAATTTAAGAGCGAAACTCTCAAAAAAAATTCTTATTCAAAATTCTCTTTGGCAAAGCATAATTGAACATCTTCATCTTATCTTATCATATCAGAACAGAGACCATGTTTAACCCCCGTGATAGGGTTGTGCATTCTGCGGAAAGCCAAGCAGAACATAAATCACCATAAATATCAATGCGATTGCACTTAGAATAGAAAACCACTATTATATCCTGTGGTGGGCCAGAGGTCACTATTGTATCCCGTGACAGGGCCAAAGGTCACTATTGTATCTCGTGACAGGGCCAGAGGTCACTATGATATATCGTGACAGAGCCAGAGGTCACTATTATATCCCGTGACAGGGCTAGAGGTCACTATTATCTCCCGTGACAGGACCAGAGGTCACTATTATATCTGGTGACAGGACCAGAGGTCACTATTGTATCCTGTGATAGGGCCACATATCAAAACAAAACAGAATCAGAAACACATCAGAATCAGAGCGTCATGCCAAATGTTTTTCAGATGCCACATCATACTAAAATATAGTACTGAACAAATTCAGATCATTTCACATTTTTCAAAATAAATTCAGAAAATCTTCACATCACATGGAAAAATTATCAATTTTCATATTCGTTCTCTTTTGTACAGTTCAGAAATAAAATATCAAAAAGTTCATGTCTACATCAGTCATAACAAAAAATACTTTATTCTTATACAAAATCTCATGAGCAATGCAGAACAAATAACTGAAGTCGTTTCACATTTCTTTTCACAATACAACATGCACATTTTCAAAATTGACCTCAATTCATTTTATTTTATATGCAAAGTTTAGTATAGGAACCCCGCTTACCCTTCTTAGCTTTCGAAAATTTTCTCAACAATGCCGAACAAATATTAATCGTCAGCTAAAAGATAATCACGTAAATTTTCATAAATTTCCAATCTATCACTTATTTCGATATTTAAGCCTAAACTTATAAAATAACCTATTTTTAATTCCTCAAAACTTCAAATTTTCATAATTCCTAAAATACCACCATTTCCCAAAACCATCAATATCCCCATAACTATTAAACATAGAAAATTTCTAAAATTGCATAGGAAAATATTAGTAATAGATACAATTATGCCTTAAAATACATTTAAATCGTAAAAGTTATTTGAAAAAATACTTACAGTACTTAAATGCAAATCTCAGAAATATCAAGCTCACGAACACCAAATTTAACGTCAAAATCAGCTCGAAATAAAATCACCAAAAATCATAATTTTTGGGATGAAAAAGAGTTTCGAAAACAAGGAAATTTTAAAATGATATTTTTGGAATAAAAGGGGCTGATTAACTGAAATAAAACTAGAAGAAAATGGTTGGAAAAAATGCAACCCACGACTAGCCTTAATAGTACCAAAAAGCCAAGTGAAACACACGGTTTAATGGGAAAAAATAGAGCACAGCTAAGGGCAAAAACAGAGCATAAAAATCAACCAAAAGGAAAATGCCGAAAAGAAAAAGAGGAATATTGAAGCTCACGGACAGACCTGCAATGGAGAGAAAAATAGATGAAATGGTGGAACCGAAATAGAGAGAAAAACAAAAGAAGCTAAGGAAAGATAGAAGAACCAAAAATAAGAAGAATGAACCGAAAATAAATCGAAAACAAGAAGAGAAAGAACAAAACCAACCTGCAAATTCACTGACTTGAAAAGGAAGAACCGAAACTGAAATGGAGAGGAAGAATGGTGCAACAAACGACAAACCAGTGAAAAACCAAAGAAGAAACAAAAATAAAAATGAAGAAGAAGAGGAAGAAGAAGCAGTTGTTACACGGGTAAGGGAGAGAACAAAAACTGTGCAGAGTGAAGGGAAACAGTCGGCACATGAAGAAGGAGAAGAAGAAGAAGGAAAGAAGAAAGGAAGAAGCCCTAAGGCTGGAGCAAAAAGGCCACCGTATAGGGGATCATAGAGGGCTGGGTTGGGTGTACATGGGTGGGCTGGAAACCGACTAGGCTGGGCCCAAAAGAAAAAAAAAACACACACACACACAATAAACCCCGTCTGAAATAATAAGTCCAACAAAAGAAAAAAAAAAGTACAATAAAAATAAATAAGAGTCTAATAAAAACACTACAACTCAATATTAATAAATAAAATAATTAAAGACCAACAATAAAATAAATTAAAGCAAAGAGCAAATTTAAATGCAAACAATAATTAATATCAAACAAGCACATCAAAATAATTTCACAACTTAAAAATTAAAAATTAAACCAACAATAAACATGATAAATTAAAATAAGAGAATCAAAATTTAAATTAAATAAAATAATCTTTCTATAAAAAATTAAATAAAATATCAGGTATCACAGGGATGACCAGGAGGAGGCTTCATGTATAGCTCTTCATATAGAAACGCATTATTTACATCCAACTGTTGGAGATCCCAACCCTTGATGGTAACTACTGCAATGAGGCAACAGATAGAGACCATTTTAGCAACCAGGGAAAAAGGTGTCGTGAAAATCTATACCTTCTCGTTGTGTGAATCCCTTTGCTACTAATCTGGCTTTGGCGCGTTCAATGGACCCATCAACATTGAATTTGTATTTGTAAATCCATTTGCATGCAATCGGCTTCTTGCCAGGAGGTAGATCGATCATGGACCATGTCTCATTAAACTTGAGAGCAGTGAGCTCTTGCTCCATTGTTGCGCGCCATATTGGTTCTTTGACAGCTTGTGTATAAGAGGTTGGCTCATTGTGCATGGAAATAGAGGTAGTGAAGGCTTTGAAAGAAGGTGAGAGGGTGTGATAAGAGAGAACAAAGGCGAGAGGAAAATTTACCTTTGAATTGTTGAGGGAATCATGACCTTCATGCTCAGGTGCTGATTGGATAAAGGTTGGTGCAGTAGCTTGCTAGCAATGGAAATCTTTAAGATAAGCTGGAGCTTTTTTAATTCTGGTGGAACGTCTTGGGAGGTTGATGGGGTTGGAACTTTGGTTGGGTTGGTGGACTAGAATTGTTGTTTCGGTTTGTGGAGAGGAATTGGGTGGAGTGGAGGGGTTGGAGGGAGTAGAAGTGGTATGGGGCTGGGAAGTTTGTGTTTCAGGAGGTGCATGATATGGAATATGGGAAGAGGTGGTGTATTGGAATGGAGATAATTGTTGGCAATTGTTTGGAACCGAGTTATGGGTTTGTTTGAGAGGAAAAATAGCTTCATGAAATATGACATCATGGGATATAAATATCTTATTTGCATTGAGATCGAGGAGCTTGTATCCTTTGACACCATATGGGTAGCCAAGGAACAAGCACTGTCGAGCTCTTGGGTCAAATTTGGAGCGATCATGGTTGTTCGTTGAGGCAAAACATAAACAGCCAAATACTTTGAGATGAAGGTAGCTGGGTTTGGTGTTATAAAGAGGTTCGAAAGGAGACTTAAAATGAAGGAGAGGAGTAAGGGTTCGATTTATCAAGTAAACGGCAGTAGTGATGAAGTCAGGCCAATAATGCATGGAAAGACCGGATTGAAATTTCAAGGACCTTGCAACATTGAGAATGTGCTGATGTTTGCGTTCAGCTAGAGCATTTTGTTGGGGTGTGGTAACACATGTTAATTGATGTGTGACACCTTTGGATTGGAAATAATTTGGCATTTGAAATTCAGCTCCATTGTCGGTTCTAATAGTTTTGATTTGAGTTGTGAATTGAGTTTCGACTAGTGAAAAAAATTTTGAAGTAATTTTCTAGCCTCTGATTTGGTTTGAAGGATATAAATCCAAGTGCAACGTGTATGTTGATCAACAATTGTAAGAAAATATCAGGCACCATTGTATGCATATGTTCTGTTTGGGCCCCAAATGTCTGCCGAGATAAGATCAAAAGGCTTGGTTGCCGTGATGTGAGATGAAGGAAAGGGTAGCTTATGTTGCTTTGCAATTGGGCAAATTTCACAGCAATTTTTGGAAAACACTTTGGGTTTAGATTTGTCTTTGTAAATGTCATTTAGTATGTGTTGGGTCATTGAACTGTGCCCAAACCGATAGTGCCATAATTCAAATTCATCAAGTTTGGATGCATTGGAGAAATTGACAACATTTGAACAAAATTCAAAAGATGAATGTAAAACAGTGGACTTGGGTCGCGGTGTTTGGAGGTGATATAAGCCATTATGCACCTTCCCCAGTCCAATCGTCATCCAAGATGAAAGGTCATGTATATAACAACAATTTGAGAGGAAAATTAGACAACAATGTGAATGAGTTGTTAATGATTTTGCTGAAATTAAATTGAAGGAAATTGCATGTACATATAAGACATTTTTTAGTGTTAAAAATTTGGTGAGTTGAACATCATTGAGATGTGTGGCTGCTGTTGTGGTTCCATTTGGAAGTTTAATGTTGTGAGAAACCGAAGTAATGTTGTGTGTGAACAGAGAGGGACTACAGATCATGTGATCTGTAGCTCCAGTGTCAAGTATCCAAATGGTGGCTGTGAGCGTCTGTTGTGAGTGAGTGAAATTGCAAAGAGAAATACCAGATACAGGAGCAGATACACTAGCATGGTTAGCAGCAGATGTGGAGGTAGTTGGATTAGAGGGATGGAGTAGAGTAATGAGGTGGATGTACTGCTCCTGAGTAATAGGTGGTCCATGGCTGATTTGTTCCTACTCAAGAGTAGATTGATTAGCAAATGATTTAAACTTATTGTGGTGCTTATGGCCAAGAGGAAAACCGTTGAGTTTATAACACTTTTCTTTGGTATGTCCTAGAATGTGATAATGAGAGCACACTGGAAGATGAGGATTAGCTTTGAAGCAGCATTCTAGGGATTGTCCAGGGACGTTGCAATGTGAACAAAATAGGTGGTCCTTCCGTGAGGAAGAAGAATTACGTTGGTCAGGTCCCCTGGCAGCCATGACAATGGGCAATGAAAGGGAGTGAAGTTGCCTACGTCGTTCTTCCTGCTAAACGATGGACATGACATGGTTGAGTGTAGGAAGGTCATCGTGAAGCAGGATTTGGGCTCGAATAGAATCGTAAGAATTATTGAGTCCCACGAGGAACTGCATGACTTTGCTGTGGTGCGTGTATTCCATGAGAGTTTTCATCGAACCACATGTACAGAGAGGCATGGGTTCATAAATTTCCAATTCATCCCGGAAGCTTTTGAGCTTGTTATAATATTAGCTAACAGAGTGTTGTTCCTGTGTAAGAGAAGAGATAGATTTGGTTAATTGAAAAATGCGTGGAGCATTTTGGATGGAGAACCTGTCTCGAAGGTCACTCCACACGTTGGCTGCAAAATCTGCATGGGCGATGCTTGACCGTTGTTCTAAACCAGTTGAATGTTGGATCCAGGTAATGATCATATCGTTGCATCTTTCCCACGCAGCATGTAGAGGATCAGACGCATTTGAAGGTTTAGGAATCTTGTCATCGATGAATCCAAGTTTATTTTTGATATTTAGAGCTCGTCGCATGGTCCTAGCCCAAACTATGTAGTTCTCTGTTGTGAGCAGAACTGGAACGAGTGGGGTTGAAGCCCTTTCACCAAGCTGAATGTAGTAAGGACTAGCAGGATTTTGAGGGTTGGTTTTGGGATTGATTTCGGTATTGCTAGGCATGGTGGAATTTGTGTTTTGAGAAAGTTCAGAGTCGTTGTTAGAGGTGGATTGGCTCATTCTTCTGATACCATATTGAGAGTGGCACAGAGGAAGGCAAGGTGACGATGGAAAATAGAGCAATGGGAGAAAAAACCAATTGTATATTATTAGAGATGCTTTTATGTATAAACAGTATGCACTATATATAGACTACAACATACAATGAAGAATAAGGAATATTC
Organism: Cyclocarya paliurus; assembly: GCA_029856935.1. Classification (NCBI taxonomy): domain Eukaryota; kingdom Viridiplantae; phylum Streptophyta; class Magnoliopsida; order Fagales; family Juglandaceae; genus Cyclocarya; species Cyclocarya paliurus. The sequence goes on along the minus strand of CM056947.1, from coordinate 36,388,888 downwards.
TAACAGTGCTAACAATCCTAACAGAATGAAAGGTGGACCACTATATTTTATTTGGTGGAACCTTGGGTAGTAGCATCTGTTGTGAGCTCAATAGAACTTAGGCCAAATCCCTAGGCTAGGTGAGCTCCTTGGTGGTTGGCCCTTAGAACTAACTTCCAAATATCCAAGTAGGTGATATGCACTTTTTACCGAGAACTTTCCATCACCTGTACATCTCCATATTAGCTTGTCTAGAGCATTGAATAGACTAATGGGAGTTCTATTGATCAATACTACTTCTCCTTTTCAAAGACTTCTTTCAGCACATAAACCTTCCATTCACTACAATTTTTATCAATTAATGAACTCACCATGAGTTTTCTTGCAAAATTTTCTTTGGGGACTGAACTTTGAAGGAAGTAGATTGAGGAATCCATTTATCTTGCCAAATCCTCACAGACCCTCCATTTCCTATACTCCAAAAAAGACATTCTTTAAGAATCTGCTGAGCTGCCATAAAACTCCTCCACAAATAAGATGCATTACTACCTATCTTGCCATTTAGGAAATCTAATCTATAGAAATACTTTGCCTTTTGAACTCTAGCAGCTAATGAATTGGGTTGTTGGATGATTATCCACCCTTGTTTTGCTAGTAAGACTATATTAAAATTTTCAAAGTCTCGATAGCCAAGCCCCCCTTCCAATTTTGCCTTGCCTAATTGTTTTCATGGAACTAGTGAGTTTTTTTATCTATCATCCTTGCCCCCACCAGAATTTCTACATTAGTCTATTAAAAGCATTCAGAATGGCTTTAGACAACTTGAAAATGCCTATACAGTAGGTTGGAATGGCCTGAATAACTGACTTGAGGAGCAATTCTTTGCCAACCTGAGATAAAAATCTAACTTTCCAATTGTTCATTTTGTACCTTATACTATCCAAGATAGGTTTGAAAATAGCTAATTTATTTTTCCCCAAGTATTTCTCATAAGACCTAGCTTCTCTCAACCCTGCAGGCTTACTCCTTAGCTAATTTTCTGACATACCAGAATTTTTCCCATCTTTTACTGCTTTTTCCAACTCCATTTCCATTATTTCTGACCCAACAACTTACAAACAAGTTGTCAAACACCTTGGTTGGTGTCAAGCCATAAACACTAAACTGTCAGCCTTAGAACAGAACCAGACTTGGATAATCACTAATTTGCCTCCTGGAAAAGAGGCAATTGACTGTAAATACATCTACAAAACAAAATTTCATGTTGATGGGTCTGTAGAAAGGTTGAAAGCAAGGCTTGTTGCCAAGGAATTCACACAACAAGAAGGGATAGATTATACGGAGACCTTTTCTCTAGTAGCAAAGCTTGTTACTGTCAGAGTTTTGTTATCTGTAGCAGCAGTACAAGGCTGGACACTTTTCCAATTTGATGTTAACAACACCTTTCTCTATGACGATTTGGATGAGGAAATATACATGCGAAACCCTCTTGGTTATGACAAAGGAGGACCCACTCAAGTTTGCAATCTTCTCAAAAATTGTACTTTGCAAGAAGCTATATAGCTAATTAAATCTAAAAATTAAGGTTCGATGAGAGAGAGAGAGAGGAGTATAGCGATGGCTGCTTTGAAAAGTCAAGATCATAAGGAAAGGATATCAAGTTCAAAGAGAGAAGATTGGCGGGTGAAAGCTACATTAATTAAGTAACTAATTAAAAGGGATATATACTTGCAAATACTAATAAAGTACTGATATTGATAGGCTAGTACTTGAGTAAAATGAGTGATAGGTGGGTCATAATTTTCATCGTCAAAAGTTAAGAAAATTAGTAACGTAAGGCAAAGTACTATTGGCGAGAAGCTATCTTGTAAATTAATCATGAAAATGCTGCACTTTCTATTGAATCAGAATTTGCACTATGAGACGAATGACATAATTAGTATTTGAGTCGTGCGGTACATTTTGTGATGATGTGTGCAATGATCTGTTAGTAGTACTACTGATTGATAGGTCCCAAATTAAGAGAATAAAAATGCTAAAATAATTTGTCTTCTCTTCGGGTGAGAAACGTACCACAATGTGAATAATATTATGATTACCTGCCTTCATCGATAACTTTCGGCTGCTTAAATAAGCAAGCCACTTACAACAAACCCAAACTAAAAGGAAACGGGTGGTTAACAATTGAAACTTACTCACACATAAAAACAGAACATTAAAATAGAACATGAATGTTAAAATAGAATATGCCCACGTACATAAAAACAGAACATTACTACGGAAATAAAAGTAACGTAATTCTCGTAACTGCAAGCAACCCAGTCCATCAGCATACACTCTCATTCTTCATGTGCCCATAAGCTCTTCCACTACGCCCCATTTCTTGCCTGCACGTCTAACTCACACAACGTCTTCCTCGTACATGCAACGTTGTGGCCTATCAATACTTCCCCCACCAGTGGATCCTTGTCCTTAAGGTCCACAGTTGGGAACATCTCTAATGACTTTTTCGTCTAGCCATTTTCTGGTGGACCTGGACCCATTTGAAGGTTGTTTGCTACTGGTATGGGTGCAGCTTTACAGATAATGTTGCCGCTGCTATCGTGTCCTTCTAGTATGAGTAGCCGTGACCCTTGACACTGGTGACCTGCAGTAAAATGATCATTACAATTAAAACATAGACCTTGAGCTCGCCTCCACTGCATTTCATCCCAAGTCAATCGCCGAACAGGAGCTGTAGGTGTGGCTGGTGCCACCCGAGTTGCTGGCGAAAGAGCGCTAACGGGGCTCTCACTGGTGGTAGAGGTTGTACACACGTCTCTTGTCTCGATAGTTGATCATCTTTCATTCGCGCGAAGCTGATAGCCTTCCTTAATGTCTGAGGCTTAAACATTCGGATACCATCCGAGATGTCCGTTTTTAAGCCACCCATAAATGTTCCCACAAGAGCCTTTTGCGTCCAACCTCTTACCCGATTGCCCAAGCGCTCGAATTCCTGCTGGTAATTACGCAAAGAACCATACTGTCATATCCTTGAAAGGGTTTCATCAAAATATTTGCACTCCGAAGGCCCAAAATGAGCCCAGAGTTCGTCTTCAAAATTTGCCCACGAGAGAGCTCGTCCTTCTTCTTGGAACATCTTGCGGATCCACTGCCACCATTGGTTGGCCTCTCATTCCAAGTGATAAGAGGCCAAAGAGACTTTTTGGGCTTCGAGAGTATTTTGGAACTCAAAAATTGGTTCACACGATTGAACCACTCCGTTGAATCATCTCCTGAGAATCGAAGAAATTCAAACTTCGTTGTTTTGGAGGATACAACATGTCGTCCCCCATCGTGGCCTTCACAGTATTGGTTACCGTGGTTTGGAGGCTCCTGGTTTGCAAGCAATACATCAGAGAGGTGATTGAGGGTTTCTTCCAAATGACGAAGCCTATCAGCCATGCCAAGCTCCATCCTGTGTAGCCCCTCTTGCACTTCTCCAAGCCCGGCCTCCAGATGCTCAATACATTCTTTATTAGTTCCCATAACAACCTGGCTTTGAGGCCAATGATAGGTCCCAAATTAAGAGAATAAAAATGCTAAAATAATTTGTCTTCTCTTCGGGTGAGAAACGTACCACAATGTGAATAATAATATGATTACCTGCCTTCATCGATAACTTTTGGCTGCTTAAATAAGCAAGCCATTTACAAGAAACCCAAACTAAAAGGAAACGGGTGGTTAACAATTGAAACTTACTCACACGTAAAAACAGAACGTTAAAACAGAACATGAACGTTAAAACAAAACATGCCCACATACATAAAAATAGAACATTACTATGGAAATAAAAGTAATGTAATTCTCATAACTGCAAGCAACCTAGTCCATCAGCATACACTCTCATTCTTCACGTGCCCATAAGCTCTTCCACTACGCCCCATTTCCTGCCTGCACGTCTAACGCACACAACGTCTTCCTCGTACATGCAACATTGTGTCCTATCACTGATCGTGAGTCTGACTTGTGGGACTAATTAAGGGCTTATTTGAAGATGATTTCGGGGTCTTTTTGCTTGGTGGTGGTGCAAAGTCGCAATAGAACTACTCATGCACGTCATGTCGATCGAGATAGGCAGGCAGCACACCCAGGTAGATGTCGTTCGCTCGTTCGTCAAAACAATTATAATTTGGCTTCGAAAATCATTTAGCTTTGGTCTCTAGTGACAACGTACAAGAAAGACAATAGGGTCTCCACCTTTGTTCATCAACATATATATATATATATATACCATATCTCTAGTTTATGTTTCTCACTATCATGAGCACTCTCTGTTACAAAATTTCCTTTCAAATTCTCTCTCTAATAAGAAAATAGTACTGTTTGTTTCAAGATAATTATTACTTTGTGTTTGGGAAGAAAAACAAGAGAAAAAAACTTGAGAGGGATTCCAAGGTCGAGCTCTCAACTTCACCAAGTCCGTCCACAACCAAAAAGGTACGTACGTATGCGCCAATTTCCTGTACTTTTCGAATAAATATGAATGATTAGAGTTTGATCATCAGTACTATTCAACCTTTCTTCACTCACTCTCAATGTGTGTGTGTGTATGGATTAAGATCAAGCTGATGATCATAAAGAGTATTCAATTCATATTGGTTGGTCCAATTCAGTTTGAATTGATGATAAATTGAATTGATTTTATTACATATAAGTTTTTTAATTTCATAATTATATTTCTTATTTTTGGAGATTTTTTTTTATATATTATTCTTATTGAAGAATTGAGTATTGATGAAATTTTAAGGCGGATAAAAAAATCGCATTTTTTTTAAATGTGATAACCTACCCATCGATAGATGAATAACATTCCTCATCTTATAATTAAGATATGTATTACATAATACAGAAATCAATATGTATCATCAAGTTGATCATCATATCATATAAATTTACACATTAAGTACTTTATATATATATATGGACCCAACAAGTAGGCCTAAAACGGCTGAACAACACTGTATTTTCTTCTTCTCATGAGTGCTTTTGCATGTGTTTTTCTTCACATTATTTTGTATTTTATCATAATTTGTATGTATGTAATCGTTTTATGATATGCTTCAATATCTCGATGACCTGAGTAGTGGTGATGATTTTTGGCTGGAAATAGTTTTTTTTTTGTTTGCATTGAGGATGTGGAAACTGAAGATAGCAGAAGGAGGGAAAGGATTGGTGAGTGTAAACAATTTCATCGGACGGGAACACTAGGAATTCGATCCTGATGCCGGTACTCTTGAAGAACGTGCTGAAGTTGAAAGAGCCCGTGAAGAGTATAAGAAAAACCGATTTACGAAGAAACAAATCTCTGATCTTTTGATGAGAATGCAGGTTTCTCTTTCTTCTCACCTCAGTGTATTTTTTCTAATTTAAAGAAGAGAAATATCTATTTATAAGCATCTCTACAAGAAAAATAAGTATTTGTAGCAAATTATTTATGACGGGAATGACTATTTACGACAAAAATAAACTCATTTTAATAAAAAATAAAGCAGTTTTCTTATAATAGTACCTTATTTTTCACACACCCAGCACAGTACTACTGATGTGGAAGTTTTCCATTTCAAGTATGCTAAAAACTAGTAAGTGTTTTGATTTTTTAAAATTACAATAGATCTCATTATAAGTCATGATGTGTTAACACATGGACTTATGTGTAAAAAACTCATAAATAAATTAAGATCTAATAGGTAAATGATACACCAACAACACTTTAACAACTATTTTTTATAATCTAACCTACAATCAACCAATGTAAGCATACCCCTTCATTAAAAATGAATCTCAACTTTACATAATAAAGTTGTTATAATTAAAAAAAAATTTCTCATCACCCACTATTCAATACCCTACACCCTATAAAAAAGCTATAGTATAAAGTGTGAAAGTGAATAGTAATTGATGAGTATAATTTCTCATATAATTATTATTCTTAATTGGTCACTGAGATGAGTAACCAAAAAAAAATCTGGTTTGGGGCCTAAAATTATTGTGGGAGCCAGCCAAGATTCTGGATTTCAACCAAACCTACAATCAATCAATGTAAGCATATCACTTCATTAAAAATTAATCTCAATTTTGCAAAACAAAGTTGTAACTTGATCATTTTCCATAATTATCAATTATAATCTTGAAGGTGGCTTACATTTTCACATTTTTTTTGTTGTGTCCTTTCCATATGATAATTTCCACAACCAAAATATTTAAATGCATTACAAATTATTATGAGAGTGGTCTTGAGAAATGACAGAGCAGGAGAGAAATCCATGACATAATTTCCCTTTCATAAGACTTTATTCTCCCATCCCTTATCAAGTCATGACAAAAATTCATCTACAAACTTATTGATGGTAGTGCTTCTGCTAGTCAATTTCAAAATTATTTATTATCCATTACTTTCAGTGCGCGCATCATGTAGATCTTATTTATTGTTCATTTAATATTGTTCAATATATATATATATATCATATCTGTGTATCTGACAGTAACAAATGCCGTAGGGTCTACTTGATATGTGTTTTCTCTCCTACTTGAATCTCTCAAATTCAGATAATTATTCATGAAATTGAGACTACAGCATAGGGACCTTACATTCAAACTTAAAAAATGGAATAATCAGAGAGTTTTTCTAGTGCTCTTAAAAATATATATATCTTGGTGCAAGTGGGCACTTTGACTTGGAGACCACCATTTCCTTCTCATATCGCACTAATTGCGAGAGCAAAAAATTCAATTTTGAGGGGTCAGATTAATATCACGATGTGTGTGATACACATTCATAAACGTGTAATTGTACATGCGGAAAAGAATAAAACATGAACCATGACCAGTGATAAAAATCCACTTTTTTCCCCCTTTTTTAGCTTCTAAGTTCCGTGCATCTCGGAAATAAATTGGATTATTTGGATTGAGAGAGTTTCTCAAATCATCTCATCTAATTATTATAATTTTTTTAATATCTACATAAAATACAATACGCACTTCAACATTTTTAAATTTAAAAAATAATAATATTAAAAAATAATATTCTAATAATATTTTATTTAATTTTCATCTCAACTTACTATCAAAACCTATCGGTTCAGTTATTCATGTTGAACTTAAAAACTTTAAGTAAGAGAAAAATAGACACATTCAAGTGAGTCATACATCATTTATTGATATCTGTATAAATATTTTGAACAATGTTAAATGGTAATAAATATCGTAAAACTCACTTGATGTGTCTACCACTCTGAGACCCCCTAAGTTTAGACAACAACTTAGAAAATCTTTTTTCATAGCAAACTCTTATGTATATACCATTTCATTAATGCTATTGAGCAGTCCAACATTAAGGATTTGTTTGGAAAGTGAGATGATCTCAAAAATTTTCATAATTTCCTTACCAAATATCACCTAAACGCACTTTTTAATTTCAAATATTCAATTTTTTCATCAAATCATTATTTAATTATTACAACTTTTTCAAACTTCTAAACAAAACATAAAAAATAATACTATTTTTTCAAACCTCAAAATAAAATTATTATTAAAAAAATTATATTTTAACAATATTTTAACTTTATTATATTTTTATTCAATTTTTTCTGATTTTATCTTTCCCAAAATTCAATAAAACATCTTAACTGAAACTATTTCACTAATACTTACAAATTATTTCACTTATATTTACAGAACTATCTCCCATCTCACTTCCGAGCCTTAATCTTCTTTATGTTGATTTTCTTACATAATTTCATCTAATTTAAAAGCCTTTCATTTCTTGCATTTTAATTTGGAGTTATCTAAGTATGGTGCGTCTAATACATCATTATTTGAGATCCATTATAATTATAAAAATAAATAAAACACCAACAATTCTTCATCATTGGTACATTGGGTGTGCCAAAAAATAAAGAAAAAAATACCATGAAGGAACAGGGGAGATTTAAATAGTTAGTGAGACGACTGTGATCAAATTTCTACCAAAAGCATATCGGGATCAAATGACTCATGTGCTTTGTGTTGGAATCTTATAAAATGTAATTGTTATTGACTCTATTTTTTGCATGAACTCTCAGCTTAGAAAGGAGAATCCATGCGGGGCAATTCCACCAGCAATGAAAGTGCAAGAAAAAGAGGAGATAACAGATGAAGCAGTGACAATTACACTGAGAAGAGCACTAAGCTCCCTTTCCTCCCTTCACGCCCATGATGGCCACTGGCCTGCTGAATTTGGTGGGCTCTTGTTTTATCTTCCACCCTTGGTACTTTTTTGCAATACAGTATTTGTTTCTTCCTTGTTATGACACTCGCATCTTATCATAAAATGTTATGTTATTATATAAACACCATTTTTTTAAGGCTATGACTTCTGTGATTGGACGAAAGTAAGGGCTGGTTTGGTTACACAAAATCAAATTATCTCATCTCATCTTATATAATCATTACAATTTTTCTAAACTCTCACGCAAAATATAATAAATAATTCGACTTTTTCAAATCTCAAAATAAAAATAATATTATAATAATATTTTATTCAACTTTCAACAAAACATCTCATCTCATCTGAACTGCATAACCAAACAAGACCTAACATGTGTCCATATGCAGGACTATGATAAGCCACGTAAGTCTAAAGAAGAAGGCTTGAACATGGACGACGTTGCATACATGCAGCAAGGAATGACGCTTCGACTGGGTCTTTTGGCAGTTGCATATGTTATTTCTGCATATTTATTTCCGTTAGCAGGAAAGTGGGACGTAGTGGAAGAGGTTTAGGGCACGTGAAGAACGAGGGGTAGACTGGGTCACTTACCGTTGTAGGTAGTTGCGAGTTTACGTCATTTTATTTCCGTTAGCTAGTATGCTCTGTTTTTACGTATTTTCATGTTCTGTTTTACATGCATTGTAGTCAGCTATCAATTTCCTTTTACGTAAGTTGGATTGTATGTGGCTTTACTTATTTAAGCAGCCAATGATTTCGTTAATGAAGTTGTCAAGTATTTGCATTCAATTTGTGGTACTTTCTCACCCGAAGAGAAACAATTATCATAGCATTTACACTATCTGAGTTTGGGACCTATCATTGGTATCAGAGCCAAGTTATTATGGGAACCAATAAAGAACGTATTGAGCATCTGGAGGCTGGGCTTGGTGAAGTGTAAGATGGGCTACACAAGATGGAGCTTGGCATGGCCGATAGGTTTCGTCATTTGGAAGAAACCATCAATCGCCTCTTGGATGTAATGCTCGCAAACTAGGAGCCTCCAAACCATGGTAACCAATACTGTGAAGGCCATGATGGGGGACGATAGGTTGTCTCCTCCAAAACAGCAAAACTAGAGTTTCCTCGATTCTCCGGAGATGATCCAACAGAGTGGTTCAATCGTGTGAACCAACTTTTTGAGTTCCAGAATACTCCCGAAGCCCAAAAAGTTTCTCTGGCCTCCTACCACCTGGAAAGAGAGGCCAACCAGTGGATGCAGCTTCCAACCGAGGAGGCAGCAGGGGAGCCAACGAAAAAAATCCAAGGATCCACTTAATGGGGGGAGTATTGATAGGCTATGTAAGTCTAAAGAGAAACCGAACCCAAAGTATCAAAGAATGAGGCTTGAACGTGGATGATGTTGCATGCGTGCAGCAAGGAATGAGGCTTGGACTGGGTCTTTTGGCAGTTGCATATGTTATTTCTACATATTTATTTCTGTTAGCAGGAAAGTGGGACGTAGTGGAAAAGGTTTAGGGCATGTGAAGAACGAGGGGTAGACTAGGTCACTTACCGTTGCAAGTAGTTGCGAGTTTACGTCATTTTATTTCCGTTAGCTGGTATGCTCATTTTTTACGTATTTGCATGTTCTATTTTACGTACATTGTAGTCAGCTATCAGTTTCATTTTATTTCGGTTGGGTTGTACGTGGCTTTGCTTATTTAAGCAGCCAATGATTTTGTTAATGAAGTTGTCAAGTATTTGCATTCAATTTGTGGTATTTTCTCACCTGAAGAGAAACAATTATCTTAGCAGACTATCTAAAAAGGTTACTCTCTTTCAATATCCCCTTTACCTATGTTAAAACATCTTGTATAGTAAACCAAAAAAGAAAAGAGAAAAGGGGACAAAGTTTTTATTAATTTTTAATAAATAAGCTTATACATAGATGAAAATACACCTGTATATTTTTACAATTATTTTTCTTATATGTTGCTTGACATACAAATCAACCCGCTGAATTATTTGTAATGCCTAACTTTAGATTGAAGTTATTACAATATGTAGGTATTTGCTTTGTACATTACTGGAGATCTCTACCATATTTGGTCTTTAGAACACCGGAAGGAAATTATTTGATACTTTTATAATACTCAGGTGCTGTTTCATTTTTTATTTTATTTTACTTTTAATATTGAAAAATACCTTTTGTTGAGATATTCAGCCAACCAAGATGGCCTAGGAAACTGAAATTGTGGCTGGAAAATCAGTATATATTTTTTCTTGTTTGTTTGTTGGACAGAATGAAGATGGAGGATGGACTTTCCATATAGTAAGTAGAAGCACAATGTTTGGCTCAGCTTTGTGCTATATTGCCTTGAGAATACTTGGAGAGGGACAAGAAGATAGTGAAGATAGAGCCATGGCTAGAGCCCAAAAATGGATCCTTGACCATGGTGGTTTAGTGGCGATGCCATCATGGGGAAAGTTTTTGGTCTCGGTATGAACATTCTGTTGTAAAACGTTCTATTATATTGTTATAGAAAAAGCTTCAGTTTTCTTGTGATAAAACCTTTCTGTTTTATTGTTATAAAACCTTCAGTTATCGCCCAAACAGAAAATCAAGAATCACAAGGATTGCAATTTGATACCAACCACAACTAAAGGAACAACAGTATTACAAGATATGACTAGATTACAAATATTGAACAGTATAGAACAATATGAAGCAAAAATCAACAAGAACATAAACAGTTATCAAAGAAGTCAAGAAAATATAAATTGTAAAGAAAATAAAGGAAAAAACACACCAATATACGTGGTTCGACCCTAATGGTCTACATCCACGGCAGGAATGGGCCTCAAAGATCTTTATTGATAATCAATACTTCACAGAGAAACCTCAGTACACTTAGTGTTACAAAGCCCTCACAGAAACACAAGAAATCGTACAAATTTCTTCTCTCAAAGAGCAAACCCTAGAAACAACCCTAGAAACCCTAGTTTCGCCGCTTCCTCTCTATTCTCTCTTCTCTCTGCCTCTTTTTTTAGCCAATATGTACAAATGAGTCTGTCTTAGGGTTACAAGGTATAAGAATTTTAGAAATGTAATTTTTCTGGGACAGATATACCACCCTAGCACTTCTATCTCTTACAATTTTCATCCCTAATATTTTCTTAGTAGGGCTTAGTTCCTTCATTTCAAACTCTGATTTCAGCATGCATTTAACTTGTTCAATTAAATCAGTGTCTTTACAAGCCACCAGCATGTCATCTACATATAGTAAGAGATACGTAAATATTCATTTTTCCTCCTTGTAATAGACACAGCATGTCATCTATATACAATAAGAGATAATTTAATCATGTGTATGTCAAATCTCTTTTACCACTGCCTAGGTAATTGTTTAAGGCCATATAAAGATTTTTTAAGAAGACACTTGATTATTTTTAATCTCATTAGTAAAACTTTCAGGTGGTTGCATATAAATTTCTTCTTCAAGTTCTCAATACAAAAAAATAGTTTTAACATCTAATTGTTCTAAATGCAAGTTTTCAAAGGCTGTATAGGCTAACAGTAACATGATTGAGCTATGTTTAACCACAGGAGAGAAAATTTCATTAAAGTCAATTCCCTTTCTCTGTTTAAAGCCTTTGGATACAAGCCTAGCCTTATACCTGGTCCCTTCTATCCCTGGTATGCTTTCCTTTTTCTTATAGATCCACTTGAATCCAACTAGTCTGACTCCTTAAGGTTTAGGCACTAGAACCCAAGTTTTATTCTATTAAGAGATTCAATCTCCTCGTGCATGGTAAGTATCCATTTGGAGGAGTCCTTACTTGTCATAGCCTTTTTATAAGATCTAGATTCCTGGTAGACAACCTCATCAGCTACTGTTAGGGCAAAGGCTGCAAGTTCAGCTTTTTTTTTTTTTTAAATCAAGTCACCTCTTTTTATAAAAAAGAAGCCCTCACTTATAGCAGAGGAAAACCTTACTACAAACTTTAAAGAGAAAAAACCCTTTACTTGGAAAAAAAAACCCAACAAACTTAAAAGAAAAACACCCTTCCGTCCTGCTTGGGAACCAACCAAGCAACCAAAATCAAAGAAAAACAACCAACTTACAACGCATTCCTCAAATAAGGAATCCCAAGATTATTGGTACGCAATAAACCCCTCAGCAGTAGTGGAATTCTTGTCAAAGAGTCCCAACTACTCAAAATACCTTTCAATCCCATTCTGGCAAGCAAATCAACAGGTGCATTCCCTTCTCTATAAATATGCCTTATGGTGAAGGTGATCTCTTTTAAAAGAGACATGAGTTCCTCCCAATAATCTTCTAGGTACCAGACACGACATTTAGAAGAGAGAACCCAATCTACCACAATCTTTGAATCCATTTCCAGCTCAACTTTTGAAATTCCACATCGTCAAACCATCTTTACTCCATGTAGAAGTGCCAAAAACTCTGCAAAATTGTTAGTACCATTGCCAAGAGAAAAGGAAAAAGAGGAAATCATCTTGCCTTTGTCATCCTGGATCACACCCCCCTCACCTGCAGCACCCGGGTTTCCCCTACTACTTCCATCTACATTAAGCTTGAGCCATCTAGGTTGCAGCTTTTCCATTGCACTACCTTGACCAGCTTTGTACAAATTCGTTTAGGAGGGAGGTCTAAACCAGCCAACAACATTTCATCTTGTCTAGACATAGGTTTGATAGCTTTTAATTTCTCATTGATCCTCACTATCCAGTATTTAATACTCCTCCGCACTTCCTCCACTAATTCATACTTATTATCCATTCTAGCCTTGCACATAAGAATCCACAAGCATCAGGAAACAATTGAAGGGATGATACGAAGAAGTTGGCCCTTGATCATTGTATTAGAGACTTTATTAAACTAGTACTGCACCGTTTCTCTCCAAGTGTGATAAGAATGCCTTGCCAACCTCACTTGAGTTGCACATTTATCCCAAATTCTCTTCGCCACCTCCTCCAATGCCAACACATGATTAATATTTTCATGTCCCCCTTGCTCACAACAATCACATCTTGAAACAATCAAGATACCAATTCGACATAATCTATCATCCACATTAATTATTTATACTTTTCTACATAGTTGTTGAAATAAATTTTGGTATACAAGGATGCCAAATCCAATCCGCCCACATAATCACAAGGGCTCTCACTCTAACACATTCCCATGCACTTCTAGTGGAAAATCTCTCATCCTCCTTCGCTACCTATATTAACAAATCTTCCCCTTGTTTTTGCCCACTCAAAAACTCCACAATTTCTTCCAATTTTTGAGATCCAACCAGCCTTGAAAGAAGCTCCATATCCCATCCCTCCTCCAGCTTACACTCCCTTACTTTAATCCTTGGGAACTCCACCACATCCCTTGTTGCACTTATAGGTTCATCACCAAGCCATTTGTTATACCAAAAGGAGACCTCCCCTTCCTTTACTTTCCATTTAGACTGAGCAATAACATTCGTAATACCTTTCAATACCATCATCCAAAATCTGCTACCTTTGTTTAGGTTCAAGAGAGAGACATGCTCCGGTTTCACATACTTTGCCATGAAAAAATGTGACTAGAGAGAGTTTTCAGAAAGGAACCTCCACGCAAATTTGATGTGGAGAGCCTTCTGCATATCATTTAAATCCCTCACCCCAATCCCACCTTCGGGGACCAGCTTACACATCATCTCTCAAGCTTTCCAATGCTTCGTTGGTTTTCCTTCATGAAAGCCCTAAAAAAAATTACTGAAACACCTGTTAAGTACCGTCAAGATAGTTTTAGGGACTTGCAAAATGGATAGAATATGGATAAAAAGACTTCCAAGAACATGCTTAAAAAGTACAAGCCTCGCCCCACTAGATAGCATCCGAGCTTTCCACCCTCCAACTTTGTCATGAATCTTGCTAACCATATCATCGAAATGGGAGGCTTTTAGCCTACCTGCAACTATAGGCACTCCCAAATATTTAAACAGCAAAAAACCTTTAGAAAATCCAGTAGTCCGCAAAAGAGCCCTACTCCATGGAGCATTAATGTCTCTTGAAAAAATAATAGAGGATTTTTCTTTACTTACCCTTTGGCCAGACCATTCTTCATACTTCCCCAAAGTAATAGATAAAGCTTTTAAAGAAGACTTGCTTCCATTCGCAAAGATCACCATGTCATCTGCATATAAAAGATGGGACACAAGTGGAGTACCTCTTGGACGATAGTAAGCACCAATAGCTCCATCTAGAAATTTTTGCCACAACAACCTTGATAATTCTCCTCCACAACTATAAAAAGATAAGGAGAAATAGGATCTCCTTGTCTTAGTCCCCTCTCTACTTGAAAGAAACCCTTGGGGACCCCATTCATAACAACAGAAAACCAAGGTGAGGAAATACACTGAGAAACATACAACAAACAGTCGTCAAAAAACCAAGTACTGAAAGAACATGAATCAGAAAATTCTAGTCAACACTATCATACACCTTTGTCATATCAATTTCAAAACCACATTGCCTCCCCTACTTTGCTTATTGATGCTTTGAATTAGTTCCTATGTCAAACTAATATTCTCAAAGATACTCCTCCCTGGAATAAAAGCTCCCTGCTCCAATGAAACAATTCTAGGTTGAAAAGATGACAATCGACCCACTAGTATCTTTGAGCAGATTTTGTAAAAAACCGAACAAAGGCTAATAGGTTGAGATTTCTCAAAACCCTAAGGATTTTCTACCTTTGGAATAAGCACCAAAAATGAAGAAGAAGAAATCTAGGAAAGGGTAAACCCTTGAACAGTTCATAAACAGCTTCCACAACCTCACCACCAACAATATCCCAACAGGACTTATAGAAACCAGACCCAAACCCATCCGGGCCTAGGCTACTATCAATAGGCATCGGCGCATCCTGCAGCCCCTCACATTGCAAATCTTCCATCTCAAATAAAGCAAAAACCCCTCCACTCTTCTCGCCCTCCACTACTACAACAGCATTACTAGGACCCCTCTCTGCTTCCTTCGGTTGGTCTAAGGCAAACCATCCTCATTCTAGGAGCCTGTCTACTAGGAGCCTGTCTAGCAATAGTAGAGGCTCCACTCCAGCCTGCTCCCGCTCTTCCCTTTCCTCATCAAGACCCTCAATCAAAACCACATCATTCTCCTACACCAGACCTCCAGAAATCCCAACATCCCTCTCCCTCGTGGCAGAACCTTCCTAGGCCAAATCATTAAGCTTAGAAACAAACATTTCATCAACTATCTCATTTCCCTCTGCCAACTTCTCATGGTCACTATGATGCACGGTTTCTACCTTATTATTTATTCTCTTCACTTCTCTTCCATTTTTCATCACTTCTTCCTTTCTACACATAATCAGATTGTGACCTTGCATATTATAGGAAGTACAATACGCAAGAAGTGTTTCAAAAATTACCTCTTGATAATTGCTTCCTGGCATTTGTGGCCTCCCAATCCAGAAACCATCCATAGGTTTCACAGCTACATCCATCTCGATACACACACAAGCCCTGTCAGTACGTGTAGCACATGTTGTACTGTTGTCATGCTTGATAAACTGCCCAATCGGCAGAGTCAGGTTCCAGAGAAACGATTCATGGTAGAAATTTAGGGGTAATCCCGACAACACCACCCAAACAGGGACCACGGATGGTTCCATATCCTCGTTGAAGTCAGTACTCCATTGGAACATTTGGTAGGGCACCCCCTTGACATCACAGGCCTCCCTAGCAAAAGCTTTCAAGAAATCTTCCTCCTGCGCAAACCAGATAAAAACCAGACGTGGTTTACGCATGCTAGAGACAACCGGCTGTTTATCAAGTCCCCAGCGGCTCCGGATGAAGGATTGAATGGCATCAAGACTAGGCCATTGTTGAAGGAACTTTAGGACTAGAGAAAACTGAAATGGCAGAGCCAACTTCTCTACTTCCTCCTTTGAGAAAACAACACAAATTTCCCCATTAATGATTCTCAGTGGACGAAGGGGGATTTCCACCTTAAGAAGAGGTAGGGATGGTTGGGAAACCATCTCCGCAAAGGACTTTGGCCTTCCAGGCGGAGCCAGGGGGCCCTAGTGGCGGCCATTTTCTGGGCAAAAGACCTAGGGTATTTTTCGCTCTCCTAATTTTCTCTCCATACGAAACAACGACACAAAGTCAAAAAAAGGTTTTCCTGCAAGTTCAACTTGACCATACCTTATAGGTGGTTTAATAACTCTCTTTTGCCTATCTCTAACCAAATTATAGGAGCTAACTCCACCTTGATCTATGTCCCCTAAGATTTCTTCCTCAGGGTTACTGCCTTCCCCAGTTTCAAGTTTAGGTTGGGTGTTAACCTGCTCCACCTCAACCTGTAATCCCCTTAAGGACTTATCAACTTCTTGGTTTGGTTTTTCTTATGACTCATTAAAGGTCACATCCCTGCTCACAATACACTTAAACATTCCAACTTATCAGTTTTTGAATGTGCATAGGCAACACACCCAAATACTCTTAGGTAGTCATAGATGGGAGGTTTCCCAGGCCATAACTCCTGTGGTTTTAAACCCTATAGCAGAGGAGGGACACTTGTTTATAAGGTGAACAACAATGGTGGAAGTTTCTGCCCAAAAGGTTTTGGGCAACCCTAAATTAGACAACATGCACCTTACCCTTTCTAAGATGGTCATGTTCATTCTTTTAGCTAAACCATTCTATTGAGGGGTTTCCCTCACTGTCTTATGCCTAAGAATTCATTCCTTTTGACAGTAGATGTTAAACTCATTGGACAGGAACTCTAGACCATTGTTAGTCTTTAGATTCTTGAGTTTTATACCTACTTGGTTTTCCACTAGAGACTTTCACTCCTTAAATTTTTCAAATGTGTAACTTTTATTTTTTAGGATATATATCCAAACCTTCCTAGAGTAATCATCCACTAAGGAGAGGTAATAACTCCCTCCACCATGTGAATTTACTCTTGCAGGTCCCCAGAGGTCAGAATGGACATAGTCTAAGGTTTGTTTAGTGTTATGAGTTGCTAACTTAAAACTGACCCTCTTTTCTTTTCCATAGATACAATCTTCACAAAAATGTAAATTCTCTAGGTTCTAGTCACTCAACAACCCTTGTCTTTGCAATTCTAAAAGGCCCATTTGACTTATATGTCCAAGCCTCCTATGCCATAACACATATTTATTCTCTACAATGTTTTGTATAGGGGATGCTTCCCCAACTACAGTTTTTCCAAGTAGTGTATACAACCCATTTTTAATTATCCCTTTAATAATGACTAAAGACCCTTTAGTAACCCTAAGAACCCTAGCCTCAAATTTGAAAGTGCAGACTGATAAATCAAGCATGCCAAGAGAAATTAAGTTTCTCTTTAACTCAGGTATAAACCTGACCTCCCTCAAAATTCTGTTAGTACCATCATGCATTTTAAGTCTAACTGACCCTAATCCCATAATTTTGTAGGACTTATTATTACCTAGGATTATATGTCCCCCATTTAACTCAGAGAATGTCTTAAACCAGTCTCTGATTGGACACATATACAAAGAGTAGCCAGAGTACATTATCCACTCTGTTTTTGTATCAACTTCACTCATAGTGAGTACCTCAGCACTCTCATATCCCTTTAATACCACAAAGGCATCTCCTGCCTCTCTAGGCTTATTCCAAAGGTCTGTTTTCCCCTCAGGACAGTCTTTCTTGAAGTGCCTTTCCTTGTGACAGTGAAAACATTTAAAATGTTTTCCCTTTGACTTAGACGTAAACTTCTTACTTTCATTCTTGCCCATCTTCTCTCTCTTTTTTGTTCTACCCCTAATAGACAAACCCTCCCCATGATCATATTTGGTATCTTTGCTATTCTGTAGTTTTCTAGTATGAAGTACAGATTGCACTTCATCTAGTGTTGATGAGTCTCTACTATACATCATGGTTTCTTTTAGACTTAGGTATGATAAGTCCAAAGAACTCATTAAGAGGATGGCCTGATCCTCATCCTCCACCTTAATGTCTATATTTACTAGGTCTAGTATAATTTTATTGAACTCATCAAGATGCTGCCCTATTGGAGTCCCAGGGGTCATTTTGAAGGTATAAAGCTTGGCTTTCTTGTGAAGTCTATTAGCTAGGGATTTAGTCATATAAAGATTCTCTAATTTCAGCCATATACCCGCAGTAGTGTCCTTACTAGCCACTTCTCTCAGGACTTTATCCCCAAGTGAGAGGATTAGGGCACTATGGGCTTGCAAGAGAATGTCCATATGGATAGCCTCCTTTTCTTCCTCTTTCGAGGAAGAGTCCCTTCTTTTCTCCCCAAGTGTGAAGTGCTATATGCTCTTGTTGGGAATAAGATGATAACTATGTTATTTTTAAGCATGGTGTATAATACATCATTTATTGTAAGACCTATTATATACTTCATAAAAATAATCAAAGTATCAATACTTTTTTATGTAAGTTGATGTCATAGCCTTCCAGTCAGCAGTGTAGTTGGCATGTCAATAAAAATTACAAAGAAAAATGATATTTGTAGTCCTAGGGTGTGTAAGTTTCGCACATTCCCTTTGATGAAAATAGGTAAAATTGGGATCTACATAAGAAAATTATTTTTTAAATGGTAGATTCTACTTTTTTTTCGAAGGGAGTGCGCTGGACTTGCATATCCTAGAGCTGTATCTAATATTGTTAAATTAAAAATAGATTTATTTTAGAGTAATTCTAGATACAGTCCTAGGGTGTGTAAGTTCTGCACACTTTCTTTAAAAAATAGTTTTTCTTGAATAAGATCCCAGATTTATATATTTTTTATAAAGTGAGTGTGTAAGACTTGCACACTCTAAAACTGTAAATATTATTTTTCTTTTATTTAAATATCATTGCATATTAAAAACTGATAATTTCATCCTTTGTATCTAGGCTCTAACCTGGGCCTTGTTAGCCTGGCCCAAGGGATTTACTCCCTTCACATCATTTGTGATGTTAATTAATTTATTTGTTCTCCTCCACTACTCGATCCGAATTAGATAGATCATGATCATCATGTGATGAATTAGGTGATCAAGGTGGGGAAAAAAAGTCAAGAACCAGCTACTAGCTAGCTGATAAGGATGGTCACCAAATTCCAAGAATATTCATATGAATCCAAACATTCAAAGCATGCATGCATTATGTTAAACCATGTAGTAATATAATGACTCACTCAAAAATGAGCAGCACAAAGGTGATCCCAAGTGCAAGAGAGTGTCACGTGATAGTAAGGAATAAAATTTCTAGATCATCTACTCAGAAAAAGTTGCTTAAAATCAAACTCGTATGAAATGATGAAAATATTTACAAAAAGAAAATAAAAGTGGTGATATGTACAATGAATGAAAGAGTACAACGGAAATGAAAAGGTTACTGGTCATGAGCCAGATTCATATTGTTGGATTTGAGAGTAGAGAGGAAAAGTAAAAGATTGAGATGCAAAATAGTAAACTAAATTTGCTGAATTTAATTAACCAAAATTTAAAGGACCAAGAAAAGTAAATAACATCAAATTAAACAAGAATGAATTAAAATGAAAGCTTAAAAGAGCAAGAAAAGTAAATGAGATCAAATTAAACGAACAGGAATTAAAATGAAAGCTTAAAGGATTACAATAAACATCATAAACTTCAAACTAAAATTAAAATAAAAAGAAATTGAAGAGGGAGGCTAAAGGTGAAGAAGGAAAGCTGGACAGCAACAGTTAGGCCATAGGCTCTACAACTGCATTGTCATGCTTCCTCTCACCACCTGAGTTCTCTTTAAAAGCTAAATAAAAATAAAGAGTGAGCAAACTAAATTACCCTACTCCTACTCCTACTCTAATTGCCCTCTTTTTCCGTCTCATAACACTTTATATAGAACTCCATGTATTCTGTTCATCTCAACCGAAAGCAAGGTCCCACATTTTCTTCCATGTTTTCCGTCGCTGGCCTTTCTCTTTCTTTTTTTTTTTATTTCTTTCTTCGTGGTGCGTCTTAGCAACATCTGTCTTAGCACTATGTATTAGAAATATTTGAACTTTTCAAACAGGTAGAGGAACCTCTCTGATTGGTCTTTCTCTAAGGAGTAAGGTTATTTTCTTTGTCTCTGACAGAGAGCTTGTGTTCCTACGTGGTTAGTAAAGGTTGTTTTTGCATGACTGAAATGGATCTTTCTACTTTGTAGGAGGGTCTGAATCTAACTGAATACGAAGATGAAGCTATTGTTCTATCCAATAAGTCACTAGAGGAAGCAGCAATGAAAGGTAAAAACTATCTTCTAGTATTGGTAACTACCGATAGAAGCATCAACAAAGAAGCTTTCAAATCAACCATGCCTCAAGTGTGGAGATCAGAAGGTTGGGTTCATTTCATTGATGCAGGCGAGTATAAGTTCCTAGTGGAGTTTCAAAAAGTCTCAGATTTGAATAAGATCCTCAAAGGCAGGCCCTAGTCTTTTGATAGATCAATGCTAGCCTTTCAGTAGTCAATGGAAGTGTCCCCATGAATGCAATAACCTTCTCTCATGAACCCGTTTGGGTGCAGCTGCATAACATTCTGCTTGCAGGAATGAGTAAGCATTATGGTGAAATCATTGCCTCTGGTATTGGGCACGTTCTGGAGGTGGAAGTCAATGAAAATGACTTGGGATGGGGTCATTTCCTCAGAGTCAAAGTGCTTGTGGACATCAACAAACCTCTACCTCGTGGGAGATGGATCCAAGGCCTCACTCAAGTATGAATTGTCTTCAAGTATGAATGTCTTCCCAGTTTTTGCTTCAAATGTGGGGTGATAAAACACAAAGGAAAGGGCTACCACCTGGCCAAGTAGGATGAACAAATGTCAATGCAATTTGGTTCATGGCTGAGGGCAGGGGCTCTACAATCCTGTATGAAGGAGTCAAAGAGATATTGGAACCAACTAGGGGCTACAAGACTAGAAGGCAGTTCAGGTCACCAGCCTACCATGGATGAAGAGGACCTCCCTAGAAGAGAACAGTCTCCTGTGATGGAGGTATTCCAAATAGTTCTTTAGGTACCATCCAAGGGTGGAACTGGTAGAACTATTCCTGAGATGCCCTCGGATGCTATTATAGTCTCAAGCTTTCCTAATTTCCAGCCACCAAACAAGGGCCCTTACTTTTCTACAGTGGACTCCACCCCCACTAGTTGCTCCATAAATCACACACTTATGCTTCACAAAGGTCAGCACCCATCTAGCCTTTATGAACTTTACCCCCATTGTGCTACCTTGGACAAAGAGAATATGGACCCCTTTTTTGCACAGAAGGTAGCACTCCCTCATGTTTCAAAGTCACCTTTAATGACCATTGACCCAAACTCCAATATAGACCTATCACCTGAGAAGAGGCCCCTCACCTTGCTACCTAACCCCCCAGCTTTGGTGGATGAAAAGGAAAATGCTCCAAGTGATCATAGGTTCACCTCCACCAAACCAGTAACATCCAAGAAAGTCAATTGGAAGATGATAGCTCATGAATTCCCCTCTTTATCATTGGAGAGGGGGCTTGTTACAAGAGGAGGGACCAAAAGAAGGGCTAAAACCAATCTTTTGGATCCTATCTCTCAACTTCCCAATGCCAAGAAACCAAAGGCCTTACCCAACACTGAGGTTCAAACCTCTAAAATCAGGTGGTGGCTGCAAGGCAGCCCCACCTTTTGCCATGATTTACCTCAGTTGGAACTGCTGAGGGCTTGGGAACCCTCAGACAGTTCGAGAACTACACCATTTGGTGTGCCAAAAGAGCCCAAACTTTATTTTCCTTATGAAAACAAAGTGTACTAGATTTAAGGTTGAACAAATTAGAAATCAATGTGGTTACTCCCATAGCTTGACAGTAGATAGTAGAGGCCTCAGTGGAGGTATAGCTCTATTTTGGAAAGGCCATTTTCATGTTAACTTGCTATCCTACCCCCAGCATCATATCTCAGTTGAGGTACTCAGTCCAACCACGAACCAGAACTTCATTCTCACAGGCTTTTATGGTCATCCCAAGGCTAGTAAAAGAAAAGGCAGCTATGACCTATTATGTAACGCCCATCCTTGTGATGAGACTTTTTACAAAATAATTTAGAAAAGACGATGAAAATTACTATTCGATTTAAAACTTTTTACTTCCGTTCCTAGGGTGCAAGACTCTACGTTATAAAATAAAATGTGCTTTTGGAAGAAAAGAGGTTTACAGCAGAAAACATAAATCTTAGAATAAAAAGGCCTCTTGTACAGTTAAGACTCTTGTGCCTAGACTTTCGTGCTCTTCCCCTTTAGCCGTGTCCGTCCTGAAGCGTACCGCTCTTTCAGTTCCTGTGGGGGGAGGAACACACATAAAAAACTAAAATGAGTCGAATACTCAGTAAGCATTACTTCATACAGTTAAAATATAGAAACATATATTTTCATTCATGCATTTATCATTCCATACATACAATACGTACATGCATACATGCATTTCTTTGCAAACATCACTAGACGGGGCTTTCCTTTAAAGAAAAGGGTTTTCCTTTCGTAAAATGTTTCTCCCATCAGTACCTTCATTTTTTGAAGAATGCCATGCATTCATACATTCTTTTCTTTTCACTTTCATAGGCTAATGCACACTGTTATGCCCCACGTGCTAGGGTTAGCGGCCCTTTGGCCAATGGATTCCCCCGTGGCCAAGGGTTGGAATCCCATTCTGTCAGGGTGTAGTACTGGGTGCACTACCAGATACTACTGCCCGACATTACAATCTATCCATTCATTCATTGGGTACCCCTTTCATTCATATGGCCTTTACGTATCTTCATACATTCATGCTTTCATGCCTTTCTTTCTTTTCATTCATTCATTCATGTCAAATTTAAAGAGCTGGAGTTTCATTCATTTCATGTACATGAGCATGAGCATCATCTTTTCTTTTCTTTTTCATTTGACAGTCCTTTTATGAGGAAACATCTTTTCATGAGAAAACATCATTTAGGGTGTGAGCCTGAAAATCATCTTTTCATGACATGTCTTTTCGTAGAAAATACATACAATAGATACTACGTATAGTCATCCATTCACATACGTACAATTAATACTTTGGTTGCGTGAAAAGGGGCTGCCAAATAAGGGTCATACATACTTATACTTAAAAACGTTATGCTTCGCGTGCCTTTTTGTAAAACGTTTACATTTTCGAAAGAAAAGCATTTCTTTTCTTTTTCTTCAGGAAAAAGCGTTTCGTTTTCTTTTTCTTATCTTTTGGAAGAATCTAGAAGAGTATGAACATAATACTTGCCTGGACTCTATGCTACTTTCATACTATGCAGTCCATTCATGCGCGTGTTAGATGGCAACCTACATGCATACACATAACCTTAGCATCATTCTCTATCTAGTACATAAGCAACTGAACTAAAAATAGAATTACGCTTCACTTGAAACACTCTCCTTCTATCCCGTGCTCTTACGTATCGTTTACTACGATAAAACCTTCAGGGACCCATTTACGGTCACTACCTCTTTCAACCTCAACGTTCTACTTCGAGTACTTATCCACAAGAGTGAATCCACGATTCACCTTAGGATTAAGATACTAAGACCTTCATCTTATTCTTCTTATCAATCACATTCCGACGCATGACTCAGACCGACTAAGTCACGCATCACAATCCTAGACATTCGTCAATACCTTCATGTATCTTAGCTCACTCTAATCCTCATGACCATCCATAAACATCACACGGCTCTAAGCCAACTTCGAGACTTAAGCACCGTGTAACCATACTTAGGATAGATTACCCATTACACATGTGGTTAACCAGATTACACACTTACCTTACCCCTTTATTACCTAAGACCAACATATAATACATTAATCACAGGCTCGTATGGACAAGCGCCATACTCCGATACCAATCTTCTCTTAACCCAGCTAGCATGATTGTTCAAGCTACCCGTACCTCTTAACAGTTCATCCCAACACTTGATATGATAGGACTTCATTTATAACTACACCTTACATCACGTTATAGCCTGAGACTATTCCCAAGCTACACCATGACCTCGTCACGTCACTTGGCATACATCCTAACTCATCACAGCACGACTTCTTAATTGACCATGTCACTTCGTGACGTTGCCCAGTCATGCTTCCGTTGCACTACTCTGATACTTTCCAGCCACTTCACACATACTTCAGGCCATAAGCCGACTACACGGAAACACTCGTCACCTCAGACTACAGGCCACATCTTAGCCACACTTCACAGCACAGTCCACAACACTACACAGCATACTCCCCAACTACGCCCAACACTTCACGTCACAGCACACCACATCACCATACTACACAGCGAACTCTACAATACTAACAGCACAGTCCACAACCTAACCAACCAATCAACATCTAACTTAAATAGTGAGGGATAGAGAGCTATACCATCGACGGGATAACCAGTGCGTTGCTCGCTAACCATCACAGCTATTGACGTCGGAAGAGTTGTACAGGGCGGCTAAATAGCGTACGGTGACTGTTTGGTGTTTGGATAGCTAAGTGTGGTCTTGGAAGGACTCATGGTGGCCTTATAATGGAGGCAAGGGGCGTAACACGGCGAATCTAGCCGTGTACAGTGGTGGTTAGCCACGTACAATGGCTGTCTTGGCCACTGGAGGTGGCTAAAGGTGCGGATCTGAGCGTAAGAGGGTCAGGTCATGGTCCTGGGTGGTGGTCTAGCAGTGGTATCGAGGTGGCATACGTCGGAGCCACGGTCGCTCATAGAGGAGCTTAGGCCGTGGGTCTCACATAGGGAAAATGGAGGGAAGGTTTGGTTGGTCCTGGCTGGCCATGGGGGAGCTCAGGGGGCTGCTAGTGGAGCCGTGGTGGTGAGGTGGAGGCAGCACGGTGGTCCACGGCAGCGGATCTAGCTTGAGGAGGTGGACCGGCCCGTGAGAGAGTGAGAGAGAGTGGGGGAGCATGGAGGCTCGGCTAGACATAGGGGTGGCTAGGGGAGGTCATCGGTGGGTATGGAAAACTTGCACGGTGGAGGAGCTCTGTGCATGCGATTTAGGGGAGGCTACCGGCCATGGGTCCAAGGGAGGAGGAAGGGGGAAACTCTGGGATGCTTGTGGTGGTGTCCGATGGCTTTGGTGGTAGTGCACGGCGGCGCTAGGAGCTGTGCACAGTGAAACCGTCCATGGGTTGCTGTGAGCGTGCGTGGGAGAAGGTGGTTGCATGGAAGAGGCTTGGCTCGGTGGTGGAGGCTGGCCGAAGTGAGAGGAAGCCGTTGGTGGTGGCAGTGAGACCTGCCAGTGCACGACGGTGCTTGGCTGTGCAGTGGAGCAGATCGATGAGAGGGAGAGAGGCATGCTGCGCAAGCCGAGAGGGAGGAAGGAGAAAGAGAGAGAGGGAAGGAAAAAGTGAGGGAGAAAGAGAGGGGGCAGGGGTTTTATTCTAAAATCTATCATCTTGGGATCTACAAAACGATCTAACGGTGAACCTTAATACTGATTTGAAAATGCGTAAATATTAACTTAATTAAAAGTACTGAGAGAAATTAAGATAGAATATTATTTAAACTAAACTTTAGTTTATAAAATAATATTTCTTCATCATTAATAAAATGATGAAGTCCTACTTAAAATATTTAAGAGAATAAAACCATTAAATTAATTAAAGTTCTCAACATAATTTAAATCCCACAATTATAATATTTTTGGAGCTCTTTAAAAATATTATAATTGTCTGATTTAAAATATTACTTAATCAAATAACAATGGGAATAGCCCATTTAAAATACTCATAACTTTAAAACACAAAACTAGCTTTAAAAACTACATAATATCTTTAAAAACACGCCATCGAGGTCTGACACGCATAACGGGGCTCGCAGACACTAGAGAGAATAGGTTGTCGCATCGGACGTAATTGCTTACGTCAGAAGGAAGAAAGGAGCAAGGTGTTTCATATTAAGACTTCTTAAACCCTGTGACAATCAGGCTTGGATTTGCCTTGAAGACTTCAATGAAATATGTTTTCAGCATGAGAAAAGGGGTGCAGCTGAGAGACCTTACATAATGATGGAAAACTTCAGAATAACAATTGAAGATAGTGATCTCACTGAAGTATCCTTTGAGGCTGACTTCTTCACCTAGAGCAACAAAAGAGAGGGCATTCACTTCATAAAAGAAAAACTAGATAGAGCTCTAGGAAACATGTCATGGTTCGACCTCTTCCTTGCCTGCAATGTCCAAGCCTTAAGTGCCCATTGTTCTGACCACTGCCCCATCTTTCTGAACACAGCAACAGGCCTGGCTTTTGAGGCTTAGAGACAGAGGCCCTTTAGATATGAAGCCAGCTGGGACTCCCGATAAGAATTTGGAGCATTGATTCAACAAACTTGGGCTACCATTCCACCCCAAGGATCAAACCTACGAGAAACTTTAGAAGGCCTTCTCAGGTGCAAGGACCAATGCAGCATTGGAGTAAGAACACCATTAAGTATCAGAAAAAGCTCATCAATATCAAGCTCCAACACTTAAAGCAGCTTCAAGTGATTAATTAGGGGGACTACAATGTAGGGATTAACAACCTCAGACTTGAAGTTGACAAACTACTTGAAAAAGAAGACTTCAAATGGAAACAAAAAGCTAAGTAAATGTGACTTAATGAAGGAGATAGAAATACCAAGTTTTACCACATGTGTGCCAACCAAAGGAGAAAACATAACATCATTCACAAGATATCCAATGACACAGTGTTATGCGTCAGAACTTCTTTCAAGACCTCTTCACCTCTTCTTAGCCCAGGCTAATAGATGAATGCACAACAGCTATGGACTTTCCAATTATTGATATGATGAAATCTTCCCTTACCAAATAGATTTCCATACAAAAAGTCAAACTAGCCCTCTTCGGTATGAATGGTCTCGGGTCCCTAGGACCTAATGACTGTCCTACCATTTTCTACCAAAAGCATTGGGATGTTGTAGGCCCAAGGGTATGTTTAGCAGTGCAGGAAGCATTCAGCTCCACTTCCTGGCCTAGGGACTTCAATGCAACCCACATTGCCTTAATTCCAAAGGTTAAGAACCCCACTAAGGTTTTCGAATACAAATCCATCTCCCTCTACAATGTCCTTTACAAAATACCGTCTAAAGTTCTGGCCAACAGGCTCAAATTGATTCTTCCCCAACTAATCTCTCCCTCCTAGAGTGCCTTTGTCCCAGGCAGGCTGATTATAGATAATGCCATTGTGGCTTTTGAAACCTTGCACACCATGAGCAACCTCTTGAAAGGTAAAGAAGGATTTATGGGAATAAAATTATATATGAGTAAAGCCTATAATAGGCTTGAATGGCCCTTCCTAGCAGCTGTGATGACAAAACTTGGCTTTGCCACAAAATGGGTCGAGGCATTAGATAAGGAGACCCTCTCTCTCCCTACTTATTCATCTTGTGTGCTGAGGTTCTAAGTAAACTCATTCAAAAAGCTGAAATAAGAGGTGCTATCATGAGTATCCCAATTGGCAACTCAAGTTTACACATAAGCCACCTATTTTTGCAGATGACTACCTATTGTTTTGTAAGGCAAACCATCTAGTGTGGAGCAGGTTACTCTTCTTACTGGAGACTTATGAATAAGGTTCAAGCCAAAGACTAAATAAAGACAAAACCTCTATCTTCGTTAGTAAAAACACAAGGTCAGAAGCCAAGGAAATCATCACAACAATTGTAGGGATCAAATCCCCTTAATCTTATCATAGATATCTTGGTTTACCAACTCAGATAGGAAGGGCAGGAACTATAGGCTTCAAACATATCATTGATCGAGTTAGAAATAGAGTTAGCAACTGGAAGATGAAGCACCTGAGTCAAGCTGGGAAAGAAATCCTCATCAAACCAGTCCTTCAAGCAATTCCTACTTATATCATGGGAGTTTTTAAACTACCTAAAGCCATCGTGGAAGAATTAAACAGATTACTAAGACATTACTGGTGGGGTCAACAAAAGGATAAAGAAAAGATCAATTGGTGTTCCTGGAACCATCTGAGAAGGTCTAAAGTTTCTTTCTGGTAAGCCTCTACTAAAAGCAGGCCTAATATGGCTCATTGGAGATGGACAAAGGACCAGAATTTGGCTGAACAAATGGCACCCATGCCCCTCTTCCCATATGAGTCAAAGCCCTATCAAGGACTCTAATCCATATGCAGTAGTAGCAACACTTATTGACCAACACACTCTATCATGGAAGGTGGACCTACTATAGACCTCTTCTCTGAGGACAAAGTCACTACAATCCTGCAAATTCCAATCAGCCTTTGCAAGATCCCCTACAAGATCACATGGAGTGGACTAAGAATGGAGTCTTTTCTGTAAGAAGTGCCTACAACCTGCAAGTGTCCCTTCATCAATCCTCCCAAGGACAAACCTACTACTCAAACTGCTCTCGAGGAAAATGGGGGAGAATTTGGAAACTTCCCCTCACCAGTTTAGAAAAACTTTTTTTGTGGAAGGCATGTCATAATGCTCTACCAACCAAGTCCAACCT
This sequence comes from Cyclocarya paliurus, assembly GCA_029856935.1. Lineage (NCBI taxonomy): Eukaryota > Viridiplantae > Streptophyta > Magnoliopsida > Fagales > Juglandaceae > Cyclocarya > Cyclocarya paliurus. The sequence continues at coordinate 36,360,115 of CM056947.1, read as the reverse complement.
AAAATGAAGAAGAATCATAAAAGAATCCTCCTCTCCAATATGCAACCAGGAAATTGAAACCATAGAACATGCCCTTTGGGAATGCCCCTTAGCTAAGGATGTCTAGAACTACACTTCAATTTATTTCCAAAAGAAAAAATCATTCCATCACACATTCAAAGACATGGTCTTCTCTATGCTCACTAACTTAGAGGAGTCTCTGCTAGTAGAATTTGTAGTAGTCATTTGGAAGCTATGGAAGAGAAGGAATGAACTGATTTTCAAGCAGACTTTCACAAACCCCTTCACTTTATCAATCCAATCCAAACAAAAGATAGAAAAGTTGCTACTGCTTCAAAAACCTGCACTAGCCCCACCCCCTCTGGGTGTGAACACTGCCTCCCAGTGGGAGGCTCCTCCTCAAGGTTTTTATAAAATTAACTGGGATGCTAGTCTCCAAAAACAGAACTACAGCAGTCGTTTAGGTGTGGACACAAGGCTCGTTCTAAACAGTTTCAATTCATGGTCTGTCCAGCATGTTAAAAGAGCATCCAATGAGATTGCTCATGTTCTAGCTAAACATGCTCTAGTTCTTGATGATGTACTCATAGAACTTGAGGACATTCCTAGTTGTATTAGCCATTTGGTCTTTGCTTAAGTGAAAATTCATTCTGTTCTAAAAAAAAAAAAAAAAAGGCCATTGGGTCCCGCATGAGTGAGGGCTTCTTGCTTCCTCCAGCATGCATTCTGTCTCATATATGCTTTTTATTTATTTTTTATTTTTATTTGAATTTTGCCCAGCGTCCATCTTGAAATGTGTTCCTTAGCTATGTTCAGGGGCGGCTTAATATATTTTGTGGCCTAAGGCAATTATTAAGTACATGACGTTTTAATTTAAAAATGATAATAATATTTATATATTAAATAATAAAAATTTATTGAAAATTTATGAGATGCAAAACAAATATTAATATTATTTTGATTAATAATGTCTATAAGTACTCTAACAATTTGAAAAAGAATCTAATTTTCCTGTACATAGAGTATTATTCCTTATCCTTATATACTTCTTTTAATACTTCAGCTTGAAAACAAATAAGGTCATCAATATCAAAATAAACATTATAGTTTATCAAATATTCAAGAGTAATAGGTCATCATTTTGCTACTTCTATTCCAATTTCATTATTGTCTAAAAATTTTGTAGTAAATTCTTTCTTTTTTTTTTAGTAAAACTTCTATATTGATTGGGTTTTATTTTTTACCAAATTTTACCATTTAAGATTGATTTTATTTTATACAAAAAAAAAAATCATATTTTATATTAACCAATATTTTTTCTATAATTTATTTTTTAAGTTCATAATAATTATTTTTATCTTTTAATTTGGTACCCTACTAAGGGGAGCTTAGGCGGTGCTTTTGTTTTTTTATTTTTTTTTTAAGAAGCGTCGGTGGCCTTAGTAATTGCCTACCCTGAGCCGGCCCTGGCTGTGTTGCTTTTCTTCTGAAGAGGTCCCTTGTGCTTATCTGGTGCCTTTCCCTTTTTATTTTTTTATATTTTTTATTTTCCCATGCGTTATCTTCTCCCAGCGTTAGTGCGTGTATGTTCTTTCTTCCGCATGAGTTGCTGCGTATTAGAACGAAGTCCAATTCATCCGTCCAAAATGAAAGGGTCCCGCGTGCATGCATTTCTTGACTTTTTCCGTTGCCTTCCAGCAGCATACATCCCAAAAAAAAAAAAAACCAGAAAATTAAGAAAAAAGAAAGAAAATATGAAAAATATATTGTGAATGTAAAAAAATATTATCAAATTAAATCACAAGTTATAAAATTTAAGTATAAACAATACTATTAATTAATTTAAATCATAACTTAAATTTATGTTTTTTAACTATTTTTTTATTTAAAATTAATAATAATATAAAGAAATAATTAAAATATATTTATTTTAAATATATAAAATATATAATAATTCAACTCAATCATATATATATATATATATATATATATAAATATAGTAATACTACTGCATGCATGCTTGTATATTTAACTTCCACAGAGGATCATGTGGAAGTTGAAGATAGCTGAAGGAGGTCCAGGATTGGTGAGCCTCAACAATTTCGTTGGACGACAACATTGGGAGTTCGACCCTGATGCCGGCACATCTGAAGAACGTGCTGAAGTTGAAAGGGTCCGCGAGGAGTTTAAGAGGAATCGGCTTCGGACGAAGCAAAGTGCCGATCTCTTGATGAGGATGCAGGTTACAGATCTCTCTCTGATATATACATACTGTCATACTACATACATATATATATATAGAGATTCTTATGATCATGATATTGTACATTCCATCATGGATTGACCTTCATGAATTAGCATCCAGCAAATATATATTTTGCAGAAGATAGTTTTTTTTTAGTTCCTTTTCTCGGTCCAATGTGGATTTCAAGATATCAATTCTGTCAACTGGGTTCCCAAGGTTCAGTTTTTATTAGTTGAAGACTCTGTCAACAAGTTAGATAAGAGTGAAAGGAAAGCGCAGTAAAAAAGGAAAAAAAGAAAAAGAGAAAGAGAAAAAAAAGGAAATCATGTTTTTAATGAAGGTCAATTAATCTTGTGGTGTTGACTGCCCTTTACACATGATGACATTCAAATTCAAACATACGGACCCCCCCTTGCTTAATAATTAATCTTGTGGTGTTAAATGAATTGTCTTGTGGTCACAAAATTCTTCACAATTTCCTACTCAAGTCCAGTCCAGACCATGAAAATCCATTCCAACCAAAACTTCCGCACACTTTTCCACATCTATTGACACAACCAACCACTTCATCATTCTCCATCTAGCTATTAAATGAAATGAAAAAGAGAAATGCTCTGACCATAAATCAATTACATAAAAGTAATGTTATAAATTGATGTGGCATGATTAGGTTTGTCAAATTATATAGTTATTGTAAAGCTGATCTAATGGACTACATAAAATCATATCAATTTGTGAGATTATTTTTATATAATCTTTTTGTAGTTGTAGCAGTACTCAATGAAAAATGTTTGCAAAATGTTTGAGACACGGGCTATACAGTGCAGTGAATGTTCAAAAAATTCCATTGATTCGTGTCCACTCCATAAAAAAAAGAGTCCCTCATTCTAGCTAATTGTATCGGTTGTCTTTATTATTTTCCCTCTAAACTAATTCCAAGAAATGAACTGCATGCATGCTTGTTCTCAAAGATTCAACAACACAACAATATTTATGTCATGCCACATCTATATTTTTGTTTACTTCTTTTACTAAATTTTTTTAGCATTTTTTCTAATGAATTCTTAAATTTCTTTCTATTTTTTTATTGTTTATACTGAGTTTCAAATTTTACACAATCATCCTCTATTTAAAACAGTGTTATAAAAAATTTTTTTTTTTTAAAATTTGTATGTTTATCATTTAATGACAAATGCTATATCCACAAAGAGATATAAAAAAAATTATAAATTAATATAACTTCATATGATACATCAAATTTACTTTATATGAAAAATAACTTTACAATTATTTACTTTTTTATTTTTTTGCCAATGTGGCAGCTTTATTAAAGAATCCTCACTATGGGGGAGGGAACCCATATATAAAAGGCCCAAAAATAAAACAAACAACTACCAAAGCTAAACAAATTATAAGACAATAAAAGGACCTAACGTTTCAAAGCCAGTAAAGCCAACTTGTCAACCTTCAAAATCCCCTTTAGTTGACGTGGAAGATCATTATACTGTAACCACGTCTCAAAAATTCTCCCAGAAGCCATATGTGCCAAGAAATCTACCCCTGCATTTCCTTCCTTATATATGTGCCAAAACACAAACTACATAAAGGATAGAATTGCAAGAATTTCCTCCTAATAATCTTCAATGTACCATATTCCACACCTCCTTTTCTCCAACCAGTTTACAACTAAGAGAGAATTTAATTCCACTTCAATCTTTTGTATTCCCATGTTTCGACATTGCCGCAAACCATGAAGGAGAGCCATGAGTTCCACCACATTATTTATGCCATGATCTAAAAATTTCGCAAAAGCTAACTTCATCCTCCCTTCATTATCCCTTATAACTCCACCCACCCTCATAAGGCCCGAGTTTCCCAAACAACTACCATCTGCATTTAATTTAAACCACCCCTTGATTGGCTTTGTCCACTTCACAAGACGACATTGCTTCTATTTTGGAGCCTTCATTGGAATAGAAAATGTGGATAACACTTTTTCACCCCTAGGAAAAAGCCTATTACCTACTTTTAGCCGAAGACCCAGCCAAGCAATGGCTGATTTAATCGAAAGCCAAAGAGACTCCACCAACTTCACTTTACCTTCCATGCGTGCTTGACATCTCCAAACCCAAAGAGACCAAGTTAAAATGATAGCAACAAGACCAAATAAATTACTTCTTTGTGAGACATGATTAGCACGACAGAACCACAATTCCGTTTTTTCCTTTCAAAGTCTATTCGGATCAAACGAAATTCCCATATATGATGATGCACATGCCATATTTTTGTTGCCATCATCCTTGTGGCAAGGTCATGATCTTGGTCCTCAAAGCTTCCCCTTCCATAGCATTCACACTTGGAAACCATAGGAATTCCCAGAGATCGCACCCGAGCATCCACGCTAATACGAGAGTTCATTGCTTTCCACATGGTAACCGAATACTTCTTTGGTAAGGCTGCATTCCAAATCCAACCTGTCCAAGTAAGTCTCAGGACTCTTACTCGAATACATTCCCAAGCCGACTTGGAAGAGAACTCACCACTCATATTCGGCTTCCAGATAAGCATATCAGCACCTTCCTTATGATCACTAAGGCACTCCAAAATTTCCTCTGCTTTATCTTCCCCCACCAGCCTTCTTAACAAGTCCACTTCCCAACCATTTTGAAGCCGACACTCCTGGATCCTCAAAGAAGGCCTATCCGAAATAGCACAGACATCCATAATAGCACTTGTTTTCAACCAGTTATCCCATCAAAAGGAAACCACCCCCTCCTGTATACACCAAGTTGAGTTACTTAACACCTTTGGAATCATGGCCATAATCTTCCTCCAAAAAGGAGTTCCTTTCCTAGAATCAACCAGAGTAAAATGTTTATCCTTAGTGTATTTAGCTTGAAGAAAGAAGCCCATAAAGACTGCTACATCAACAACTTCCAACCAAATTTCATAAAAAGAGAATTTTGAACTTCCACCTGATTTCTCATACCCATACCGCCCTTTTCAACTGGTATACATAACTTTTGCCAAGCTACCCATTTGCACTTTGGCTTACCCTCCGAAGACCCCTAGAAGAATGTACTCATAACTCGATTCAAAGAGGCAAAAACTGCCTTAGGCGCCTGCACCATTGAGAGTAGATGAATCGGGATGCTAGCCAACACATGTCACAATAAAAGCACCCAGGCACCTGGGGACAACAAGCTAGTTGGCCAACCCGCCCCCCCAATCTACCTCTAATACGACCCAACAATTCATCAAAGTAAGACACTTTCAAATAGCCCGAGACCAAAGGAGCCCCCAAGTATTTCACAGGGAAAAAGCCTTCCGAAAACGAGGTCAATCTCAACAAACTTCGTCTCCGAGTAGCAAGGATATATTTAGAAAAAAATATAGAAGACTTCCCTTTACTCATCACCTGCCCCGACCAGTCTTCGTATAAAGCAAAAATTTCACTGATCTTTTTAAGTGAAGACCTTCCTCCCTTAGCAAAAATAATAACATCATCAGCGTATAACAAATGTGAAATAAGAGGAGCACCGCGCAGATGAGAAAACGGTACAATGTTTCCAGCCTTAAAATAATGTTTCAACAGCTTAGAAAGCATCTCTTCCACCAATATAAATAAATATGATGATAAAGGATCCCTTTGGTGCAAGCCATGGCCACTAGGAAAAAAACCCTTAGTCGTTCCATTCATTACAATCGAAAACCAAGAAGTTGATATACACTGCTTTATAAGCTCACAAATGTGCAAAGAGACCCAAAGGATCTCATCACATGCAATAAGAAACTCCAATCAATACTATCGTATGCATTTTTCCATATCCACTTTAATGAAAACATTCCCACCACAAACTTGTTTATTGATCAAATGAATCTTATCTTGTGCCAACGATATGTTCTTAAAAATGCTTCTACCAAGCAAAAAAGCACCTTGCTCCGTAGAAACAATTCTTCTGAAAATAGGAGACAATCTTTGCACTAGAATTTTGGAAAAAACTTTATAAACAACCTAGCATAGACTAATGGGCCAAAACTTATCAAAACCCATAGGTTGCAACACTTTTGGAACTAAAACAATATAAGACGCCGAGTAAAACCTAGGAATTGGAATCCCATGAAAAAAATCTTGAATCGCCTCCACCACATCAACTTCTACAACATCCCAATACGAACGATAGAAACCCAAGCCAAAACCATCCGGACCCAGGCTACTATCAATTGGAATAGAAAACATGGCATATTTTACCTCTTGGATCGAAGGGAACTGTAAAAGAACACTGTTATCTTCCTCCAAAACAATATTCTCCACATTCTAAGATAAATCGGGAAGATCCCTATTCAGCCTCACACGAAGAAAAGAGCTAAAAAACTCCACTGCACCCAAGTGGATAGATTCAGGACTATCCAAACGAGTACCATCTTGCAACCTCATTTCATGTACCACCGGCTTTGACATCGACACTTGTGCTTTAAAAAACTGGGATGACGCCTCCCCCTTTTCCACCCAATTAATCTTCACTTGCTGAGAAAGCCTCTTCTATCCCCTTTGCAACCACACAGCCAACTCCTCCTTCGTACTTATTAAAGCTAACTCAACCTCCTCTGAAAAAAAACCTGAAGCTGACTTTACAGGCTTTTTATACATCTCTCCAAGCATAAAATGTTCTCCTCCCTGAAACTGAACTTGGGTATTACACTCCCTGAGATCCAGCTTTAACTTTTTCAATTTTCTAGCTAAGCGAAACAAACCCAACACTCCAAACTGCTCTTGCCAGACTTCTTTAACAACTTTCTGAAATCATCATGGGATACCCACAACTATTGAAACTTATACGTAGAAGGTTCATACCTTGATACATTTGGCTTGAACACAAAAGACATCGGAGCATGATTCGACGAGGTGTGTGATAAATAACTTATGAAAGCATCAGCAAGTAAAAATACCGCCTCCGAGTTCATTAAACAGCGATCTAACTTCGACCAACTTCTAGCCATCCCCCACTGGCCATTACACCAAGAAGATTTACTCCCAACAGACTTCATCTCACACAACCCACAGGATTCAAATTGAACTCGCCATCGCCACCCTCGAACGAGGTCGTCCACCAGAGCACTCATCATCCCCACGGATAATATTGAAGTTACCAAGGCATCATCATGGTTCATTGTGCAGTATATCCTGTTGTAGAAAACTCAACAACTCTCTACGTTCCATGTAATTACATTTCGCATAGATCATAGAGACATAAATCTGAGTAGATTGAAAAGTTAATGAAACCGTAATATGTTGAGCACTGGCATCAAAGTCATCACGTGTAGTCCACCCCCCTAAAGCAACCATAATTTTCCACCCAAATTTTAATTCGAGAAACAATCCTCAAATTTTAAAAGAAGTTTTAGCGCTTCCATTTTAGACTCACTAACAAAAGGCTTAGCCACCATGATAAAATTAAGGTTCATCTTCCTAACTAATGTGCACAATCTCCTCCGTGACAAACCCAAGCCACAGATATTCCAAAATAAAGGCTTAAATCATAAATTTAAGCAAGAGGGTTTGCTAAGAACCCGAATGGAACTTCTGATCAACTTCACGCACTTAGCATCTTTCTTTTTCACAGGGGAATCATTATCAGAAGGGAAATCCTTAGCTTTCCACAAATGCTCCATAGGCTCACTTTCAGGATCCAAAACACTCCCTCCATGCAGCACCATCCCATGTGAATCATTGGTGACCAGCCCATCATGGTCATGAAGTTGTACCTCCTCAGTAACAACCATACCTTTATCAACTGCATCCACCATCATCTCATTATCAAAATCTACATGGCAATTCAAATCAGGCATAACATCTGAATCTTGCCCTGGTTCCGTTTCCAAGTCAAACTCCTCAATTGCCAATTGATTCGACAATAGTTGCCCTCCCAAAACACCCTCATTTATCTCTCATTCCTCAAGAACAGCCCTAGCACCAGCCACCGACTCAACCCTACTTAACTGTAGATCTTCCACATTGCCCGACTGAACCACTTCTGCATGTTGATCACCAACATTGACCATGCTAAGCCCGCCATATCTTGTCCCACCCTACCTGGATCCAGATTCAATGTAGCATCATTTTCACTCAAAACCAGGTTCACCTCATTTGGCTTCTCAACATCCACCTGGTTTTTTGGCTTCCAAACTTTCATTGGTAATTCAACCTTTTTCTTTTTATGATCCAAAGTCTTTCTTCCTTCATTTTTCCTTCGACAAGATTTGGAATTATGACCTTGAATATTATAACAAGCACAATATACAGGCAAATTCTCATATTCAATCTTAACAAACAAACTGGAAACCTAATGAGGAATCCCAATCCAGATCCCATGAATGGGTTCCTTAGCCACATCCATCTCGAGGCACACCCAAGCCCCTTAAGTTCTTGTGGCACACTTTATGGAATTATCCCGATGCAAAAAATGTCTAATAGGAGTAGTAATGTTCTTAAGAAAGGACTTGTGATAAAAATTTGGTGTAAACCTGGAAGAACAATCCAAACAAGCACCATAGACGGCTTCTTATCCTCCTCAAAATTTGGATGCCAATGAAAGCCACGATAAGGCACACCATCGATGTCCGTGGATTCCCTCGATAAAGCCTTTAAAAAATCTGCTTCATCAGAAAACCTAATGAAAACGTTACGATGCCTATGTAAAGCAGAAACCACCAGTTGGCTCTCCAACCCCCAACGATTACGAATAAACGAGCGTATAACATCCAATGTGGGGTGCTGTAAAAAAAAAACTTCATAACCGTAGAAAACATGAAAGGAACTGCCGAACGATCAATCTCTTAGAAAAGAGCACACAAAATTCACTATCAATCACTTTAGTAGGACAAAACGGGACATTGGCCACAGGAAGTGGCTGAGGAGACTGTGCAACCATATCAACAAAAGTCTGGTGCCAGCCAACCAACTTCGAAGAGGCAGAGGGCCCCCTGACAACATCCATCACGGCATGCTACTCATGAAACCATAAAAACCTAGCAGAGCCAAAAAAAAAAAAATACACATGTCCATTTTCTACTTTGTGATGTAAATAAATAATTAAAACTTACAATTATTTGATATACCATATCAAGCTACGATAATTTGTGAGTTTATTTTTATGAGATCTTTTATGGATGAAGCATTTCTCTTTTCAACTGTGATTAGAATTATTTTATTGATAATGGGCCTAGCTCGTGGATGTTAATAACCACCCAAAATGCTTGAGAAATATCTTAGGATCATATTAAATTGTTCATGTGATTTGTGTTGGAATCTAGTCATTACAACTTTCCTAAATTCCCATACAAAATAAAATAAACAATTCAGTTTTTTCAAATCTCAAAATAAAAATAATAGTAAAAAAATATATTTTAACGATATTTTATTTAACTTTTATCTCAACTCATCTCATCTGCAAAAACAAACGAGGCATTAGTTTTCACTGGCTAAGGCATTCATCTCACTAATTGATATAAAAATCACACAGCTTAGGAAGGAGAACCCATGTGGGAAAATTCCACCACCAGTCCAAGTGAAAGAATTTGAGGTGATTACAGAGGAAGCAGTCATCACAACATTGAGAAGAGCCCTAACCTTCTATTCATCCATTCAGGCCCACGATGGCCACTGGCCTGCTGAATCTGCCGGCCCCTTATTTTTCCTCCAACCCTTTGTATGTATTTTTTGCACCATTCTTAAATATATGGAAAATTCTTTACATCAGCCTACTATTGAGGAGCAGCCACAACACACTCTATGTGTTATCATCTAAACCACTCACATTATCCAAATCACTCATATCCAAACCACTCACATGAAGACACATCAAGTGTGCTATGCATCAGCCCGTGAACAGGGGCTGATGCATAGCACGGCTCTAAATATATATATATATATATATATATATATATATATATATATATAATTTTTAACTTCTCTCTCCCTAAAATATAATTTCATATTTTCACAATATGCAGGTAATGGCATTATACATCACTGGAGCTCTGAATGCCATTTTTTCGCCAGCACACCAGAATGAAATTATTCGATACTTGCATAATCATCAAGTATAATATTTTTGGTTTTTTAATACAAAACACAAGTTTAAACTTATGTACAAACAAATACACATATCTATATGCAAATATGTATATTGACTATTTATTTGTTGGACAGAATGAAGATGGAGGTTGGGGCTTCCACATAGAGGGTCATAGCACAATGTTTGGTTCAGCTTTGAGCTATATTGCCTTGAGGATACTTGGAGAGGGTCCTGAAGATGGTGAAGAAAAGGATATGGCCAGAGGACGGAAATGGATCCTTGACCATGGTGGTTTAGTGGCAATTCCATCTTGGGGAAAGTTTTGGGTCACGGTATGTATAACCGATTCAATTCATGGTAATATTACATGTATATGCCAAGAGAAAAGAAATATAAAGTAGCATATTCTAGTGTCCAGCTAGAAGTATCACCATATTGAAGTGTATATACCTGAGTTTGAGAGGGTAGATTGTAGCCCAAAAGTCCATTTGCCTAACAAAATAATGAAAGCTTTTTAATTTATCATTCAACCCTATATAATCTTTACTATATTGTGAAAACTTAGAGGCTTCCTAACATGGATAGGTACTGGGATTATATGAGTGGTCTGGCTGCAATCCATTGCCCCCAGAGTTCTGGCTTCTTCCACAAATCTCTCCAATTCATCCAGGTTCTTTCCTTTCACACCTTTTTGTTGACAAGCATAGTTTCTAAATTATATGAGATTCAGGGAAAATGCAATGATATTGTCTCATACTTGAGGTTGTTATTTATATGAGATGCAGGCAAAATGTTGTGCTATTGTCGCTTGGTTTATATGCCAATGTCTTATTTATATGGGAAAAGGTTTGTTGGTCCAATCACTGAGTTGATTCAATCACTAAGGCAAGAGTTGTATAATGAGCCTTACCATCAAATTAACTGGAACAAAGCTCGGAATACAGTTGCAAAGGTTGGTTAAATCCTTAGTTTCTATATCTTGCATTTGCTTTTTGTGTCATAAACCTCCATCTTCAATCTCACTTAAGTAAATATAAAGATTTTTGACAGAAATAATGTATACATGAAACTTACACAATGTGCTAATTTAGGAGGATCTCTACTATCCACATCCTCTTCTACAAGATCTGCTATGGGGATTTCTTCACCATGTAGTAGAACCTCTTCTAACCCTCTGGCCCTTTTCATTGTTGAGAGAGAAGGCACTTAAAGCTGCAATTGATCATGTTCATTATGAGGACGAGAACACCAGATACCTTTGCATTGGAAGCGTGGAAAAGGTTGTCACTAATTAGTGTTACAACTATAGTCAAAATGCAATCATTTAGATCATACTAGTTGATGTGTGCTCTATGAACTAATTTGTCCAGGCCATTTGTAGTACAGGTGCTATGTTTGATTGCCTGTTGGGCCGAAGATCCAAATGGGGAAGCATACAAGCTTCATCTAGCTAGGATTCCCGACAACTATTGGGTTGCTGAAGATGGGTTAAAAATTCAGGTGATGTGAGCATGTCAGTGCAAATCACATATACCTAAAGCATGTATTCAAGCCTAAAGAATTGCAAAATTTCGATCAACCTGAAATCTTATCTTTTGTCTAGAAATGTACTAATGATTCCAACCTTATGTCATGTAGAGTTTCGGCTGTCAGATGTGGGATGTGGGTTTCGCAACCCAAGCGATTCTCTCATGTAATTTGAATGAAGAGTACGGACTAACACTTCGTAAATCACACGACTTTGTAAAAGCTTCACAGGTCAGAATACATGTCAAATGCCCCTTAAGAGGTTTGATGGTAGATAATGCTTGAACATAATCATGACATCTGGCTTTAACAAAATTGTGTCATTTCTAGGTTCGAGAAAACCCATTTGGTGACTTCAAAGCTATGTACAGACACATAAGTAAAGGAGCATGGACATTCTCAATGCAGGATCATGGTTGGCAAGTCTCTGACTGCACAGCAGAAGGGTTGAAGGTAATGCCTCACCTCTACTGAAATATTTGCATTCCAAAATCATAAATTCTCAAGGTTCGTTTAAAGGAAAAAATTTAGCATAACATTTGCTTTTGTAGGTTGCTCTGTTGTTCTCACAAATGTCACCGAACTTAGTTGGGGAAAAGATAGAGACAGGGCGATTTTATGATGCTATTAATGTCATTCTCTCTCTACAAGTAAGGATTCAACAATATATATTCTATTTTTGAATTAGTTAACAAAGAACATAACTTGTTTCTATTTGCCAATGCAGAGTAGAAATGGTGGCTTTCCAGCTTGGGAGCCTCAAAGAGCATTTGGTTGGTTGGAGGTAACTTATCCAACAAGCCAATTGTTTTGGTCTGTTCATGATTAGTAAGAGAAAACATCGTGATTATTTGTATCTATTTCCAGAAGTTTAACCCCACGGAGTTTTTTGAAGATACTCTTATAGAGCGAGAGTAAGATATATTCATAATGAAAACAATTGCCACAGAATTGATCATACTTTGCTTCCTAACAGCAACATTGGGTCACCTTATAATAGGTATGTAGAGTGCACTTCATCAGCTGTTCAAGGGTTGGCGCTCTTTCGGAAATTCTATCCCAAACACCGTAGAATAGAGATAGACAATACCATTTACAGGGCAATTCAATACATTGAAGATGTACAAGAACCTGATGGATCATGGTAGTATGTTTTTTCCATTCACATTCTTGAAAAACGAAAAAAATAAAACCAAACTGCTCTACATATTCTTGCAGATTGTACTTTTTATTTTTACTTTTCTTTTGGTTGACGTTGTTGTTATTAAAGGAGATAATATAAGAAGATCTAAGCAAATTTAGCACTAATACAGGTATGGACATTGGGGGATTTGCTACACCTATGGTACATGGTTTGCTGTAGGGGTACTGGCAGCTTGTGGCAGAAACTACAAAAATTGTCCAGCATTGCGTAAAGCTTGTGAATTTCTGCTATCAAAGCAGCTACCCGATGGTGGATGGGGAGAGAGTTACCTTTCAAGCCAAAAAAAGGTACATAGGCAATTGGTTTCCCAATTTGAGCGCGAATTACTTAAAAAACAAGAGAAAAGAAAAAGAAAATGAGGGTGAAGTGAAAAGGGACAACTAAAGTAACTTGCTCTTTGAAACAGGTGTGGACAAATATTGAGGGAAACCGTGCAAATTTGGTTCAAACTTCATGGGCTGTGTTATCCCTCATTGAAGCTGGGCAGGTTGTCCATCCATCATTGTCTCTTAAGTTATGCTGTATATTAACATTAGTGCATTACATCAAGAAATTATTCAAGTCACCATGGGTGTAGAAATGGTTAAAAAACTGAAGAATTCAACAAACAATGGATTCGGTGGAATCTATTAAATGCATTTTAAGACACAAAATATACACATAGATGTCATTTAGGAGCTTAGAAAAATGAATAGAACCCAAGTTGAGTTGGAACAATATATGCATATGAATAGAAAAAAATAAGACTTAAAACAAATTTTATAGGGATGAAAGTTGGCAACTGCTTTATTAGGGAGCATCAATATGTTGGTTCTGAATGTTTCTGTAAATTATTAGGCCAAGATAGACCCAACACCAATCCATCGTGGGGTAAGGGTGCTAATCAATTCACAAATGGAAGATGGTGACTTCCCTCAACAGGTAATTCATGCTTACTCAGAATCCAACACTTTCAGTTAATTTCTGTATGTGTTCATCTTAGTTGTGTGCTTTTCTTCTTCTTTTTCTTTTTCCTCTCTTCTTTTCTTTTCTAATAAGATCTTTCTACATACCAAATTATAATTTCAAAGATAACATAATTAATGGTTATTGGCAACAGGAAATCACCGGAGTATTTATGAGGAACTGTACATTAAACTACTCATCGTACAGAAACATATTCCCCATATGGGCTCTTGGAGAATATCGGAAGCAAGTTCTGTTTGCATAATATCCGAATGCTTAAGCAAGCCAAAGATAACATGTTAAAGTAATTTTCTAGTCCAAATAAGCTTGAGAAATTAGCTGAATGGTATGTTCAACAATATATAGATCAATCATTCTTGAGCCTGAAAAATGGTAGACACAATTCTCAAGCAGTTTGCAAGATGTAATATATGTGTGTAATGGTGTAGTTTCTTAGTGTAAGCATCTCCTTGAAAAAACGATTCCTACAACTCAATAATGTACTATATTATATGTGAAAATTAAATTTTACATGTTGTATGGAATGGATTTCAATGTATACTTCCTTTGTGTGAACCAGATGTATATATCACTAATTAATGGATAATAGTTATATAATCCTTCTAGTTTTTTTTTTCTTTTTTCTTTTTCTTTTTTAAATTCCTTTTGAGGGAGTGTTTGTAATTTTCTCACATCAAATACGCTTTGCAAAATCTCCGTGAGTTTTTAGGCTCATCTTGAGAAACTTCCCAATGTATCAAGATTTTATTGTGAGATATAGAGAAAGTATCAACCTCCGATCTCTTCCACATTTACCTGCTTCTTTTTTTTTAAGAAAAGGGAAATACTCTAGCTACTAAAAGATTACACAAAAAAAAGCAATCCCACAAACTAATGTAGATTAATATAATTCGTCATATTATAAAGTAAATCTAACGGATTTGATGAAACCACGTTAGTTTGTGAGATTGCTTTTGTGTAATTTCTTTGTGGATGTAGCAGTACTCTTAAGAAAAGCATAGCACTCTATTTTCTCATTTTTATCCAAATATAAGTTTTTTCCCTCTCAAAATAGTCTTCATGTTAATCTATAGTCTATTTTTTTTTTTTTTTGAAGTAAAACATTCCTCATTCATTCATATAAACTGATCAATACAGTGTTTGTCAAAACGTAAACTATCTAAAACAAAAGTTGGAGCCTCTTCTATCCACACTATCTCTTCTTTTGAAACTAAAGCTGCTTTTGCTAACTTGTGAGCTACTACATTAGTATCTCGATGTGAATATTGGACTTTCCATCCTTGCCAACCTTTAAGCATCATCTTCAATTCTTCAATGATACTGCCATTGCAAGACAGATCCTCACTAGGGTCATTCACAGCATTTATAACAACCTGTGCATCACCTTCAAAAGTTACTTTGTCAAAGTTGAGATCTCTGCAAACATCCATTGCTTTTCTCAATGCATAACATTCTGCTAGAGCTGGTTCGAAAACATGCATTTTCTGCTCATGACAAGTTGCCATGACCTCTCCCATCTCATTTCTAATAATGATTCCAGCTCCCATCTTCCTAGCTTTAACATCCAGTGCAGCATCCCAGTTGGCCTTAAGCCTATTCTGTTCAGGTGGCAGCCATCTTTTCTCCCCCCTTATTGCACTCCTATTCCCCTCCTGTACCTCTAAAGGAACCTGAGCTTGATGATACTCATATAAAGCTTCCTTTGCTAATCTAATAACACAGCTTGGACTAGTGAATTTCTTCTCAAAATTAAAACCATTTCTTCTGATCCAGAGGCTTCTCATTATGGCAGCTATCTCCTCCATCTCAGTGTTACAGAGCTTTTGTGCCAACCTCCCCCATAAGCTCAACAGATCAACCTCTTCTTCTCTCTTCCATTTCTGCACTATCTTCAGAAACCCAGCCCATACATCATTCGCAGCAGGGCAATGCCAAAGAACATACATAACAGATTCCTCCTCTTGGAGACATATGGGGCACTTCGAATCATCACTGATTTTTCTCACAAATAAATTCTTTTTGGTAGCCAACAGATCATTTCCAGCCCTCCACATGAACAATTTCAGCTTCCCAGGATGATTCAACTTCCATATGTGGTTCCAACGTCCATCTATCACTGCCCCTCTGGAAGGCTCTCCTTGAACCAGTTGTAATCTTCTTTGTTCTAAAAAATAGGCACTTTTCACACTGAACAAACCTTTTTTATCAGGCCCCCAAAACAGCTTATCCTCCCCTTCCTTTCTGCTCAAAGGAATGCAGCAGATGTGCTCAGCTTCTTCTCTTGTAAAAATGGATCTTACTAAGTTTTCATTCCATTTTTTCTCTCCTTCAACCATAAGCTCCTTCACTTTTGCATCTTCATTCAAGATAGAGATAGAAGACTGCACACAGAATGAAGAAGGAGAGGGTAACCATCTGTAACCCCAAATCTTAATTCTGTTGCCATCACCCACCCTCCACCTTAAGCCCTCTTTCAATAAACCCAAAGAACCCCATACACTCCTCCATATCAGAGAAGGTAAGTGACCCAGTTTAGCTTCCAGCAGGGAAGAATGTCTAAAGTATTTTTCCCTATAGATCTGAGCAGTTAAGGAATGTGGATTCTGCAATAATCTCCAGCCTTGTTTAGCCAACAAGGCTGTATTGAATGTCTCAATATCTCGGAATCCCAGTCCCCCCATTCCTTTAGACTGCCCCATCGCCCCATCTTCTTCCAGCTCCTCCATTGAATGCAACTGTCTCTTTGCTGATTGCCCCACCAAAACTTGACAAGCATACCATTCAGTTACGTACAAAGCTTCTTAGGCAACCGAAAAACACTCATAGTGTAGGAGGGTACAGCCTGCAACACTGCTTTTATCATGATTTCTTTCCCTGCACATGAAAGGAAGGAATTCTTCCAATTGTTAATCTTCTGCCAGATCCTCTCTTTTAAGCATCTAAAGGTGTTGTACTTGGAGCTTCCCACCAAAGTAGGAAGTGCTAAATATTTCTCATAACTCCCTCTCACCATATCCCCACCTTCCCTCAGAATCAATCTTCTAGTCTCTGCATCAGTATTAGAACTGAAAAACATGGCTGTTTTGTCCTTATTAAGGAATTGGCCAGAAGCTCTTTCATAAGTGCTGAGTATCCCTTTCAATTTTCTCCATTCTTCCACATTAGCCCTCCCAAAAAGAACACAATCATCCGCAAAGAGTAGATGATTGATTCTCAGCTCCCCTCTCACAACTGAAACCCCTTTAGTAATACCTTGTAGATCAGAGTTATTGAGTAAAGCACTCAGCCCTTCTCCACACATAATAAATAGGTAAGGGGAAAGTGGATCCCCCTGCCTTAGTCCCCTCGAAGGAAAAAAGTTTTCACCTGGCTCTCCATTAACCAAAACTGAGTAACTAACAGAAGAAACACAACTCATGATTAGTTGTGTCCACTCACTGCAGAATCCCAGTTTTTTCATAACTGCTTCTAGATAGACCCACTCAATTCTGTCATAGGCCTTGGACATGTCAAGTTTGATATCCATACACCCCTTTTTCCCTTTCTTCCTCACCTTCATTGTATGCAGAACCTCATATGCTACCATTATATTATCAGTAATAATCCTCCCGAGTATAAAGGCACTCTGATTAGAAGAGATAATATCTGATAGAACTCCTTTCAGCCTATTAACAAGCACTTTTGAAACAATTTTGTAGATGACATTACAAAGGCTAATAGGCCTAAAATCAGTAACACATAAAGGGCTTTTTGTTTTGGGGATTAGTGCTATATAAGTGAAATTAATAGAAGAGATCGAAGAATTACCATTGAGGAAACTTAACACTGCCTGACAGACTCCCTCACCTATTGTAGCCCAATGATTTTGGTAGAAACAAGCACCAAAACCATCTGGGCCAGGTGACTTCAAAGGGCCCATTTGTTGGATAGCATCTTCAATTTCCTCTCTGCAAAAAGGTCTAACCAATCTTCCATTCATCTCACTTGTAACTCGAGTCTCCACATGCTGCACACACTCTGCCATGTCCTCTGCACTAGGCCTTGTTGAGGTAAACAGATTTTTAAAAAAATTATTGAATGCCCCTCCAATGTCTTCTTGGTTATTGAAAATCTGTTTCTGCTCATCCATAACTCTTTTAATAACATTTTTCCTTCTCCTCTGAGTTGCACATGCATGAAAAAATTTTGTATTTCGATCTCCCATGCCATACCAGTTTCTCTTTGCCCTCTGTTTCCATTTTAGATCTTCCTTCTCAAGCAGTGCCCCCAGCTCCTTCTGCACCCTTTTAATTTCACCAACATTGTGTCTACTCTCTGACTCTTGCAGCTGTTTTAGTAAATCAGATTTCTCTTTAATCACTTTCGTTCTATCTGATTTTAAATGTCTGCTCCACCTTTGAAGGGCAGCCTTGCATGACTCTAATTTAACCTGAATCAAGGGGTAGTGCATGTCCCTCTGCCACACTCCTTTAATGGCTTCCTCATAGCCCTCCTCCTTAGCCCAATTTGCCTCATATCTGAATACTCTCATCTTCCTCCTAACCTGTTCACCTTGCTTATTCATTGTCAATAGGATTGGCCTATGATCTGAGCTTCTACCTGGCAGCACTTCCACCAAATGATCATAGAACATTTGTGACCATTTTAAGTTGGCCACTGCCCTGTCTAACCTCTCCTTTGTAAAAGTTTCATCTTCGTGCTTATTGCTCCATGTAAACTTATCCCCTCTCCATCCAAGATCAAACAAATTCCCCCCTTCTAAAGCAGCTCTGAACCCTTCCATTTGTCTCTCTGGTCTTGGCCTACCTCCCCTCTTCTCATCATTCGAAATAATTTCATTAAAATCCCCTATCACACACCAGCTTTGATTGGACCTTGGTTTTAAGAATTTTAACAAGTTCCAAGCTTCATTTCTTTTGCTGGTTTCAGGCTGACCATAAAAGCCAGTCATCAACCACCTTTCCTTAACCCCTTCTTCTGAAATCCAGGCACTAATATGCCTCTGTGTGAAATTTAGGATCTCCACCTCCACTCTATTATTCCACCATAGAGCTAATCCACCCTTTTTCCCTATCGGTTCCACCACAAAACAGCCCTCACATCTCATACTCCTCTTCAACCTTACACATTGCTCACTTCTCAGCTTTGTTTCCATTAGAAATATTACATCTGGGTCCTTTTCCTTTACCATAAGGCAAAGATCTTGAACTGTCCAAGGGTTCCCAAGCCCTTGGCAGTTCCAACTTAGGATTTTCATTGTGGATGGTGGGGCTGTTGAACAGCCACCACCAAGCTTTCTAAGGACTTGTTATCTTTCTCATCTCCACCATTGCTAAGATTTTTACCTCTTAGCCTTTTAAATTCCCTTCCATCTTCCCCCTCATGACTCCTTTTTTTTCCAATACAATCACCAAACTGATTACTTTTTTTCCTTTCTCTCTTGCCCTTCTCTTCCATTCCCCCTTCTTAGTGATTAATGCATGTAATGTTTCATTCAGATCTCCCCTTTGCTCCTCCACCTCAGTTCTTGCCTTCTCCACATTTCCTATCCCTTCCCCCACTGCTTCCTCCTCATTTAATAAAATCCCTTGTTCTTCTAATTGCTGCTCATTCAACCCTTCCCCACTAACCCTGCCCTCCTCCCCTTTTTTCTTAATAGATATTTCCTCTAAATCGACCTCCCTCTCACCATTTTCCTTCTCAATATTTTTTCTCCCAGCTGACCCCTTCTTTTCTTTTTCTTTTTTACTAGCATCCTCTTCCTCCACATATGCATGCCAATCCTTTCCTTCTATTGCATTCATTCTATGATGACCCGCATCCCTCTCTCTTTTTACTTTTTCACCTGTCTTCAACTCCGCTCTAAGCCATACCCCATATTGTTCAACTCCATCATTTTTACTTGCACAGCCTCCCTTCCCATGAACTAAACATCCACACGAGAAACAGAATCTAGGCAACTTTTCATACCTTATAGGAATCCATAGCCTCTCCCCTTTCACATTGATAGTTCTGCCTCTGGCTAGTGGTTTTTGGATATCTATAACTATCAGGACCCTCAGGTACCTACCCCACCCACTTCCATCCTCCTTCACATCCACCTCTTCGATTGCTCCAATGGTATTGCCCAGCTGTCTTCCCCTATCTTCATTCATGCAAGATAGAGGCAGGTTATGGAACTGGACCCAGAATTGTTCCTGCATGAATCTCAGCTTCTGTGGTGGAGTATCCTCATCAAAAGGTTTCAGCGCAAACAGGTGGTAGTCAAAAGACCATGGTCTTCCACTCCAAACTCGATTTTTGTCAGCCGTATTTGCAAAAGTGATCGTAAATACATTAGTATCAACTTCTAGGAACGTTGTAGGTTTACTTATTCTCCAAACTCTCTTCATCGTATTCTCTACCACCTCCTTACTGATTCTCCTATCCATGCACACCTTCCCTACCAGGCTACATTCCCCTTTGTATGAAATCTCCTCTCCTACACCTTCATTAAAAACTATAACATCTTCCTCATCTTCCAACAGATGCAGGTTATTCCACTTCTCCTCTAAATCATCCATTCTTCGATCTATCTCCTCTGTATTTTTCTGCATTTTCCTACCTCTTCCAGACAGCATACACCCTCAGAAAAACTCCCCCCACCGTACTCCACCGTACCCCACGCCCTCTCTGTCACTCACCCACTCACTCACCACCACCCCGCACTCACACACTCCACCTAAATTCTGTTAGAATCTAGTGGGCCCCACCACTCCACCTCAAGCTCCCATTTCGTGGGAAAGAGGAGAGACTACTGCTGGCTAACGTTCTAAAGAATCTATAGTCTATTAATCCAACACAAGAATCTCCTTTAAGTTTTTTCCTTTGCCATATATTAGAATCTGAACTTTGTCGATTTTGCCAAATTAGAATCATGTTCATTGGTCCTTTGCCAAATTAGTCATTCCAAAATAGTCTAACCATGCTGAATTTAATGGTATGGGTATCTAAGAGTCAACTTTTTCCTGTCAAGTCAAGCATAAATTAAAAGCTAGTGTCCAAAAATAGTTGGAAAACCCTACAAATTGAAATTAAAATATCAACCAAAAGAAGTAAAAAAAAAAAAAATCTAAAAGTAAACTAAACAAAGAGAGGAAATTTAAGTGGACCATTTGGAGGGATCTCTTGCCCTACATTGGAGATAAGGTTGCTACTTTGCTTTCAAACAACCCAAAATCAAATCAAATCTAAACATATGAAGAGATGGGAAATGCATGGCATCTTAAGGGATTTCAAGTCTTCGGTTTTAGGTTTATAATAATGATCTGATCATAGTAAGAAAATGATCAGATTGAAAACTATAGTAATTGTAGTAATCATAATTAATATTGTAGTTATCGCAATAAATGTCAATTAGCTTGAGTCATGGGATTCCCATCAGTATTTAAATGTCGATCGTAAATTTGCTACCATTTCCTATTATGCAATAGTCAATAGCTTTCCACATGAATTTTATTATTATTATTTATTATTTATTTTTTTTAAATGAGTAAAAATTTTATTCAACTTAACTCATCAAAGAATGAATACATGGAGGAATTCCCTCTAGAACAATGCACTCCTCAGAGAGTTTAAGTGCATTTTGTGCAAAGGCATCAGCCACATTATTGAACTTCCTAGGAATGTAATTAACAAACTACTTCTACATCTTGTTCAACATTGTTTTAATATCTCTAATGATCATCCCAACTGAACTCCATTTGTCTGAAGAGCTTTTAATATCATTCACCACCAGCTATGCATCTCCCTAAAAAATAACTTGATTCAAACCAAGTTGGTGACAAAGGATCATGGCTTTAAGTGCAACAAAGGATTCACCCATATATGCATAAGGAAACAAGTCCCTATGTGATCTTAGTGTGGCCACCACTTAACCTTCCCAATCTCGGACTATAACCCCAACTCTCACTTTGCAATGTGTTCTATCAATAGCTGCATCTCAGTTGGCTTTGTAAACATTGATAGGTTTTGCTCTCCATTGAAACTCAGTTGGACTAGCAATATCATTCACAACAACAGGTTTCTGAACAACTTCCTTATAATCAAGGACAAGTTGATGAGTCAGCTGCACTACTATTTCTGGGGCCAAGAATTTCTCCTCAAAGACCAGCCAGTTTCTTCTTTTCCATAACTAATAAACAATTGCAGCAAAATCTACAACTTCATCTTCATTAACTACTGAGAACATGTAAGACAGAATCTCTTTGAAAGATGTCTCCATAACCACTATCTTTTGAAGCCTCTTGGAACAAGATCTCCTAACATCTTGAACTGAAATACATGACCACAAAGCATGAGAGACTATTTTGGGATCTGTTTTACACACTGGACAAAGTGGTGATTCAACAATCTTCCTCTTGAAAAGGTTCTAATTTGTAGGCAATGACTCATGACATGCCCTCCTAATCAACATCTTAACAGCATTAGGGATTTCCATCTTCCAGAGCATAGGCCAAATCCCTAGGCTAGGTGAGCTCCTTGATGGTTGGCCCATAGAACTAACTTCCAAATATCCAAGTAGGTGATATGCACTTTTAACTGAGAACTTTCCATCACCTGTACATCTCCATATTAGCTTGTCTAGAGCATTGCATAGACTAGTGGGAATTCTATTGATCAATATTGCTTCTTCCTTTTCAAAGACTTCTTTCAGCACATAGACCTTCCATTCACAGCTATTTTTATCAATTAATGAACTCACCAGTGAGCTTTCTTACAAAATTTTCTTTGGGGACTGAACTTTGAAGGAAGTAGGTCAAGGAATCCATTTATCTTGCCAAATTTTCACAGACTCTCCATTTCCTATACTCCAAAAAGACCTTCTTTAAGAATCTGCTAAGCTGCCATAAAACTCCACAAATAAGATGCATTACTACCTATCTTGCCATTTAGGAAATCTGATCTATAGAAATATTTTGCTTTTAGAACTCTAGCAGCTAATGAATTGGGCTATTGGATGATTCTCCGCCCTTGTTTTGCTAGTAAGGCTACATTAAATTTTCAAAGTCTCAATAGCCAAGCCCCCTGTCAATTTTGCCTTGCCTAACTGTTTCCATGGAACTAGTGTGTTTTTTATCTGTCATCCTTTTGACCCCACTAGAATTTCTACATTAGCCTATTAAAAGCATTCAGAATGGCCTTAGACAACTTGAAAATGCCTATACAGTAGGTTGGAATGGCCTTAAAAATTGACTTGATGAGCACTTCTTTGCCAACCTGAGATAAAAATCTAACTTTCCAATTGTTCATTTTGTTCCATATACTATCCAAGATAGGTCTGAAAATAGCTAACTTATGTTTCCCCAAGTATTTCTCATAAGTACTAGCTCCTCTTAACCTTGTAGGAGAAAGAATGGACTCTCTCGCTGCTGATCTTATATTCCTGTTGAAATAGATAGAGGTCTTTTCCAAGTTAAGTCTTTGTTGAGAGGCTACTTCATAAGAGTTCAATTGCCTATATAACCTGCTCCATTCCAATGCATTTGCCTTATAAAAAAGCAAACTATCATCTACAAAAAAAAAAGATGGTTAACCAGTAAAGTCCCTCTAGCAAAAGGGAAACCATAAATGTGGCCTTTCTTCTTAACTGTATCCAGCATGTGACTTAGCACTTCTGAGCAAAGAATAAAAAGATAAGGGAAAAGATGATCCCTTTGTCTTAATCCTCTTGAGGGTGAAAAACCCTGCTGTGGTACACCATTAATCAGAATTGAGTATTTCACAGTGTTCGCACACTGCATGATAAGCCCAACCCAAGACACTTCAAATCCCATTTTCAACTTGGCAGCTTTTAAAAAAATCCATTCTACTCTGTCGTAAGCCTTGCTCATATCCAATTTAAGAACCATGAATCCTCTTTCTTCCCTCTCATCCTGTGTTGCATGGAAAGCATAGCTTCATAGGCCACTATAATGTCAGGAGGGATCTATTTCAACCTATTAGCAAGACAATTTTGTAGAAAACATTGCACAAGCTAATGGGTTTAAACTCATATACTAAGCTTGACTTTTTCTTATTTGGGATTAAGGCAATGTAGGTCTCATTAATGCACTCAAGTCAAAAAAAAAAAATGCACTCAAGTCCTTTGTTGGTTGAAAAAAATTCTTTTACAATAGACACCACCTCAACACCCACAAGACTCCAATGATCTTGATAAAATCCAGCTCAGAAACAATCTGGGCCTGGAGAGCTCAGTGGATTCAACTCAAATATGGTACCTTTGACTTCCTCAGAAGTAAACTCCCTTAGCAGCTTCCTATTCATTTCTGAGTTGACAATTGGTTCAAAATCCTCCATGACCTTATCAATTCCAACTGGTTGAGAGGATTTGAAAAGGTCCTAATAAAAGGCTTGGAATAAACCACATACTTCCCCCTGGCTGCTTGCACATTGGCCCCTGTCATTAGAAATCCATTTAATAGTATTGATCTGCCTTATTTGGGAATTACACTTATGAAAAGACTTAGAGTTCCTGTCACCATCCTTGAGCCACATTTGTTTTACCCTTTGCTGCCACTTCAAATCCTCTTCTTCCATTATGACTTCAACCTCTTTTTGTAAACCATTGATAGTCTCATTAAAGTCACCTTGATTTATTTTCTGAAGCTCTTGGATCGTTTCTCTTTTTAAGGTGATTTGTTGTCTTTGACTTCAACGAGTAGACTTAGCCCAAGTCCTCAACTGACTCCTACATCTGTTCAGCCCATTCTTCAAGTTACTTAACTTACTAGTGCCACTAACTGCAGGTCTCCATGATGCTAGCTTGATGATGTCTTGAAAATCCTTACTTTTAGACTAGTTAGCCTCGTATTTGAAGATTTTCCCGTGTGTGATCTCCTCCCCATCATTACTAACACAGGAGATTAACAAAGGTGAATGATCCGAGCATAAAACAGAGAACTAGAATTTATGTGTTCTCATATAACAGAGGCCATGCATTGTTCCCCAATACTCTGTCAAGCCTTTCTTTAGTAAAGCCTCTACTTTCTCTCTTATTACTCCATGTATACTTAGAGCCTTTATATCCCATGTCACTACATCTACAATCATTGAGGGCTTCTCTAAACCTCTCCATTTGTGAAAAAGATCTGTTAGCTACACTAAACTTCTCCTCATTGGAAAGGATCTCATTAAAATCTCTCATACAAAGCCAAGGCATCTGGTTAATGGGCTTAAGCATACATAACAACTGCCAACTTTCCTTCCTTTTCTCAACAGCAGGATTACCATAGAACCCCGACATTAGCCATTTATGCTCCTCTTCGGGATTAGCAATAATCAAAGAAATGTGGCTCTTGAATAGGAAAACAACTCAGCATTAACTTTTTTCTTACATAAAATTTCCAACCCTCCACTTTTACCAATACAATCCACTACAAAACTATAATCAAAGCACAGTCTATTTCAAATCTTCTCCACCTTATGTGCCAACATTTTTTTCAAATAAAAAAAAAAAAAAAACCAACCCTGGGACCTTTTCCTTCACCAAGAGGTCAAGCTCTTCCTCAACTGTAGCCCCTCCTCCAATCCCCTAGTCATCTTTCCTTTTGCTGGAGATATAAAAGTGGTTACCAAAACCAACATTTGATTGTTGACCATCCCCTGAGATTAAGTGCTATGTTTGATCATTCCACAATGGTAACAGAAATTTGGCAACCTCTCATATTTGAAAGGAATCCAAAAATTTTTGTCGGCAAGATTGAGGAACCGACCTCTAGCAAGAGGTTTTGTTATATCAACCATCACTTTTACACATAAAAACATCCCCCAATTCGTGCCATTACCATCCATGTCAACCATAAGAACTTCCCCTACTGACTTCCCAAGTTTTTCCCCCTTGCCATAAGTCATGCTTGCAAAAGGCAAGTCATGACATTGAATCCAGAATGGTTCAAAGACAAACTGCATGTCTTTTGGCAAGGCTTCCCCTTCGTAGTCATGCAAGCAAATCAGAAACTTATCAAAAGACCACGGACAACCCTGCATGATCCTTTTCTTTTCAGTTTCTTCTTTAAATTCAATCACAAACTTGTTTTATCCCTCAGTTCTCTACAAACTATTTCCCAATAGAAAGACTCTGAGTTTACAAGGAAACCCAGAGAGAAATTCCTTTTACTTATAAAAAGATCAAAATATTATTAGTTCATGTGATCATGTAATCCCAATTAGTCTTCCACGTTATTATTATATATTTTAATGGATCAAAATATTGGGTTGCAAAAAGATTTTTTGTATATGAAACATGATCGGTATGCAAAATTGCACGCCTACCACACGCACTATATACTATATACTGATACGAGTCATGGGGAGTACATTAACATTACAGTCAAGTCCATAGCCTGTATCGTAATTGGTCCTACTTTGCTTCCTAACAACAAAATTGTGTCACCTTATAATAGATATGTAGAGTGCACTTCATCAGCTATTCAGGGGTTGGCACTCCTTTGGAAATTCTATCCCAAACACCGTAGAATAGAGATAGATAGCACCATTTACAGGGCAATTCAATACATTGAAGATGTACAAGAACCTGATGGATCTTGGTAGTATGTTTTTCCACATGACACTCTTGAAAATGGGAAAAAAAAAAAAAAAAACTGCTCTACATATTCCTACAAATTGTACTTTTTTTTTTTTTTTTTACTTTTCCCTTGGCTGATGTTGTTGTTATTAAAGGAGATAACATAAGAAGATCTAAGCAAGTTTAGCACTAATACAAGTAAGGACATTGGGGGATTTGCTACACCTATGGTACATAGTTTGCTATAGGGGGACTGGCAGCCTGTGGTAGAAACTACAAAAATTGTCCGGCATTGAGCAAAGGGTGTGAATTTATGCTATCAAAGCAGCTACCCAATGGTGGATGGGGAGAGAGTTACCTTTCAAGCCAAAAAAAGGTAAATAAGCAATCGATTTTCCAATTTGAATGTGAATTACTAAAAAAATAAGAGAAAAGAAAAAGAAAACGAGGGTGAAGTGAAAAGGGACAACTAAAGTAACTTGCTCTTTGAAACAGGTGTGGACAAATATTGAGGGAAACCGTGCAAATTTGGTTCAAACTGCATGGGCTGTTTTATCCCTAATTGAAGCTAGGCAAGTTGTCCATCCATCATTGTCTCTTAAGTTATTCTGTATATTAGCATTAGTGCATTACATCATGAAAACTATTCAGGTCACCATGGGTGTAGAAATGGTTAAAAAACTCAAGAATCCAGCAAACAGTGGATGCAATGGAATATATTAAAAAATATATAATGCATGTTAAAATAGAAAATATACACATAGATGTCAATTTGGAGCTTAAAAAATGAATAGAACCCAAGTTGAGTTGGAACAATATATGCATATGAATAGAAAAAATAAGACTTGAAACAAAGTTTACAGGGATGAAAGTTGGCAACTGCTTTATTAGGAAGCATCAATATGCTAGTTCTAAATGTTTCTTTAAATTATTAGGCCGGGATAGACCCAACACCAATCCATCGTAGGGTAAGGGTGCTAATCAATTCGCAAATGGAAGATGGTGACTTTCCTCAACAGATAATTCACGCTTACTAAGAATCCAACACTTTTAGTTAATTTCTGTGTTCATCATAGTTGTGTGTTTTTCTTCTTCTTTTTCTTTTTCCTCTCTTCTTTTCTTTTCTAATAAGATCTTTCTTCATACCAAATTATAATGTCAAGGATAACATAATTAATAGTTATTGGCAATAGGAAATCACCGGAGTATTTATGAGGGAATGTATATTAAACTACTCATCGTACAGAAACATATTCCCCATATGGGCTCTTGGAGAATATTGGAAGCAAGTTTTGTTTGCATGATATCCGAATGTTTAAGCAAGCGAAAGATAACATGCGAAAGTAATTTGCTAGTCCAAATAAGCTTGAGAAATTAATAGAATAGTATGTTCAACAATGTATAGATCGATTGATTGATCGATCATTCTTGCACCTTAAAAAGGGTATACGTACGCAATTCTCAAGCACTTTGCAAGATGTAATATATATGTGTGCAATGGTGTAGTTTCTTAATGTATGCATCTCCTTGAAAAAAAGATTCCTACAATTCAATAATCTATTTAATTATATAAAAGCCAAGTTTTGACATCTGACTTAGCATTTATACCACATTAATTGGTAGTTCCCCACTCCCAAACGTCAACCGTAGTGACAGTAAACCGGCAAAATCGTTTATTTGCTCTTAAAGATAAGCATTCCAACTATTACAAACATATATTGTTGCCGTAAAAAACTGTGTTGATTTCCTTGCAACGTTTCACCTAAAACTTGAAGCATCGCAATGACATTTTCCTTGCAACATTTCATGCTTCACTGATACAAAATGGACCCAATTTCTTGCTTTTCAAACTACCCATGGTAGAACTATCCAGAAGCCATGCTGACAACACTGTGAAATCAAAACTAATAAAATACATAACTATCGAGAACTTGCCTTCCATCCAGTCCTCAAAATACAGTCCCTATTTCCAAAAATCAAAATACAGTCCTCAGAAACTCAGAAGGCATCGAAGGTGAGTTTTCCCTTCCTCCACACATGGGCATTGGCCCTATCTCTCTACTGTGTCCATTTTTCATCTACAATAGTGATTTAATTTGGGGATTTGCTCCTGCTTCACCATCGAACATCATAGGGAGAATCAGGAGACCATTCGAGCAACCCAAAAAGTTCCGACCCAGTCGCCACCATTGCACTCCAATCTTCTCTCAGTAAGACCACACCGATTCCTCTCTCTTTTCTCCACCATTCTTGGGCCTAACGAATCCTAAATTATTTTCTGCTACACAAAAGCCTTCGTCGTGGTAGCCTCAGTCCAGCCACCGGTTTCGTCACATTCTCTCCTTCCTCTTGGTGAGTCTGCCGCATGGCTTTTCGCTCAAGTGAATCTGTTTTTGCCTCTTGGCACCAACCATTTTTGCTTGCAAATTATTTTCTTTCTCTAACGTGAGATATGCAGATATTTTTGAAAATTAATATTTTATTACATAATTATGCAAATACTATGTATAATTAGTTGTATGATCTTGCCATTTTTAATTTTCAAAACTTTATTTTTTCTTTTATAAGAAATAGACTTCATTCATTCATGAAAGCGAAGTTACAGTTGTAACCTGATACATATAGAGAAAATCTCGTATTACAAGCCAATTACTCACGGTTGGGATTCCACCAATACACAAATTCCTTTGTATGACTAGAATAATCTTAACTTCTATAATTCTCTATAGACAAACTGTCTGAGAGACCACACTCTACCTAAAGCAAAGATTTCAACCCCAAACTCCAATGGAGAAGAGGACTTTCACTCTATGAGCAAAATGTCTAGGAGGTTATTTCTTTTTTATTTTTACCTAAACAAAAAGAAATAACAATAAACATAAAGATAGATGTGAAAATGACAGATTACAACTGTAAATCCAAGTTTCCGGCTCGAAGAAAAGCAAAATACAATAAACAAAGAGACTGTAATGGCGCGTGAGGGACACGCACCATGCTAGGAGTGTGGCGGCCAATCAAGTCTGAAGAAATCGAGGTCCCTAGTCCCAAAAACGCCGCTCGTGGAGGCAGTATAAGCTTCCTAGTGCGATGGCACATGGAACTCACGCGCTAATATGACCCGCACATGTGACTCACGTGCCACTCCTTTCAACAAAAGCCTTCGGCCATCTGAAGGATTGGCAGCCTGAGAATCCTGTAGAGGGGCGCGTGGTGGTCATTGGGTTTTGAAAAACAGCAGATTGGCATTTTGCCATACTTTGGACAAAAAAAAAACTAAAACTAAAAAATAAAGGACTACACAGTCTCTATTCTAACCAAATAGGAGGAGGGAGGGAGGAGCCCAAGCTCCACTCCCCCGGGTTGGAGTTTTTACTAGGGTGGCTCTTTGGAGAGATAAGGGAGAAAGAGCTTTCGGCTAGGACTTTTTGGCAGCCTAGTCTTTCGATAAGAAGCTATAACTTTTATAATTAGCTCAAAACTCTCTATGAACCATATATATATAAATAGATATAAATGTAATGAGACATATTTTCTTTTACTTGTAAACAAAAGCACTTTGTTCAGTGTGTTTTTATATAAAATTTGTTTCAATCAAACAAAATTACAGAAATGATGTTTACGCTCAATTTTTTTTATAATAACAAATGCTTCATTCACAATGAAAAAGTATACATACATATAAATAACACATTTACATAACAACATCTAACAAGATTCTAGAAAAGAAGAAAATCTAGATATTGATGCCACTGTACAGTGTCGTCTATGAATCTAGCATGTCGAGACAACAAAAGAGCTGCCTCATTTCCTTGTCGTCAAACATGAGTCACTTCCGTATAAAGGAGAAGCTGAATTTGCACAATCAACTAATTCTGACTTGATAAAGTCTTGCATGAATTGCATCAATAATCACCAATGAATCTCCTTCTAAAACCAAGTTAAAAAAACCAATATTCAAAAGTATCGAGTTTAACCACAGTACTCTAGACCGTTGCTTCCACGTCAACTCCTCTCTTCCCAATAATAAATTAATACCATTGCCTAAGAGATTGGATGACAGTATTCATAGAATCAAAATTAGGATTAGTCATCAAACTGCACAAAGCTTGTCTTTTTCCACTTTTCCAAGTCACGGCTACATAAAAATCGCATGTGACAAATTTTCATCATTTATAGAATTCACCCAACTGGCTTCAAATCTGAAAGGTTTTTTCCTTCTTCTTTAAACACCCACAACACCAATAGTATCAATAATTAAACAATCACTAACACGATTTAATCCTAGTTTTTTGTAATAATTGTACCACGTATACCCTATTTTCTAATTTTTTATTTATAAAATTATTGAAAGAATATTATAAAATAGATTAATTATAAATAATATTTTTCCTTTGTACACAATTATATATAGGGTCATCATGCCCTGGACCACAGTAGTTAATTTGCATCAGCATCCAAATTGACCGAATGAGACGGCCATGATGTCAATGGACCATTTATGGCAAAAACAATAATGCATAGAATTTCGTCCTGGTAGGGGTGACCATTTTGGACCGAACCGGTCCGGTCCAAATTTTTTTAGACCGAATGCATTTGGTCCGGTTCGCGGTCCGGAGGTTTTTTAGACTGGACCGGACTGAATGTACTTAATTTCTATATATTTTTTATATTTTTATATATAATTAATTATATATATAATTATACTATATTATAATTAAGTATAGACTAATAGTCTAATACTTTATATTAATACTATTATATAGTTATACTAATAGTTATATTAGTTTAATTAAACTATATTATAGTGATTTATTATAACTTATTAACTATATTATATATTAGTATAAGTTATAATGATTTAGTATAGTTATAACTATTAACTATAGACTATAGTTATACTTATACAATTATACTTATACTAATATTACTAATATATAGCTATAACCTATACTATATTACTAATACTCTAATACTTTATGGTTTATACTAATATTATTATGTAGTTATACTAATTTATAATGATTTAATATAGTTAATAATTTATAACTATTAACTATAGACTATAGTTATACAATTATACTTATACTAATATTACTAATATATAGCTATAGCCTATACTATATTACATTATTACTAATACTCTAATACTTTATAGTTTATACTAATAATATTATGTAGTTATAATAATAGTTATATTAGTTTAGTCATACTATATTATAGTGATTTATTATAACTATATTATATATTAGTATAAGTTATAATGATTTAGTATAGTTATAAGTTATAACTATTAACTATAGACTATAGTTATACTTATACAATTATACTTATACTAATATTACTAATATATAGCTATAGCCTATACTATATTACTAATACTCTAATGCTTTATAGTTTATACTAATATTATTATGTAGTTATAATAATAGTTATATTAGTTTAGTCATACTATATTATAGTGATTTATTATAACTATATTATATATTAGTATAAGTTATAATGATTTAGTAATAATAGTATTTTTTTTTTTTGAAAGAGATTTAGTAATAATAGTATTAGTAATAATTTATATCAATGTATTATTATATAATATATAGTATTAGTATCACTATCATTATAATATATAATTACATATACACACAGACACTATATCATTATAGTATTAGAATCATAAATTATAATATTTATAATACATTGAATTTGAGTCATTTACATACTCTACGTTAGTAATAAATTAGCAATTAACATTTAACATTATAAATATAATTATAATTAATTATTTTTTAAATGAGTTAATTAAATAATCCACATTAAATAGTTTATTTAATTTTAGTTTTACTAATTTAAATAATTTTTTAATTCATCTATGTGCCAAAAAGATAAAAAAAATCATAAAAAAATCACATGGGAGCTGCCTCAACAAAGAACGGCGCCGTTTGATTCAAAATGAGTCCCAAACGGCGCCGTTTTAGTCACTGCAGGCCAAACAAAGAACTGGGTTGCGTGAAACAGCGTCGCTTCTCTATAGTTATATGTGCTGTAATTTTATTTTGTTTTATTTTCTATGTTATATAATTTTATTTTACTTATTTTGTTTTAAATTTTTATAAATAGAACTTGTTGGGGACCCGAACGTTGTTGATTATGTGGAGGCGTCAAATTCAATGCCTACTGGCCCTACACCCAATATTGATTAAAGACTAAAGAGATAAGAAGATTGTTGCTTTACTTGAAAGGCTGAAACGAAATTTGTCATCAATCATGTTTAGTTATTTTGAAAAAAACTCAGGCATTAATATTGGTCATTCTTTTTCTAATTTATTAATAACCTGTTTTGCTGGTTTTCTTTATGTATCACAAAAAGCCATGGTATTTACCATCAGTTTGGGATTTAATTGTATTTTTTTTAAGAAAAAAAGGAAAGGAAAAAAAAGTAGACTGACCATGTAGAACTTGTAAAAAGCAGTTGCCTTGATTAGAATTTGATTTGATATTATCAAACACATTTTAGTCTTTTAGTTTGTTTAAATTACTAAATAAAAACAAAACCATTTTTCTTGACACATTAGTCTGGACCAAAATCAGAATTTCTTCAGCCCCACTCAAAAGAATATTTGTCTGGTGATCTTTTCCTTGTTCTTTCTTTTTTGGTGGTTTACTCTGATCTGATCTTAGAAAATCTGGAATGTGTAAGCAGTGCACCACATGTCCACATCTCAAAAATCCTTCATTCATGGTGAGATATTAGAAAACAAAAATAAATAAATAAAATTAGGCAGCATCAATGCATCATAATATAATTATATAAGTCATTTGCCAGTAGAAAATAGTGAAAAATTATCTAGATGACAATTAGTTACTTTCAAATCCTCCATGATTTTCAATTATAGTGGATAAAAGAAATTAAGGGGAAGGTGCTCATTGTTCGTAGAATTGAGATTTCAGTGAGTGTTTACTTTCCAAGTCTATGATGTTGGTTAATAAGTCTTAGTCCAACACCGATGACACCTGTTATGTTTCCACATCAAAAATAAATTAATGTAATAGTTTTAATTTAATAAATTAATGATCAAAATGAGAGAGGACAAAAAGAGACAAACTAATTTTCAGTACTCAATATTCTATCTTGTTAACTGAACAAAAATGGAAGCTTATATTTTTTTTGATCTTCTACTTCATATTATTATTATTATTATTATTATTCACCTGTTTTGTTTGTTTATTTTCTTGGTAATGAAGTAGTACTGAAAGCTAATCACGTGGATCAAATTCAAAACAGATGAAATCTCAAATTTCAAGGTTGAAGATTACGTAATCCCAAGAAGCTGCAATTTTAATTAGTTCTGTTTCTCAATTGCTTAGAAGTTAGGTATATAATTAGACACCAGTACTTGTAATAACTTTTGTATTAATTAGTTCTGTTTCACTTCAGTTTATAATTTGTAATTTGTAAGTAATAACTTTTATATTATTATTTTGCATTTTTTTTTTGTTTTTCTAGTTTTTTATATAGATTAGTTTTTTTTTATCATTACATTTTTCAATATCTGTGTTTTTTTTTAGTATTTTTAGCTAAAAATTGTACAAAATTTGAAGTGGGCCGAAAATAATTGAATTTGGGCCCAACAAAAGTCAAATTTAGATGGGCTGAATGGCCCATTTGGAGCATGTCCAGACCGAATGAACCGACCCTGGACCGGACCGGACCAGACGGGACCAATATCACCCCTAGTCCTGGATAGCTAGCTATATTTCAAACACGCGCAGAGATAATTTCGAGATCTTTTTGCATGGTGGTGGTGCAAAGTCGCAATTGAACTACTCATGCACGTCATGTCGATCGAGATAGGCAGGCAGCACACCAGGCCGAGGCCGTTCTCTCGTTCGTCAAAACAATTATAATTTGGCTGCGAAAATCATTTAATTTTTGTCTCTATTGACAACTTACAAGAAAGAAAATAGGGTCCCCACCTTTGTTCATCAACATATATCTATAAAAACCCATATCTCTAGTTTATGTTTCTCACTCTCATGAGCACTCTCTGTTACAAAATCTCCTTTCAAATTCTCTCTCTAATAAGAAAATAGTACTGTTTGTTTCAAAATAATTATTACTTTGTGTTTGGGAAGAAAAAAACTTGAGAGGGATTCCAAGGTCGAGCTCTCGACTTCACCAAGTCCGTCCACAACCAAAAGGGTACGTACGCATGCGCCCATTTTCAGTACTTTTCGAATAAATATGAATGATTAGAGTCTGATCATCACTATTCAACCTTTCTTCACTCACTCTCAATGTGTGTGTGTGAATGGATTAAGAACAAGCTGATGATCATAAAGAGTATTTGATTCATATTGGTTGGTCCAATTCAGTTTGAATTGATGATAAACTGAATTGATTTTATTACATATAAGTTTTTTAATTTCATAATTATATTTCTTATTTTTGGAGATTTTTTTATATTTTATTCTTATTGAAGAATTGAGTGTTGATGAAATTTTAAGGCAGATAGAAAAATCGCATTTTTTTTAAATGTGATAACCTTCCCATCAATAGATGAATAGTATTTCTCATCTTATAATTAATATATGTATTACATAATACAGAAATCAATATGTATCATCAAGTTGATCATCATATCATATAAATTTACACATTAAGTACTTTATATATATATATATATATGGACCCAACAAATAGGCCTAAAACGGCTGAACAACACTGTATTTTCTTCTTCTCATGAGTGCTTTTGCATGTGTTTTTCTTCACATTATTTTGTATTTTATCATAATTTGTATGTACGTAATCGTTTATGATATGCTTCAATATCGATGACTGGAGTAGTGGTGATGATTTTTGGCCAGAAATAGGTTATTTTTTTTGCATTGAGGATGTGGAAACTGAAGATAGCAGAAGGAGGGAAAGGATTGGTGAGTGTAAACAATTTCATTGGACGGGAACACTGGGAATTCGATCCTGATGCCGGTACTCTTGAAGAACGTGCTGAAGTTGAAAGAGCCCGTGAAGAGTATAAGAAAAACCGATTTACGAAGAAACAAAGCTCTGATCTTTTAATGAGAATGCAGGTTTCTATTTCTTCTCACCTCAGTGTATTTTTTCTAATTTAAAGAAGAGAAAATATCTATTTATAAGCATCTCTACAAGAAAAATAAGTATTTATAGCAGATTATTTACGACGAAAATGACTATTTACGACAAAAATAAACTCATTTTAATAAAAAATAAAGCAATTTTCTTATAGTAGTACCTTATTTTTCATACACACAGCACAGTAAGTGTTTTGATTTTTTAAAATTACAATAGATCTCATTACAAGTCATGATGTGTTAACACACGGACTTATGTGTTAAAAAACTCATAAATAAATTAAGATCTAATAGGTAAATGATACACCAACAACACTTTAACAACTATTTTTTATAATCTAACCTCCAATCAACCAATGTAAGCATACCCCTTCATTAAAAATGAATCTCAACTTTACATAATAAAAGTTGTTATAATTAGAAAAAAATTTCTCATCAGCTACTATTTACTACCTCGCACCTTATGAAAAAATTGTAATGTAAAATATGAGAGTAAATAATAATTAATGAGTAGAATTCCTCGTATAATTATTATTCTTAATTGGTCACTCACATCAGTAACCAAAAAAAAATCTGGTTTGGGGTCTAAAATTATTGTGGGAGCCAGCCAAGATTCTGGATTTCAACCCAACCTACAATCAATTAATGTAAGCATATCAAGACATGACATAATTTCCCTTTCATAAGACATTTATTCTCCCATCCCTTGTCAAGACATGACAAAAATTTATCTACAAACTTGTTGATGGTAGTGCTTCTGCTAGTCAATTTCAAAATTATTTATTATCCATTACTTTCAGTGCGCGCATCATGTAGATATTATTTATTGTTCATTTAATATTGTTCAATATATATATATATATATATATATATATATATCATATCTGTGTATCTGACAGTAATAAATGCCGTAGGGTCTACTTGATATGTCTTTTCTCTCCTACTTGAATCTCTCAAATTCAGATAAATATTCATGAAATTGAGACTACAGCATAGGGACCTAATTACATTCAAACTTAAAAATGGAATAATCAGAATTTTCTAGTGCTCTTAAAAATATATATATCTTGGTGCAAGAGGGCACTTTGACTTGGAGACCACCATTTCCTTCTCATATCGCACTAATTGCGAGAGCAAAAAATTCAATTTTGAGGGGTCAGATTAATATCACGATGTGTGTGATACACATTCATAAACGTGTAATTGTACATGCGGAAGAGAATAAAGCATGGACCATGAGCAGTGATAAAAATCCACTTTTTTTCCCCCTTTTTTAGCTTCTAAGTTCCGTGCATATCTGTCTGAAATAAATTAGATTATTTGGATTGAGAGAGTTTCTCAAATCATCTCATCTAATCATTATAATTTTTTCAAACGTCTACATAAAATACAATACGCACTTCAACATTTTTAAATTTAAAAAATAATAATATTAAAAAATAATATTCTAATAATATTTTATTTAATTATTGTCTCAACTTACTATCCAAACCTATCGGTTCAATTATTCATGTTGAACTTAAAGACTTTAAGTAAGAGAAAAATAGACACATTCAAGTGAGTCATACATCATTTATTGATATCTGTATAAATATTTTGAGCAATATTAAATGGTAATAAATATCATAAAACTCACTTGATGTATCTACCACTCTAAGACCCCCCTAAGTTTAGACAACAACTTAGAAAATCTTTTGTCATAGCAAACCCTTATATATATACCATTTCATTAATGCTATTGAGCAGTCCAACATTAAGAGTTTGTTTGGAAAGTGAGATGATCTCAAAAATTTTCATAATTTCCTTATCAAATATCACCTAAACGCATTTTTTAATTTCAAATATTCAATTTTTTCATCTAATTATTATCTAATTATTACAACTTTTTCAAACTTCTAAACAAAACATAAAAAATAATACTATTTTTTCAAACCTCAAAACAAAATTATTATTAAAAAAATTATATTTTAACAATATTTTAACTTTATTATATTTTTATTCAACTTTTTCTGATTTTTCCTTTCCCAAAATCCAATAAAACATCTTAACTAAAACTATTTCACTAATACTCACAAATTATTTCACTTATATTCACAGAACTATCTCCCATCTCACTTCCGAGCCTTAATCTTCTTTATGTTGATTTTCTTACATAATTTCATCTAATTTAAAAGCCTTTCATTTCTTGCATTTTAATTTGGAGTTATCTAAGTATGGTGCGTCTAATACATCATTATTTGAGATCCATTATAATTATAAAAAAAATAAAACACCAACAATTCTTCATCATTGGTACATTGGGTGTGCCAAAAAGTAAAGAAAAAAATACCATGAAGGAACAGGGGAGATTTAAATAGTTAGTGAGATGACTGTGATCAAATTTCTACCAAAAGCATATCGGGATCAAATGACTCATGTGCTTTGTGTTGGAATCTTACAAAATCTAATTGTTATTGACTTTATTTTTTGCATGAACTCTCAGCTTAGAAAGGAGAATCCATGCGGGGCAATTCCACCAGCAGTGAAAGTGCAAGAAACAGAGGAGATAACAGAGGAAGCAGTGACGATTACACTGAGAAGAGCACTAAGCTCCCTTTCCTCCCTTCAGGCCCATGATGGCCACTGGCCTGCTGAATTTGGTGGACCCTTGTTTTATCTTCCACCCTTGGTACTTTTTTTTCCCACCATTACTTCAATTCAATACAATGTTTGTCAATTCCTTGTTTTTTCCCCCTCATTTCGGTTAGGATAAGTATGTATGCATAAACTCTTAAACTATTTAAATACAAGACATAAGCTTTCTTTAAGTAATGTTATACATCACACTCTTATCCTATTTTGATCATACTAATTAGTATGTGGCACATTTATTACCTTTAGATGATAAAAAAGCATATAATAAATGCACATTTAATGGTGATAAATGTGTCACATTTCACTTAGTGGGATGAAAGTGGAATGGTAGTATGGTATATAGAATTTTTTATCTAAAAAAGTTAATCGCTTCCTATAGAAAAATTATTCTCATCAGTCACTATTCACCATCCCAAACCCCACACCTTATGAAAAACACATTCATATCCTATGAAAAACACCCACACACCTTATAAAAAACTATAGGTATGGGGTATGCGAGTGAATAGTAGTTGATGCATAATAAATCCCCTTTCTATATCCCCTTTTCCTATGTTAAAACATCTTGCATAGTAAACCAAAAAAAGAAGAAAAAAGAGGACAAAGTTTTTATTATTTGTTAAGAAATAAGCTTATACACAGATGCAAATACACCTGTATATTGTTACAGTTATTTTTCTTATATGTTGCTTGACATACAAATCAACCCGCTGAATTATTTGTAATGCCTAACTTTAGATTGAAGTTATTACAATATGTAGGTATTTGCTTTGTACATTACTGGAGATCTCAGCCATATTTGGTCTTCAGAACACCAGAAGGAAATTATTCGATACTTTTATAATACTCAGGTGTTGTTTCATTTTTTATTTTATTTTTTTTTAATATTGAAAAATATTTTGTGTTGAAATATTCAGCCAACCAAGATGGCCTAGGAAACTGAAATTGTGGCTGGAAAATCAATATACATTTTTTCTTGTTTGTTTGTTGGACAGAATGAAGATGGAGGATGGAGTTTCCATATAGTAAGTAGAAGCACAATGTTTGGCTCAGCTTTGTGCTATATTGCTTTGAGAATACTTGGAGAGGGACCTGAAGATGGTGAAGATAGGGCCATGGCTAGAGCCCGAAAATGGATTCTTGACCATGGTGGTTTAGTGGCGATGCCATCATGGGGAAAGTTTTGGGTCTCGGTATGAACAATTTCTGTGTATTCCCATAAATTCTTAGGAGCCAAATCTGATACATCAGTATTAAATAAGAATTAGTTTCAAGGATTTTAGCAAATTAAATC
Organism: Cyclocarya paliurus; assembly: GCA_029856935.1. Taxonomy (NCBI): domain Eukaryota; kingdom Viridiplantae; phylum Streptophyta; class Magnoliopsida; order Fagales; family Juglandaceae; genus Cyclocarya; species Cyclocarya paliurus. Next base: position 36,320,497 of record CM056947.1, on the reverse strand, counting down.
AGATTCTAACTTATTTGTAAATCAAAATAAGTTTCCATCATTTTAGCAAACTGAAACCTTGACTGCCAAGACAAAAGTATGACATATCTCTGGTGTATAGGAAAAAGTATGACAGCTTTGGGTTGTGAAAATATGCATTGAAAGGAATTATTTTACAGGTTGTTCTTTAATGGAAATAAACTGCTGAAAGTTAATAAGATTTTTACCATGATATCTACATCAGTCCTTTATTGTTCTATCTGTGTAGTGAGAACTCATATGTCTCTCATGTATAGGTACTAGGAGCATATGAGTGGTCAGGCTGCCATCCATTACCCCCAGAGTTCTGGCTTATTCCTAAACTCGTCCCTCTTAATCCAGGTTTTTGTCCTTACAACATAAAATTGGTTCAAGAAAGTGTGTTATAATGACCATTACTCAAACATTTATGCAGCAGTTGGTCTTGTGAATCTGTTGTATATACTCATGGCCTTTCATTATATGAAATGCAGGTATAATGTTATGCTACTCTCGCTTGGTTTACATGCCAATGTCTTATATATATGGAAAGAGGTTTGTCGGTCCGATCACTGAGTTGGTTCTATCAATAAGAGAAGAGCTTTACAACGAGCCTTACTCTCGGGTTAATTGGAATAAAGCCAGGGATATAATTGCAAAGGTGGGCAGAATCTTCATCTTTTTGCCTTTCTTTTCCATTATGTTCAGCTCAGATAATTTCACTGTGCTAACTTAATGAATAGGAGGATCTATACTATCCGCATCCTCTCATACAAGATCTGGTGTGGGGATTTCTTTACCATGTAGCAGAACCTTTCCTGGCACGTTGGCCCTTTTCAATGTTGAGAGAGAAAGCACTAAAAGCTGCTATTGGTCATGTACGTTATGAGGACGAGACTAGCAGATATCTATGCCTTGGATGCGTAGAAAAGGTCAGTAACTATTCCAGCATTTAAATCATAATGAAAGAAAAATTTATAATTCAATATGTCCTCAAAGAAATAAATTTGTAGGTGCTATGCATGATGGCTCGTTGGGTTGAAGATCCAAATTCGGAGGCGTACAAGCTTCATTTAGCCAGACTTCCAGACTACTACTGGGTTGCTGAAGATGGCTTAAAATTTCAGGTTTTATGATCATCCCTATCCTCTTTTAGGTACTGGTCCTTTGTGAAACAAGAACTACCAAAGCATAAATCAGCACTTCCATAAATAAGGGGCTATGTTCATGCAATCATGTATACTCAATTGTCAAGCCTACAGAACTGCAAAATCTTGGTGCATTTGAAATTTCATCTTTATTGAAAATTCACTTAACAATGCCTGATATATTTCATGTAGAGTTTAGGCTGTCAGACATGGATTGCAGTCTTTGCCATTCAAGCGATTCTATCTTGTAATCTAAATGAAGATTACGGGCCAACTCTACGTAAAGCACATTATTTTATGAAGGCTTCACAGGTAAGAATATATGTCAAATATCCCTTGCATGGAATGTGGAAGATATGCTTCTAACTTGATCGTGTATTTTCTAGGTCAAAGAAAACCCTTCTGGGGACTTCAGAGCTATGTTTCGGCACATATCTAAAGGATCATGGACATTCTCAATGGAGGACTACGGCTGGCAAGTCTCTGATGTCACAGGAGAGGGGTTGAAGGTAATGCTTCAATGCTGTCATGATACATGTACATACAAAAATCCCAGATTCTCAAAGGTTTGTTCCGAAGGAAGAATTCAACTTTCGGCTAAACCTTCTCATCTGCAGGTTACACTTTTGCTCTCACAAATATCAGAGGACCTAGTTGGGGAAAAACTTGAGCCTGAGAGGTTTTATGATGCTGTCAATATCATTCTTTCTCTACAAGTAAGAATTCATCTTAACCATTCTTCTCTTTTGACGCAGTTAATAAAACTAAAAGATCAATGATACTCCACATCTTCTATTTTATCATCTTTAATCGTACTTGACACATATTAAGTGGCTTCATAGGAAATGAAAAGGCACTAAAAACATGACACATTAGCTGATGTGATTGAGGATAACAAAATTGAGGATGAAGAACAATATTTCTCAAACTAAAAACTTGTTTCTAGTTAGATAATTCATTTCACTGCTGTAACTTCATTGTGTCGCATTTCTAAAATGGTTCACCAAAATAATTGAATTTCTTTCAATTACCAATGTAGAGTAGCAATGGTGGTTTCCCAGCATGGGAGCCTCGGAGAGCATTCCCATGGATGCAGGTAACTTCTCCAACAATTATAATTAACTGCTCTCCATAACTCGTTCCAACATCTCAAATTTTGCACAAGGAGAGAGGTTTGTTCATACTTATGACAAGAAATCACTGTGCTAGCTCAGAAGTACTCGTTAACAAAAATTTTGTGCATATTTTACTTGCAGAAGTTCAACCCCACGGAGGTCTTTGAGGATCCTTTGTTTGAGAGAGAGTAAGATAACTTCAGCACAATAGCAATTGCCATGTTAGTGGTCTGTTTGCTTCCTCACAGGAAAAAATGTGTCACCTTATAGGTACATAGAGTGCACTTCGTCAGCAGTACAAGGTCTTGCACTCTTTAGGAAATTCTACCCCGAACACCGAAGGAAGGAGATAGACAGTGGCATTTCCAAGGCAATTCAATTCATTGAGAACATACAACAACTTGATGGATCGTGGTAATATGTTATTTTCACACATTGCATTCTTGAAATCAATATTGCTCTATACATTAATGTGAACTTTTCTCTCTAATCTCACTCTATCTAGACACTGACATAAAAGAAGCCTATTATGGTTATAACAGTAGGACACTGCATAAGATGTTACTGTCTTTCTTTTGGTTAGAGTTAGGATTATAGGATTATTAAAGGTGGAAACATGAGTATTTACAGAGACTGGCATTTAGACAGGTATGGTGATTGGGGTATTTGCTACACCTATGGTACATGGTTTGGTGTAGGGGCATTGGCAGCCTGTGGAAGAAACTACCAAAATTGTCCTGCTTTGCGCAAAGCATGTGAGTTTTTGCTATCAAAGCAGCTACCCAATGGTGGATGGGGAGAGAGTTACCTTTCAAGCCACAACAAGGTATTTGTTATTTGTTTCAATTTGAATATGAAAAGAGATAGAAGAATGTGAAAAGACAGAAATCAAGTGAGTTTCTTTGGGAAACAGGTGTGGACAAATCTAGAAGGTAACCGAGCAAATGTAGTCCAAACCGCATGGGCTGTGTTATCCCTCATTGAGGCAGGACAGGTGATTCTATCATTTTCTTCTCGATTATTCGAGTAGTTGCATGTTAAAGTTGATGCATTTACAACATTGTTAAGATTGAGGGTACCAATGTGTCATCAATAGTGTAGAGTTGGCTATATATAAGTTGGGGAAGTATCATGACAAGGTCAGGAATCCAGCAACAATATTGGATGACAGTGGAATTAATACATTCTAGAATAATGCATGTTAATGGAGAAAATAAAAACTTAGTTTCCATTTTAGAGCTTGAAAAACCAGTGATACAAAAGTTTCATTCATGAATTACTTTATACGTACAAGTCATTGCAACTTACACGGTAAGAATCAAATTAAACAGAAGCCAAAAGCCATTGGCATGTCGACCTTCTTTCTCTGCAAAATTCTGCATGTACTCTAATTTTGGATGAAATTTTGTGACTTTGTGTAGATGCAATACATTTTAAAGTTGTAGTCTTTATTGCCTATATCTGATTAACAGACGTCTATCTAAAGCAAGTCTCCCACAGAAGACTAAGGAGACTCAATGAGTTATAGAAAGAAGATCAGGCGTTATTTCAAATAGCTAAACCAGCATATAAACAAAACAAAAAAATGATTTAAAACCATCAAACTAAGTCAAGGAAGTCAGAATTTAATTGCATGGTCTCAAAATTTTAAGTTCTGAATGTTTTTCCTAATTTAGGCTAAGATAGATCCAACACCAATTCATCGCGGAGTAAGGGTATTGATCGATTCACAAATGAAAGATGGTGACTTCCCTCAAGAGGTAATTCATGTTTATTCAAAACCCAGCACACTTTTCAGTTAATTTTAAGTGTTCATCTTTAGTTATTTGCTTCCATTTCTCCGTATAAAAAACAGTTTTCTACACACAAAGGTATCATTTTCAAGCATAAAATGACGAGGGGTTACTGTCAACAGGAAATCACAGGGGTGTTTTTTAGGTATTGTGGACTAAACTACGCAGCATATAGAGACATTTTTCCCTTGTGGGCTCTTGGTGAATATCGAAATCGAGTTCTGCTTCCTTAATACGTACCTCAATCCGCAATTGCAGAGGCTTGCATATTGAAGTTCACCAACCAAAGTAGTTACAGCTTGAAAGGCCATGCTACCTCTCTTCAATACACATACAAAATCTCATACCAGCAAGAAACAAAGATAATACTTGCCACAAATAATATTTATAGATATATATATATAGACATTCTCTTGGTCTGCTTGAAAGATGTAAAATATGTCTCTCTTTTTCCTCTATCAGCAGAAGATGTAAAATGTCATGATGCATTTCCTTGCGTAAGCAACTCTTATAAATTACTTCCTCTACTCAATAACGTAAAAGCAATCGAGTTAGATGGAAAGATAAATAATAATATTTTCTTTTCTAATTTGGTGAATTATTTTTTTGTTTCTAGTTTTATATCTAATAATCTATAACTGTTTTAGGTAATTTAGTGTGTTTTAGTTTATTCTCTTAATTTAGTTTTTACATTTCTTTTTAAATTTTTCTTTTTTTTTTAGTTTCCAAATTTAGGTCTTGATTTAGGTATTCTTCTTATGCTAATTTACTTTTCATTTTTAAGTTTTTTTTTTTTTAATTTGAGTTGTTTCTTAATGTTGTAAATATTGGCTCGATTCGAATCAAGCGAAAGCAAAGGCATGATTTGTTGTCTTTTAATCTTAATTTTCTATTTTTAGATTTTGTTTTGCATGACAACTTATTTTATTAAAGAAAAAAGTTACTCAGCTGCCGGTTTAACTATCCTGCACGGCAATGCATGCGTGTAATTTTTGGTAGCTGAATGCTCCTTGACTTTTTTCTCTCTGAGACGCTAGGTTTGAGTAGAGGTCTCTTCCCTACCTAGTGCAGTTTTTCTTTCCTTTTCACACTATTTTTTTGATTTGATGGCGCAGGGTCTAGATGAGTTGTATACTCGATTTTCTTTGACTGAAGAGGAAGAGGATGAAGTGGTGGTTGAAGCCAACGAGTTGGAAGATATTTCTCTATGTAACGGGAAGGGTTTGGTTTTGTCTCTTTTTACTAAGAAACACTGTAATCGCGATGCTTTTAAACTGACGATGAAGCGAGCTTGGCGTTCTGTGAGAGGAGTTCGTAATCGGGACCTTAATGCCAATTTATATTTTGTTGAGTTTGATGATATGCGGGATAAGGAACGGGTGGTGAGGGATGGACCCTGGGCTTTCGATAAACACTTAGTGTTGGTGCAGGAGGTCAATGGTAGTAAACAAGGGCACCAGATTAAGATTCACAAGGCTATGTTCTGGGTGGAGATCCATGATCTTCCATTGAGGGCCCGAAATGAATCTATGGGTGATCGTATAGGCCGTAAAATTGGGTCTATCGCAGAGGTGGACTTGGATAAAGGGGAGTTGGCATGGAGGAAGTTTCTTCGAGTTCGGGTTGCTTTGGATGTTACAAAGCCTCTTCTAAGGGGTACTAAGTTTTTCATGGGTAATGGTGAGTCATGTTGGGTTAGATTTTCCTATGAACGGTTGCCCAATTTATGTTATTTTTGTGGTTGCTTAGGGCATGGTGACAAGGAATGTAGACTGAGACAACTCGATTTTCAAGCGGTCCATGAGGAAGCTCTTCCGTAAGGTATTTGGCTGAGGGCATCCAGCTATGGTGATCAATTCCGTCATGGTCGTTCATGGGAAAAACATGAGAGTTTTAGGCTTGGACGACATTCTTCTACGCTGGGTGGCTCTAAAGCAGGAAGAAATGCGGCGGCTGCCAAGGGTGGTGTAACGGCTCCTGAGTGTTCGGCGCATGACAAGGAGGAAGGCATGCATGTTGCTGCCGTTTCTGCTCATTCTACGAAGCGTGTTATGAAGGACATTGCAGAAACAGTAGGTGCAGGAGGCGAGTTTTCAGGGACCATTGAGGAGGATCTTCAAACATATCCCGCTGATTGTTCAACGGATCCTCAGCAGTTAAAGACGACATTTACTCCCACTAATGAGACTAGGTCTCGTAAGGTTGATGGGCTTGAGCAGAAAGAAGGCCTTCTTTGCATGGGTTCAGCCCATCTTGCTCGTCTGGATGGGTTCACGAGCCGTGAGTGGAAAAGGTTGGTACTTTTACAAAGTCCTCTTTCAACGGTTGATAGTGCCCTAAAACCTTCCCCCCTTTCTAAAAAGAGAAAGGATCATAACAGCACTGCTACGAAGGGCGACAGGTCTGCAAAACGAGCATCATAAGATGGAGGTCTTGCAGAGGCTATTGAAATTGGCTCGACGATTAAAAATGGAACGGTGGATGCTATTATTGGATCGGCGGTGGATGTTGCACACCACCGCCATAGCCCATGAAGATCCTTAGCTGGAATGTCTGTGGGCTTGGAAACCCACGGGGCATTTGATTCCTCTGTGATCTGGTGAAGAGGGAAGCTCCTGACATCCTGTTCTTCCAGGAGACTCGTCTGAAGGCGAACGAATTTGAGGTATGTAAGTTTAGATTGGGTTTTTCAAACTGTTTGGTGGTTGATTGCCGAGGTAGAAAGAGGGGTACTGCTCTGCTTTGGAGTAGGAATGTTAATCTGTTGGTAGTTAATTATTCTCATTGTCATATCAATGCTTTGATTGAAGATGATACTAAGATAGGATCCTGGTTCTTTACGAGGGTCTACGATTTTCCAGAAGTTAGTCAGCGTGTTAGAACTTGGGAGTTGTTACATGCTTTGGGTAGATTCAATGGTGAGTCTTGGTTGGTTATTGGCGACTTTAATGAAATTTTACACCACCACGAAAAATGGGGAGGGGGGGAGACAACGGCCTAATTGGCAAGTTTCTGCCTTTAGGATTGCAGTGAAGGACTGTGTGTTAAGGGACTTGGGGTTTAAGGGAAACAAATTCACTTGGAGTAATAGGAGAGGAGGGCCTCATCGTACTGTGGAGAGGTTGGACAAGGCACTAGCAAATTTTCATTGGTGTGGAAAGTTTCCCAATGCCTCTGTCACACACGAGTTGGAGGCTTATTTAGATCATGTCCCAATTTGGCTTAATACTGAAGGGGATGGAAGATTCTCATGGTGCTGACGACAGTTCAAATTTGAAGAAATGTGGGTCGGGGAACAAGCTTGTGAGGACATTATTAAAACTACTAGGGGAAGTGGCGAAGGGAGACACCATATGCTTGATATAATGAGTAAGATTAAAGAATGTGGCAATCAATTGGATAATTGGAATAATCACAGCTTTGGTAATGTGCAAAAACAGCTCCACTTGGCGAGACAACATATGGAGCAATTGAACACCTCTAATCCAATAGGGGAACATTTATATGAACATGAGAGGGCTCGGGAGGAGGTGCAGAAATGGTTGGAGAGGGATGAGGTGATGTGGCGCCAAGAAGTTTTGTGGCTTAAGGAAGGTGATAAAAACTCGAAGTATTTTCATATGAAGGCATCTCAAAGGAGGAGGAAAAATAGATTGGAGAAAGTTAAGGATGAGAGAAGGGTTTGGCAGTTTGGTGATCAAAGGGACCAAATTATGTTATCTTATTTTGAGAACCTTTTTACCAGTTCCAATCATCAGGGGTCGACTGAATTCTTATCTTCCCTTGCCTCTCGAGTAACGCCAGAAATGAATGAAGAGCTACATCTGCCTTACATCGAAGCTAAAGTGCTCAATGCTTTGCACGACATGAACCCATCTACCGCCCTTGGACCTGATGGAATGTCTCCAGCATTCTTCCAAAAATACTGGCATGTGGTGGGATCCTCAGTTACAGAGGTCGTGTTGCAGGCTTTAAATTCAGGTGCCTATCCTTCCGATCTTAACCTACATACAGTTCTCTCATTCCTAAGAAGCATTATCCTGTTGTTGTTGTTGCTGATTATAGGCCCATTAGTTTGTATAATGTGGCGTATAAATTGATTTCAAAAGTTATTTCCAATCAATTGAAATCTATTTTGCCTTGTATTATTAGAGAGAGTCAGAGTGCCTTTGTCCCTAATCGTCTAATTACAGATAATGTACTAATTGCATATGAGTTGGTACATTTTCTTAAGCATAAGAAAAAAGGTAAAAAAGGATATATGTCTCTGAAATTGGACATGAGCAAAGCCTACAACAGGGTTGAGTGGTGCTTTCTTAAGAAGGTTATGGAGGAGATGGGCTTCGTAGCTAAGTTTATTTCTTTGGTGATGTTTTGTGTTAAGTCAGTGTCTTTTTCAGTGTTAGTTAATGGAGAGTCGAAAGGGCCGATTCGCCCAAGTAGGGGATTGAGACAAGGGGATCCTTTTTCCCCTTATCTCTTCCTCTTATGCACTGAAGGCCTCGTTTCATTGTTGAATACAGCAGGTCAAAGGAAGGAAATTTCTAGAATTAAGATCTGTAGAAGAGCTCCTAACATTAATCATTTGCTTTTCGCGGATGATAGTGTTATTTTTTGCAAGGCTGAGGTAGAAGAGAATAGAAGGGTCCAAGCTTTATTAGATCTGTATAAGAGGGTGTCAGGGCAGAAAATTAATAAAGATAAGACTTCTATGGTGTTTAGTTCTAATGTGCAGCAGGAGTTAAGAGAAAAACTTCAGTTGTAATGGGGAAATGGGGAAATTCAGCAGTATGAACAATATCTTGGGCTTCCCTCTATTGTTGGTAGATTTAAAGCAAGGGCTTTTCAATCCATTAAGCAAAAAATTTGGCAAAAATTACAAAGTTGGAAAGAAATGTTACTATTCAAGGGGGTAAGGAGGTTTTATTGAAACTTTTTGCGTTGTCTATTCCTACTTAATCAATGAGCTATTTTTTGTTGCCTACGAGCTTTTGCTCTGAATTAGAGGGTTTGACGGCAAAGTTTTGGTGGGGTCAAAAGCAGGAAGAGAGGAGGATTCATTGGGTTAGGTGGAGTAAGATGTGTGAAGGGAAGTCTAGAGGAGGGTTGGGTTTTAAGGATCTTAGAAACTTTAATCTTGCTCTTCTTGCAAAACAAGATTGGCGATTATTGCAAAACAAAGATTCTGTGTTATATAAATTACTTAAAACTAGATATTTTTCCAAGTCCTCTTTTATGGAATCTAGTTTGGGTAATTGCCCATCCTTTACTTGGAGGGGCATTTGGGAAGCAAAAGTTTGGTTAAGGGAAGGCTATCGTTGGAGGATTGGGTATGGAAGGAAGGTGAGTTTATGGAATGATCAATGGCTTCCAGGCCATAAACCCTTGTCACAAGAGCTTGGGGTGCAGATGAATGATAGTGAAGAGGTAGTGGCTTCTGTTATAGATGAGACAACAGGCTGGTGGGATGTTTCAAAACTTAGATCTCTCTTCAATCCAATTTTAGTGGTTGAAATTATGAAGATTATGGTATTCCCAGGAGGTACAGCAGATAAACTGATTTGGGGCCAAGAAAGAAGTGGATTTTTCTCTGTTAAAAGCTGCTACAAGCTGATTATGTCTAATAATGATTCAGGTGCAGCAGAGTCATCTTCAGCAGGTAGTCAGAAAAAACTATTGCAAGCCTTATGGAAGATACCAGTTCCTAACAAGATCAAAGTATTTGCCTAGCATGCGTGTAGAGATTGTCTACCATCAAAGGATAATCTGACAAAGAAAAATGTGATTATTGACCCATCTTGCAGGTTCTGTCAGCACCCAATGGAAGGTCTTTCTCATGTTGTCTTCAGTTGTATTCAGTTCCGTGAGATCTGGCTTCATATTCTCCGTTCTTTAGCTTCTCGTACTACTTGCATAATTCCTGATTTGGTATCTCATTTTGTTGAAGCAAAAGACATGCAAAAATTGGCTATGTTTTTCTGTCTTGCTTGGGGTTTTTGGTATCAGAGGAATAAGTGAGAGTTTGATAATGTCATGTTGAGTCAAGTCATGTTTCTAATCATGCAATGGGTATGATGCAGAATTATAAATCTCTGTCTATTAAACCTCATGCTCAACTTCAGGATCATCTTAGCTGGAAGCCTCCCTCTCCTGGTATTCTCAAGCTCAATACAGATGGAGCTATGTTTTCAGATCTACATAAGGCAGGAGTGGGGGCTATCTTACGTGATTCTACAGGGAAGATGGTAATGGCAACTTCTAAAGTTAACCAGAGAAGGACAAACCTGAAGCAGTGGAATTAATGGCTATTTTCAGAGGGCTTCAATTGTGCTCCACCATGGGGATCTCTCATATTCAAGTTGAGTCAGATTGTTTACTGTTAATTCAAGCACTGTAGTACAATAACATGATGAATTCTATGCTCGAGAATCTTTTTTCTAAAGTGCAGCGGTTAACTAGGTGTTTTGCTAGTTGTTCTTTTTCCCATGTGTATAGGGAGGGTAATGGAGCAGCTCATAAGCTTGCTCGTGACGGTTGCCGTGTTGAGAACATTGAGATGTGGTGGGATATTATTCCAAACTTTCTTTCTCGAGCCTTATGGCTTGATAAATGCCTGTAATTATTTGATATCCAATGAAGATGTTTATTTCTATCAAAAAAAACAACTATCCTACACGGCACACCTAACATGTACAACCCGGTTTAATCCAAGTCATGAGTTTTTGCTCACGGTTCAACGAGTCCCTCTTCTCTCCCATTTCAGCTCTGTTTCCTCCCCTTGGAACAAAAATCGTTATGCCTTAGGGGGCTCTTCATCAACATCTTCCTTCACAAGTTCAACTAATTCAAATTTCTGAAATTTCAAATTTCTATGTGTGCCCATCAACTGTTTTTTGTTCCTTATGGTTCATTTAACAGGAAGAAGAACCACAGTAGCAGTCGATGGAGGAGGAGACCCATGCTGAGATCGAAAGGCTGGATCCAGAGACAGAGTTTCTTCTCTTGAAGAGACAAACTGGGAACAAGTGGGAGCTTTTCAAGGAGAACGTGAGGCCCTTGAAGAGAGGCCGTAAAGTTGGCATCCTAAATGACGCCCTCAAATCCCACAACGACAATCATCTCAAGAAATCTTTTCTTGAAAACCGAAGGTTAATTTTTTGTTCTTTGGTGAAGTTCTTTTATCACTCAATGTTGACGAAGTTTTGGGTTAATTTCTTTATCCTAGGTGTAGGAGGTTGATCCAGGATGAGTATAATGGAGATGACCCACTTTAGCCATGGCTCGAGTGAGCACTCTCAACTTTGGTTTCACTGGATTTTGTTATTTCATTTCGAGAGAAATTATTCTAATATTCAGATCTTTATTTCGTTGTTTGGATAGACAAAAATTCCAGTTGCTTAACTTTGTGGAGTTGGATAGCTCAGTAAAACCGCTTGGTTTACTTCAAATTCATGTGTTGTGTGAAACCAAATACTAAAGCTTTCTAGCTACATATCTGGCCCCTGTGAAGGTTTTGAAATTAAGGTAGAAGATTTATAGTTGATTATAGAATTGATTAATAGCATGTTTTATCTTTTATTTATTGTCCCTATTTTTTATTATACACTGCCTTCTTTTTTCAAGCCTTTCCACCCAGAAAGAGAACAATGTTCCATCAACTTAAAGTTTCCATTTAACACAATCATCATAGAGCACCTAATTATTCATGCCCAACAACCTTTCTCCTGTTGGAATTTCTTGTTTTCATGAAATTCCTGTAAGTGGTTGGAAGAATAGCCATGTGTATAATAGTAAGTACTTACTTCAACTTACCTATCATGTGCTTACTGTAAGTACTTACTTCAACTTACTTCAAAAATTTCTTGTTTTCAACAATTGTAAGAATAGCCATGGCCTGTCAAGTGTACGTGGTTGGTTGAAGCTAGCACGTAGATTGCAACCTGTCATGTGTTAATTGGTAGGAAAATCTAAGAATAGCCACGTACAATAAGTAATTGGTTGAATTACTTACTGTACGTAGCTATTCTTACAATTCTTGCTCAGATTTTCCTACTAATTAAACACATTAGAGGTTGCAATCTATGTGCTAGCTGCAACATGAGATTAATGTAGTAAACTGGAAAATCCCCACACTTTAAAATAATAACCTCAGATCCTTCACAATATCCATATTTGATTTTCATTTTAGCCCAGCGATGCACCCATAACTCAAAGCCATTATCATTTGCAGACGTATATGCCAAAAGCAGCGTCGACAGATGAGATGCATAAGTCTATGCTAGTTTCATGTTGTTTCTTCTATATGAATTTATGAACTTGGGATATTATTCATGTTTGCCTAAATCTATTGTCTAAACTTCCTTAGTTTTTCATAATCACTTATGGCATCTACTCAATCATCATCATATGTAGTTAATGGGGTTGTAATAGAATCACCAACTTGTTGGTGTGGTTTGAAAGTACGATTAAAGATATCACATAGTAACAAAAATCCCAGAATGAAATTTTTTTCCTACCCGAATTATAACACAATAAAGCTATTTTTTTTATTGCTGACTCAATTTTTGTATAACATGGTAAAGCTAATTCCTCATGTGAAATGTTCGTATTGTGTGCAGGGAGATGTGAGATGTGAATTTTTCATATACTTAATTTGATAAAGGAGAACATTCCGAGAAGAGAGACTGCAATTCGAAAGAAGGATGAAAACATATTGCGGAGGAGAGAAGATAAACTAATGGAGAGAGAGAGACAATGCTCAAAAGGTTGAGGTTGAACAAGATTTGGGAGAGTCAAGAATAAAAATGCGAGAATATTATTGTATTTGTACTGGATTGTATCAATTGTAATAGTTTCTACTTGGTTCGGACAAACTATATTGCACATGTAAATATGAGGATATTTTCTTTATTTTTCTTGTATGGATCAAGTGTAATGGTACTCCCCATTGAGGATATGAAAAGTCTGCTATTTTTGGTCACTTTTCTGAATCTACTGAGCTATATACATTTTGACTCCAATTTTAAAGTCCCATTTGAGCTTATCTAAGACATTCTTCATAACATTTTCGTCAATAATATTATACACACAGGATGATAAGTGGAATAAAAATCTATATCGTATATATAGATTTTTTCCCAATATATTACAACACAGGATGATACATGAACAAAAATTGCATAAGCTATGTAGATTTTTTCCCAAACTCACGTACGCATAGACAGTAATAAGCTGAACTGACATTGAACTATGATTGATTTCATATACAAATACACATGGTAATCTTTACAACAAGTACTCCATATTCCTGATTTGGAATCAAAATCTATACATCTCCATTGTTAAAGGTCTCCACAATCCAAAATACACAAAATCTATACACAACGGGATACAAAATCATTTACACACATACATCCGGACACAATCCACAACATTTAAATACATGGATAGTATACACAACTGGCCATAAACAGCATATACACTATGTGGCCAGATTTATCTACACAAGCTGCCAATATTATGTCCATAAAAATTCTGTACAAGTCCAATCACACGATGCTGCCAAAAATCAGTTGTCGCCTGTCTAATCACATGATGCTGCCAAGAAACATGGGCAAGTCCAGTCAATAACATCCCACACTAATAGTTAACCAACATAGTAATAATTAAAATTTTATACATTGTCTGAAATAAGCCTCTATTCCCATGGAATTACATTGCATCGATATGGTTCTACTATTGTCTAAAATAAGCACCTATTGCCTGCATTTGTGTAGAATGAGTTCGTCCAAATGTAGGACTATTTATATAAATAAGTGCAAAAACACAATTTTGTTAAACAAATTGTTATTCAAACTTTATTTCTTAAAATTTATTATCCGAGTTTTATTTTCTCTCCCTCTTGCTCAAAAATAGATATTCATTCATTAAAGTCTAAAGATATCATTTTAATGTAATAGAAAAAAAATTAAGGGTGGGAACAAGAGAGTATATTTTCCAAAATATGCTCTACTAAATAGTTGGATAGTGTTTACAAATTATAGAATTACTATTTGTTTAAAAAAATCAACAATAAAAATTAGACCTTATGAAAATAGAATAATTGGGTAGTATTTAATATTATTTATTAAGGAAATGAAGGTAGATAGATAAATGGAAAATTGAAAATAGTGCAATATTCTTGCAACACAGGTTTCAATTGTAAATATATCCAACACAGATTTGACAAAGTAACTTTACACTTCAATTATCATTTCACAGTTTCCATTTCATTTAACACCTTCAGTTTATTTATGCAAAAATTCAAGAAAATAATAGATGGGCAACAGAGACACAGACGACAGAGAGGATAGAAATTGGAAGTGGAAACATCTCAAGCTCCAGCTAGAAACTTTTGAGGAAATTAACGTCCACTTTCAATTGGTTCCAGCTAGTTATTGTAGATGAAAATTGTGTACTTGTTATAGAAAAAAAAACTTATAGATTTGTGCAAAAAAAAGAAACTTTGTAGCTTATCAATACAATTTTCATTTCACAGTTTCCATTTCACAAACAACTTCAATTCATTACAGAAATCGTATTACACTCAACACAGTTCATTCCAATCCGTCCATTTAATTCACTATTTTCTTACATTGAGATCATCTACATAACATACTCATATATTGAAATTTTACAATGACAAGCCACAGTAATGGTTCTGCCTATAAAAAAATCTGGAACCTCTCCCCCACCCTAAAAGAACAACGACCAATCCTAATGTTCTAAAATAACACCTCGTGACACAAAAAAACCTCATAAGCTTCAACTGTGAATAAACATTTCAAACTTCAATACTCAAAATAACATCAACACTCATAACTACCCTAAGCGCCAATATGTACTAAAATTAATTATAATTTGTAGAAACAGAAAAGAAGCCCTAGTTTTCACAATGACTTCCTAGGAATCCCAAATAAGGTATGAAACATCTCAGCTTTACCCATTGAGCACCATTAAAACACATAGGAAGCCATTGAAAGAGAGCTTAAAGCAACGAAATTATCTTTGGGGGCATAGTTTTTAGAAAAGAACAAATATTTGAAGCAAAAGCTAATGAAAAGAGATTTACCTTGAGAGAGAGAAAGCTAGGCTACACAATCGGCCGATCTTGGTCAATCTGTAAAAAATGAAAGCTCTGAACAGATCGTCGACGGCTACGTCGTCGGCGACACAGCACACCTTAGGTGGAATTTCCTTTCAAACTTCAATACTCAAAATAACACTCAACACGAAGGAGTATGCCGGCACAGTGGAGCACACACGAAGGGTGCAGGTGCGCGCCGGAAAGGGGAGGGGGCTAGAAAAGATTTTTAATGGTGGGGGATGTAAAGATTTCGAATGGAAGGGGTGCTGGGAGTCTGGAGAGCCTTTTGACAATCTCACCACAGAACTGCTACATACAGGCAAAATTTATGCCTGTATGTGCACACCTTTGACATGGTCATCATCTATATTAAAAAAAAAAAACATGAAACGAAAAAGATTGAAAGAAAAGAAAAGAGAAGCTGTTGGCAGTTCTGGATTTAATTTCAATTCAAAAATCGATCCCGCACCTTCTACCCATCGATGTCGAACCAGGTAAGATCAAAGATCAAAACTTTTGATTTTGTTCATCTGGTCAGTTTTATGTGAAAAACTCCATGAAAAAATTTCTTACCGAGAGAGAGATGCATTAGGAGGTTAGTTTTATGTGAAAAAATCTCAATAAGATTAATAAAATGCCCAGATTACAGTTCTGTAAACACAAAGAAGTCAGTTTAGAAGTTAGTTTGTGATTAATAATTGTTAGTTGCAAAATCTCTCTTTCCCCTCAACTTATTCGCCTTCGAAATATGCAGAAATCAGCTCTTATTGTTAGTTATGGGTTTGGAAATTATTAGTTATACAGGCTAATTATGGGTTTGGACTTCCATCATTTACGCTGATTTGGAAAGATTGAAAATGATCTTTTTTGTTTTTTTTTTTAAACCCTTTTTTTATGATTAGTGAATGATAAATTGATCAATAAATCTTTGTTTGCAGTCTTCAATTATACATAATCTTTGACCTTAATATTTTGTCCTGATCTGCACATGATGTCGTTTATTTATGTAGGAATAATATTTATTTATATGAACTGACCTTTAGATTTCATCTTTTGAACTTAGGCATGCATGCATACAACTTCCACTAATTCTGAAAAAAAAAATCAAAATCAAGTTAATTAATTTGCTACTAAAAAAATTTAATTAACTTGTATGAAACAAACACTAGTTTACAATTAAGACATAAAAAAAAAAATCAAACACAACACAAACTAATTCTCTCATTCTAAATACTATATATGCTTTCTATTTTTAACCATGTTTTATTAGTCTTAGATTCAGTCCATTTATCAACTTCATGATATTCTGTTGAGCCAGTAGTAGATTTGTGGCCCATGCATTTGCTTACCTTAAGCACAAACTAGATAGAAAGGAATCAATTGCATCAAGAAAGATTGAATCAGTGATCTTTTAACATCTTATAATTTTTTTTTTTATAATTATATCGTACTTCTCACAAAAAGAAAATGTCTTGTAATTATGTCTTATAATTATATCAATGACAGGAAAAAAGAAATAAATAAATAAATTATAGTCTATCTAGTTTGGATTTTATATTAACTATGTCTTGTAATTATGTCTTATAAACAAAAAAGACTATTTATAAAGCCAAAATGGGAAAAGAGTCATAAACCAATTTAGAGTCATAAATCAACAACCTATTTGCATTATCATTTAGGCTATCACTTTTCTAGATTTATACAAGATCTCAATATTCTATTTTGAATTGTCTAGATGGGGAAAGAGAAATAAGACACATCTCACATAACATCACCTGTCGCAAATCCTTCAACCTAGGTATTGTAATATTATTTCTACAGTTATCGTGTGTTTATTTTATGTGTAGTCAATGCCAACTTGGGTTGATTAAGATTATTGTGTGTTATATTAGGACATATTCAGACCACATTATCCAAATTTTTCAATATACATGCATGGTTACTGCGGTCCAGTGCCTCAGGTGTGGATACCATCTTTTGTGCCTGCTCCAAATGCGAACTCATATCCATGGAACAATCAGGTGATGTAGATGGTAAAGCAGTACATGGGCACCAATTTTATGAACTAGAGTATTTGTTCTAATTATAAGCGCTTTTTTGAAAAATTGCAGCAATCGAGTAGCTCCACTGCCTTGAGTAGTTCCGCTGCCTTGACTAGTTTCACTGCCTTGTATAGTTCCACCATACCAGTGATAAGACCTCCTCCAACTGCCTACCTATTTCCATGGAGCAACCAGGTGATACTTTCGAGATGTGGTAACATTAAATAACATTTAATTATTTATGTGGGTATTGATAACATTTTTTGTATAATTGCAACAACATCCATGGAACTCTACTTCCGTTGCCACGTCAAGTTCTGTTGCCACATCAAGTTCCATTGCCACGTTAAGTTCCGATGCCTTGAATAGTTCCACTGCCTTGTATAGTTTCGGCATACCAATGATGGGACCTCCTCCAACTGCCTACCCATTTTCATGGAGTAATCAGGTGATAATTTCGAGTTTTCATGTACTTAGTGTGATTTTGAGTTTTTAATCCCTTTTTTTTTTTGTAAATTGCAGCAATATCCATGTATGCCTAGTTCCGCTGCCATGCCTACTTCCTATATCAATGCTGCCATACCTACTTCCTCTACTAGTGTTGCCATGCCTAGTTCTGCTACTAGTGCTGCCATGCCTAGTTCCGCTACCAGTGCTAGCTCTAGTGTAGCAAGTAGCTCATGCTCCGCTTTACCAGCATTTATTCCTCCTACAATTTCCAACCCATATCCATGTGGCAGTGAGGTGATGAGTTTATTTTCCACATGATTGTACTGGGTATCCATCCTTTTCCACAATAGATTTTGATCCATTATAATTGTTTTCTTTTAAATATCAGGAAGATAAGGCACAACAAAGTCATTCTGTTGAAGCAATTAGTGACGCATCCCTAGACTCGATAGACATTGAAACACAATCTACTACCTCTTTGGGTAATACTATTGATACCAAGGAGGCTGGCACTTCCGGGACACTATCCACGGAGCCTACTTCCAGGTGTGATATTACTGAGGAGCCAAAGGCAGGGATGAGCTTTGAATCAGAAAATGAGTTGGTTGCTTACTATAAACAGTACGGTAAACAATGTGGATTTGGGATAATGACATAAAGTAGTAAAAGGGCGAAGGATGGGACTATCTTATATGTCACCCTGGGATGTGCTCATGGTGGCAAGGCACGGAATCGAACGTCAAATATCTCTAAGCCTTGGCCAACAAGCAAGACAGACTGCAAGGCAAGGATGAATGTGTTGTTGAAGAATGGGAAGTTGTGTGTCACATCAGTGTTTAACACACACAATCATGGGCTAAGTCCAAGAAAATCCAGATTTTTCAGGTGTAATAGAGAAGTTAGTGAGTCCGTTAAGAGGGTTTTGAATACAAATGATGAGGCTAGCATACGGATGAATAAGAGTTTTCAAGCTATCGTGACTGATGCGAGTGGGTTTGAGAACGTACCCTTTGGAAAAAAAGATTATCGTAACTACATTGATAAGGCACGTCACCTACGGTTGGGGAAAGGTGGTGCACAAGCACTATTTGAGTATTTTCGAAGAATGCAATACAAGAATGAT
The DNA here is from genome assembly GCA_029856935.1 of Cyclocarya paliurus. Taxonomy (NCBI): domain Eukaryota; kingdom Viridiplantae; phylum Streptophyta; class Magnoliopsida; order Fagales; family Juglandaceae; genus Cyclocarya; species Cyclocarya paliurus. The sequence goes on along the minus strand of CM056947.1, from coordinate 36,301,704 downwards.
GAGTTTTACGGCATAATGGATTTGGATGATGATGATAGGATGAGAAATGTGTTTTGGGCGGACGCCCGTAGTAGAGGGGCGTACAACTACTTTGGAGATGTGGTAACTTTCAATACCACATATCTAACAAATAGATATAGAATGTTATTTGCACCTTTCGTGGGTGTAAATCACCATGGGCAGTCAATCCTCTTGGGTGTAGGGCTTATTTCAAGCGAGGATACAGAATCATTTGTGTGGCTATTTAAAACTTGGCTTGATTGCATGGATGGAAAGGCACCAAATACTATTATTACAGATCAAGATCGCGCAATGAAAAATGCTATCGCCATTGTGTTCTCCAACACACGTCATAGATATTGCTTGTGGCACATACTACGCAAGGTCCCTGAGAAGCTTAGTGGCCCATTGTCAATACAAATGTGGCTTGAAAAGTAAATTTTTATCTTGTGTCTATGACTTCCTTACTATCGAGGAGTTTGAGCTGGGTTGGAACGTCCTTATTACAACGTATAACTTACAAGAAAATGGTTGGTTGCAAAGCTTATATGCAGAGCGAGAGTTTTGGGTGTCGGTATATTTGAAGAATTCATTTTGGGCTGGAATGAGTACAACTATGCATAGTGAGAACATGAACGCCTTCTTCGATGGCTATGTGCATGCTAAGACAAACCTAAAAGAGTTTGTTGATCAGTTCGACAGTGCATTGAAGAAAAAAATTGAGAATGAAAACCAAGCAGACTTTCATTCATTTAACTTTACAATTCTGCTCATATCACACTTGGCATTTGTTATGAGGTAATAACAAATGCAGCGTCATGCGATAGGTATATTGAGGATATGGTTTCGAAATTATATGTAATGAATGAGGTATACCGTACCTTACATCCAAACAACGTAGCACCAAATAATGGATTAAGTACTGTTCATGCAACCACGGAAGGAAGTTCTAAAAAAGTACTAAGTCCTCGTGTTGTCAGAGGCAAGGGAAGACCCCCGTCTAAGAGAAGGATGTTGCTGATGGAGCAAAAAGTAAAGAAAATAAAAACTAAGGCTGCTAAAAACCGCAATGACAAGGGAAAAGACAATTCAGTGAGCACATGAAAATATATTTTTGGTGATTTAAGATGTTTTTGGTGATTATATAGCTTGTTGATAATTTATAATTTTTTGTCTTATTTTTGGATTGTCAGCGGCAGCGTAGATTAGACCCTGAACTATTGGAAAGCAGTAGGAACCAAATTCCAATAATGATGGGTACACAAGAAACTGTACAAACATCCGTGATGGCCAACCAAGAAAATGTACAACAAGCAGTGGCAAAAGACAGTTTACAAATCCCAGTAATAGGGACACAAGAAAGTGTATAATTACCTGATATTCTTATTTAACGTATTTGCATGTTGTTATGTGTGTCTTACTTTCTCTGCTATTACATACACAGATGCAATTGGAAATAGATGGAACACAACTAGAAAGTATTTTGAATAATGCTAGTGGAGTATGTTGTTATTTGATGATGGTTTGATGTTGTGTATTGGTGGTGATTTTAAGTTGTTGTGAGATGTAATGTATTGGTGGTGTTGAGATGTAATGTATTGGTAGTGTATTGGTGGTGTTGAGATGTAATGTATTGGTAGTGTATTGGTGGTGAGATGTAGTGAATTGGTGGTGATTTCAAGTTGTTATGTGTTAGTGATTCTAAGTTGTTGTGTGTTCATGATTCTAAGTTGTTGTGTTGGTTGATATTACTATGCACCTTGTGTAATTTAAGTTGTTTTCTCGTATCAGGTACAAGAAAAGCCTGCTTTGGATGTCATGGAGGCATAGCACTGCTGATGGGAAGATTTACTTGGCGGCGTAGATTGTTGTTGTTTATATATTAAAATGCCCGAAACTTGTAGTTTATGGGGAACTTCATGTATGGAACAAGCATGTATTGAAGTATAAGTTTTATGTAAATTTGATTGTATCTGGAACAAACATGTATTTGATACAACCTAAAATATGTATTTGAATCAACATATCCAATTCATGTAAGCTGGATTTTTGACATGTTCATGTAAGATGGATTTTTGACATGTTCATTTCAGAAAATATTGCTGTTGATCGTAAGCAGAAGTGACACTTCAAAGCTAAATACAATCTCAAATATACAACAATTCCCAATGATGGATTCGAATATCACTAAAGCTGAATAAAGTTTCAAGTACATGTCAGAATTCCCAATGATGGGTTTGAAGATCACTAAAGCTAAATAAAGTCTTAAGGACATGTCTTAAGTACATATGCGGTGCCTTACTCAAGTTACCAATGCTAAGACCCTAACACCAGCTCTTAATCATTACAAAAGTCCCTATGTATTTGATCATCAAATACAACAAAATACATATGACGAACAGCCAAGACACATGAAGTAGTGTGCATGCATGCCGCATATTAGCTAATTGCTTTCGAAGTTGGGCTTATCGTTGTGGAGTGCGAGCTCCCTCTTCACAATCTCTTCTTCTCTGCTTTTAAGCGCTTCCTCTTTCTTTAATAATTTTTCTTCTCTAGTTACAAGGGCTTTCTCTCTGACATCTCGATTATCTGTCCACTTGAAATATTTGCCATATGGTATTCCCTAATTATACACAAGTCATAAATAATGTTTCAAGTCAGAAATAATAAACATTATATCTTTTGTAAGCACTGTTAACTATACGTACCTCTTTATTGAACTGTGGACACCCAAAGAATGGTCGCCCTGGATTTCTTTGAATATTTGATATTCGAAGTACAGCTTGTTTCCCATAGGTGCAAATTGGATAATCCATCAAAGTATGATTAACAATTGATGATGAAGCAACCGATGATGATGACATTTTAAGTACTGTTAATAGACGTGAGTATTGGTTTTAGTTTTGTGAAAACTACTGCGAGGTTGTCTGTATTGTGACAAGCACCTAGAACTACTGTTTTAGTTTTTGTAGATAATCATCCATTTCTACTCCGAATGTTGGTACGATGCTTGAATTAAGTGGTCTACCTAAAAATAGGAAACTTTAGTATAGAACATGGGAGAAGAAAGTTAGCTGCTCATGTACTCATGCTTTTTACTTTCAAGCAAAAAAAAAAATCCATACTAAAATAGCTACAGCGTGGACAACTTTAAATCAAGAACTCGAAAGCAATAGCCACATTCATTGCGATTCATTGCAATTAGTTATTCCTTTTGAAACCCAAGCCAACAAAAATTTGTCATTTTTTCTTTTCAATAAATAGACTAATGCACACTCCAACTCAAAAGAAACAAGGGCTTAAATCTATCTTTCGGCATTTAGGGTAGTCTTCAAAGTATGTGAGCTTCAAAAGGCCTAGCATCGTTGACGTTGTGCACTGTGGTCTGTGTGTGGTGGAGATTGCAGCTAACCGACAAATCTCCCAGTGTCCTAACCAGCCAAAAACACTATATTTCTATTACCACAGTTAAGGATGTTATATTGGGTGATGCTGTGCGAATGGTGGTGTCTCAATTTGAGAAAAAAAAGAGTCAATTTGGCATCGAAATCTACAAATCATAAACTTGCATCATCCCACTATCTATCATCAGCATACATATTATATAGCAACACATATAACACAAAATGTTGACACACATCACACGCACTCGAACACATATTATAACACACAAATCACACACACTTCAAACACATATGATGTGAGATGTCAATTTAATCAATAAAATACAAAATGATGTGAGTTGCTAGCAATCTTATAAGCTGAATTGCTGGCTGTTATTTTGCTTACATCCCGTGTATATTTATATTTTATAATCTGAATATGTCCTTAACAATTATTTAGGGTCATGAAGAGCTTGATACTACCAGCTTGCGAGAACATGAGGAGTTCACAAAAGTGAAAAACAAAGCAACTATAGAACTTGGAAGATATGAGATTGAGACATGGTACTTTTCTCCCTTTCCACCAGAATACAATGACTATTTGAAGCTGTACTTCTGTGAGTTTTGCTTCAATTTCATGAAGCGCAAAGAACAGCTTCAAAGGCATATGGTGAGTTGTGCCTTGTATTACACTATTTTCACTAACTTTCAATTTTCATTTTATGGTATAGCATGCTTGTATGTAAAATTTAGATGGCAATTTTGGATTGTTTTTTTAGTTCATCGATATTCTATATATATATAGTTATATAAGTATTCAATTTATCAATACATGAACTAAATATTATTCCCTAGATTCTTAATTTTCTGCCATAATTGCCAATATACATTGAATCTGTTGCAATCTGATGTTACTGCAGTTCATCAAGAGCATCGTATTTGGCTAAAAATCCACCAATTTACCAAAAAAAACAAAAAATTAATTGCTATAATTTTCAGAAATTACAACTCACACAACCGGGTTCACATAACAATCATCCACAAAATTTGAACTCATACACAATATTGGGTTGAAAATCCACCAATTTACCAAAATAAAAAAATAAAAAACAAAACCAGTTATAAAGCCAAAATCAACTTCGATTGGAGTCGTTACCTAGGGTTAGGGTTCGGGTGCATAAGTTCCGTAGCAGTCAGGGGATGATGCGACGGCCGAAGTTTTATGTCAGGGATGAAGTCGCACGGAGGTTAGCTGGGAGAGACGCCGAGCTGGTGGAGAAAAATGGGTTGGGATGCCTTCCAAAATGGGAGAAGAGAGCTCTGGGAGTCGAAATCGCACAAAGAGATTGTCGAAAGTCAAGCGGGTTGAAGAAAATGCAAAACGGTGCGTTTTGTCGGCATTAACAAGGCTGTTCTTCAAAAGTTTGAAACGCACCATTTCTCTTACTCAAAAATGATGTGTTTCCCTCCACGTCATATACCGTGGAGGGAACTCGCGCCTGCCTATAGAGTTTTTCATCACACCAAAACACACATATTAGTAATTAGGAAAAAAAAAAAGGAAATTCTACCTAAGATGTGCTATGTTGGAAGACATATAGAAGTACTCTTCTATCCAAATTTGAAATATAAAACATGGATAGTTTTTTTATTGTTTTTTTCCAGAAAGTATCCTAAATTATCGTTTGAAATCAGACAGCTGATCTAATGAATGATGGATGAAATTATCAGTTTTTAATATGTAATGATATAAAAAGAAAAATAATATTTGTAGAAGGGCTTGGCCCGATAAAACCGAAAGGCCTGATATGGGCCCACCCGACTAAAATCGGGTTCAACGGGTCAAAACCCATAACGGGTTCATTTAATCTATTATCGGTCGAAACCGATCAGATGGTGGTGCATGTTTGTGGAACTTGTTGCGGAGCTTGTGGAAGCACCGTGTCCGGCGCTCACGTGTCCGCGCTTCTTCCTATTCTTCTTGAACTGGGTCATCATTTCCGACCTCTTTCTCTGTGATTGTGCGCTGGGGTTCGGCGGCTGAGAGACGAGGTAGTGAAAGGAAGGTGGAGTTTGGGATTTATTGGGTGGACGATTCAGAATCACACGGGTCGTGGCAAAGTTACGTGGATGAGCATCTGATGTGCGATATTGATGGGCAGGGCCAGGGCCAGCACCTTGCTGCCGCTGCTATCATCGGCCACGATGGCTCTGTCTGGCCTCAGAACTCTTCATTCCCCCAGTTTAAGCCTCATGAGATTACTGATATCTTGAAGGATTTTGATGAACCGGGTCATCTTGCTCCCACGGGCTTACACCTTGGGGGCACTAAATACATGGTAATCCAGGGAGAGCCTGGAGTTGTCATCCGTGGAAAGAAGGGATCTGGAGGTATCACCATAAAAAAGACTGGCCAAGCTCTAGTTTTTGGCATCTATGAAGAACCTGTGACACCAGGACAGTGCAACATGGTTGTTGAGAGGATGGGGGATTACCTTATTGGGCAGGGCTGTAGGCCAAGGTCAATCATCATTTGAGTGCTTCTTTTGGGGTTCACATTATTTTCTATTTTCTCTTCTTCCCTTTTGATTTCGGTTCCGGGTTTCATCTTCATTGAAATCCTAAAATTGGCGGTGAAGTCATTGCAGACAATAACCATGTTAAGGTTGTTCAAATTGCACGACCTTTATATTCTATAGAAAAAAAAACACAAACAAAAAGAAAAGGTTCTTTTTTATTTGCTTAAAAAAAATAAAAAAAAAAGGCAATTTTAACCCGACCTGAATGGACCAGATCAAGCCATTTTCGGGCTGGCTTGTTACGGATCAGGTTAGCCCAAAATAACTTTGGCCGGACCTGATTGTAAGCCTAGTTTTAGGGTGTATAAGTCTCACGTATTCACTTTATAAAAAGTAGATAAATTTAAGATCCACATGAAAAACTATTTTTTAAAGCCTTTTTTTTTAAAGAAAATGTGCGGGATTTTAAAAAATAAATCTATTTTTAATTAAGTAAGGTTAGATACAGTTCTAACCTTACTTAATCTAGGGTATGCAAATCCAGCGCACTCTCTTTAAAAAAAATAGAATATACTATTAAAAAATAATTTATTCATATAGATCCTACATTTACCTACTTTTTTCAAAAGAAATGTGCCAGACTTACATATCTTAGCACTACAAATATAATTTCTCATTGTAATTTTTTTTATTGACATGCCAACTACACTGCTGACTGGAAGGCTGTGCCATCAACTTACATAAAAAAGTATTGATACTTTGATTCTTTTTATGACGTATATAATAGGTCTTACAGTAAATGATGTATTATACACCATGCTTATAAATAACATAGTCATCATCTTATTCCCAACAAGAGCATATAGCACTTCACACTTCAGCATTAGACAGCACAAAAGCAACATCACATTACCAGCACCTAAACAACACAGATTTCACACTGCAGCAGAAAAGTTCTAGATACAGAGTACCCATGTTATCAGAAGTTGTTGGCATATTCTGGCTGGAGTTAAATTTGAATTGAGATTATCCGAATCTCCCTGTAAACATGTAACAGCATCCTATACTTGCCACCATATATTCCAAGAAATTTAAAAAGGAGAAATTACGTGGATATATGATACTAGAAAAACCTAATCAATTCCAGACATGAGAAATGCTCACTGGGAACCCTTCTGCTGGGGTGGGAACCATCTCCACTTTTATTTTCTCATTGGGAAGAATTGGTTCCCACTTGAACATTTTCATTACATGATGGAGAAAGACAAGTACAGTTACTCTAGCATACTCTTTTCCAGGGCACATAAGAGGTCCTGCCCCAAAGGGAACATATGTGTAAGGAGAAGGTCCATTTTGTTCGAATCTAATAGGATTAAACCTTTCTGGCTCTGAGAAGTATTTAGAATTCTTTTGGGTTGAACCCACGCTCCAATATATCTGAAAAGAAATAAACAACCTCAATGGAATGAGAAAATCAGAATTTGTTAGTTCGAATGAATAAGATTAATTTACCAGGGTGTTAGAATATTGTTTTAAGTGACTAATTCGCATTACCATCTACATAAGCATTAAGGAATAAGAGCATTCTCAATGGATTATGTGTAGTTGTATAAAACAATAGTTAACTAAAAGCTACTAATTTACCTAATAGAATGCATTTTGCATTTGGTTTGTATCATAGAATGAAGAGTGTTTGTTCAATGATTGTTAGCTATTTTAGATTCATATGCATTTTGCTAGTAATTCATCAGGAGTGCGCTAAGGAAACCCGATAATTTGATAATTTATCATGGTATCAAAATAGCTGATAATATACCTTCCACCCCTTTGGAATGAGGTAGCCTTTATAGATGATATCCGTCTTGGCTTCTCTAAAAGAACCTTGAACAATTGTTCTATGTCTCATCACCTCGTTCACAAAGTTCCAAGTGTATCTCATTTTTTTGATGTCATCCCAACATAGCACTTCTCTTGGCTTCATTAACTCGATTATCTCTCTTTGCTCTATCAAGCAAAAGAAGTTTAAAGGAGCTATTTTGTTATAGGTATAGGCATGAATTTAATAACAAATAAAATTTCATGTGTGATGAAGAAAATAAAACAATGTCTAGAATAAGTAAAATAAATAAAGTGAGACAATCCTTATATGAAAGATTAAAAAATAACAACAAAACCGAATTAATGGAATACCTCTTAGAACCTCATTGTAGTGGTGAGGCATCTCTGCAAGATATTTCATGGCAAAAGTAATAGTGGCAGTAGTAGTATCATGGCCTCCAATAAGAAATGCCAAGATCTTATCTGCAATCTCCAACTCTGTCATGAACCCATCTTCTCCCCAGGGCACAGCAATCATTTGCGTCAGGACGTCCTGTGTTGGAGAGGCCAAATTCTTTGCTAATGCTTCCCTCCTCTCCTTAATAATCAAATAAATCTCTTTCCTAAGAGCTTCTGCAGCTTTAATTGCATGATAAAATGGTGTCCCCGGGATGTTCAAATGTAGGGATAGAATTCCTCTATTTAGTGTATTGAAATGGTACAGAAACTTGGAGACTTTTTCACTATCATTTATGCTCAAAAACAAATGGCAAGCTAATGTAAACGTGTAGAGTTGTGCCATAGAATGAACCTTAACTTCATCTTTGTTCTCCCAGTGATTCTGCAAATGGGTTCTTGAGATAGAGTCGATTGACGCCACCAACTTCTGAGTCTCGTTGAATTTGAAGAACAAAGACATGAACTTTCGGGCCTTTGCAGCATCATGTTCAATGGGCACAAAAGCAATGGAGGGGAAGAGCTTTTGAACCGAGGGAGGGCGCCACCGTATCAACGACTTGCTGTTATCGAAGAAGATGAATTTGTTTGCTGCAGCGCCTGAAAATACGATGAGTTTCTCCCCAAGAATGGAAGTTTTGAATACTTTGGAGGAGTACTTGCTTGTTCTCCTTGACACAAAGCTTTCTGCTGCTCCTTGTTGGATTGCAGCCAAAAATTGCAAGGTTTCACCCATAATCGGCCAGCCAAAACTTCCCGGAGGGAGTGTTGGTTTGGTGTCAGGAACATCTTCTTTGGTTTTATAAGCGAAGGAATAAAAAACCAGAGAAACAGCACAAACAAGGGAGACTAGGAAGAAGAAGGAGTCGGAGAAGGAGAAGACTTCCATGGTTGAGCTGTGAGAAATTGTCTAATTTGAGTGTACTGATACAGAAAAAATCATTCTTTTTTTTCCTTGGCGATCAAATAAAGCTTTTATGGTACTGAGATTGGTCCAGAGATCTCTCACATCTTTGACATTACATTTAAAAGACGTTTTGTCAAAACTGCACCAACCCTTCATCAATATAGACACACCAACAATGCCGTTTGGAAGGGGAAAAAGAAGCAAGAACACAAACAGAGCAACGTGAAACCATCAGCATCACAGCCCACGACTATTAAAAATATAATACAAATAATTAAATTTATTTTATTCTATATATTTAAACTTTTAAGATAAATAATAAGGCAATGTTAAAAGCTACCGCTTGGGACTCCCGCTAATTCTATCATGTGTTTTTTTAAGTGTTAGTTTTACATAAATTTTTTTAATATTTTAAAAAAATAAATAAATTTAGAATATTATTAAAAAATATTTTCTTAATTATAAAGTAAAAAAAATTATTAAAAAATATTTCTTTAATCACGAAATAAATTAAAAAATAAAAAAATCCCAACTAAAAGATTAATATTTTTTTATAATTTTTTATTTTACTTTGTGATTAAAGAAGTATTTTTTAATGATATTGTGAAATTTTTTTTTTTGAATATTTAAAATTGTTAAAAAAATTGAAAAAAAACTAAAAAATATATATAAAAAAACACATATTAGAGCTACCGAGAGCCCAAAGGTGACTCTAACATTATTCTAAATAATAATTTCACAACTACCATTAATATAAAAGCAACCAGATCGAGTGCCGTGTTCCATTGGAGATAATATCACAGCTAGAGTTTGATTTGAAATTACGGCGTGAAATTGATTTGATATTATTTTAATTTAATTTTTATAATAATTAAGATATTTATCTTATTATAATTTTTTATATAAAATTACAAATAAAAATCTATGTTGGTATTCAGTAACAATTAAAATAATAATAAAAAAAGATGTAACTTTTATCTCCATCATTTTCTCCCTATCTCCTTTTTTTTCATGTTTTATATTTTCTTTCAAATACTATAGCAGGTAGCAGCATTAATATTTCAGCCCTCTCTCTCTCTCTCTCTCTCTTCGCCCCTAATTTCATATTTATTGGAATTGTTTTGTCCAGACAGAAAAATGATTTTTAGAAAAATGATTATTGAAGAAAAAAAAAATTGGTCATTGAAAAAAATTAAGAAAGAATAAAAATTCAATAAAGTATGAATAGAAAAAATAGAGCAATAGGATGTATTGTATTTTTGAAAAATGAGTTAGGAAAATACAGAAAGTAAATTGTTAGCTAAAATTGGATAAAATTTTTAGGAATTTGATGTAGATGCTGAACTAGTCCTAGAGGAAATATTATTGTCCCTACTGAATTATGTCATTATTAGATATATATATAGAGAGAGAGAGAGAGAGAGAGAGAATTAGGATTTGAAAAATCCTTGGTCAATTACTTGCAGGGTGGTGCTTACAATCATGCACAACTACTACAAGGAAAACTGTAATTTATGAATCATGATCAATTATTTTTTTGTTAAAATGATTATTTATTATTAAAATGAGTATATTTTTTTATCACAAATAGTCATTCTCTTAATGATATCTCTCAAAAATAAGTTTTTGTTTGTTTATGAGAGATATCACCACTTGGATTTCACAACAAAAAATAATAAAAAAATAATAATAATTGGGAAATGATTTATACAATCCTTGTGGGCATGCTCACGCATTCTTTTAAAAAAATAGATAAATATAAGATTCATATGAAAAGATTCAATTTTTAATGATAGGTTTCACTTTTTTCAAATGAAGTATGGGAGACTTGCATACCCATGACTATATTTATCATTATTCAATGATACTTTTAAATTATTTTATAGCTGATTAATGCAATAGTATCACTGCACTTAAAATATTAAGATTTTTTAATTTAAGCTTAAAAAGAATACATTCTTTGTCTTTGATTTTCTCGTCCTAAGTCACATCTGCTGCTATGTGAAATATTTTTAGGAGTTTTATTTGTCATCACTTAAATAAATAATCACTTAAAAATATTACCTAAAAAAATATGAATGAAAATAATAAAATATAAAGAACGTTAAGAATGAAAATTAAGTAGAAAATTTCCATGACCGGAAAATGGAAATTTAATAGCCCAACGAAAAACTCCGGATTCGGATCCAGTTGCAAGCATGGAAAGCCCAAAGAGTAGCCCAAACCAACCATCAAGTTCAAGATTTGATGCAGACATGCAGTGATTTGGTTGGCGCTTTCCGCGCCTATTCCTCCAAACCATTGGAACAAAACCATATCATATTCTCCGTCCTCTTCCTGTCTCTCTGTCCCTCACGCGCACGGACGTACACGCTCTCTCTCTCCCTTGTCTTCATTCATTTTCAAGTCTTAAGGCTTGTTCTTCGCGACAAAACTGAGTTTTTCCTGGAGACCTGAATCGTAATCGGGGAAAGCCACAGAAATCCCAGTTACCTATTTCGAGTTTGGACCCACCAGATCGAGTCCGGACCCGTTGGTGGGGGAAACATCGAAGCCCACATTGGGATTTCCAATGTTCTTAAGATATAACCCGAAAGAATCTTGAGTTGGAGTTTTATTTTTTATGATCATGATCATGTACGAGAACTGGGTGTCGTAGAATTGTAACGGGAAGATGAAATGTGAAAGTGGTGGTTTGGGTTGAGATTCATGGGGAATTGTTACAGTATGGAAGAACAAAAATTATACCAACGACGACGACTGCGGCAGCACGAGCAAGAACGTAAGCAACTGCATTTTGTTAAGAGGAATCAAGGTATTCCTTTTTGGTATATCAAATCAACAATTGTTTTCTTTTTGACATTTATGGCTATAACTAATTTGATATGATATATTTTTGTTTTTATTATATTATTGGTTATCTGTTTCTTTCCATCTAAATACAATTTTGTTTTATGGGATCCATAAATGCAATAATTGGAGAGAGAGAGAGACTGTGTCAAAATGAGTTTTTTTTTTTGGTACATGGTGTTTTGAATCCACTCTAAACTTCCTGCATTAGGTTAAATTATCCTTAATGTTACTGAGTTATAATAATAGTTTTTTAGTATATTCTTGATGTATACTTGGGGAAGCAGAACTAGAGGTGTATGCAATTAATCTTGCGTGTTAGTGTTGTTGTCCTTAAAAAAAGTTGATGTAAGCTAGTAAAAACAGTTATTGATTTATCTAATTTCCAATGTTAAGCTTAATACTCCATTGTCATGTAAAATTTCAGTGGAAGTAGGACATGAATCAGCTAAATCTCTGAATATGCCAGAAAATAGTGCAAGTAGCGCTCCCCAGGCTCCCCGAAATGTCAAAGATCTCCGCAAAAGTCCTGGATATAGTAATGTTGATATCTTCACATACGAGGAAATGACATTGGCAACAAAGCATTTCCGTCCAGATCTAATTATTGGCGAGGGTGGGTTTGGTATTGTTTACAAAGGAGTTATTGATGAGAATGTGAGACCGGGTTACAAGACCGTTGAAGTAGCCATTAAGGAGCTTAATCGAGAAGGGTTCCAAGGAGACCGGGAATGGCTGGTATTGGACTTACTTTATTCGTTCAGTTTATTTATTGCCTTTCACCATGAGGTTTTGCATGGAAAATTTGAATTGTGTATTATTTTTGTTTGAAAAGAGAAATAAAAATAATTACATTGAACAAAACTTAAAGTAGATGGAAGAAGTATCTATGAACAAGAAGGGAATACAATCTCTGTGTATGCAAAAGATAGTGTGTAAAGAACAAACGCTAATCCCCCATTAAAATGTTTTTAAACTGCGGTGCAAGTCATTTCAACTTTTGAAGGAAGCTTTTTAAATCAGAATTTCTTAGAAGGGTGGAGATCTCCTCAAGTTTTGGAAATGACAGTTTGGTTCCCATCATAATTTAATTGCTTGTATTCATCATATCTTTGTTTGTTTTGCACAGGCAGAAGTTAACTATTTAGGGCAGCTCCGTCACTCTAATCTCTTGAAGCTCATTGGGTACTGCTGTGAGGATGAGCACAGGCTGTTAGTTTATGAGTACATGGTGAGTGGAAACCTGGAAAGACATCTTTTTCGGAGTAAGTATCCAATGAAATACCTGATGACTTGAGAATTCCTGCCTTAAAGATGTATGCATCCATAGAGAAAAACTGAGCACTTGTTAGTTATTGTTTCATTTTATTTGTTTCTGGTGGTAGGAGTGGGCTCTACTCTAAATTGGTCAAGAAGGATGAAGATTGCATTAGATGCTGCAAAAGGACTTGCTTTTCTTCACGGTGCAGAAAGACCTGTCATTTACCGTGACTTCAAGACGTCAAACATTTTGATGGATGCAGTTAGTATTCTTTTCTTTGATAAATTTACATTTCTTTTAAATAAATGGTGCACGTCTTGTCTTGATTGAAACTTGGGAGATTAGAAAGACTAACCTCCTGAGCATGAGCTTGGTGAAAATTCAATTTAACTCCGCTAGTGAAACTCCAAGCCAGAACTCTGCTTTGCTAATTGATCAGCAAAGACAGAAGATGAAAGGGCCACATACTGAAGTTTTCCTTTACTTGTCATGAAGTTTTTTTCTTCTTCTTTCTTTTTTGGGCAAATAAAAACTAGTGTCTATCTTATCAAACAAAGATAAGCATTCATGTGCATGCACATACGTAACAAATTATTTTTCCTTTTTCCTGAGGAAGTTTGGTTGGCTTACACTGAATAAGTTTTAAACAAAAACCTGCAGAATTTTAATGCGAAGCTTTCAGATTTTGGCCTGGCAAAAGATGGGCCAATGGGAGACCAAACCCATGTTTCAACACGAGTGATGGGTACTTATGGATATGCTGCTCCTGAGTATGTAATGACTGGTGAGTCATGTTTTATTATTAAAGGGAAAAACTGTTGAATTATTTTGTCACATAGTAGTTTTTTCTATCCTGTTTTAGGATTCTGAATTTGTCACCATTGCCAGTTAATGAAGATTTGTTTTACTTTAGTTATGACTTTAGAGTCCTCACATGTTGTAACTGAATTGAATAACTGCCATTAGAAGATTGCATAAAAATGTGGACCTTTACAGTTTGTAATCAAGTTGAATCTTCTGATTTCTTTTGTTGCTAAGTTGGAAGGAAAGAGTTAGAAGTATCTTGGTGTTTAATGTTTATGTATGTTTTGCTCCCTTTAGGGTAAAAAACTGTGGAGGATCTGTGAGAAGCAAGAATTTCAAACGATTCTGATATTTCTTTTTGGCTTGTTTTCTCTCCTTTTTTATCCTTATTTTTTCCTTGCTTCTTCAAGTTTATTCACAGAGCCAAACATCAAGATATTAATATTTCCGTACTTTCTGAGTAATTGCATCCCCTCTCAAATAAAACATACTGTGGGTACCCTATTTGCAGAAAATATTTGATCATTATACCTATATAAAAAAGGCAATTGTATGATCATTATTAATCAAATAGTTAGAGGATGAAAAGAGTATTTTTCGCCAATGTTAAAGAATTATAGATTGATGATAGGAACTATTTTATTCATGAGCTAAGTTTTTAATTGTTTAATTAGGTCATTTAACATCTCGAAGCGATGTTTATGGATTTGGGGTAGTACTGCTTGAGCTGCTCGTTGGAAGAACAGCATTGGACAAGAGCAGACCCAGCCGCGAGCACAACTTAGTTGAGTGGGCGCGCCCACTCTTGAACCATAATAAGAAGCTCTTCAGGATCTTAGACCCTAGACTGGAGGGACAGTACTCAGTTAAAACAGCAATGAAGGTGGCACATTTGGCATACCAATGCCTTAGCCAAAACCCAAAAGGGAGGCCTCTCATGAGCAATGTAGTTGACATCCTCGAAAATTTGCAGTCAACAGAAAACCACGAGGCAATGCTTCAAAGTGGAGGCAGTGGTCTAAACCTTTATGAGGTTTCAAAGGATACCCATGTCACTAAGTCAGAGAAGAGACTCCCATCCCGCAGCGAGAGGGAGCAGAACGTGCAGCGGAGTAAACCAGGAAAAGGGAGGAGCAAAAGCGAGCCTCCCATGGATTGTAATCTGTATAGCCCTTCTCCAGATTTTCGATGAGAAATTAACCTCTTCCAGAAGTTGAACTTTCACCAAATATGGATGGAAGTTGAACTTGTAAAGGATATAGCAGCTGGTGTGTCCATTTGGTGTTTTGAGCTTATCATTCTTGTCCCATTAAGGAAACTGTAGAGTTCTTGCTTGTTCTAGTTCATGTATTTTCAGGGAGAAAAGTCAAACCCTTTTGAAATTATTATTAATGTATACTTTTGGTGTTCTGAGATGATTATCCTTCCCCTTTTATCTCATTTAATTTTTTCAGAGCTATCATCTCAGTTCTTTATGTCTGACAGATGAACTTCCACACAAACTCCCACTAGAAAGTGATGGAATTAGCTCGCTACTGCTCTTGCATTTGGCTTCATTTGAATGTCCAATTAATATAAAGCACATGTCTAGCCGAACAACCTAAAAGTCTTCTATTTCAAATGACTATCCCATGTTTTTTCCTTTGTTCTTCGCAAAGGTTAGACTTTTTTCTTACTATTCTAGGCCAAAGATATGCTTGTCTTATTTTCACGGTTGAATGTCCAATTAATGGAAAGCACACGTCTAGCCGAACAACCTATGTAAATCACCTATAAAGTCTTCTATTTCAAATGACTATCCCATGTTTTTTCCTTTGTTCTTCTCAAAGGTTGGACTTTTTTCTTACTATTCTAGGCCAAAGATATGCTTGTCTTATTTTCACGGTTGTATCTTCCATTGCCTGAAGGCAATGTACCACTGCTAGGCAGCACGTCTATTTTATGATGGTGATCATATCCCTAGGTGGTGCTAGAACATTAGCTTGAAAAGTTCAATCTTTAAAGCTTGAACTTGATAACATATCATGTTCAATCAACACTTTATATGTAGTAATCTTGGAGGGCTTCCCTTGCTTATATTGTTATTCCTCTACAAGCCAGAAATCGCCATTAGAATTATTTGGTGAAAGAAACTCACCAAATAATCGAAGCACAAAAGCTCATCACAGATACAGGTCAGAGATTGACGTGAAAACCCCACACGTCATATTTTCCTTTTCGACAATTAATTTAATCTCATCAAAGAGCAGGGCGCAACCCATTACACAGATAATAACTGATAATAAATGATTTGTCATTACAGAATGATGGCATTGCACATAAGCATGTTTTGGTCTCCAGAAAAGTAGCCATTTGAAGTTTTGAACCATGATTGGGACAACCACACTACATTCCTTAGCCACAATTCTACAAAATTCACTACTTTTGCAGCACATAGACAACGATTTCCTACACAGAATCTGTGCATATCCTCCAACATTGTAACAATGCTTTTGACGATGTAACAATCACGAGCATTTTCCTACAGACACGGAATTTCCATCATTAGTCACAATTCCCTTGGAATATATCACTCTTGCATCGTGCACTGCCATGAGTATAGCGGGATTCGTTTAACAAAGGGGAATATGCATTTCTGGACATAGAGGCAGATTTCACATCATATAAATCAGCCATAAAGAATCATGGTTAGGTCTGTTTTCAATGTGCAAAGGTATGATCCCAAACCGGATCTTGCTTCTTTTGTAAGAAAATTAAACTAACTATACTCCAAAAGTGGAACAGGTTAAACCTCTCACTAGAAAAATGGATATAAGAAAAACTCTGGGGACAAAACATCTGCATTTGGGAGAAAACCTTAAAATAGTACCATAGTAATTGGAAACAAACTTCTAAAATGCCAGAGAAGGTACTTGAAAATCACCACATGGTCTTCGCAGCCAAAATGCAAAATAATGCAACAAATTGAGGGTGTTTCAATCATCAGAGAATGTAATTAATGGCTTAACTGTCAGCAAGGACATTATTAGGGCATATATACCGCAAACCCTCATTAACTTTGCCAGTATTCAATTTGGCAAAGTTAATACAAACATCAAAAATTTTCTCAGGAATACAAGTAAGAAAACAGCAACTATACAGCTATTATGTATTCCAAACACAATTATGTAAAATCATCTTCATAATTTAAGACTACACAACAAAAACAGGCACGCGAAAAATAAGATGTCAAATTCCTGCTATGAATACCACTCAATAGATCTTTAGGTTGGCAAACTTGGACGACATGGGGCAAAGAAACCAAATTCGCAATTCAAGTCAGTAGGCAAAACAAAAAAATGTAAAACATTCTAATGAGAAAAATGGAACAAGTAATAAATCACATGATATCTACAAAACCATGCCCCCATTTTGCCTAGATATAAAGTCAGAGGTTAAATCAACAAAACTTATGTTCATGCACATTCAATCATGAATTCATATAAAGTGAAGAGAAATGATAATTGTAGTCGTAAGTATGCAAGCGCCACGCAATCACTTTGAAAAAAGTGAATAAATATGGGATCCACATGAAAAGAAAATTAATTTTTTAATAGTGGACCCCATTCTTTTTCAAAGCGACTGTACGGCGTTTGCGCACTCACGACTGTATGTAGCATTACTCTAAAGTGAATTATAGTAAATACCAACCATTGGCCCATTTCTTTTTCTCAAAGAGGAGAGGATTAGTTTTTCAGGGTATGCCTCTACGCCCCACATGGTTTTTTTTTACATAAATTACCTACTACTGGAAAAAATCAGCAAATGTAAATTTTATGTCAAATGTGGATGTACAAGTCAGTAAGAGTAGTTTACCCCATATATGGTGCAATTTCATTGCAAGTTGAGTTACAGTTCTTCTCTCCACGGGATTAGAAAATTCCATGTTCATAGCCTCCTGAATCGAGGACAAGAATTCTCGCCTTGCTTTTGTAGAAAGAACAAGATAATTCGGTCCATGAATAATGCTCAAGTCCACAACCTAAAATGAAAAACAAAAAACAAGGACAAGAAACTACTCCCATTAGTTTATTCCAGATAATTTACTATATTAATGATCAAAAGACATGTTCAAAACTGCAATAAGTGGCATCATAATGCATGGAGTTTCATTGGTGCAATCAGAACTCAATTGATTTTCATTGCTGTACTTATATGGTGCATTGGAGTAAACAATACCACTCAAAGGGCTTGGTTTGTACTTAATGAACCCTAATGAAAACGTGGCCGTCATAATCTCCAATTAGAGTATAACTATTGAAACTGGGAAAGCAAGCCACTAAAACCACGTTTTGATGGCTGCAGGTCCCAGCACAATTGGTGGGGGAGTTTAGTTCAGCCCATAAATGACATGGTATAGAAATCCTGCATCACATCATTATTAAATAGATGATTAATAAATGTGTATAAGAACTTGCCTGCTGCAACCAAGGGATAATGGAGTTCATGCATCTTTGTTCCAGGAGATACGATGCCAAAATTCTGAGAACATCACTGACAGTCTTGGGTGACAGACTTTCCAGAACAGGACCAGTTCTATCAAGTAGCTCAACCATTATAAGTTCATCACGGGAACAGAGAGCTTCCATATATGCAGAGTCTAGATCCCCTTCACATAGGAAACCTTGCACACATTTCCAAAGGTTATTCTGACTTTCAAAACCATTTTGCCTGACATTTGCGCTAGAGCCTGAGGCAAAAATAGCATTAGCATTTTTTATTTGACCACGCCCAACATTTTGCATTCCCTGACCAGAACATTTCTGCATGTCTTTCCCTCTGGGATTTCCATCAATCTTTACCTTAGTATTTGTCCACATATCCTTCGACCTGAACCTAGCAACTGCACTTACCTCCCGAACATCATTACTCTTTGCAGACAACAATGAAGGCTGTCTATTGTGAATATCAACAGATGGCCGTGGAGTGCAAGTAGAGATTCGGGGAGAATGCACACTTTGACTCTGCTTCACAAGTTTGGAGCTTGCTAAATCAGAATATTTCCCTCCATGCACAAGATCCTGTGCAAGTCTATCTACAACATGTTCTAAACCTACCACCCTTGATTGAATTGAGGTCAAGCTATCCATTATGCCAGTTGTAAACACCTGCAAATGAGATTAATACATACGACAAATTATTCAGTTGCATGTGCTCATAGCTAAATGGTATTATGAAAGAATGGCATGTATGACAAGAAGCATCAAAGATGGAATATGAGGCTTCTAAAATTAAAAGAACTAAAAACCAAGGGCTCAGGAATCCCAGAAATCGACTAGTTGTTTTTAGTTAATTGTACGCGTTTGTATTAAGAACATTCAAATTGGATGGCTTTACAAAAAGTAAAAAGTCTGTATTTTATGCTCATTATGGATAGAACAGTGGTCAAAGTTAATAATGTTCACTTCATATCTTATTGAGGAGCTCTGAACCAACAGTTAAGGTCCACATTTAAATCCTACACTATTTTACCTGCAAGAGATCCATTAGGTTTGACTGTTTGTTTTCAATCTCCAAAAGCTGTTTTCTAATGCAAACCATTTCATTTGCCATTTGTGAGCAACATCCATGGGCAGTTTGAGAACAAGACTCTGTAACAGTAGAATCAAGACTTCTACGATCTTGCATCTTTGATGAATACATCGGTTCGTCAATAATTTCTTCACCTGCAAACCGCTGAGTTCTTCGAATTGGCTTTACTGAGCTACCCTCCTCAAGACAATCATGAGAAACTGTCACAAACTTGGTCTCAAAGTTATCGGTAGTAAGATTGCTCACTGAAGAACACTCTTGTTTGTCATCCATTGGCACATATTCATACCCAATATCCTGTGGGTTTGTAACATCAGTGCTCATTCTTTCTAATGTCTTGGTAACAGAACTACCCTCTGATTCTTCGATATGAGATTCTGCTAAAGAAGCATTATGGACTTTTGGAACTGCAATTTCAATATGCCAATCATCTCCTTTAGGAAGTTTAGTTTCCACATAATTTTGACATGCTTTTCTGCCAGACAAAGGAATCATGCCCTTATTTGAGCTTCTACCAGTTTTCTTGAGGTTGACATCCTTCCATCCAGATTCACAGGTGCTGGTGATATCACTGTAGTCACCTCCATAGAAATTTTCTGTAAAAATTATATGATGAAGATATGGTATCAAAGGAAGCAAGGAGAGAATGTAAACACATGCCCACATCATAATTCCAAGAACTTGTTTGGTTGAACAAATGAAAGATTCAGTGTGATGGAGTCCAGCAAGAGCACAAAATGAAAGGTCTCCACTTCTGTCAACGGACTGACTAGAAAATACACGAACAAGACTTTCCTGACCAACCGAATAAAGGTCAAGTTCTCTCAGATAATTGAAACTTGAACAAAATTGCAAAGGAATGCATTGACTTGAGTGGGTACACTTTGAACTTGTACCAATTCATTAATAAAGAGACATGTTGCACACAAACATAACCTTGGCAAATGCAAAGCATGTACTCACTTCAAGTGATGTTTGATGATGCAAAACCATCATGCATCAATCTTTGCGAGCTCTTGCTCAATCCTTCTCAATCATCAAAAATCAGATGAAACATATCGAACATCACATTTATATGTGCTTGTGTTTAATTGTCCAAATTCCTCAATCCATATCAATGACCTCAAGTGCATATTTTATCTTAAGCATAGCATGTATAAATTTTCCTAATTCTGAACTTTCACTTCTTGAATTACTGCCTTAAATTGTCTAAGCTCAGTCTTGTGGCCACACTGTACTCAAAATACGCTAACTTGTGCCGATAGGATTCTTTTAGTTTCTGATTCTTCTTAATCAAATTTTCATGTCTTAAAAAAACATGAACAAACTCAGACAACCTATGAGCAAAACAAAGCAATGAACCAAAACTATATGATCGACCTTAAAAAGGAAACACCAAACATAAAACCTATCTGGACAAATATGCCAAATCAATGGGTATCAACCACTAAACCTTTTATGGAAGATCCAGCCTCTGAGGGTTCAGGAGTATCTGGCCCTGGAAGACCTCTCCAGTACTGCAGGGCCTGCAGAACTGCATCCCTAACAGGTTTAACCTGCAAGAAGCACATATAGTACAATCTAAAATGCAGTTAACCCTTTGTAAGAAGAGAAACTTCTCCAAGTTAGACTGCAAGAAACACAAACCTTATCAAAACGACAAGATTCAAGAGAGCGGATGGAGGAAGACCTAAAGGATCCCAAGAAGGATCCACCAGTTGCAGCAATGTCCCCTAATGCTACAGAAGCAGCTTTACGTGTCGTCCAGTCACTATTTTTAAGAGCTTCTTGGATGCCAGACATTGCACCTAATAGAATATTTTGTGTCGGAGCACCACCAACCTGAAGAAGAAATTGCAAAAGTTTTATTTTCCTTTAATTTGAAAGTGGAAAAAAAACAGTGATATAAAATTATATAATTTTAAATACCAATCCTAAAGATCAAGGATAAATTTGGGATTATGTATCCCAATCACTTCAACCCCTTAAAAGGCCAGATAATAATACACCAGAGCTTCTTTATCTACAATTTTGAAATACAAACAAAGAAAGAAATCCTCAACTGCAAGGTCCCCCATACTACATATCATGCCAGACCCACCCTTCTGCAATCTCCGGCCAGAGATACAATAAAGAACCCTAGAAACCTCTCCCCAACCCAAATTTATGCTATGCCAAGTACCACACCCATAAGGTCTCCTTACTAAGGGGCCGTTTGGATTGGAAGGAGAGTTGAGATGAATTGAGATGGTTTGTGAATAGTAGAATAAAATATTTTATGAATATTATTTTTTAATATTATTATTATTTTAAGATTTGAAAAAATTAAATTATTTATTATATTTTGGGTAGGAATTTAAGAATGTTGTTTTGGGATTTGAAAAAGTAAGAATGTTTATTATATTTTAGTGTGGGAATTTGAGAAGATTTTTTTGAGATTTGAAAAAAGAAAATATTATTATATTTTGTATAGGAATTTAGAAAAGTTGTAATGATGAAGATGAGATGAGTTGAGATGGGATGAGATGGGTTTTGAAAGCAAACAACCCCTAAGTCTGAAGGGCACTAAATCCGAGTTTCCTCATCTATTACTCAAATTAGAGTCTCCATAAATGATTTCCTTCCTCACCACATCATCACAAGTTCACAACCATTTGCCCAGGATAGCTTGGTTTAAAGGTTATAAATTTTCACCCCCCCAGCCCACTATATTGTAGAGTACCAACTTGATTTCAGTTCACAAGTGAAACATAAATTCCTCACATTCTTCTCAATAAAAATTCCTTCTGGAACTTGTCTATGCAGTTTGATATATTAGT
Source organism: Cyclocarya paliurus (assembly GCA_029856935.1). Lineage (NCBI taxonomy): Eukaryota > Viridiplantae > Streptophyta > Magnoliopsida > Fagales > Juglandaceae > Cyclocarya > Cyclocarya paliurus. The sequence continues at coordinate 36,279,316 of CM056947.1, read as the reverse complement.
CAGGATGGTTAATAACAATAGAAAATAAGCGGGTGAGCTACAGAGTGTACTCTTGATAAGAGTATGACTACCATCTGCAGACAATAAAGTTTCTTCCAACCTGCCAACCCAAATGCATAACATGTAAATTCATAGGTAAAGAACCCACTTCACAGCACAAAAGACTGGCCAGCTCCTTCACACCACCAACTTCACCTATGGGAACTCACTCTTTCCCAAACACGTCAAAACTCAAACCCCAAAAAAACTCATAGGCAAGGCATTATGTTTGTTAATATATCTGCGAACCAGCACACATAATTAAAGATTATAAATGATAAGCTAGTTTGGAATTCATATATTTAAAGAACCAGAACTCCAAGATACTAACAACTTGATAAGAGAAGTAAAAAGTATATAACGATAAGGAATGCAGAAATTTATGTAAATTGAGTTTCACAGATACATATACACAAAAGTACAACAATTTGACTGTTGCATCAAATTTTTTCGTCACTGTAGTAATTCAAATTTATAGCTTTCTTCTATTGCTGAATGATCATATAGACGCGCACATAGCATACCCTAAACAAAGAACGAAATAGTTTTAGCCCTAAAAAATCAGTATATAATTTATGGCCTCGGGCAAAGATATAGTAACAAAATGTTGAATTCAGTATAGTCCAAAATCATGATTCATAAAGAAAAATCAATTGAAATTAGAAGCAAATCAGTTTATGTGGAAGAGTTCAAACTGACCTGAATAATACTTCTATTTAATTCAATCACCGCTGGTTTAGCCATAAAATGTGGATTCTTTAGAAATTTTGTGGTCCGAGTCAACATCTTCTGCAAAAGTGAGATGGGCGGATCATGCGTGTTATCAATGATCCTCGCCAAACACAATGCCGAACCCGATTGAACCTGCCTGTTCTGTTCACCCAAAGCTTCAAAAAGCGGTTTCACTAACACAACAAAGACACCATCAGTCTCACCCCCACAATTGCTCAATTTCGAAGCCAATACACCTACTGTTTCCACACATGCATCCCTCACAACTGAGTCTGGGTCCTTAAGCCGCTTAACAATGCTAGCAACCATCTTACCAAGATGCGGCCCAACAAGACCTTCATGAACTCTTGCTAATGTACCCATTAGTCGAATACATTCCTTTCTCACTGCACTCTTTTGCTCCGAATCAGTATCCAATATACATGACAGAAATGGTGCAATTCTTTCTGGGGTTAAACATTCAGCAGTTTTCTCAAGCTCGTCAACCCCTATCTGGTAGGTATCTCTATCTGCAAGCTTGTTTAGTGCAAGAACCACTTTATGTTTTAGCTCAAAAATCACCTGTTGCACATTCACCCTAGTGGGTCCTCGTGCTTTCAGTTGCTGCAGTGTCTTCATCTTGATATGTAAATCGAGGCCAAAGCTCTAAAGATGCATAGATTGTGCTTTCAAAACTTCAATTGTAGACCCGTCAAAATATCAGAGAAAGCTAGGCTTAAGCCATCAGTCCTTGGCACTAGGAACAATTTGTAGAATACGGCCAACATTTTGTACTCCACCTATATCAAAGCCCTATGTTGTCACAAAAAAAATAAAAAGGGGGCGGGGTCATGGAAAGCAAACTAGAAATTATACATTCACATCAACGCTCCGTTTAAGCGGTGAGAAATGTAGCAAAATAAAGTAACTTTGTCGAGGGAATAAAACTAGAACAGAAGTAAAGATAGTAAATTGGAGATCTAAAAGGCTTAGTCTTAGAGTTATTAGGAACTTAGCAAAAGCATTTTTGTTTATCAGTAGGAACGTAGGAAAAGCATTAGGATTCACTGAATTCAAAAATTTCCCCTTTATTTTTAATCTTGTTCTCTCCTTTTTCTATCTTTTCCTAATAAATACAGATGATCGACGAAATGATAAGGAAAGGAAAAAGCATTTTCATTAAACCAATTCATGCTGACCATACATGAGGTGATATTCAGCAAAACAGGGGGGGAAATCTAAGCATAAAACAATGCAGAACCCAAATCATTCATAAATCCACAGAAAAGAGGAAAAAAAAAAAAACAAGATTTTCACTTTATTTTGTTCACATTTCCCTCAGTTTTCTCGGCAAAACCAAACAGAACCGGAAATGGAAGAAGAAAATAGAAAAGAAAAGGTGAAAATAGATTAAACAGAAGCAACCATACCAGAGAGCGAGAGAGAGAAGGAAGTAAGACGAAAATGAAATAGAATTTGCAGTTCTGATTGTGATTCAGCGACGAAATTAAAGCGAGAATTCGGAGACAAGAAATTTCAAAAATATAATGAATAAACTAATGGGAAGGGAACGAATCTCCGTACCTTTTCCACAGAGCTCTATGCCACAGAGAGAGAGAAAGAGAGAGTGAGACACAGTTCGAGACAACACAGTTACACAATACTCCACCTTTAAGCATTCAAACTCGCTCACGGAGACAGACTGAGGCATAGGCTCTTTTTCGCGCTTTGTTCTGGGTTTCGAATTTGGGGGAGCGTGTATTCACGTGAGGACCACTTCCCTTCCCTTGTACAGTTAGATTATCGCCACGTGGTTTACTTATGGGGTTCTCAACCTTCGATTTTTTTTTTTTTTTTTTAACGATTCCTGGCCCCGAGAGAGTTTCAAAAACTTTTAAATTTTGACGGGATAAATAGATAGTATTTGGATCAATTACTATCATAAACTTTTTAAAAAAAATTACTATCCTAAACCTTTCGTTTGAATATTTAGAATATTTTAAAATTTTATAAATAATTATAAAATAATTTGAGTTAATTTATTTTATTAAAATTTAGAAAATTACAGAAAAAAATTGAATAAAAATACTATATTACCTAAGCGATAGAGTCACTCCCACTAGAGATCCAAGTATAAATAGATTTATAAAACATGCAACAATAAATTTGCCTTTAACTTATCATCGAGGTTGTATTGGGTAGACAAATGGTGAGTTGAACCATCTAACTATGGTAAGTTGTGTTGACAAATTGGGTTATTGAGTTACTTCTATTTTACATGCAATTCATTTAGAATAATATTACTTACAGTTTTAGAACGTGTAAAACTCAATACTGATAAATCATACTCCTTCCATTTATGCTAAGTTTTAAGAAAATTGAAGAATTATGATGCTCTAGGGTTCCTAAAAAAATATTATATTGTATTGTCATTTGTGCCATGCTTTATCAGCTAAGAGGAACCCTCAAATTAAATAAATTTAACAAAGAATGGTATATAATAAAGGAGTGATAAGAAACCCAAGATGAAGTGATGGTGGTGGGGAGAGGGAAGCATATAGGTCTCATGCTCTAATTCTTTTGAGTGCTTTTGAGAAATATTAGGTCCATGATATAAGATGGCTAAGTTTTTTTTTTTTCTAATCAAGCATATTATAGAATAAAAAAGCGGAATTATAAAAAGTTTAAGGTGGATCTCTTCCACTGTCAATAAACAAAAAGCATTTAGGGAGATTATTAGAGGAAAGCATCCAAAAATATGATTGGTTGCTGCCCATTATACTACTGAGTGAGCATATCAATTTTGGGATCGATAAATTTTTGCTAGTTTCCATCTTTGGTGATGGTGGAGATTTGCCAAAAGGGAGATGAGTCTGAACTTTCAATGGTTGTGATGACAGATTGGGCGCCGCCTTCAATTATTGCTACATTTTGTTGAGTTGTCATTTTGGAAGCTAGCAACACCGCTGAGGCTTCGACTATTAGAGGGTTTGAAGTTTGAATTTTTTCCATTCTGATTTTCAAGATATCCCCACCTTGGTTCCTGCAAATCGTTGATGCTATTGAGAAATTACTTCTAAATGCGACGTCAAAAGAGAAACTTTGAAAATTAGGAGATGGAGGCTTCCAAGTTTCTTCTTTCCTTTTTTGTTTCTCTTCCCATTCTTTCTTGTATTCCTCATAAAATTGACTCAGATGCCTATTTGTCTTTTCTAGGGATAGGGTAGTGTGACTATGAACAATATCATTTCGTTTCCTCAAGATACAATCCATGATAATTACTATGAATAGCTGGAAGTAGTGTTTTTCCTTGTCCCGTAATCTCAATTCCTATTCAAGGTATATGATCATCTTACCCAATCTAAGATGGAGCTAATGGGCAAGTTTGCTAAATTTAATGGCCAGTGGCTTTATTGCCATAATATCCTATTTATTGGACACTCTATGAAAAGAGGTAGCAATGTTTCTTCCGCATGATTGCACAGTGGACATTCTTTAGATTCAAGTTGAAGAACGATTGCACTTAGCCTTGATTTGGTGGGGAGGATGTTCCAAAGTAGCTTCCTAAGTAGCAACTTGTGATTGTCGTAGATTCTTAGGTTATGCTTGGTAGATGAGATAAGATGAAAATTTTTAAAAATTTTGTGAATAGTGTTAAGATTAAAGTTTAAAATATTATTTTTTTAATATTATTATTGTTTTGGGATTTGAAAAAGTTAAATTAGAATTTGAAAAAGTTAAATTGTTTATTATATTTTGTATGGAGATTTGAAAAAGATGTAATGATGAGATGAGATAGAGATGAGATGAGATTTCTCATCTTTACCCCCAAACATATCCTGACTCCATAGAGGCTTGAAAAGTGCCATCATGGGATATTGTTGCGCTGAATCTTGGTTGCTGATTGTTACATGGTAAACTGTTTTAACCGAAAAATTTTCATTGTAGTTCGGTGTCCAAATGATCTTGTCTTACCCCTGTAAGATTGTTGGCAATGAAATTTTTTAGATTTCTGTAATGCTTTTCAGGTAAAAAAAGGTTTTGCATTTTTGGCGTGTTCCACGACCGAGGATTGTTCATAATTATATCCGAAACTTTGAGGGAATGGTGTATTAGGTCCATAACTTGGATCGGCTTTGATTTGAGATTTTTCATAGAAGGAATCCACAATTCTTACCAGATGTTGACTGAAAGACCATTAAGAATTTGGTAACATCTTTCTATTTTAAGTATAACTCTTGTTTGGAGAATATCTTCCCACATGCATGAGTCTGACGATTTTGGTGATGCGTTCCAAAAATTTGTGTTTTGGAGGTATTTTGCCAAGAGAAGTGAATGCCACAGGCCATTGTGTCTTTCGCTTAATTCTCATCCAGTTTTTGCTAGTAAAATTGGATTCATTCTTCCCATCAATCTGAGTTTGAGTCCTCTTAATTTTTTTTGTTAACATATAGATTTCTATGATTTTAATGTCAGGTTATAAGCTTTGTCCTTTAGGAATCCCCACCAAAAGTTTTTGAAGCTTGTGTCATGTGCCATGCATATTGATTTTGGAAGTTGAAAGAAGCTCATATGGTAGGACGGGATGGTGCTTGCTACTGATCTAATCAATATTGTTCTTCTTGCTTATGATAATAGCTTTGATTTCCAACAATCCAGTTTCTTTATGCCTCTCTCTGTTTTTTTTGTTAAAGGAAGTTGGCAAGCCCAAATATTTCATTCTTGCCAAAGATGCTTTGTAAGGAAGCCACTGAGATATAGTTGATTTGGTTGCTAGACTTGTGTTCCTTGTGATGAAGATGGAGAATTTGCTCAGATTAACATTTTGCCCCGACCATTGTTGATATTTTGCAAAACTTTCTAAGATAACTTTAGCATTTCTTTTTGTAGCTTTTGCAAAGATAATTGTGTCATCTGCGAAAAGTAGGCGTGAGATAGGTGGACTATTTCTACTGAGTTTTACCCCTTCAAGTGTACTTTGCACTTTAGTTTTTAACAAAATTTTTGATAGTACATCTGTGACTAGTATGAAGAGGAAGGGCGAGATCGGCTCGCATTGTCTAAGTCCTCTTTGTGTTTTGAAGAAGCCTCTTGGTGAGCCATCGATGATGATGGAGAATATTGTTGTTGTTACACACTCTTTATCAGGTATATACATCCTTGATTGAATACCAATGCTTTCATTACAATGAAAAGATAATCTCATTCAATCAGATCAAATGTCTTTTCTATGTCAAGCTTTATGGCCATTAACCCTTTTTTCCTAGTTTTTCTTTTGAGATGGTGGAATAGCTCATGGGTGATTATGGTATTTTCTTTTATGTTGCGACCTAGGACAAAAGTCGTATGAAGGGGGGATATAATATTAGCTAGTGTGGCTTTAAAGCGATTTGCTAGTATCTTTGTTATGATTTTGTAACTGATATTTGTGAGATTGGTTGGGCAGTATTGGCTTAGGGAATTCAGGCTTTGGATTTTTGGAATGAGAGTTATGTTGCTATGATTCATCTGCTTCAAGAGTTTGCCACTTTTGAAGAAATTCGACACTGCTTGGATGACCTCTTTTTTTATGATGTTCCAATAATGTTTATAAAAGAGAGCCGTCATGCCATCTGAACCTGGGGCTTTGTGGCTTGGGATTTGTTTAGGGCTCCTAATATATCCTATTCATTTGGTATTGCATTGAGTGATTCATTATCATGATCCAAGATTTGCTTATCAAAAAGATTTTCAAGTTGCTCCAGGATTTTTGGCTTGGATGAATAATATAGTGGTATGAAGTGATTAATAAATGAAGATTTGATAACGAGAGAGTCCATTGACCAGCTACCTGGTCCCAATTTGATGGAGTATATGGTGTTTCTTCTCCTTCGGATTGTTGTAGTAAGATGATAGAATTTTGTGTTAAGATCCGTGGAGGTGAGCCAGGTGATCCGTGCTTTTTGACGCCATAATGTTTCTTCATTTTCTCTTTGCTTGTGGAGTCTATGTTGCGGGAACCTTTCTTTTTCTTGATTGTGAGCTGTCATTTGGCAGCTTTGAACTTCAAGTAACTCTCTCTCACTAGATCTTGGATATTATTATGAATTTACCCAAAGTGATTTTTGTTCCATAGTTTGAGTGCATCTTTGGTTGATTTGATTTTCTTGCAAAGTATGTAGGTTGGATTGCCTTGATAGCTTTTACTCCATACTTCTTTTATTATTTAATGGCTGAGTGGCTCGCGGATCTAGAATTCTTCAAATTTAAAAGATGAGTCCTGACGATGCTTTGCCATAGTATGCAACAAGAGTGAGTGGTGGTCTGATGCTGATAAGACCAAATGTTGCAACGATGCATCCGAGAATAATAGTCTCCATTCATGATTTGCTATTACTCTGTCTAGTATTTCCCTTGTAAGTGCTTTCTCATATATGTTATTTGATCACGTGGATTTCGGACTCGTGCAACCAATGTCAATAAGGTCGTTTCTATCCATAAAGGCCTTGAGGCCTTTGTTTGGGTTAAAGATGATTGGGCACCCACCATGCTTCTCAAACTAGTCAATGAGATCATTAAAGTCGCTTATACATACCCAAGGGCCCGAGAATGTTTGGTGTATTGAGTCCAGGTGACTCCAAAAATTAGCTTTATAATTCAATTGGGCTGATGCATATACATAAATAATTAACCATGGAAGATGTGGGGGATCTGAGTAGACTAAAACTGAAATAATATTTATATTAATATGGACAGGTTCTAATTCTACACCTAGATGTCACAAAAGTAAGAGGTTCCCTTTTTTACTAGCAGCTGGAAAGTAAACAAAATGGTGGAAACCTATACTATTTACTATAGATATGGTGCGCTCATCCGACACCAAGATTTCTAACAAAAATGTTACGTACGGGTTATAAGTCTTAATATTAGCCCTTAAGTTTTTTATTGCCTTGGGTCAGGCTAGACCTCTGCAATTCCAAGCTACTGTCTTCATTCAGCGGAGGGAGGCATTTTGAAGCTTGCCTCGCTAGCTTGTTTGGACTTTCCTAGAAAATGTAGTGATGGTCTACTGTAAGGAGACATGCAAGCTTTCTTTTTGAATTTTTTCTCTTTTCCCATGAAGTCTGACTACATTTCCAGTAGAGTGAGAGCCAAAGATGACTCTTCCATTTTTGGTGCATTGGTTGTGGGCTCATCAGTTGTTTGATTTTCTGTATTCACTAGGCGTTGAAATTTCCTTTTAAGGGTTTGTGGGGAGTCTGTGTGCATTTGTCGCTTGGATGGAAGGATGGTTGGGTGAGGTTTTTTGGCTTGAGAAGGCGGAGTGGCTATTGGGGATGGGGTATTTGACATGAAATCAAGTGATGGTGAGTTTATTTGCTGAGTCGCATGCTTTGTGGGTTGTTTGTTGGGTTCATGGGATTGATTGTGGGTTGTGTAGTCATGGAGGTTGAAATCAAGGTTTGTGGTGAGGTTTGACGGGGATCTAGAGTGAAATAAGGTGATGGGCTTTCTGGGGCCTTGTTTATATCATGGGGATAGCTTGATTGAGTGGTGGTGTATGGGGCTTGGGTCTAGGGTGCGTTAAGCTATTGGGCTCGGGAAGGTTGATGCATTTGAGCACTTGGATTTTGAGATGTTCCGCTGGCCTCATGCAAAGGATTGAATTGGATGGGTTTTGTAGAAGATTGGCTGGGCTTGGGAGAGTGGTCAGCCTGACTTTCAGGAAATGGAGTGAGTGGGCTTGGTGTAACAGCCGCTAGAAATTCAATGATGGAATTTCTATTATCTTTAAGAACCATAGTAAATCCTATATGGTTGGAATCCAACTAAGAATCCATAAGCGTGTTAGAAACCAAAAATCCTATATGGTTTTATCCAAAACCTTATTGAATCAGTTTCTAGCATCGTGTTTAATCGTTTAATTAAATTATTTTCATATGCTATTAATCTTTTAAATTTGTGTTAGAACATCATTATCCAACTTAGTTAATCTTGGATATTTGATTGGGCCAATAGAAATCAGATTTGGGCTTGATAGCAACCCAAACCCTCTTAAAACCCATGAATTTAGGCCCTTTCGGTTTAAGCCCATTAAGGCCCACGAAATTAGCCACCTTAGCAATGATTTTGTCTAAGATATTTCACCCTCCACTTGCCTTATCAGATTTATTCAAGAGCACTTAGAATGTTCTTGAAGTGGATGACTAAGTGGACACCTCACTCTTTCAATTATAGACTCAACCTTAAAAAATAATATCTTGTATATTTTATTGGAAGAAAAGATCAATACTCAAGCTCCATTTCAGATCTATCATCTTCCAAAACTTGTATAAATAGCCCTCCAGCCCCTTCCAACGAAAATAATCCCTCCTTTACACTTTGCTTTGTTAGAATACAAAAAAATACTCTCGGGCAGTTTTTATGAACTCTTTTGTATGCATTATTTGAAGCTCTTGTAAGTATTTTCTCAAAAATTTTACTTCATTTTTTAGTCTAGTTTACGTAGATATCTTATTTGTTCCATTTGAAGATCATTTGGTTAGTCAAAAGTTATTTAAAACCCAGAAAGGTCATTCTGGGCGATAACCAGAGAGTATGTTATATTTTGGAGTTTTTGACAAAGTTAATGGATTGATCTTGGTCCGAAATTATTATGGAGTATTGTTAACATAGGTATATGATTATTGGTTGAGGATTTGTTGCATGATTAAAAGTTTTGGTGAAAGATTTTCTTAGATTTAGAAACTTCGAATCTGGAAGAGGAAAAACAGTTTCAGTTTTGAGAAAGTTTAAATCTTTTATGGTCTAATCTTATTGCAATGGCTTTGATATTTTTATTTGAGGATCCTAAGCTTCTTATGTACTTGATATAATGTTACTTTGAAGATATTTGATATTAGTTTCAAAGATATGAAATTTTTATGCAAGGAGATATTCGAATAGGCCAAGTGATGATGTTCTTGGCTAAATTAATGTTTTGGTTGATTTTTAACCATGTGATCTTGAGTTTAAAGCTTAGATCTGTTTTAGGACACCTTTTTAAACCATGTGATGTTTTGGTTTGAAGATCACATCTTTATAAGTCATGGATCAAGAGGTTGATCAAAACAAGTTAGAAACAAAAATCAAGGGAAATGGCCTATATAAGTTTCGGTTTTTATAGAATTTTAATAGTTGTGTTTAGTTTTAAATTTTTCTGAATTCATATTTAAGTTCAGAATAAAATCTACATGAGATATATAAATTTTGGTGATTTTTGGAGTTAGGATACAAAATCCTTAAGTTAGGGATATAATGGTCTTTTTCCACATGTAGAGGGTGAATTAATAAATTTACTCTTAAATTGATATTTTTCTATATTTCTAATTGTTAGTGATTAAGTTATAACTTTTAAAAATCACTACTTTCAGTCTCTCGTGATCGCACTTGAGTTTTGTCTAGAAACGCGAAGACAGAGGTAAGTTAGCTTTTAACTTACTAGCAGTTTACTATGTATGGGTGATTAAGTAAATGAACTACAGTATATGTATGTATGTTATTATATGTGCTATGCCAAGTCATTACATGTTTATATGTTACATATAATTTATTCTGTCATGAATTATTCATCTGCTACACAAGATATTCTGTCACGTATTGCTAAACATTGCAAGTAGTATGGATACATACAATCTAAGGAGATTCTGTTTAAGGAGATTGGAAATTCCTAAGTGTGTCCATCGTGACCCTCCAATCTTTCCTGAGAATCTAGAAGTTCTGTCTAGGAAAGATTGATCTTTCCTGGGAACTTACTTAGTGAGTACTATTCATTTCTACGATAAAAATTCATCAAGATATTATCAGAAAAAAATGGAATGTCATGTATGTTATGTAATGTATATTCACTGTTGCAAGCATGTTATGTTAAAAATGTAATGTTGTGTTACATCAGGGCTTTTGTCTTTTCATATTCAAGTCACATTCTGTTTCTAATACAGTTTATGTATTTCAAGAACAATCATGTTAAGTTATTCAGGTCAATCACGATCCTAAGTACTAGGATGGGAAAATATCCTAGTAAAACTCCTTTGTTCACGCTGGAGTGTCTAAATATGTGTGAAATTCCCTGAGTTGACGAAATATAGTCAACAGGTTGCGAATGGGACCTAACTAGCTGGTCACCGGAGCGCACCAGGCACTAACGCCGATGGAGCCACATTTTATTTTAATAAGTCATGGGGCCACAACAACTGTAGAGCATGAAGTATGGGGTCACAGCAATTGTGGCACATACACTACGTGAGACACAGCAATTGTGACACGTAGAATACATGGGGCCACAACAATTATGGAGTATGTATTAACGCACTCACAGCTGGTGTAGATACCTGTGTTGTGATGCGGTAATCGGCAGGGACACATGGCTCTAGGGGACCCATGTAGCACCCACATGTTACGTTAATCAAGTTAAATGAAAAAGAATTCAAACTCATGTTATGATCAAGCTCATGTTCATGTTATGTTTCAAGTTTATGTCAAGTTAAGTCAAGTAAGATCAAATCCATGACAATGTTATGTTTCAAGTTCATGTCACGTTAAGTCAAGTCAGATCAAGTCTATGACAAGTAAGTCAAGTTCAGTTCATTCATGTTCATGTTATGTTTCAAGTTTAAGTTATGCCATATGCTATGATTACTTACGATTTTGATTATGTACTTATGCTTTTACTGTCATGCATGCATTATTAACCTGTGTGTATGTTTTATGTTAACTTGCTGAGATTTGTAATCAAATCTCACTATGGTAGTCCCAACTACCATTCCCCCCGAATGGTAGATTTTGTTACAGGATCTAAAGAAGAACTGGGAAACAGCCAACTAGACACGGTCGATTAAGCGACAGTGCGGCTTCAAGGTTAATATAGTAGTTAACTTAAAATTACTATATGTACTATGAAGTTACATCTTCAGTACTCATTTGATCACAATCATTTTGGACTAGTATTGTGATCTCTGATGTTTAGTATGCCTTTATGTATGAAGTATATTTTAAGCATTTTGGAATATTTGAATTTGGTGCATAGTATTGCTAAAGAAAAAAAAAATTATCCGCTGCGAATATTGCATAATGCTAAATGTATGTTAAGAACATTGCATCTTATATGTCATGAACGGAGATATGTAACCTTGTGTTTCATGTCTCGACGCTTCAAATGTCCGTCCAATCCCAAGCGGAATTTGGGGGCGTCACACTTGGTGGGCAGAAGGTATGGGCCTGGTAGAGAAAATCATTTTCTCTTGTTGATCAATAAAGAGGGGCCTTTGTGTAATTGAATTGGAGTGTTGAGAATTGGGCTCACCTTGATGGGCTAAGGAAATTGTGGTCCCATGCTTGATCTACTATGTTTTGTAGCTCCGCATTGCTGAGTATATTTGCCTCCACTATACCTTTCAAGGTGTATGCGTCCTAGCTAGTAGAGATGCGATCAGTGGTGTGACACATGAGAAATTCTGTAGCATTGCTACCATTCTTTCTATTGCCTTAATTCTCAGTCCAGCTGATAAGAGCAAAAATTGGTTGTGAATTGAATTTAGTTGATTTGAGGCAATAGTTGTTCCACAGTGAAGATATTGATTTTTGTCGGTGGGAAATTAAATGCATTGGATTCGCTGTAGCTAAATAGTGGTGAAGATCTGGAAGGCGCTCAAATGGAGTTTGCTTAGTGTTGCTAGGTAGTTAACGGCGGTGGGAAGAATTGAAGAAGCCTTAGAGTCTCCGCTGTGAAAGTCTTGTTGTCGCCTCTAGTAAGTAAATTCTGATCCAAAAAAGCTATCTGATAATTTCCTTGTTGTTGGTAGTTTGAAAATTGGATTCATTTCTCCATACTATTTCTATCTTGAGCCGCACGAGGTGAGCTATGTTTTTCGAATGGTCCAAATCTGCATCTTGCATTCCTTCTATTTGTTGAAGTGTCTGAGAAAAGCTTAAACTATTAAAATCCCCTCTAAGCCATGGTCCGTAGTTAAGCTTCATGGGAGGTGTTTTGATAATTGCAGAAGATTTGGGAGTGACCCAATCTTCCACATGCATAGCAAAAATCAGACAAAAGTTCATATTTTATGGAGACCCATATTTTGTGATTCCCATACCTTGACATTGTAAATCCTTGTTGAAGGGGTTTAGTGACATTGATTTCGACCTTTATCTTAATGAGTTTTCCGTAGGCTATCCCATAGATAGGATCTTCTTCAACTTTGATCAAATTGCCTAAAGTTTTCCCAATGTTGGTTGCATTCCTCAGTGTCATATGGTTGAAGGGTAACACATGAATCTAAACATTAAATAGTGAGTGTTTTAGATTGATCTCTTGCAAAGTAGTTCCTGAGGGCCATGGCTTGAGGATTAATAAGTGACCTTTGAAGTTCCAGGGTGCTTGGTTTAAGACTTTTAGCTCATCCTGAGGAGATCGAAAGGTGAAAATGAACATGTTTGTTTGCAGATCTTCTATAAGAAGTTTCTGGATGAAGTTCCATGTTGCCTTGATATTAGGGTGGATTACAAACTTATTGAGTGGCCTATCTGCTACCAATCTTCTTTCTAAAACTGTTTGATATGGCTTTTACTGATTCTGGTGTATCTTCAAGATTTAAATCTTGCCATGAAAGGGCTTCAGTTTGTGTGATAAGTGAATCCAAATCCATTCGATGCTTCTAAAGTTTGAGATGTCTGTTGTGAATGGTTGACTGGTTTCTGCTTGTGAGGAAAATGGGTTGTTTTATGGTGGCTGGAAGGAAAGCATTATAGTGTGCCGAGGGACTCTAGTGAGAGTCAGCTTAGCCAATATATGCAACTAATTATAGGCTTATAAGAGTATTGACAATGGCCTAGCCAAATGCCAATACAAGTCCATAATTTGGTTATATTTGTCAAAAAGCTTCAGTACTCTACATATTAGTACACCTTTAGAGTAAAACCGATGTTGTTCTCTAGTTAGTATGTTAGAGGGATACTAAGTACTTTATATTGGGTTGGCACATTAGGAAATCCTAATATAATAGAGCATGCTTCCACATTGGACTAGCCAATGGTCCAAAGCTCAACATATGAGCTACAGTAATTCTTGGGTGCTTTCCATTGTCGGTGAGTCACTGTTCACCCTCCATCAGACTTTTTTATTATTTTCATTGACCTCCCCCTCTCTCTTTCCGTCGTTCTTTTCTCTTTCTTCAACCCGAAAGCTACCTAGTGTTCTGATGCCTCGCTCTTCTTCACCCGCAAGCTTTCTCATTCGTCCCCTTCTCTCCGTCAGTCGTCTTCCAAGCCTGTGTTGATAAGTCTCTCTTCCTTGCTCTTCTCTCCCTCTTCTCTGTGCATTTTCTCTGAGTCTCTCCTCTCCCTCATCTCTTTCTATTTTCTCCGATTCTCCTTTTCTCTTTATCGAGTGATTAAATCACCATGTGTGACTCCTTGCAAGGACTATTGATTTGTTGAATCCCTTTCAGCATTAATGTCTCTCATACTTTCTTTTTATTCTTAATTATGAGCATTTTTGCTTTCTTTTATGCTTTTCAGAATCAATTTTCGGTTTACCATGGATATGTTTAGGATATAATTTGAAGTGAAATGATGTTGTTTGTTTTTGGCCAATAGAAGGGAGCATCAGTGAGGATTAACCTTCCAGTGATTAAATTTTAGGGTTTGAATCACATTAATGTGTAGACTTTATTATCAGAGTATAATTGTAGAATAAGCATCTCAGTTGCCTTGTTTGGTAAGACCTTGGAGATTTAGTAAGTGTTTTGAGCTTGACCTTGAGGGGTGGGTGCATGACCCTTCGAGCCTTCAATTTTAAATTTTCAAAGTAACCTTAAATTAAATGGTTCCGATCATTGTTCTTTCTATTAGTCCTTTTTGTTAAGTTGGAAAGGTGATGGATGCCAATTATGGAATTATTATTATTATTATTATTTTTATTTTAATAAGTAAGAAGTAATCAGTTGTGGAATAGTGAGGCACCTTCTATGAAGTAAATTTTTATTAAACAACTATTAAAGTGTGCCATCGACCACATGTAAATTAGTTTTGCCTTTTGCTATAAACTACCTTTTGTAGACATATCTTAGTAAAGTGGTTTCTGAAAATGGTGGAGTTGAAGTGGAGCTTAGACTAATAAAAAGGAAGCTGATAAAAGAATAGCCACTAATATCTTGAAGCATCACATGTTCCTATTACAGATTGGTTGTAAACCAGATGATATATTGATTGTAAACCAGATGATATATGTGATTTTGGTGATTATCATTATTTGTTCTAGCTACTTGCAAGTCAGATTGGGTGTAAACCAGATTATCTTTGTGATTTTGAATTACAAGCATGTGATACTCAACCATTATTGAAGGTGCCACAAAGGAATTCATTTTCTCTGGGCGGCTTGATAATCTCTGCATGTCATTTTGCTCTTTAAATGTAGATATTGGGTAGATGAAAGTTTGGCATGTTTGTATATGTGATTGTTGGGTGTGAAGGGTTGGCAAAATGTATTTGTTGAATAATTAGGTTGAGAAAAAAATATATGAAGTGTATTCGCAAAATAAAATAAAAAATTGTCAAATATTATTAAAACATATAATATTATATTATTATTTTGATTTGAAGATGGCTAGTCCAATATGAATTCACTTAGCCAAAAGTTATCGTTATAGTCAAAAGTTGAGATTCTAGCCAAACTTTGGACTTGGCAATAGCTAGTCCATTGCCAATGCTCTAAAATGGCTAAGTTAATATGTGATCTTTATTTTTAGAGCATACTCATTGGCCTGGCCAAATGAGAAGGATAGCCAAAATTTGAATACTCTATGCCAAAAAAACCCCACATCGGGTTGGGATATCTAAAATAATTTAGATTTCAACAACAGTGCTTGGCCAAAGATAGAATACTACTGTTGGTTCATCAAACATTAAAATACTAGTTTTTCACTCCAAGCAAAAATAAAATTTGGTTTGTAATTAAGAAATTTAGATGAGTTTAATAAAATATTTTTTGTTATTAGCATTAAATGACTTTTGAAAATATGATTTTTTTAATATTAATTTAATTAGAATAGAATTATTATTAACATTTAATTAGTAGAACTATAAAATGTGATAAAAAATAAATCAAATAAAAAAATTATTAAATTAAAAATATTTTATTATTATATAGAGTGAATGGATAATTGAATGTGGAGATTGAATTTAAATGGAGTAGATAAATGTAAAAAAATGTGATATTAACTAAATCTTGAATATGGATTTGGCCAAGTGTAAGAGTGTGGGTTGAGTTAAAAGGATTTATGGAAAAAGTGTTAGAATGAATGAGTTCCCAAAATTAGATTTGTGCAACATAGAAATTGGAACTCCTAATACAAAATGATGCATGGCCGACCCGACCGAAAACAACCTAGTCGATAAGTAACGGGGTCGGAATTCAAAATAATTTTGATTGTATTTCAAAAGTTATCAGGCCAATCCGACACGATGCCCAATTATTTATCCAAATTATTCAAAATGTGTTAAATGATATCGTTAAACTTTGAATAAAGTAAAATAAATAAATAAATCAAAAGTCGACCTAGTAAAAAATGTGAACTTTTTTGAAATAAAATTTGGGCTATAAATTCAGCCGATTTCGTTTCGAAAATATTTATTTCGACCCCAAATAAATTCGGATTGGGCCAGAAACTTCCAACCCGTTCAAGTCGGATGAACAGTCCTACTTTCCAATTATCAAAAGAAATTATGATGTAAACCTTAAAATGATACAAAACAAGATAAACCAAAAAATAAAAATAAAAAAAGAGAAAAGAAGAAGAAGAACTTAAAGCTGTCTTTCTGTTTACCTTCACCTCCAGTGTTCCTCATGCATACGGGCGTTTAATAAAAATGAAAAACGGTGCTTCCAACACTTACCAACCATGAGCTCTTTGTAATTATCATTCAAACTTGTAAGACGGCAACGGTTCCAAGTCTCGAGTCCAACAATGGAGCAACATCATATAAAACAAAAACAAGAATTTAAGGATGCCGTCTGGCTTAAAATAATTTGGAGCTAAGTGATCTCATCCAGTAGCTTTTAAAATAGATCAAGACATTTCTCACTTTAAGTTAATGGCAAATGTTAGTTTAGGGAGCCTGCAGTACCCGACTGCGGTATTCGCCCAATGCCCAAATAGGAAAAATGTTCCGGTAGGTGGCATAGGTGATCATACAATTCCTGTTGAAGACCCCCATGATTTCCTGTGATAAGAAAGGTATAAAAGTGGGCATTGAACAGGAACCTTGCACCAGAAAATATATGTATGTTTTCACTAGCATTTGATTTTATCCATCCAAATAATAATCCAAAACAATTAAACTTGCTATATGGAATACATTATTGAGTTACCTCTTGAGGAAAGTCTCCATTCTCCATTTGAGAATTTATCAAAACCCTAGCTGCGCGGTGCAGCAGTGTTGGGTCTCTCTCATCCTGGTACAACAAAACAATTTCACATGCAAGAAACAAGACTAATCAAGATGTGTTTACCAGCAGACAGATAAAAATCTGAGTCATTGAATTCTCACAAGGAATTCCAAGTTGAATTGGCTGATCTCAGTCATTGGATTCACGTTCAAAGAACGCAAACATGCCAAATTATTCAAACAAGGATTGGTTATTTTTTTCATTCTTTCTTTTTATCTTTTAATAAGGGGATGAATTTTTTATCCAGTGCTGACATGGCACAAGAGAGACGTTTCAAGCCAGAGATTGCCTAAAAACACCTCGAATCATAGCAGAAACTCTAGAGGAGCAAAATCTATTTTAAATCCATGTGGAAACCAACGATTTTCACATGGAGTTAAAGAGGTCGAAGAAGTTGAATGATTCCATACAATAAATCGAGAACAGCCATTAAATCACAAGCTGTCTAATACTATGTCAATATAGAAAAGGTGACCATGTAAAACTAGATGGATTTATACCTGTCCAGCATCTATAAGTGCCAACATAGCCCATCCAGTATTTACAACATGAGATCGGTTGCCCTCTAAATTCGTATACACCTGCAAAAGAAAAGCACTTAGAATACTGGTGGATATGAACTAGAAAGAAATATGAGCATCAACTATTAACTTTAGCTCTGACCCAAGAATGGTGGGATTTTATGCAGTTTCAACTTATAGAGAACAATTTCAATCAAGTTAAAGTCCATATTCCACATTTTCAAAAAGAAAAATGCATTATATATAACATCTTCAAATTTGGTTAACAACTTGTTCTCCATCATCTTGAAAGGCTTAAATAGGTGGAACTATTCAGTTAACTTTATTAACTTATTCTTTTGCCTTAAGATGATATCTTCAGTTTTACACACTCCAGAGAAACCTTTACTAGTTAAAAATCGAAGTTGAAAGAATTAAAGATCAATTAATTCAAATCATGCATGCCTTCGACAAGAAAAGTTATTTGATGTAGCCATAAACTTAACCTTGTTTTGACATGAAAGATAACTCTCTCCCCAGCCACCTGAAGGAAGCTGCTTAGACAGAAGAAAATCACAAGCTTTACGAATGCTGGAGCAATTATTGAAGTTTTTTCCAGCAGCTACCAGCCCTTTCACTCCAAACCATGTACCATAGGTGAAGCAAACACCCCAAGAACCATACCTGCTCAGATATTAGAATTATGTACCCGATAAAGTAAATAACAAAAACATGGGATGAGATCTTTAACAAGGTTGGAATTGCATGGGTGAGGCCTAGGAGGGTGGTGGATTTCCTAGCTTGTTGGAGAGGTCCACATGGTAGTCCCCAAATTACTGCTGTGTGAAAAATGATTACTCTCTGTCTTATGTGGTGTGCATTTGGCTAGGAAGGAATGGTCGAAGTTTAAGATTCCTCTTTGGATGAACCTTTTTTTTTTGAAAAATACTTTACATCAGCCCCTGTTGGGGGAGCAGCCAACGCACACCTTACGTGTGATCATCCAAACCATTCACATGAAGTCAAAACCAACGACTACGAGAGAAAGCTGATGAGAGTGAGACACGCGAGGATGAGAGACCGAGCGAGAGAGAGAGGTGATGAGAGAGATTGAGGATAGAGAGAGATTGAGCGAGAGAGAGTTGATGAGAGAGAGGGTTGATGAGAGAGAGAGACCGAGCGAGAGAGAGAGAGATGATGAGAGAGAGAGTCGAGGAGAGAGAGAGACCCGACGAGAGAGAGAGATGATGAGGGATGAGAGAGAGTGGAGAGTGAGCTGATGAGAGAGATGCTGGAGAGTGAGCTGATGAGAGAGAGAGAGAGAGGAAGAGAGAGAGAGGTGATGAGAGAGAGGGGTGGAAGAAGGTCTGGTGCGTTTTGCACCAAAAAAAGAAAAAAAAGAAAAAAAGGAGTGAGCTGATGAGAGAGATGCTGGAGAGTGAGCTGATGAGAGAGAGGAAGAGAGAGAGAGGTGATGAGAGAGAGAGGGGTAGAAGAAGGTCTGGTGCGTTTTACACCACAAAAAAAAAAAAAAAAAAAGTTAGACACGTTAGGTGTGCTACGGATCAGCCGTGAACAGTGGCTGATCTGTAGCACAGCTCTTTTTTTTTTTAGTAGTGTTTGGATGAACTTAGATGTTTCTATTATCATACTTTATTTCGTTGGGCCTCTGCTATTGTTTTTTCTGGGGCTAGTTTTCATGATTTTTTGTATCTACATCAAGCTCCTAATTTGTAACTAGGTGTTCTCAGTTGTATACTCCCTGTATACTTGGCCTATGCCTTGTTACTTGCTTCGATAAGTTTTTTTTTTTTTAGAAGTAAGAAAATCTTGCATGCATTGAAAGCAAATCCATATTTCTACTTGAAAGATTGAATGCATTGAAAGCAATCTCAAAGCTGATAAACCAAAAGAGAATTAAGACAAAGCCTATGGATTAATAGATGCGGGAGCAAACCATGAACCATCTGATGCTTGTATCTTTTCAAGGAACATAACAGCTTTTTTGATACACAGCTCTATTTCTTCTTGCCGATGCTTGGGATATGATTTCTTAAATGATACCAAAGCTTGAATTGCTGCTGACGTACACTCCACATATCTAAACAGCCATTTAAGTCATTAATGAACATAAAATTTAGCTTAACGAGGGTATATAACAACTAATAAAAGTCAAGGCACAGAGATCTTACGGATAATCAATTACAATGTCCCCAAAGGTCTCTGCAGGATTGATCAACTGACAATACAAAGAAACAATGAAATAGGCTCATGTTTCTATGATCTACAGCTTGGTTAATGATAGAGCACATATTTTGTTGCAATGTATTCTACAAAATGACTAATAAGGTAAGCTAATGACACTTTATGGAATGCTGTTGACATATAACCTTTTCCTGATTCCTCCAGTAGGATTATGCTAGGTGATTTATAATATGCTCTTCTAATATCTGCATATCATAACAGGTTCCATGAACTGTTTGCATGCCTGTCAGTGCCATAGATCTCAATGAAAGTGTCCTCACTTATAAAAAGAAAAGGTCTTTTAAACTCATATATAAAAAAAAAAAAGGGGTCTCAGTGAAAGCTCCTTCACTAGAAATCTTACTTATATAAAAAAAAAGAGAGTATTTAGTCCCATCTTTACATAATAATGTGTAATTTTTGTGAAAAGGTAGGTTCATTTCTTTCCTAGACGATTGTATCTGGCATCTCTCACAAAAGTCATAAACTCAATTACAAATACAAAAAAAGAAGACGGAGAAAAACAGTTGCATCATGGGAGAGTCCTTTCACCTCTAGAAAGTAGACATCTTCTGAAACACTCCCAAAAATAAAGCAACACATTTTAGATGGAAAGGAGGGAGTACAAGATTTCAGGACTCCTCCATGAAGCTATTCGACAGTGAAGCACAAAATAGACTCAACAATTGTCCACCGTGTAGGGTCATGGAGTATGATCATATCTAATTTCACATCATGTTTCAGCTCTCAAGACTTGAAACCATGCAAATGCACTTGAAAGCTTGAGACTTGGACACAAAATGGGGAAAATATGGATAAGCATTAATTCACGTTTTTCATCCTGATATATATATATATATACACTGAAATATTTCAACAGCCACCTAGTGTTTGAAAATGAGATGTAGTTTACCATTATCATGCTTGAAAAAATGGAGAAGATGGCAGAAAACAGGGATCTTAGTCAAGCACATTATTGTGGAAGTGGCAGAGGAGATATCCAAGAACCCAAAAAAGTAAATGAAATGAATATATGCCAGAGGATGTCAACATGACGACGACCACAACTTCTAGATGTGTAAGAAGAACAAAACGAAGGCCTTTCATGTATTGCTTACAGTAAACATATCCTAAAATTATGCTGCTTAAGGGGGACATCTGAAGGCAAACTTGTTATAGGGCACATTCCCTGCAACGGAGTAAAATACAGTACTGTACAATAAGGAAACTGAAATTTTACTAAACAACATTAAAAGGAGGCTACCTCTAACCAACTATAGGATCTTGTGAGCTCATATGTCGCAAAGCCACCATCTGCATTCTGTGTTGTTATTAAAGAAAAAGTCTTATATCAGAAATTATCTCTAACACAATGATTGACACTGTCACAGATGGAAACAAGTAGTATTAAAATTTGCAAACCAGTGAAATTGCAAAGAAGGGAGTAGTAATTTTTTTTAATAGAAATTTGCAAACCGGTGTAATTGTTTAGATAGATTATCAGGACCCAAATTACCTGTAATGAGAGAATGACGTTTACAGCATCATAAAATTGCTTTGCATCTAATGGTTCACCAACAATGTCCGGGGAGATTTTAGATAATAAAAGAGCAGCCTGAAATATAAAAAGAAACAAAAAGTTATAAACAAATATGTAAACTGCATAGTTTTGAGTTTAATAGACTATTACTTTCAATCCTTCTGCTGTGCAGTCTGAGATGGGCCATCCATGATCAGCTGATGAGAAAGGCCAAGCGCCTTTGGAAATGTGGCGATACCAAAAATCAAGATCACCTGGACAATCTTCTAGAACCTTCAAACCAGAGAATAACCAAGCAACAAAGAAGGGGGAGACTTGAATTATTGACAGTTCTTAGAAGCCCATAGCAACAAAAAGAAACAAGTCAACAAATGAAGAAAAAGGAATCACCTGCGACTTTTTTATGTACATATGTGCTTTTTCAAGAGCTTTACCATACTCTTCAAGAAGGTTGGTTGAAATAATTGCTTGAACAGCAAAAGCAGTATCCCACAATTGACTTCCATTATAACCCTGCAACAAAGTCATCGTGTCTAGTTTAGCTTCATCATGCACTATCATGGATTTTGTCTATCAGCTGAGTCAAATACGAGACATTCAAATATTAACTTCAGAGCAATTAAAAATTTTGTATAAGGGCACGATATGGACCTGCATTTTCATGCCATCTTCAGCAATCCAAAAATAGTCGTATAGTCTTGGAAGATGCATCTTAAAAGCCTCTGAATTTGGATCTTCCACCCAACAACAGAGCATATTTAACACCTGTAAATCAGAGAAACCTTGAACTATGCCTCTCAAATTGAAATAAGCAAGAGGAGAAATAAACCCAATGGGTAGAGTACTGACCAATAACACCACAATCATTTAAGAAAAATGGGAGAATTAGAAAAACAGGGGACAGCGTAGAGTCATCCATAATAGGACCGGAGAGTAAATGGGCACAGAGAAGGCATTAAAAGAATTTAAATGATCAAATTATGAATTAGAACCAACAGAATTGGTATAATTTCTCAATAGTAATTGTCTCTTCATAGTTTCTAGATAACTTTATTTACGAGTATAGTTGCTAGATAACTGCCAGCATTTATAGCAATAAACTCACCCTCCTGTTTAACAGATAGAAAGTTCAATGCGAAAAGAGTGCTCTCGAGGCAAAATACCTTATTTACGGGTCCTATGCAAATATAACGAGTATTTTCATCTTCATAGTGTATGTGCTCCATCGCGGTGCAAAGAGCCTTTTCCCTCAATTTTTTTCCAGGCCAGTGCAATAAAACTGGTTCCACAAGCTTGTGAAGAGATGCCCAGAGTATATCCTGCACCAGCGGATGTGGGTAGTACAAATCTTCCTGGGGGGGAAAAAAAGGCAATGCACCCTTTTGTCAGCATAGCACTATCAGAATGAAATTATATATTGGTAGCTGTTAATACCAGCAAAATTAGCAACAGGCATATGTGTTTTTTATTTTCCTTTGCATTTTGTTAGAACCAAAGCATGAAGTCTCCGCTGTATCTAATTTGCTTGGTGTTCAGGATACCCAAAACCATAAAGTTTAGGTCATCGCAGTACGTGAAATCTGTAACAATAAAACAGGATACAGAACCTCAATATTAACATGGTTGTTCTCAAGGTACAAAGAAAAGGACCACCAAAGATATTAAATGATCACTGAGTTAATGATTTTCAAAATCACTGGCAGTTTTATGAACAGAATGTTCAAGACTTTAGTATCAACAGCATTGCACCATCTTAAAATTAGGAACTCAAGCTAAAAGTGAAATGGAATGGTCGTCAAGTTACTCCTCATATTTTGCTCCTCTAACTTAAGTACCAAAAAAAAGCAAAAAAAGTACATAAAAATGAAAGATGTGAAATTCTATTGATTCAACGTGTTAAAGTACCAATTGTTCTAAAAGCTTAAACTTTTTTTTTTTTTTTTTAAATGTCGGGGAATGACTCAAAGGCAGAGCCCTTTGGACCCACCTCTGCAGAGTAAACCCCGATCCCATTCACCTCACCCTCGGAAGTTTCCCTACACGGAATTGGTTAAATCGATGACTTTTCACCAGGAGGTGTGGCCCCTAGAAATTGTTTGCACCCGAGGAGATTTGAACCTCGGACCTGGGGGAGCATACTCCCAAGCCAAAGGCCTTTACCTAAAAGCTTAAACTTGAAGAGAGAAGATAAATTTAATCATTTAATTAAAATTTTAATGCTTCACTCATAAATGGGATTGAATACATGGGATATCTAACTGATTAGGTGTTATAATATGGAGTCCAAATTCAAACTTAGTACCTTTGTGCTGATACCATAATAAACCACTCATTATCCTAAAACCTTAATAATTAGTTATTAAACACATCAAAATTTAGGCTTTTCCATTCTATTAGCGAGAAGTATTAGCTTCAATTCAAAGATAGAATTGCTGTGGAACCCATAGTCAAAGACACAGATTCCATGGGAGAATCACAATAGGGTTGAGGTTGAAATTGAAAAATGTCTATAGTATTAGCTTCAATTCACAATTTGATGCTGTTCTATAAGGATTTATCAAGTAACATAAAATTGAAAAATGTCTTGTCTTTCATTAAAGCTTTTTCCCAGTTTTCTCAATGAAAGTTGAAGAGCAAAGTCCAAAGACATGACAAGTTTGGGTCTGAGAAGACCAACACTACAATTTGACCAACCTTTGCACATAGATTACGTGCTTGATTCCAATCTATTTCATGATATGGAACAGTATAAAGCTCCTTCCTCAAGGACAAAACAGTTGGCGTGATTGGACCAACAAATCTCTTCCCATATAGGTAGGACATTGGCAAATAGACCATCCTGCAGTGACACCACATCCTTCCTGCAGAGGGGAAAGAAAATTACTTGCCTCCCTTCCACATAATTTGGTGCAAAATATTAAACAGTTTATATATGGCACTCATAAACCAATAGAATCACCGAATGATGCAAAAGCAAATGATAACCATATAGGTCAAGGACAGTCACATATATTCTGTGACAAATCAGAAAGTGCATGTCATATCACTAGGAATTTGCTAAAACAGAATCCAGTATAAAAAGGAAAAAGAGAAAGAGAATCAATCAATAGATAATTCATAGACATTGTTCACTTCAAAATTATCATTTTTATTGCTCAATTCACTTTATAAATTCTGATGATTTTCATAACTACCAAACACTGGCCATCATCATCATTCTTGCGATATCGTTAAAATATAATCAAGGACATTTTCTTTACAGCCATTAAACTTTTTTTTTTTTTTTATAACGGGGGAACCACCCCACGGCAGAGCTGTTAGGACTCACCCATGGAACCTAAACCCCTGGGGAGACTAGCACAACAAACAGCCATTAAACTTACTCGACTCCAAATGAAAATTCCAAATATGAACCTGAGCACCAACAATATGTCAAATTAATGTAGGACCCACTTATTTTCTTTGATCAATGTAGCGAAATTTATGTAGCAATCACATGCAGTTTAGAAAATGGGAGCATACCTGGATGGAGAGGAAGCATGTAAGGAAGAAGCCAAATCTCGGGGGGAAGGGGATTATTGCCAGACCATTCAAATGCTCCAAGCACCTATTACCAAGACTATAGGAATTAAACTAAACTCACCAGAGTACCAGCAAACATGAAGTTCACTGTTTAAACTAATGGGATAAAGGACTAAGATCTCAACTGAAAGCCACATCTTTCCCCACGATGTTATTGCAGTAGCACCACCGTGGTCCAGAATCCATTTACGTCCTCTCTCAATCGTTCCTTCCCCATCATTAGGTCCTTCACCAAGCAACCTTAATGTAACATAGTTTAAGACAGTGCCAAACATGGTACTTGGTCCCTCAATGTGCAATCCCCACCCACCATCTCTGTTCTGCAAATACATAACTTTATGTTAAGAAAATTTGTTGACCTAAGTGCAAGACTATAAAAGGATACAATCCAACAAAAAACTGAAAATAAGTAATAAACTGCTCACAAAATATAGCGAAAAGGTATTATGAGCTGTTCTTCAACACTGTATAAATGATCCTTACCTGATGATTGTAGAGGTAACGACACATTTCCTTTTTATGTTCTGCAGATAAAACTGCATTTAGCGCTCCAGTGATGGACAGAGTGATTACCTGATCAATTAAAGGAGTAAAAAATATGTCAAGACTAACATGATCGTGTCCCCTATAACAAATTGTAAAAAGAATAAATGTACTTCGAAGCCCCTCACAAATTTCCTGAAGGCAAATCCAATTATAATTGTACAATTCACTGGCCATATAATTTATAAGATGGCCAAAATATCTTCCACGAAAAACAAGGCACCAGTAGCAAGATTAGCACTTACCAAGCCAGGCATAAGAAACATAGGACCACCATAGTCACCTGGCCAATGTCCATCATGGGCTTGGATTGTTGAATGGAAACTTACAGCCCTTCTTAATGTCCTTGTCACCATCTCCTCTGTAATATCTTCTATTTCTTTTACTTTGACTTGGGCTAGAATGGCACCATGTGGGTTCTCTTTGGCAAGCTAAATTTTAGGAAGGAAAAAAGGCCCAAAAATTAAAATTAAATGATAAAATTAAAAAATCAATACAAGACTTTTCATGTCATGCTGGTTATCTGATTCAGTTGATAGCTCTTTGAGAATAATGCACATTAAATTTAGTTGTATCATTAAACAGATTAATTCACTGGATTTGAATAATTAATAAATAATCCAGTCCCAAAAGACTGAACGATTAACAACCTTCTTGCACACAGCCCCGTAGATGTTATATGGTTTTTGTCTTCCCACAATCCCTGAGAATAAAAATAAAGAATGTTCTTCCCTTTTCTCACAAAACCTAAACCCTATTTGTGAAGGAAATAACATTCAATCCAAGTAATTACATGGTGACAGCCATCACATTTCTTAGATCTTACTCGTAGGTTGAGGTTTGAAGATACTTAAAAAAAAAGGGTTGCGGCTTGAAGATATCCTTTTGTACCCTTTTGCACTGTACCTCCACCTACTCTGGGTCCTTTACTCTTGCCTTCTTTTTTCTAGTAAATTTACTCCTTATTCTACAAAATACGATGATCACTTCTTTATCTGTTGATTATTTAATTTGTGGTATGACGTAGAGCAGGCCAACATGTGTACATCATTGCTAGAGTAAATTTACTTTTAGCTACATTCTAAAGGTCCACACTGTACTGGGTAATACTCACCTGCATGATCAGCATACAAGAATTGATCTTGTGCACCTTGTCCCATTACATTTAAAACCAAAAAAATTTTCTTATCGTTAACAACTCGGGAAGATTACATATTAAAAACAACTAGGGAAAGAAAAAATAAATTCTCTGCACTTCTCTAGTCTTTAATTAGATTAGCATGTCCGATTCATTTTGAGAAAATGAACTTTCAATGGATAACAGGTGGTCAATCTGGTTGAATGTGGACACATACTAGGGCATATTGACAGACCTGGTTTTCATACTAGTATAATTACAAACAACAATTCAGAGTTCTGGATTATGAAGTGACAGTTTTTCTAAAAAAAAAAATAAAGGAATGAAGAGATTCTCCTGGATTATTTCAAAAGTAAAAAATAAAAAAGAGTTGGAAATGGATGTTAGAACTTAAATTTTTTAGAATAATGCTAAGAACAACTGCAACAGATTATGAGAAATAAAAAAACACAATCAGGAAGACTGAATCGTAATGGTATTGTACAACGAGTCGTTGTTGACTCTAAATATATTTTTTTTGATAAGTCGTTGTTGACTCTATAAATATTGTCAAATAGCTTTCATGCAAACTCATCTAACCAAGAGGACACAATTAATTACTCTTCTGGAATCAACTGACTTACTTGTCACGCCATTTGGACAGCCAAATCCAACCTATAAATATTGTCAAATGGCTTTCATGCAAACTCATCTAACCAAGACGACACAATTAATTCCTCTTCTGGAATCAACTGACTTACTTGTCACGCCATTTGGACAACCAAATCCAACCTGTAAATATTGTCATATAGCTTTCATGCAAACTCATCTAACCAAGACGACACAATTAATTCCTCAACTGCCTTACTTGTCACGCCATTTGGACAACCAAATCCAACAGCAACACAATTCTTTATCATATTAGAAAAAAAAGAAAGAAAGCTAGTAGTAATCAACCACCAAGTACCTCATATTGTCTCTCAACCTTGAAGCCCCCCTTTTTTTTGGCAACCTTGAAGCCCGAAATAAGTCTCAATCAGGTCTCAATCAAACCCCAGACACAAACAGAAACCACTCAATTCACTTATTGATTAAAAGAAAATCTCTATATGATCTCTATAAGTTATCGGAAAAAAGGAAAACATTCATACTTCAGTATTTAAAATAAATGACATTTCTTGATTATAAAAAAATATTTAAAATGTAATGATAATGATATAGCGCAAATTTATATTCACTTCAAGTTATGAAAATGCAAAACTTCAAAAGGAATACATTTCAAGTAGTCACAGTATCGATATACATCTAACCCAATCAAACTCAACGACACTAATACCTAAACATGCACAAATATATGTATATGGATACCTGAATCCGCATGAGTAGATCTGAGCTGTGCTTTTTCTCGAAACGATTCCTGGAGAAGTTTTCACGAGCTCTCTCGATCTCGGCCAGATCCTCGGGCGATCCGAGCTTAGGATCGAACTCCCAAACCTGTCGACCGACATGATCGTTCACCGTCCGCAGCCATGGACTCCCTCCCTCCGCGATCTTCAGCTTCCACATTATGTTTTTATCGCGCAATGATCCCGAATCAGCAACGCAACTGAGGGAAATTCAATTTTCTAGTATTTCAGAGAAAATAAATGACAAACAAAAACTGAAAGAAAAAAGGATGATGAGAGAACATCTGAACGTTTTTTTCTCAGTAATTAAAAGTATAATGTGTACGCGTGTGGAGAGAGAGAGAGAGAGAGAGAGAGAGAGAGAGTTTAACGACATTATTTCACAGAATTGAGAAAAAGAAAGCAATTGAGAAATTTTGACAGTTTGGCTCTCGTGAAAGTCAAGAAAGAGGATGAGGTGGAGCAAGTAGAGAATTTCATGACATTACTGGCGGCGCTAAGAATCAAAAACAAAAAATGAAAAGAAATAAAGGAAAGAAAATTAGAGAGAGAGAGAGAGAGAGAGGAAAATGCTTAGAAATGGTGAAGTATAACAATCAAAGTATAACCATCCAGTATCATTCAGTCCAACTTTTGCAAGAAACAAAGGGAAAATCTAAGGAATCGGAACGATAAAGGGGTGGGAAAGTACCTTCAGATGCTGATTTGATTACTTTGTTGAGCGAGATTTGAAAAGTGATGCTCGGTAATGATGAGAAAATGCATAAAAGATGTCAATCTTCTAATAAAAACAGAGAATCGAACCAGGACGGAGAATCTAATTTAGAGCATTGCAAGCGACGAAGTCGAGGGAGAGAGGGAGAGAGACAGAGAGAGCGAGGCCAAGCATGCAAAAAGCCTGAACTAGAAGTGAATGTGTGACAAATTTCCAAACTAGCTGAACAACATCAGAATTACACTTTCACCCCTAAAATATATTTTAAATTGTTTTTTATTTAAATTGGTGACAAAAACATGACAACACATTAATGGACGCGAATCATTGTCAAATTCATGATAAATTTATACGTTAATTATCAAAATTGTCATTTTGTGCCGATTTGAAATGGTTATTCCATTTATTAACAACTTTTGACGCAACTATTAATCTACAATTCTTTTTATAATTTTTTTAGATAATTATATTTTAAATTAATGATATTTTTATAAAATAATTTTATTTTTATAAAATAATTTTATAAAAATGTCCCTCGTTAAATCAGTTTATCTAAAGGATTGTGAAAATGGATGTCGGTGTACCATTTTCTTTTATAGGAACAATGATATATATTAGTTAAGACTTAGGACTTATTTGGATAGAGAAATGATCTCATCACATTATTATATCTTTTTTAAATTTTTACATAAAATATAATAAACAAACTAACTTTTCTAAATCTCAAAACAATAATAATATTAAAAAATAAAATTTTATTCAACTCATCTAAAATCATTTCATCTTACTATCCAAACAAACCCTTAAGAGTAGTATGACATGTACTTATAATTTTAGACACAACACTACACGTATTAAGTAAAATTTTATTATTTTTTCTATTTTAATTCAAATTTTAAATTTTATAATTTTTAAAATATAAATAATCAACACCTCGGCACGTATTATTATGTGAGCAAAAATTATAACTATAAATAGTATTTTCCAATTAAATAATGAAATATTATAACTTAGCATCATAAGTACATATTGAGAAATTTTATATAGAACCTACTTTTTCTTTAAAAAGAGTATGAAACTTGTACACTTGGACTTGTCCAATATTACTCTTCTGAAAGAGTCTCGTACAATAAAATAAAAATTGAATAAAATATTATTATAATATTTTTTTTATTTAAAAAAGTTGAATTGTTTATTATATTTTATCTAGAAATTCAAAAAAATTATAATGATGAAATTAGATGAAATCGTTTTTGTATCCAACCATAACATAATCTCGCTAGCCTCTTTATTTGGAATCGCTTGCAAATTTCAGAGAGCTGCTATTGCTTGTGTCATCCACTTCTGTAACGCCATTCTCTTTGCAGCTGTGTCATACAAACTACGATCCCTCCTTGTTCATCTCTTGCGTTACTTTTTCCCTTAAATATGGTCACATTAAAGTCGAGTTTGAGTTTTATATGACTCATTTTGAGATTCCAGACTTTCGTATTCTGAAAAGAATTCTAGGAAATTTTAATCGAAGTTCGAGTTATCAATAACATTTTAATGCTATATACCCATCACGTGAGATTTCTAAATGGCTAGCTCAGTAGACTTAGGTTATGCTTGAGGGTAAAGATGACAAATCTCATTTCATTCTATCTCATCTTATCATTTCATTTTTTTCAAATTTTTATATAGAATATAATAAACAATTCAACTTTTTCAAATTCTAATTTAACTTTTTCAAATTCCAAACAATAATAATTTTAAAAAATAATATTTTAAACTTTCATTTTAATACTATTCACAAAATTTTTTAAAATTTTCATCTTATCTCATCTACCAAACATAACCTTAATTGGTAAACTTATTTTATGGATCTATTTCACTCACTAATTCTTAAAGTTCTATAAAATTTTCAATATTCTCGATTTGAGTTTGGCTATCAATGAAAAGTAAGATATTTGTGAAAGAAAAATTCTATTTATTATCTTTACAGTGCTACACATGATTTTTTTTTTCTTATCAGATATGTGATGTATATATGATGAGTAAAAGAACTTAATTAATTTAGTAAAAATAAAATTAAAAAAAAGAATGTTATATATCTGTCATTATTCTTTCTCACACCCTATACTTACATCTTTTTCTTTTCTTTTTCATAGGCATGAGATATTGGGTAGTGAATAGTGATTAATGATAATAATTTTTTAATAAAAAATATTAGAATATGTGTAGTATGGAAAGGCTGACTCTCTTTTCCTTTCCTTTCAATTAATTGAACGAAAAAGAGATACTTGACGTTTGGTAATCCCATTAATTTCATCGAATCAAGCAATAAATTTTGTGGGCTCTCCCTATTTTCCCTCTCCTTCTTTTTGGAAAAAAACAAAGAAACAAGTGAAGATAACTCTTTTATTACACGGTTACGCCCTAATAGCTTTACATATTAGCTTTAAATGTTTGGATTGTGCTAAAAATAATCATGGATTATGTAACTATCGTGTACTTTTTTTGAAAAAGAATAGAATCTATTATTATTATTATTTTTTCATGTAAGTCTCATATATACTTATTTTTATTCAAAATGAGTGCGAATGCGCTTACGCACTCTATAACTGTAAATATTATTTCTCTATTCGATTAGTCATTTGATTAATTCATTGACCTAATAGCTCAGTATCATGTCTAATTCCAGCTATATATAATATTTTGAATCGAAATCATAGTGAATGTATGGATTGTGCAACAAACTGAAAGCAAAATCTCATCCCTTCAACATTGTGCCGTCACATTATTTCCAATGTGTGTGTATATATAGGAGTGAAGTTTTATCATTAGGCCAACCTACACTTAAGCGCTTTTTTGTGTGGAGTGTTTAGGTTATCATACACTCAAGGTATGTGATAAGTTGTAAGGACAAGGTCAATATTAATTATTAGAACTGTTCCATGTTTACTTCATTAAGATTTAAATTCAAAAGGGCAAGCAATCCAAACATAGCATAGAAAAAGACAGCACAGCTAACTTTTAAACTGTTTATAATTAAATTTGAGGCATTGAATTGGGTATGAACAACTTGACATACCTTTTTATCTCAACTTGAATAACTTGAAATTTGAAAGCAAACAAGAGGGAGGAGAGTCTTGAGATACACCGCGCTCTAATCTCTGTTATTTTTTTTCAATACACGTTTAAAATTATGGTAGGAAATAGAATTTTTCATAATAATGTGCTTAATTGTAAAGCTTTACTAAAAAGTTTTACTATTAAAAAACTGTTTATCGTTTTCGTAAACATGCCATTAAAAGTGCTTTTAAACTTAATTATTACCAATAGAAGCTTCAATTTGATACTTTTTAAAAAGGTAAATTTTCATATTTTTTTTTATTATTTTAAGAGGTGTGATCACCAAACGGTGTACTCCTTAGAATGACATCCTCTAACATGATGATGATTCCCATGAAGGGTGATGTTTAATAAAGTGTCAAGAGACACAACCTTATGATTTAGTCAAAAGGTTGTGTCACTTCTTAAGATTGTGACTTTTGGTTTACCAATGGTTGTACCCCTTTGCCAACAGATACATGTTGGCCTATAATAAGGGCCATTGGTGCACAAATGATACTACTTAATTTCCTTTATTCATCATCAACTTATGGGACAAATATCCTCACGGGAGTGTCACCATATTGCTAAAATCTCGCTTCTATTTGTTCTTCATTTCTCAACAGTGGTATCAAGAGCACAGGTCATGTCAGAGGGAATTTTTTCGCGCATTGTGAAGATGATAAATAGGCAAGTGCTTGGTTTGGCAACTACACTTGCATATTATAATCATCTTTGTTTGCTTGAAAATCTGAAAGAGAAACTTTTTCAAGTCACTGTGGGAGAATTAGAGTACACTGAGAATCTTCAAAATCTTGTAAATTGTTATTATTTTGAAGAAAATTATTGGAATATTTTTACACAAAAACAAATAGTGCATTTTTCAATTTTTCATCACCCACTGTTACTGTTCCGAGGGGTCTTCGGAGTTCATCAACACTGCCGGACTTTGTCGACCTCAAGAGCACGTCGGAGTCCTTGTCGCCGGTCACCAACTGGTTGGACGAAAGTGAAGACACAACGTTTACTGCTTTTGGTAATACCCAGCGTGAGGAGGAAGAAGACCAAGGACGAAACGGTACCATTTCGTCCAACAGTCATCAAATTAATATTTGGGAGGGACTAAACGATATAGTCGTTCTGCCTATAGAGGATAAAAAGGGAAAAAACGACATTGTCGTTTTGCCCCATTCTGAAAAAGAAATTCTCGAGCCGAGCCACCAAGCCGTTCTTTGAGTCGAAATTCAAGTGGTTCATTGAGCCGAGCCGATAACGGAGCTGTTGACTGAGCCGTTGACCGGGCTGCTGACCGAGCCACTGACCGTCAGTTTTCTCCAAGACCTGGTTTGAACCGGCTGAACTGGTCTACTCGGTTCCCTGAACCGGTTCGCGATAGATTTGTTCAATTGGGCTGTTCGAGATCATTTCAAGCCCGATATGGTCCGTTCAAAAGTCGTTGTACTCTAAATTTCAAGCCAATACATTACAAAGCACCTTTTGGTCGAAATTATCGCCAGAAATTCTTTGAAAGAGATGAAACATCAAGGAAAGGTCGTGGATATCCTCGATCGGAGCGTCATTTTCATTATTCTCCTTATTTAAAATATAATAGGAGAATTTATAGGTTGCCACCTTGGATTAAATCCAAGGGTTATTATTACTATTAAGTTTGTAATAGTTTTAATTTTTTCACAGTTAAACTATTGTATTTAAATAGTACACATTTATTATTTTTACATTTTTCTTATTGATTAATTTTTAAGGTTTATTATTCATGGCACTGAAGAAAAGTATTGATCTTTCAGGAATAGAAAAATTGAATGGAAGAAATTTCTGAACCTGGAAAAGATATATAACTTTTCTTCTAACCTATGAAAAGACCTTATATACATTAACAACACCAAAGCCATGGGAAGAAATTGTAGAAGATAGTGTAAGTGAAAGTGAGAGCAACACTTCAAATAGAGATAAATGGGAAGAACATAATGCATGGCAAAAGTTTTAATTTTGCATTGTATGAGTGATCACATTATTCCTCTATTTGAAGACTATGAAAATGCTAAAGAAATTATGGATGCAGTTGAAGTAAAGTATGGTTTAAGGTCGGATACTTATATACAGTTATTATTAGATAAGTATAACCATACTTGTATAAAAGAGAATGATGATATTGGCAATCATGTACTTCAAATGGAGTTAATTGTAAAAAAATTACATGATGCTGGTCATCCACTCACTGATAAAATGCAAGTTACGACCATACTAAATAGTCTTCCTTCATCTTGGGATCACATTGTTACTTCTTTAACACACAGTGAAAATGAAGTAATAATGATATCGCTTCCAGTACTTTTAGTACTTGAATGGGAAATGATGAAGAGAAGGAATAAAGATAGTGAATCATCCAATTTATTGATGGCTCAGGACAAGCGTTCTACACAAAACAAGATGAAGCCAAAACAGTTTAAGAAGAAGAAATGGTTAAAAAGGAAATAAAATAAACTATTCTGGAAACTGTTTTAAGTGTGGAAAGAATGGGCATCACAAATCACAATGTCCTAATAAAGGAAAAGTACAAGAAAGCAAGGAAATTGTGATGACAGTCTCAGAAGTAATGCTAGTGGAACCAGTGTCAGATTCATGGTGGGTTGACTCTGCAGCAACAAAACATATATGTAGGAACAAAGATATGTTTATCAAACTTGAAGATAAACAAATAGGAGAGCACGGAGTGTATATGAGCAACAATACATACTACGATGTCTTGGGGCAAGGTATACGTAAATTCAAAGTGAATGGTTCCGTTATTTTACTCAGTGATGTTTTATATGTACCTAGTATTCGTAGGAATTTAGTATCAGTGTCTATACTAGATAAGAAAGGTTACATAGTGAGTTTAAGTTTGGAACCGTTGTAATAAGTAAGGGAAATGTGTCAGTGAAAGGCCATGTATGTACTAAATGTTGATATTAATAAAGTACCTATTTCTGATTATTTGAATGTGTCTACAGATTGTACATATTTATGACATTTAAGATTAGGCTATATAAATAAAAATAAGATGATCAGAATGTGTAAAAGTGGATTAAAACCACAAATAAACTCAAATAATTTTGATATATGTAAACCATGTATTAAAGGAAAAATGAATAGTAAATATTTTTCAAAAAGTTGGAAATCCACGAATTTACTAGAAATTATATATTCTGATGTTTGTGGACCTTTTAAAACAAAAATCCATAAAGGAATGGAGTACTTTATTACTTTCACCGATGATTATTCAAGATATGAGCATATCTACTTACTCAAGCATAAATCTGAGACAATTGAGAAATTTAAAAAATTTAAATTAGAAGTAGAAACCCAGTTGGGTAGACTCATTAAAAGTTTGAATAGTGATAGAGGAGGAGAATTTGAAATTTTGGATAATTTCTGCAAGTTGAATGGTATAAGACACATTTATACTATGCCATATAAACCTCAATAGAATGACATTGCAGAAAGGAGAAATAGAACTCTATTGGATATGATGCGATCAATGATGGCATATGCTAATCTACCAATACATTTTTGGGGTGAAGTATTATCTACTGCTATATATATATTAAATAGAGTTGAAACCAAAATAAAACCTCTTACACCTTACGAATTATGGACGGGACATAAACCAGACTTAAGCAAGCTCAAAGTGTGGGGTTGTAAGGCACAAGTGCTTATCCCAAGGCCACTAAGGGATAAATTAAAAAGTAAAACCTGGGAATGCAGGTTTATTGGGTATGTAAAAAACGAAAGTGGTTACAGATTTTATCATTCTAAAAGAGGATTGATAGAAAGTAGGGATGTTGTTTTCTTGGAAAATATGAACCTTATTACTCCTGTTGATCGATAGATTTATTAAATGATTTAGAGAATCAACAAATCTCCATAGAGTCTGACAATGAAAATTATGATATTATTCAGATACAGAATAATAAAAATAAAATAAAGTCAGAGGAAAATCAATCTTCAGGTATTGATGTTGGAGACAGTGGGAGTAAAAGATCCAGAAGACCATCAATATTATTTCAAGATCATTATGCACTAAATACCAGTTTAAAAAATTTAGATAATGATCTTGAAATGTTTTCTGAGGCAATCAATAGTATTGATTCAGATAAATGGCTTGAGACCATGAAAGATAAAATAGAATCAATAAACAAAAACAATATTTGGGAGTTAACAGATCTTCCAAAAGATAGAAAAACTATTGGTTGTAAAAAGGTTCTCAGAAGAAAATTTAAAGTTGATGGTAGTTTGGAAAGGTACAAAGCAAGGTTAGTGGCCAAGGGATATACTCAACAACCAGGTGTAGACTTTGTGGATACGTATTCGCCTGTGGCGAAGTTCACATCTGTAAGGATCATCATATTTATTGTTGTTAGGATGAATTTTGAATTACATCAGTTAGATGTAAAAACAGTTTTTCTCAATGGTGAATTAAAAGAGGATATATTTATGATTCAACTAAAAGGATTCCAAATTAAAGGATATGAAGAGAAAGTCTACAGGTTGAGGAAGTCACTGTATGGACTTAAGCAATCTTCAAGACAGTGGTACTTGAAATTTTACCAAGCCATTTTAGAAATGGGATATGAAATGAGTCCATTAGATCATTGTGTATACATATGGAAAAATGATAATAAATTAACATTATTATCATTGTATGTTGATGATATATTACTGGCAGGTAATTGTCTAGATATGATGCATGAAACTAAAGAATTTTTGAAATCTAAATTTGAAATGAAATACATGGGTGAAGCCGCTTATGTTCTTGGTATAAGAATTTCTAGAGAAAGAAATTCAAATCTATTGTATTTAGATAAAGAAAAATATCTAGAAAAAGTACTTAAAAGATTTGGTATGAAAAATTGTAAATCTTTAAGTACGCCTGTTTGCAAAACTTATATTTTAAATAAAAATATGTGCCCAAAAGATGAGGAGGAAATAAGTGAAAGGCTTAAAGTTCCCTATGCTCAAGCTGTGGGAAGCCTCATGTATGCGATGACAAGTACCAGACCTGATATTGTCATGTAGTAGGATTGGTAAGCATATTTCAATCCAGTCCAGGTAAAGAACATTGGCCAGCAGTGAAGCGTATCTTAAGATATTTAAAAGGTACCAAAAATTTAAAATTGTGCTTTGGGAACAATGATCTAGAATTAATTGGTTATAGTGATGCTGATTTTAGAAGTGATGTAGATGATAGAAAATCTATAACTGGATATATATTTCTGTTTGGTGGAACAACAATTTCTTGGTTAAGTAAGAAACAGGGCTGTGTTGCTAAGTCTACTATGGAAGCATAGTATATTGCTTGTAGTACTACAGTAAGTAATGCGGTGTGGATAAAACGCTTTGTTGAAAGTTTGAATTTGGGTATATCCACAGAACCAATCAATATGTTTTGTGATAATCAGTCTGTCATTTCATTGATAAAAAGTGAAACATAGAACTCTAAGGGAAAACATATTGATGTGCATTATCACTATATTTTAGATATAGTGGAAATAAGTGAGGTCAAGGTTAATTTTATTTTCTCGATCGAGATGATAGCAGATTCGATGACCAAAAGTTTATCTCTGGAGAAATTCAGAAAACATGTGACTAGAATGGGATTGAGAGAAACCTAGATGAAATAATCTCATGGTCGACATGCATAACTTAGCAAATTCTGGAGATGTCTACAAAATTGGAGTTATGGTAATACCCAAATGAAAATTTTGATCATTTGTAAAGTTACTAATAAGGTGATCAAGGAAAATCTCAGTAATGGCCTTAGGGTGAATACTTGACGAAATTTCAGTGCAGGTTGATTAACCAAGTAAAAGGTTGATCATGGTAAAGTCGCTGATAAGGTGATTAAGGAAAGAGTCAAGTGAGTAAGTACTTAACGAAAATTCAGTACCATTCACTAAAGTTTTAGTGAAATGTGATTTGATTACCCAACTAAACGGTTAATCATTTGCAAAGTCGTTGATAAGGTGATTAGGGAAAACCTCAGGAATAGTCTCTAGAGGAAGTACTAAACGAAAATTCAACGCAGGTCGATACATGTGTTATGTATTCGGCTGAAGTCGTCAATTGTGATAGGAAAATGAATTATTGATCCAATCACGGAGAATTGATGCCATTCACTAATTTTTTTTTTTTAGTGAAATGAAGTCACCTCTAATATGTGATCAGTTGGAGCACATATGGTAAATGGTGCGGTCAAGTAAGATAATGATAAAAACATGTGCACGTAGAGGCTTGTCATGTTCTGACGTCGATCTGTAAGAGTAGCAGATGAGAGTTGAGTAGTGGAAAGCTCATATTGGTACCAAGGTAAAATACTCAACTGGATAGTCACCATTTTGTGTGATCAAGTGGGAGATATTATTTTAAGGGATGTGATCACCAAACGGTGTATCTCTTGGAATGACATCCTCTAACATGGTGATGGTTCCCATGAGGGGTGATATTTAACAAAGTGTCAAGAGACACAACCTTTTGATTTAGTCAAAAGGTTGTGTCACTTCTTAAGGTTGTGACTTTTGGGTTACCATTGGTTGTACCCCTTTGCCAACTGATGCATGTTGGCCTATAAATAAGGGTCATTGGTGCACAAATGATACTACTTAATTTCCTTTGTTCATTATCAACTTGTGGGACAAATACTCTCACGGGAGTATCACCATATTGCTAAAATTTCGCTTCAATTTATTCTTCATTTCTCAACATTTTTAAGTTTCAATTTGATACTTTTTAAAAAAGGTGGATTTTCATATTTTTTAGGTACTTAAATTATTTTTATTAATTTATCAAGCTTTAAAAGAGTTTTAGACGGTTAAAAGTAGTTTTTAAATGTGCATATATTATGAACAAAGCAATATATCTTCTACTCAACTGTTTATATAATATTAATATAATGAAATCTCTATAATATCTATTTCTTCTTGGAATGGTAAAAAAATATATAAATAATAGAGAGGTTTGGATGAAAATTTTTTTTAGCTCATTCCATCTAATCATTACAAATTCTTTAAAATTTTTACCTAAATATAATAAACAATTCAATTTTTTTAAATTTTAAAATAATATATAGTAATATTATAATAATATTTTATTCAAACTTACTACGTCTCGTGTCAACTCGCTTTCAAATCACTATCTTTTTTTGAAGGTAGAATAAACTTCATTCATTCATAATAAGGCTTCTCAATACACAAATTCTCTTGTGACTAACATGGTCTATTCCATTGCTGTAACTCTATACAGACAAACCGTTTGAGAGACAACATTCTATCCTAAGACAGATTTAACAAACCTCACATTCTGTTTTAAGACAAAATTAAACAACTGCACACTCTATCTAAGACGGATTAGAGGACCCACTCTATGAACAAAAATCAAAGAGACTATATGTATTTTTTTAAAACTTAAAACAAAAGAAATAACAAAAAACGTAAAAGATATATGAGAAAATAGTGAATTACAGCTTGGAAAGCTGTAGATCTGCATTTTCAATCTTAGAGAAAATAAAAAATGCAAAAATCGATGGCCATGTGCTACCTTGAAAGTGTGGTGGAACGTCAAGTCTGAAGAAATCGATGACTCTAGTCTTAAAAAAGTCGCGCGTGGCGGTGATAGAACTCCCCTTGTGGTGGCGCGTGGATATCACGCGTGCACTTTAGACCGCGCATGTGGCTTATGCGTCATTCCGTTCAACGATATTATTCGTCTATCTAAAGGATAGGCGTCTTGAAAATCTTGCGGTGGGGCACGTGGTGGTCGTCTGATTCTTAAGAACAACATATATGCATTTCTCTCTATTGTGAATGAAAAAACAAACAAAATAAAATAAAATAAAATAAAAACTAGAAAGAAGAGGAATTAGAGACGAGGGAGTTGGGAGGGAAAAGCTCCAAATACCCCCTCCTCTCGTCTGAGTTGTTTTAGGAGGGCGGCTGTGTGGGAGAAATCCTTTGGACGATGTGGACCTTAAATATTTAATTCACTTCAAATCATTATCTACATGATATGATAAGAACTAAGAAATCACAATACAAAGATATTGAAGAAAATTTTGTTGTGGAAGTGTCGTCGCATGCATTGATTACTCTAAATTTGGCACCATTAATTCCTCTGTATCTGTCGGTCGTGTGCCCAGTGGATGGGAATGTTCGTAGATCAAAGTAATTATCAATACAGTAATTATCTATTTGCGCATTTAATAGCACAATAAGCAGTAACCAACTGGTTTTTAGTAGCGCATCAGTAGTAAATATTTCTATTAATATTATATATATATGAAATGCATGCTTGATTAAGAAAAGAAAAAATCAATACAAAAATGTCACTGTCATTGAGAGTTGAGTCAATGGGTACCGACAAAATTTCTTTTATTTTTTTTTTATTTAATGATTAAGGAAGTATTTTTTAGTAATGTAGTGATTTTTTTTAAAAGATGTTTAAAAGCATAATTTTGAAGTACAGAAATATATATTTTCAGTCTATTAAATTTTAATATTTATATAAATAATTTTAATAACATTTTATCATTTTAATTGAATAAAAATATTTAACCATTCATATTCTCAAATATATATAATGTTTTTCTTATAGGATTGAGTATTTGAAACTGTTTTAAAATTAAGAAGTATTTTTTTTACACCTTTTTTTATCTAAAAAATGTTACATGTCATTGAAGATTAAAAGAGAGAGAGAAAATTAATGACTTCATAGAAAACAACGTTGAAATTGATTGGATGTTGAATTAAGTTGAGTTAAGATGAATTGAATTATTTATTAATAAAAATAAATTGAGATTATAAAGTAAATTTTATAAGATTAATTTAATAATTTAAAATTAAATATTTAAATATTAAATTAAACCTAATCAAGTTTCAAACGGTGCCTAAAAGACATCCAAGAGTTGTGTACAGTTGTTGGAACGTGGAAGAAGCGTCGAGAACATACGAGGCCAAGGGAGGAATTGTCTTCCACGTGGTGATGGTTAGGTGTTGAAAATTGACCGGAAATGAAGACTTGGCTGGACTTTTGACGGAGGGCCAGGAAACGCGTACGTACGTTGAAGAACGGAGGCCTCACACGTGTTGTATGGCTTCCATGCAAAATATTTTTGTTCGGGATTACGTTTAGACGTTGAGTTCAGTTAAATTAAATTTTTTATAAATAATAATAAGTTAAGTAGTAAAAAGAATTATGTAAAATTTATTTAAATTAATTTTAAAATATATTTAGATGTTAAGATAAATTTAATATTTTTTATAAAAAAATAAAAAAAATTGCAAGTCTCACATATAAATATATTTTAAGTTGAAAAAGATTGTAGGTCTTATGTGTAAAAAAGTTTTGAGATGAGATGAATTTAGTAATTTGATATTTAAATATTTAGATATTAGACTTAGTTTAAAATTAGATTAAACTTAACTGAATTAACCAAACAAAGCCTTAGAATTAAAGTAATGCTGGGATGACTGATGAAGTAATAAGTTTGAGCAATGGTACGCAACCTCCTCAATTTCTATACATCACATTTTTTTTAATTTTTTAAAATTTTATTTTGTGTTTATTCTTTTTAAATTAATTCAATTTTTTATTCATTATTTATATATTAAATATTTGATTAAAAAAATAAAAATTTAAAAAAATATGATGTGTAAAAATTGTGTAAATAATAAAAAGTTGTCTAGATTTTTTTAATAAGTTTTGTGACTAAGGACACGTGGCTTGATGAGACAAGACACACATCTTTAAAATAGAGATTGGTTTC
Organism: Cyclocarya paliurus; assembly: GCA_029856935.1. Lineage (NCBI taxonomy): Eukaryota > Viridiplantae > Streptophyta > Magnoliopsida > Fagales > Juglandaceae > Cyclocarya > Cyclocarya paliurus. The sequence goes on along the minus strand of CM056947.1, from coordinate 36,237,547 downwards.
GACCCCAACCAAAATTTATTTAAAAAAAAAAAATTGTGCCGTTTTTGTTTTTAAAAATAAGTACTGCTTAAAAAGAATTGATGTCTATTTTTTTTTTTTTTATATAAAAGGGATTGCATGAAAATTATCTATTTGAATTTTGTATAAATGATTTTTCTTTGAAATAAGAGTAATGCTATGTATAAATTCTGTACAGTCTTTTTATAAGAAAGTGGATCTTTTTGAAACATCAGAAATGATACATCCACACAAAGATATAAGCTCATAAATTTTTACCATCTAACGTACGATATCTAAATTTGAAGATTTACTTTTATGGACGTGGTTAAAGTATATATGTTTTTATTGGTCTTTTTATTATTAAGTACATTTTCAGGTCATATATATTAATATGAGTGTTTTATATTTATTTTATAATAATTTGTGGTATGGGTTTTCTGATTCTACCGTTCATAGACTTGTCTTTCATGAAAATCATCGCTATTTTACCAATAATATTGATGGTGTGCAGATCATAAAATCATTTCTTTAAGGCAATTGGGAACCATACATAAAGCCAAAAGCTCATTGACAAATTAACAACTCCAATGGCTCTTTTTCTAAACTTAAAACAAAAAAGAAAAGAAAAGAAAAAAACTATTCAGATCACCACAAATCTGGCAATAATACCCACTTCTCAAAACCATAATTTCAAACTTCAACATATATAGATAACACAATTAAAATATGAACAGTAGGTTTATGTTTGGTAACCAAGATAAACTACCTAATTAAGATATAGGACAAACACTTCCATTCCTAACCTTTGGCTAGGATTACGACAGATTTCTTGTAACGGAGTAACATTACCAATCGCCTACATTTTACTATCATTCTCTTACCATCTCATACTGTTGTATTAAATGATTGAAAATTATATGTTAATCATATTTGACGTGACATCAAGTGATATAAGAGAGATAATAAAAAAAATTACGTTAACAAATATAATATTTTGTTATAACACATCATGCTAGCTACTACCATGCCAGTACCACTATTTTTTTATGACATCAGCCACCAATTGTTTTTCTGATTAATTAATTAATTATTTAATATGCCACTAATCCTAAATCACGGGCTTGGGTCCTTAGGATGTTAGTAAAATCATTCATGTCTTGTGAACCAAAACTGAAATGGGAGTTGCGGATGCACGTACGCAGCACTTTGAACTAAACCCACAAAGCAGAAATTATTGGGCAATTAAAACAAATGAGAATCTGAGATCCATTTTTCACGTGGGCTGGAGTGCGTACATCATGGATCCTTCAAAGGGCCCATTGGGGGTCTAGACAACTTCTTCTCACATGCCACTTTAAGAGCATGATCTTAATCGGTTATAATAACACTCGAAGTTGAAGGAAGAAATCTGAAATCTTGACAATTAAGTGAGAGTTTGTGTAGGGGACATTTAATGCGAGTCAATTCATCACCTCATTTTGGTTAGAAATTGCATGCACGTACAATTTAGGAGGTGACAATTCGTGTTCGTGAGTCGTGTCAAGTAATGAATATTAGACTACATGAATCAATTTGAATCCGATTTATTTAATAAACGGTGACATGACACAATCTTTTTAACTTGTTTAATAATTAAATTTTATTGAGTTAATCTGGATTCAACTCATTTAACCCGCTTCACTTAACAAGGACAAAACAAAGAGGCAGATCCCAGTAATAGCGGAAGCTGGAGCGAACTTGGAGGAGGAGAGGAAGAACATGCAAGAGGAGCTATGTAATCTCAAAGGGAAATACGAAGATATTGGAAAGAAAGTAGACACATCATCGTCGGTGGACCAATTGCTCACAAGTACTAGTCTTACACGGAAGAAGTGATGGTTGTGCCCTTGCCACCAAAGTTCAGGATCCCCACCATGGAGTGAGAGAAATCCGAGGTGAGCAGGTCCTGATAAGGGAATATTATGTCCAAGAACTAAAGTAGAAAGATGGTGGGGTCACCTCGAACAGCACCTCTAGGAGAGAGTAAGGCATGCACCGCTTAAGGAGCTCTGTCAGGCCTTAGTCTACGACTCGCCCTGTTGAGCTCGAGGGGGAGCGGGAGGGTGTATGGTCTTAGAGGCGAAGACAGAGTAGGCAAAAACTCCCCGGCTAAAGGCTCCATCTTCCCTTATTTTGTAATTTGCTACTTGAATACTATAAATTCTTGTTGTTTAATGAAAGACATGATTTTTCAGGATAGTACACCACACCTACTTCGAACTTACGAGTCATCGACAAGACACTGACAGGGAAAACTCATTTCACCCTCATTTACGGCCACAAGGCGATGTCACCAGTGGAAATTGGGATCCCCACTTATAGAGTTTAGCACTTCAAGCAAGGCTCCAATGACAGGAGGCTAGAAGAACAATTTGAATTGTTGGAAGAAGTTAGACTAGAGGCAGAGGTAAGAACCGCTGCCAACAAAAGAAGGGATGAACGATATTTCAACAAACGAGTGCATCCAAGAGCATTCAAAGTCAGAGACCTTGTAATCAAACAAACATGAACAACAACGCGAGACGAGGGAAAGCTGGGCCTCCGATGAGAAAGCGGTCACCACCACCAATCGTCCGGGCTCCTACAGACTCCGAGACTCCCAAAGAAATGAGTTGCTCCACCTTTGGAATGCTGAACACCTACGAAAATTGTATTGCTAAAGTTAGCTTAATTATTGTAAATTTATGTTTTCATGCATACACTGCAAATCCTAATGGAAGAGGTGTTGTCTTTCAATGTCAAATTTCAGAAATATAACATAATCTCTATCAATAGAATCTCCATCAACGTAATCTTCATCAATTGTTTACCTCCCTGCAGGACACCAAAGGGATGAGTCATGCTAGAGGTTGCTTTGTCCCTTCTGCGGAGGAGTGCGGGTAAGACAAAAACTTACATTCCTTGTGAGCGTCAATAGGCGAGTTGAGCCAAATGCCACCTTGTTCCTCCCGCGATGAAGAGCAGGTCCAGCCCCGAGGATACCCGAAAAACTTATCCAGACTTTCGTTAAAATGAAGTGTGGGATTAGCACCAACCTGACTCAAACTTTCCATTTCAAGCAATGTCAATGGGCGGGAGCGGATCCAGTCCTAAACTGTCCGAACAACCTACCTCTCCATGAAGGATGATAGGTGAGCAAGAGGTTCAACCTCCTCGTCCGAGAGAGAGGGACCAGCCTCCTGCCGACGGCCTAAAAAATTTACCCTGACTCCATCGCAGCGAAATAGCAGACTAGCCACGTCGCTTTCCAAATTACCTCTTCGGCGGAATTCTAGAGGGAAAAGGTAGGCCAAAAAGTTGCCTTATCCCCCCTGTGGTAGAGTGTGAGTTAGTCCTTAGCAAAGACTTACCTTCTTCGTGTTAGGATCAAGCACTTACCACTAGGCTAAAAGTAATTGTTGGCCAGAGTGCACAGCTGGCAAGGCCTTAAACCCTCAGCTCCCCACAAGGATTTAATCTATCCTCCAGCATGCACTCCCTACGTCTGGCAAGACTAGAACCTGAGCGCCCTCGCAAGGGCCTTACGTCTATCCTCCCATATTACCATCTCTACTAACAAGCAATTGCTGTTAGTAGAGGCGCAACTTTATTTCTTTATATACTTTGGTAGCGTAGAGCCCCACATCTATATGTGCTATAGGCAGGCATGATGGGTTTCACAGTACATGCAAGATGCATCAACGGGTTAGGTTGTCGAGCACCTATAGACTCCCATAATTTTAGCGAGTCCCTAAGGGAGATTGCTAAATCCTATAATCCAACACCTTATAAGCATAAACAAGCGAGAGCGGGTCCAGTAGCAGATTGCTCGAACAACCTACCTCCCCCCAGACCGAGGAGACTGGTCGAGCCAGAGGCCACCTTGCCTCTCTGCGGCGGAGAGCAGGACTAGCCTCACGGCTACTCGAATAAATAACATCGACCTCCTATAGGGCGAAGAGTGGGTTCAGTGCTAGTCTGATCTAAAACTTACCTTTCTCTACGTTGTCAACGGGTGGGAGCGGTTCCAGTAACAGACTGTCTAAATAACCTACCTCCCACGGGAACAAAAGGATGGATGAGTCGGAGGCCACCTTGTCCCTCCCGCAACGGAGAGTGGGTCCAACCCTGAGCTTGCATGAAAACTTACCTCTATCCCCATCGCGTAGAAGGAGTGAACCAGTCACATCGCTGTTCAAATTACCTCCTCAAGGGACAAATGGGCGGTTTGGCTTGAGGCATTCTGACCCTTCCCTGATGGAGTGTGGGCTTGGTTCTTCAACCGTCCCAATGTTGTACCAAGAAACATAGACATAAAAAACATGGTAAAAGCGGCAAGCACATCACGTCGTAGGCCAAAGGGCCCAGTTTGCGAAGTCTAACTCCTACAAAACTAAGGATAAAGTTATAATAGCCTACTTTTTTTTCAGTCAATAATTAAATACGCAATGTCAACGGGCGGGAGTGGGAGTAGGTCCAGTCCCAAACAACATACCTCTTGTGGGGATAAAAGGGATAGGTTGATCCAAAGGCTGCATTGTCCCTCTTGCGACGGAGAGAGGGTTTGGCCTCTCGATCACTCGAATACTTACCTTGGCCCCCATTGCAGCAAATAGTAGCCCAGATTATTTAATTTGACTCCATATCCATGGTGCTACTCGAAGGGACATAGAGGCGGATTAACGAAATGCTTCCCCCCTCCCCCTGCCATGAGGAGGCAACCAAAGTCTCCCTGATGTGGCTTAACTCTTAAGGGGGATTTCAATTCTCTCTAAGCCGACAGCAACTGGTGATACTTTTTTTTTTCCAGTTGCATATCAAAATAAAGCACGGCAACGCAAAATGGAAGAACTAAAGGACTAGGCAGGGTAAAAGCACATCTGAGAGATCGACGATAAAAAATAAGGAGATTGGCTCAAAGCAAAAGTGGAGATTGTCAGGGTAATTGTAAGGGGATTTGTGAGATCCCTAAAATTATTAGTTATTTTATTTATTATTATTGGCTACATTAATTAAATTTATTATTATTATTATTATTAGTTGTAAATTATTTTAAAAGTTGTGCATTTTATTTTATTTTATTTATTTTATTTTGGTATGTTTTCGGGTGGGCTTTAGATTTTGTAGTGTTTTATTTTAATGGGTTAAATAAATTGGGTTATGTATGTGTGTGTGTGTGTTTCTAGTGGGCCGAAGAAGAACCCAGGCCGCGTGAAGTGATGACCTGGCCCGTGTAGCTTGAAGCCCAGCCTGTGCGGAATACAAACTAGCCCCCTTCTTCTAGTTGAACGGCGCTGTTTTGGATAGGAACCTAGGGTTCCATCACTTTCTCCTGCGCCGCTCGACTTCTTCTTCCTCTTTCTTCTTCGTTCTTCTTCTTTTCTTCTTCTGGTTTCATCTTGCTTCCAGCTACCGACGCCGATTTCTTCCTCCAATTAGAGCACGGTAAACACATAAAATTGCTTTCTCTCATCACCGGCCACTTCCTTCTTTTCTCCACCTCCCTCTTCCACCTCAAGTTTTCATGTTGTCTCTCTGTCGTTCAGAAATGGACTCCAAAGCGCACTGTTAAGCTGCCGCCCCTCACGGTGCCACCACCATCTTCCACCTCCAGCTTCCTCGTCGTGTCCGTGTTGTTCAGATAGGCCTCATTTAGCTGCTGTCAACCCACCACTGCCACACCTCTCATTCACTGCATGTGAGCCGATGTTTATCTGCAAGATCCGAACCACCATACTCAGTCTATAAATAGGACTAATTTATTCAATTTCTGGACGAATTCGACTACTTAAATCATCTCAAATTTAGGTGTTTAGATTATAGTTTTGTGAATTTTGTTGGTAAAATTCGGAAGTTAGAAGTAGTATTCTGTGCTTGGTTTTGTCCATAGAAGCCGTGAACTTCATTCGGTTCTTGGGAATTTGTTGGTGTTTGCCGAGAGTGTATATTCATCCTCGTGATCTTCCAGAATTTTTCCCGTCTTCGATTGTGAATAATTTTTCAAAGTGTAATCCATGTGATTTAAATAACGGTATTAGAATTTAATTGTATTTTGTTGAAGTGTTGAAAATTTTAATTGTATTTGTTGAAGTGTTGGGAATAAATTGTAGTTGATGTTGGATTTGGGCCGGATTAGAGGATGAGATTACGCGTGTAGTGGTTGTGAAACTGTGAATTTGTAATTATTGTGCTATTAAATAAATGAATAAATTACTATGTCATCCAATAATTATTATCATTCATATTTATCGTTTTTAAATTAAATGCGCTATGAAGTCACGTTGTCTGTTTAGAAATTGAGATTTATGGTATTAATTGTGTGGGTGCATGTATATCACGACCCCAAGCCGAGATGTGGCATTATCTCGGTGGAGCTCCTCTAGTCACTTGGGAGCGTAACAGACTGACGTGACGTCCTCTGAGTTGTTGCAGGGCGACGACGGGAACGGACGAGATGGTAACGCTCTCGTACCGATTCCGTGGCCTTTCGCTAGTGGGGTTAGAGAATGGTTGGCCATGTACGCGCTGGGCGCAGAACTAGGCATCGCTCGTTACGAAGTCTCATGCACGGACGTTACCCGTGGTGTGACGATGAGAGCCAGGGTGTGCATATGATCCATAGGGGAGGCCATAGTGCACGCATATTATAATAATGAATATATATACGGGCCAAATGAGATTTTGGCGTGAGTTATTAAATGTGACATTTTTGGAAAATATGTGGAAATTGATTCTTTGACTGTACTTGGTTGTGTTGGTTATATTAATGTAATTTAAATCTCTTGGATGTTATTTTGGTTAAATACTTGCTGAGATGTCATAATCTCATGTGGTGTTTTTACCTTGCGGTTCCGTCTTATGGTGCCATAGATTTTGACGCAGAGATTGGGTATGAGCCTAAAGGACCGGCTCCGTCGGATGCATGATTTGCCGTTATGTTGTTCGGCGTTATGGGATTTGTTTCTCATTATGTTATTTGTTTTCTTTAAATTATCTGTCAGATGACTGTAAATCCTTGAAATGAATATTTTATCTTTCTGGTATTTAATAAAGAATGACCTTTTATTTCCGCTGTGAATGTTATATTGTACACTTATTGCATATTATAGACACTTTGAGCACTTGTTGTTGGGGTGCGTGATCCATGTGGTCAACATTCTGGTGTCACGAACTCCACTAAAATAACACGTGGGGGTCGAGGGCGCCACGGGATTTCTCTAAAGGCACTAGGCACTCGCCTGAGAGTAATGTGCTTCGTCCCAATACCAGGCCCCAGGGCCCAAACTTGCCTACGAAGGAACTCGCCTACAAAGAAAAGCAAACAATGATGGTTGATGGGACGGATAGGTCTGACCCTGCTTTGGCGCATCTCGCTCATGGGGACTTGTATAGGGTGAAACGGGAAAGACGAAGAACCTTTGATCTTCTGATAAGGAAAATTCGACGAACAACCAACAGAGCTTGCAAAATAAAGCGATCAGGAAGACACGCCGAATTAATGGCACCACTACCCAAGCAACATGTCACATTAATGACGTCGTCGCAGAGGCACGCCGCATTAAAAGACCCTGACAAAAGGAACAGTCATGAGGATGTAGGTCCCATGAGGGTAGGCACGATATGCCCCCTCCCTCCAAACTCTCGGTATAAATAGCAATCCATAGATACGAGAAAAGCTCTCAAGACTCTCATTGTTTATAAACTTTCAAAATACTCTACTGACTTTGGCATCGGAAACTCTCTAGCCCTAAGGCTGCCCTCTCCCAGCCTCTTTCTTCTTCACTTTTGCAGGTCCAGTTTTGAAGACCCAAGTTGCTGGAACTTGATCCAAAGGCGTACGAAACACGACGTTAACCTACAAAATAGAGTGGGGATACCAAATACCTTTGCTCACATGAAGTAGGGTTTGAAAAATGAAAAATCAACATTTTAATTTGAACACAATAAAATCAGCTCTCATTGAACTATATTATTAATTATCTCTAAATACTTATCTATGTAGTTTTTGGTGAAATCACCATTCGTCTAAAAAATTTAAGCTAACTGGAAGATGTGAATTTTATTATTTTTATTTATGTCTACATTCCAGCCCCTCACGTATGAGACACTCTCAATCCCTTTATAAGTGACCCAATATGTAAAACATTTAATTAATCTGGTGAAACTCATAATCTCTACTCCGATATTACGTTAAATTATCACTTATTTTAAAAAGTTAAATTAACAAAAAGATTCAGGTTTTATTATTTATATTGAGAGTTATTCTATTTTCAAACATCCTGTACGTAGAGTACACCATAATTTATATAATTTAAATTATAATATTTAATTCATAAGATTTAAATTTTAAATTTTATCGTTTAAATTAAATTATTTATATAGCAATTTCCTTACTTATCGGCTTCAAAATTGAATCTCTCTGTATCTTAACATTTATAACGGCACTTTAATTTGTTGGCCAAAGAAAAATACGGTAAGTTTTCCGTAATTGTTGGTGCCTTGGAAGGTACGTAGTTGAACAAGTAGGTGCTGAAGATGATAGTTTAGCTGTAAACAATAAATAAGATTTTTAGACTTTTGCGTGCAAAGTATGCTACGTACAAAAGTTAATGCAAATTAAACGCGCGCCATGATCTTCTCCGCCGTGAATGCATCTATCTAGCTATTACTCTTATACGCGGCGTAGTTATTGTTGTGCAAAGTACGAAAATACTGCTAGCATTTATGGAGCCTTTTGTTTGTTGGTTGTTACCTGTTTGTTGTAATAAAGTTCATATATATATATATATATATATATATAGCCGCGAGTCTTGCGTTGATAAGGCTATCAGCACTGCTCATGACATTGTTCCCATCTCTTCTGCTCGGCGCTTCTTCATCGGAAAGGTAAGACTCACCAAGTATATCTATATATCTGTGATAACTATCTCATGTCTCTCTCACCAAGTATATCTTTATATCTGTGAGCCTTAACAGTGACTCGTAAAGCTCCAAGAAGTAGAGAGAGAGAGAGAGAGAGTTTAGAGAGAGAATAGAGAAGAGAGAGTTAGAGAGAATATTGATTGAATTCTTCACACCTATCATTACCTTCCATTCTGTTTTTATAGTTGATCAATTAACCCATACGGCACCGTTTCATGCTTCCCCTTTAGACTGCCGTTATTCACTAAACTAAACGACGTCGTTCTATTTAATAGAAACTGAACTCAAAACGACATTACACATACGCACACGACCTGCCGTCTTCATCTAGGAAAGCACAGTGATGGATGTTGAAGGAAAAGCTTTGAAAGCAGGTGGATCGAGTTGAGTCCAAGTCCGTCTTCATCTAGGAAGCGCCGAAAGACTGGTTGTTTAGCGGTAATCGGCACCACAATCGGCATCGTGATATTGATTTGTAAGTGTCCCACACACCCATACTGTTGTATTAAATGATTGTAAATTATTTGTTAATCATTTGATGTGACATCAAGTGATATTGAGAGAAATGATAAAAAAAATGACGATGATGAAGATAATGTTTTATTATAGGATATGGGGTTTTGCTATTCATCCTTCTTATACTTTACATTCTATATTTTTTAATATTTTTTTAAATTTATTATTTTTAAACTATTTATAATTTTTTATTTACTATTCATATAAAAATATATTTGATAAAAAAAAAAAAAAGTGGAGTGTGGAGTGTGATGTGAATAGTGGAGGTTGAATAGATTTTTTCTAGCACATGATGCTAGCTACTACCATGCCAGTACCACTATTTTTTTAGAGTTTTGCTACACAATTTTTACCACACTCTACACTCCACATTTTTTTATATTTTTAAAATTTTTAATATTTTTAATATTTTTAAATTTTTTTTTGAATTTATTCTTTTTAAAATATTTCAAATTTTTTATTTACTATTCATATAAAAAATATTTGATAAAATAAAAAAATTAAAAAAAAAAAGAATATAAAATGTGGGTGAATAATAAGAAATTACGAAATTTTTTTGTTTTTTTATGACACCAGCCACCAATTGTTTTTCTGATTAATTAAATAATTAATTATTTAATATGCCAGTACTAATCCTAAATCACGGGCTTGGGTCCTTAGGATGTTAGTACGTGAAATCATTCATGTCTCGTGAACCAAAACTGAAATGGGAGTTGCGGATGCATGTACGCAGCACTTTGAACTAAACCCACAAAGCATAAATTAATATTGGGCAATTAAAACAAATAAGAATCTGAGATCCATTTTTCACGTGGGCTGGAGTGCGTACATCATGGATCCTTCAAAGGGCCCATTGGGGGTCTAGACAACTTCTTCTCACATGCCACTCATAAAAACATGTCCTTAATCGGTTATAATATCACTCGAAGTTGAAGGAAGAAATCTGAAATCTTGACAATTAAGTGAGAGTTTGTGAAGGGGGCATTTAATGCAAGTCAAGTCATCACCTATTTTGGTTAGAAATTGCGTGCAATTATAATTTAGAAGGTGACGCTTTGTTTTCGCGAGTTGTGTCAAGTCATGAATATTAGATTATATGAGTCAATCTGAATCTAATTGATTTAATTAACAGTGATATGACACAATTTGTTTAGCCTGTTTAATAATTAATTTTTATTGAGTTAATCTGGATATGACCCATTTAACCTGCTTCATATAAATGGGTTAAGCCGACTTGTATATTTATTTTTTAGTATAATTAATATAATTTCATATATAATACAGTAATAACTATATAAATAATTTACAATTACGACTGTGTTCATGATAAAACATTTTATTATCAACATCCAAACCAATAATATATAAGAAAAGTAATATTTTCATAAAATAAAATGATATATTAACAAAAAATGTAATAGTTTGATATATAATGTAGTCAAATACTAATATTCCCATTAATAAAAAAAGACACATAAGACTAAATATTTATAAAATTTAAAAATAGAATTTATTTGTATTATACGGGTTGATTGCCAGTTTCATGAATTTAACCTGTAATTAATCTGTTTATTAATCATATCTTATTGAGTCAATCTGCTTAGATCTAAATCCATTTATATCAAATACAAACTTATTTATTTCTTGTGATTGATGAACATTCTCTTTTCTAATTCTATGTTTTGCTTGCCTCATTTATGATTATGTTGTCCTTGTCACCCTCGCATCGTTTTCTTTCCACTTTGCTCCCCTTACTCATCTTGTCAAGTTTTCTGACTTTGGTGGGCTCAACTCAATTCTCAAAAACATCAATGTTGACGTTGCGCGAAAATCTATTTTTTATTGTGTATCTTACTTTTTTCACGAAATTTGCATATTCTAAATTGGTATAATTTACTGTTATTCAAATAATGTATAGGAACTCATTTTTCAACTTCAAGAATGTTGAGTTTCGATGGATAAAGTCTAAATTCAAATGAAACCCAGACCAAAAGATTGCAAAAGGTTGTAATATTTTTTTCAAGGTCGGAATATTATATACACAGCCTCAGCATGCATATCACATGGACGCACTTTATCCGGATCAGTACTAACCAAATTTAAATGTACCTTATAAGGAGATATTTTTGTTTAGATAGTGAGCTGAAATGAAATGAGATGAGATAAGATAATTTTAGATGAATTGAATAAAATATTATTAGAATATTATTTTTTAATATTATTATTTTTTTGAGATTTAAAAAAGTTAAATTATTTATTATATTTTATATGAAAATCTGAAAAAGTTGTAATGATGAAATATAATAAAATGAGATAGGTTGAGAATGTTTCTGTTTCCAAACGGAGCTATGTCATATTCATTGTCCAAATGGAAAGGGCATTATAGTAATTTGATCACCCCCCAAGTTTTCTATATATACGGTCCTACGGACCATTATGTTCACCCAACTGATCATATACCAGCTAGCTACCTTCTACATACATATATAATCTTTTACTTGAACAAGGTAAATGATTTGCAATATCTTTGACTAATTGCATACATACATACATATTTATATATATATGGAGACCCCATTAATGCAGTTTCAAGGTAGCTAGCTAGTCTTGAAGTTATAGGTAAATGATTTTCATCTTAATCATGATGATCATTTTGCTATTTCTTCATTAAGATTCTGAGTCTCTAGCATTAGCAAATCCTCATTACCATACAATTATATATTCTTATTAATATATAATTATTTCTTATATATCAATATGATTGAACTGATCAGAGAATGTGGAAGCTCAAGGTTTCTGAAAGCAATGACTCATGGCGGCTTAATAGCCTCAACAATCATATTGGAAGGCAGTATTGGGAGTTTGATCCCAATCTTGGAACAGCCGAAGAACGAGCTCAAGTGGAGAAAGCTCGAGATGGCTTTAAGGAGAATCGGTTTCAAGTCAAACAAAGTTCGGATCTCTTGATGAGACTTCAGGTCCAACATTTAAAGCTCTCTCTTTCACTAATTACTTTAATGGTTCTTTTTTGATAATATTTATATATATATATGTATGTATGTATGTATGTATGTATAGTTTGCAAAGGAGAATCCATGCGAGATAAAGCCAGGTGATCAGGTGAAAGTACTGGAAAATGAAGAAGAAATAACAGAGCAAGCAGTGAAAAGAGTGTTGCGAAGGGGGTTGAGATTCTACTCGACTCTGCAGGTTGATGATGGATTCTGGCCTGGTGACTACGGTGGACCCTTGTTTCTCTTGCCTGGCTTGGTACGTAATATTAATTATAAGCTCTATATCTCTTCAGATAAAAAAAAAATAAAAAAAAATAAAATTATAAGCTCTATATATTCACTTGCATGCCCTTTCTTCTATCTTTTTTCCTTTTTCTTTTCTAAAAAATATTATGTTAATTACATGAGGGAAGTCTACATATTATCAAGAGCATATCTCGTTGTGTAGTCAATAATATATATATATATATATATATATATATATATATATATATATATATCCGAACCTTAATCTCTGATTTTATTTAAGGGATGAGTAATGATTCGTATAAATTTCAAATATAAAAGTTTTGTGCAAATCTTTTATAAAAAAGTGGGATATAGTGTAATTTTTTTAAAAAAAAAATCTATTTTTCTAGTAGGACCCATTTTTTGGATAAAGGAAGGTTTATACACCAAGGCCGGTACCAAATATTATTAAAAAAAAAAACAGATCATTTCATACAGCCCCCACGGCTAGCTATTTCTCTTAGTTACTCTTCTTTTTCTTTTATATATATATATTTTTTTTTAAATTATGATTTCTCTCAGGAATTATATTATGTACTAATTATTTTCATTGCACTTTCATCGCATTTCCATCCCATTGTGTTGATATGGTAATACTTATTAACCAATAGATCATCAATTTTTATTTTTTTAAATGATAAAATAATAAATTAATGAATTATGCCATATCACTACATGAATGAAATAGAACTAGAATAGATCAGGTGTAATATATAGAATCTCATATGTGTGTGTATATATGTAATATATATATATATATATTAAAGGAAAAGAACATATATAACTATTGTTATTTTCCGTACAGAGAGATGAACATGTACAAAATATATATAAGGGCCCGAAAAATCTCCACTATCTCTTACTATTATACAATCTCCACGTACTACACTTTTTTTAATTTTTATTATTTTTTTATTTTATCAAATATTTATTATATGAATAATGAATAGAAAATTTGAAATAGTTTAAAAAAAATAAACTAAAAAGAAATTTTTTTAAAAAATATTAAAAAATTTAAAAATTTAAAAAAATGTAGAGTGTGGAGTGTGAAAGAGGTTGTGTAGCAAAACTCATAAGGACCTGACAAAGACTTAAATGTAAAGAATATTATAGCCTCTATATATTGATCACATTACAAAGAAGTCAAACCTCTCATTTGAAATTAAGGACCACATTATAAATAATGTTTATCATGATTAAATATTAGGGGGAAACAATTTGCAAATGCATATAGATATATATAAATATATATATCCTTTTCAATTGATGGACGTCCCTCATAATTCACAATTCTCAAAATATATACAAATACTCACTAGCATAATGTCTTAAGATTTCATCTATTTGCAAGTCGTTACGTAAAATATACCATCCACAATATCAATTATATATATATATATATATATATATATATTTTAAAATTTATTTTTTAAATTAAATTATGTCGTATAAATGCTTTGCTATGTGTGTTATATATACATACCAGCTTATAAATAGAATTTTTCATATTTTAAATATATATCATATATAGTTTTATAATTAAGTAACGATCATTTTATCGAATTATGTAGACAAATTAAGTGACTAATTAGTTTTAATTCAGCACTTCGAATAAACCAAGCTTTAATTATTTTAAAGAAACATGATGATCAGGTCATGTAGCTCGATGATCTTAAGTTTTATGAGAAATTAACAATTGCGTAATTCCTTTTCATTCACTATGGTCCCCCCAATTAAAGCAGTACCCATGCAGTAAGTAGTGCATGGTAGCTAGCTAGCTAGCTAGCATATGGATCAATTTAATGTCATAATCATAATTAATTAGCCATTTTTATATAGTAAATGTGTACTATATATTATTATCCTCCAAAACTCTAAAAATGCCCAATGAAATTCATGTAGAAAGCAACGTTTCATTAAAATGGGGGAATTTGCAGCTCCCACATTATTGGTGGTCCATGCATGCTAGCTAGCTACTGACCAATATTCTACTATTTTTTACTCAAATTTCAGTTTCATCCGGGTGCATGATGCATGATCATGATCTGCATATATAATATTCCATGCAGTAGCTCATGATTAGGGCATGCAGCTAGCAACGATCGAATAACATCGAATAATATTGTAAAATCTCATTCATGGGCTGTGTGATCTTTATATAGACGTTGCTTAATTATTAACATAAAAAAACATCGAATAAAATATAAAAACTATATATATATTAATACACTCAGGTGGAGCTCGATCGTGTCCCGATGGATATATATATATATATATATATATATATATATATATATATATATATATATATATTGATATGTTCCTGCATGTACGAGTCATTACCACGTTATATATTATCAAGATCATTTTCTTGGAGCCATTATATATATTAGCAGTATTAATTTACATTAATGCCAGCTATTTTTCTTGGCAGTTCTCTCAAATCAATCGTTATATATATATATATATATATATATATATATATAGCCATTATATATTAGTGAGAATATATATATATATATATATATATATATATATATATATATATAGCTATAGCTAGCTATATATAGCCACCTATATATGTTATTATCTTAATTAATTAGTTTAGATTAATTAATGCCAAATATTACCATGTGATCATCAGTATTACTTTACTCTTGTTTTTATTGTTTTTCTTCTTTCAATTATTTAATTAATTAAACAGTGCGTAGCACCATACATATTAATAAATGAGTAATTAAATGGTCCAAAATCATGACCATCAATTACGTGCATGACTTCGATCAATGACATCATGACTCCTTTTTTAATTAATTTCAACAAAATTTAACACGTGAAATTAAAAATAATTAAGAATATTTATTGATATCACTTAATGATGATGTCGCAAAAAGCAAAAGTATATATATTTAATTATATAATGGAGATTAGACAAGTTTGGTGGCCGGGAAAATTCCTTGCATGCACGAGGGTGGTCCTCGTTCGTGGATATATATATATATATATATATATATATATATATATATATATATATATGTTTATATATATATATAGATTAGTATTGGTATTTTTATGCAATAAAATCCAATAAATCATATGTCATAGGTGATCGGATTATCAGTGACCGGGGCCCTCGATACAATCTTCCCTCGTGAGCATCGACTCGAGATATGCCGATATATGTATAACCATCAGGTATTATGTGTCTCTTTTCCCAATTACTCTTGATCTTCTTTTGGTAGCATTTGCATCCTTTGTTTAATCTTAATTTTCCAATGCAATATATAAACCCAAAAAGAAAATGAAAAGGAAAAGGAAAATGCTATGTACGTAATATATTTATCATCAATATTTCATGCACTGAGCAACTTACTTATCCTAATATAATAAGGTGTTATTATCCATCATCGTTTGAATTTTATTTTAAAATAAATAAGCGATGATTAAGTAAATTCACTACAAAAAAATTGTTTAGTTGTGGTCAATTATTTCTTACGAAAATATTTATTTCTTACTAAATGAGTCTACTTTGATCGTAAATAATTATTCTCATCGCATATAATTTGTCATAAATAGTCATTTTTTCCTGTAGTGAAATTTTGTATACATAACCCTGAGATTGCTTGGAATTTAATGGCTTGCAGAATAGAGATGGAGGTTGGGGACTACATATAGAAGGGTCAAGCACAATGTTCTGTACATCTCTCACCTATGTTGCCCTAAGATTGCTTGGAGAAGCAATGGACGGTAGGGATGGTGCCATGGAAAAAGCAAGAGAATGGATTCTTGATCGTGGTGGTGTCACCTACATTCCATCTTGGGGAAAGATGTGGCTTTCAGCTGAGTATATATATTCATGATCTTCATGGCCATATATCTTCACATATTATAAATATATATAAAATAATCATTTATATACATATAATTACCCCTTTTATCGCATATATTTGTACGCATGCAGAAAATAAATTATATATATATGTTATATTTGACATTATTGTAAGCATTGTAAAGATAATTGTCTTTGTTGATTATTTTTCTTTTTTCTTTTTTAATTAGTTGAGAATTATATATATATATTATATATATATATATACATTTAATTAGTTGATTTGTGGTCCTAAAAAATTGTACGTGTCTAGCTAGCTACATATTATATACTGATACGAAATGTTCATAATCATGATTACATAAGTGATGATATCACTTAAATTATCATCACTATTGTTGGTTTCATTATAATTAAGATGGATTATATATATATTAATCATAATAATTACAATAATTATTAAAAAAAAAATGTTGTAGGTACTTGGAGTATATGAATGGAGTGGCAACAATCCCCTTCCCCCGGAAATGTGGCTTCTTCCTTACTTCCTTCCCATGCATCCAGGTTTTTTAAATTTACTCTTTCTCCTTTTCTTCATGCTTTTTCCTTAATTATTTTGTAAGTATACATTCTTAATGGTCATTATTTTGTATTTAAAAAATAGAATAATGCTAGATATAATTATGAGATTTGCATATAGATTCTAAACTCGCTCATATACTTTTATCAAAGAAAGTATGCTGGACTTGTACATTCTTCTAGTATCGTATAAATAATTTCTCTTAAAAATATATATAATTATAAGCAATTTAATTATATAGCATATACTATATATTTAAATTTAAATGAAGGATTTAAAAAAATTATTAAACCCTCCAAAGAAGATATTTAAAAAAAAAAATAAAAGAAAAGGAGTGGGAAAAAAGAGGATAAACTAACGTGTAGTCGCAATGTATGTAGGACGAATGTGGTGTCACTGTCGGATGGTGTATCTGCCAATGTGTTATTTATACGGGAGAAGACATGTGGGTCCCATCAATACCCTTATTCTCTCTCTCAGGAAAGAGCTCTATACCCTTCCATATCATCAAATTAATTGGGACCAGGCCAGAAATCTGTGCGCTAAGGTACGAATATATCAAGCAATCTTAGATACACCATGTATGTTTTTTGAAAAATAGCAAGTTTATTATTAAATAATTAATTTTTCTTTTTATGTAAATCTCATATTTATTTATTTTTTTAAAAGAAATATATGATGTTTGCACATTTTATGATTATAAATATAATTTCTCTTTATAATAGAAGTAGATTTTTAAGTTAGAAATTAAATAGCATGTGCTAAGATTTTTTTTTTTCCCATTTTGAAGAAAATTTCTTTATTCTTGTTTTGAAGTATTTATATTCTTAGGAAAATAGATGATTTTTTGGGTATTTGGAAATCACTTTCCAATGATCCCTGATTGAATCTTTTGTTAGGTATTATTAAGAAAAGAAATAATAAGGCATGAATGATTATATATAGAGACACAATCTTTTTTACATGATTTCCTTCTTTTAAAATTATATATATTTTAAATGATAAAAAAGTTATAATAATGTCGTGTCTTAATAATTTTCTACGAGGTATTGTGGTGCTCTTATATATTTTAGCCAAAAAAAAAAATGTTTACAAATGAAAAGTATCAATTATCCTTACTAATTAAACACACAAAAAACTTAGAAAAGAGAATGATCATCTTGTTGTGTATAATAGAGAAAAATAATTCTATTTAGCATTCTACACACTACACATCACACATATTTTAATTTTCTTTTATTTTTTTCATAATAAGTATGTGGTGTATGAATGATAAGTAAAATAACTCAATTGGTTTAGCATAAATAAAATAAAAATAAAAAATAAAATAAAATATATATGTGTGTGATGTGAGATGCTGAGTAGTATAACCCAATAGAAAAATATTCTCTCTTTCATCATGTATGCACATTTTCTTGGAAAGTCTTTGTTTCACCAAAAATTGAAAAACCGATTGAGGGATCGAGAGAATAAATAGGTTCAAATTTTTTAATAGAAATTTGAAAAAATTAATCATGGTTTCTTAATGAAAGAAGCAAATCGTTAGGTTATACAAGATCTTCAATTTATTCAACGTACCTCCCATAATATATTATCTTAGCATGAATATCATCCCGATCTTATGAATATATGAACTAAAAAAAGCTCTTATAATCAATAATATTCGGTATATATATATATATATATATATATATATATATATATTTATATATAATATAAAATATTTAAAAATGATCTAAGAATATTAAAGCTTTATGATTGGCTGACTTGATATCAAGCATGCACAGCTGCATGCATCAATCAGATGGGCATACTTAGTTATATATGACTATTATTTAAATGATCCTTCACACCCGACATTATGATCAGCATGTATATATATATACACACACAAGGAAAGTATATATGGTCAAGGTAGTCCTGATAATATTAATTAATAATTAAAATTGTTGTTTTCTTTCCATTCTAATTTTATAAACCATAAAGAATTATCATGATTGACCATAAAATAAAAGGAGATTTTCTATGATCTACATGATCTTTTAAAATAATTTTGTACTTAGTGCTTAGTGCTTGGTGGTTCAGGTTGTGATTGTGGATTCTCAACCCCACAACACAATTTCCCTCCAAGGAAATGTGTAAGGAATAAGAATAATAAAAAAATTAATTTGAGAAATAAAAAAATATTATGAAATGTGTCGATTTGAGTGGTAGCGCGTCGGGCAGAGCCCGATAGCAATCGTATTTTTACATTGAGATAAACTCCTCGTCTTCTCTCAATGATGTCTTGGTTAATTAGATCTTTTCCTTGACATGAATTGTATGGAAAACCTAGTCATTTCATTGTTGATACAGCTTAAAATGGTTTTTGCAGGAGGATCGGTATAGTCCACATTCCCTGATACAAGACATGCTGTGGAATAGTCTTCACAAGGTTGGGGAACCTCTTCTTAGGCAATGGCCTTTCTCAAAGCTAAGACAAAAGGCTCTTGAAACTGTGATGCAACACATCCACTATGAGGATGAAAACACTCGCTACGTCTGTCTTGGTCCTGTTAACAAGGTATATATATATATACACACACCACACTTCTTTCTTTCTTTTTTTTTTTTTTTGAAGAAAATAAAAGTAAAATATCATTGGGAAAACATATATACCAAATAGACAACCATTAAGATGTACCACATCAATATTTTATAATATTATAAAACTATATTATTACAATATTTTAACTTTATATTATTTTTTATTCAACTTTTTCTTTCTCTTTTTCCAAAATCCAAACAATATTTAACTCAAACCATCTCACTACTATTCACAAATTATCTTACTACTATTTACAAAATTTTTATCTCATCTCACTTTCTAAACAAGTCCTAAGGCTCATAGCCTTGGCAAATCACATGAAAGTAAAAAGAAAGTATGCAATGATCAGTTGTTTAAAAAACTTAAATTTCTGGGAAGAGCTTAGATTTTATTGTTTATATTATATTCTTAACATTCTACTTTTTTCTGTGTGATTATACTCTCATTCACTGTTATAATTTCAAGGTTCAAACTCAGAATCTATATCCTATATTATAAAAAATCTCTAATTATTTCAAAAGCTTAATAAACTTGGGCCTCGTAAGTAGGTTTGAATTAGGAATTGTGTTAGGATTAGACTTGCCATCTGTGGTGGGTTAGTACTCGAGACCAAGTGCACCAATCGGCCCACTCTTATCTCTAATGAACCATTCGTTGCGGTACTACTACAGTACTCAATTATCCATATGGTTTTGGATGCTCGAGCACAAACGGTTTGCCCGAAACTTTCTTTTGTAAAAAAGGTTTACTTACACATAAATTTAAAGTTACTGCTACAGGCTTCAATCACTCATTTTTCTCCTTCTCTGTCTCTCTTCGTCTATATACAATCGTATAGTGCACAAGCATTATATAATTGTTTTGAAAAAAAAGTGGAGTCTATTGTTAAAAAATTAACTTTTTTTTTTCTTATGGGTCTCATATTTACTAACTTTTTTTTAAGAGATTGCGTGATACTTGCACACTTTACGACTGTAAATATCATTTCTCTTAATTATATTGAAATATGAGTTTAAGCATATATGTTTTTTGAAGCAAAACATACACATACATGGACACAGGTACTGAACATGGTCTGTTGTTGGGTGGAGGATCCAAATTCAGAGGCTTATAAGTGTCACCTTTCCAGAATCAAAGATTATCTATGGGTGGCTGAAGATGGGATGAAAATGCAGGTCCCGATTCAATAGTTTTCTCCTTATGTAAACTACAAGCTTTTCTCCATTTCTCTATTTTAGCACCAGAAATCTAGGTGAAGTTGGTTATAATTTGAAGTGTTCAACTATATATGGTTGAGAATGTACATAAATATACGCATGCATGCATGTTATGTGTGTGTACATATTGCTTTAGTCGTTTCACTTTACATGACATCAGTACTGTTAATGTTTCAATGACAGGGATACAATGGTTCACAATTATGGGATGTTGCTTTTGCTGTCCAAGCAATCTTGTCTACCAAACTCGTAGATGAATATGGTTCAATGTTGAGAAAGGCACACGATTTTATAAAAAATACACAAGTAATCACCAAAAATTATATTTATTTCTGTTGTTAGTATTATTTCTTAAAAAAAATTAAGCCTTTGGCTTCAAATTTAAGTAATTATCAAACTTCAATTGGGTTCTGATCATATATATATGAAGGTTAAGATAGAGAACCCTGGTGATCTTAATTACTGGTATCGCCACATTACAAAAGGTGGATGGCCTTTCTCGACTCCTGACAATGGCTGGATTGTATCAGACTGTACATCAGAAGGTTTGAAGGTAAATTACCTTAGAACAAAAACTCCCTAGCTACAAATAACATTAGCTTAAAAAATTATAACTCAACGGTGTGAAATCACCACGTGTCCAAGCTGATGAGAAGATGTAGATTTAATAATTTATATTGTTTTAACACACCCCCTCATGTCTGGGCCAAACTCTCGCTCAATGAGTGTATGTGCTCGAAATGTGGAATAGTTAATTAAATGAGATAAAATGTAAAGTATTTAAGATTCGAACTCATGATCTCTGTTATGATATTAAATAAAATTAGTACTTGTCCCAAAAGTTTAAATAGATGAGAAGAGATAGATTTAATAATTTATATTGTTTTAACAAGCAGTAAAACTATATCCTAATTAAGCCCTTGTTTACCCCCATGTTATGATCTTCGAATTAGTTATCTAAATGATATGATTCAATACTTCACTTTAAATGTAAGTACTTAAATATTTTTCATGAGATATTAAAAACCATTAATTCGCAGGCAGCACTCTTGTTATCAAGAATGCCATCTGATATTGTTGGAGAAACTATAGCAACAGATCAACTATATGACGCTGTCAATGCCATTTTATCACTACAGGTATATATACAATATTACAGTTTGAAATCTATTGTATTTACTTAATCTAAAATATTATAGAATTTAATTAATTTGAATTATTTTCTCCTCCGATCCATGAAAATGCAGAACAAAGAGGGTGGCTTTGCTTCATACGAGCTCACTAGATCTTCTGCATGGTTGGAGGTAACATGATCGCATGCATTGATCTCTAACGTCGTCGTCAAATTAATTTAGTTAATTTGTAGGGCTGAAACTTCTACAAAGCATTAACACATGATCGTGATTCATCTTTTATGTACAGATGATCAACCCAGAGGAAATGTTTGGAGATATAATTATTGACTATCAGTAAGATCGATCTCTAGCAACTACGAAATATTGTCACGACTTTATGAAAGTTGATCATATTATGGGTAGTTATTTAACTAACAAAGTGGTAGTTATTAATGAAGGTACGTGGAATGCACTTCAGCAGCGATTCAGGGGCTTAAATCATTCATGAAAATGTATGGTGAACATCGGAGGGAAGAGATAGAAGCGTGCATCTCAAGGGCAACTAGTTTCATTGAGAGCATTCAACAATCTGATGGCTCTTGGTTTGTTAATTTTTCTCCTCATCATGGGATACTTAGAAATTAGACAACATAAATTAAAGAGTGTGTGCATATATATCTTGTACTTAATTAACTACAAGAAATTTGACACTTTAGAGACACGTACAAGATATTTGGTTTAGTGTGGTTTTGGGGACGGGTTTTAATTAACATCTGTCCCCAATTTTATGACAAAGTTAGACGTTGTTCCTGATAATTCTGATAAAAATACAAGGTAAGAAGAGTTGACGTCACGACGGATAGTTTTTGGAAATAATAATGACCTTTTTACAACTCTTCGCATTAACCTAGCTTCCTATATATATTCTTTCTTTATTAGCTCTTCTTCAACATGATGAACTCATACACCCATCTTTAGAACACTTCATTCAGTATATATATGCCCATTAATTTACTGATCTTGATCTAGGACAATTTCTGGTGCTGTTGTTGGTAATAGATCATGTTGAGGTGAGTCTAGCTTTACCATATACTTAGCATATTCTTTGAAAATTTACAGGTACGGATCTTGGGGAGTTTGCTACACGTATGGAACATGGTTTGGGATAAAGGGACTGGTGGCTAGTGGTAAAACATACTCTAATAGCTACAGCATTAGAAAAGCATGTGATTTTTTACTCTCCAAACAGCTTGAAGACTCAGGTGGATGGGGAGAGAGCTACCTTTCAAGCTATGATAAGGTAACATGAACCCTTAAACATGAATAATATTTAATTAAGTTGTTCAATTATATGTTAAGAAATCATCTAAATTAAACATCTCTCAATGTCATACAACTTTGGACCAATTTAATGATTGTATATAAACCATAATAACTTTAATTAGAATGTTATTTATGATAGGAATTTACGACATGATCATTCATTGCACTAGAGCAAAAACACTTAATATGTGGTGGTCTTTTAAAAAGTTAAAACTTTACAAAACCAAGATCCAAATCGAGTAGTCATTCCAAGTTCTTGATATATATAAATATATATATAGATATATATATATATATATAGATATATATATAGATATATATATATAGATATATATATATATATAGATATATATATATATATAGATATATATATATATATATATAGATATATATATATATAGAATAATTAATGCTAATATGTCCTCTCATTTTGTCCCCTCATTTTGACAGTTCATGTATTTAATTTTTTTTAATATTTTTGTACTTACTAAGTAAGAAAGTGACTATTAGTGTATTATTTTTTTTTAATTTTTTAAAACTGTTTAAAGATGTTAAAAAAATGTGAAAAGGAAAAATAAAAACAATAAAAAAGTTGAGTTTTGCCTAGGTAGTATGCCTAACGGTCATTGCTGGGTGGTAGCCGAGCATTACTCATATATATATATATATATGTGTGTGTATGCATATATGTTTTGTGAGCAAATGATCATCTTACACACGTTCGTGTGAATAGGTATACAAAAATCTGGAGGGGAACAAAGCACACATAGTAAATACTGGATGGGCTATGTTAGCTCTTATTGAGACTGGCCAGGTAATAAGATCGATCCACGTACATTAATAATACTCACGTGATCTTATATTTCTGCTAATTTACATAATCCTGCACGAACAATCTTGTTCTTTTTTACGTACGAATCTAATTAAAAATATTAGGCTGAGCGAGATCCGATGCCCTTGCATCGAGCGGCAAAGGTGCTGATTAATTCACAGATGGAAAATGGAGATTTCCCTCAACAGGTAAATTTATACAAAATAAAAAGTTGGGAATATATATATTTTTTTGTAATTTTAAGAAACCAAATGCTATTTCTTTTAATAAATTATTATAAAAAATATTATATACTACTCATTCGTCACACTTCAATCGTTCTCATTGCATTGATGTGGCATAATCCATAACTTTCGGGTTTATTCTTATTTTTTCATGAAAAAAAATTAAGTGACTAATAAACATGTCACATCAATCCAGTGGATAATTATAATGAGTGTCGTATATAGTATAATTATTAAATTATTTTACACAAATAATTTAAAAGGTAGTGAGTTGGGTGAAATGTTTATTTATTTGCTTTATGAATGTATAGGAAATAATGGGAGTTTTCAACAAGAGCTGTATGATCAGTTATTCAGCGTACAGAAACATCTTTCCCATATGGGCACTAGGAGAGTACCGCAATCGTGTGTTGCTGACAGCTTCCAGAAATGGGCCATGAAGCCATAAATCAAAGCCGAGGAAGAAGGAACAGTACTGCAAATGTGTGTAAAATGTCCTTTTAAATAACTCAAGGGAAAATTATTGTTCAGGTTCGAGGAGTTTGTACTTTTTTAGAACTAGTAGTTCTGGTTTAAATATGAAGATTTGTTTTCGCTTAATTTATTTATAAAAACATTTGATTAATACTATCCTGCTCCATAATTTATATTATTCATTTTGACATTGATTATATATTCATAATAAAATAGCACATAAGAATATAAAAAATGAAAGACTATAACCTTATATTTCATCTAACCTTTTATATTTGTGCTTTTTAATTTTTTTTAGTAAATCATGTGAAACTACATTATTATACCACGTTAAAACGAGTGATATAAATTAGATGTGATATTAGTATCACTCATATATTTTTATAAATAAAGTAAGGGAAAATGTTATTAAGATTCTTGGAGTTTGTACCTTTTTTTTAAAACTAGTAGTTCTGGTTTATACATGAAGGTTAGAACAAGTAGTTATGGTTATGGTGAAGTTTTAGAGCTGGGTTGGTTATAATAGAGGTGGGCAGTGGGGCCCCACACCCCGCAGGGCAAGACACCTGCTTGCTACAGTGTATGGATCATGGTTGCATTTTGGTGGCTCCTCAGCCTGTTGCAGTGTTGCCCACCTTTCTTTCTTCAGAGTATGGATCATGGTTGCATCTTTTGCACGCCTCTTAGCAACCATTTTCTAGGGACTTGGTGTGTTTGCAGCCCTTCGACTTGTCCTGGTGGTGCCCACCCTCCTTTTCTCAGGGAAGTGGCCATAGCTTCCTCTATATGCATCCTGGTAGCCGTGTACTAGTGATGGTCTAAGGCAACCGATAGGTTTGCGTACGTCATCCTTAGTCACTCCTGTTAGTGTCCCATCATTTTTCGTGCCGTTTTCCTGGGACCTATGTTCCCACTTGCTCGTAACACTTTTGGGCTGGGCCGAAAGGGTCCCTCACTTGCGGGATGGGCCTCCCTCATCCCATTGTCTTCGGTTTGCTTGACCAATGGTCCTTTCACGACTCTTGAGGTTTTGGGCCTTTTGGCTGGGCCTAAGCTCTTGAACTTAATAGCCTACGAAATGTGTTTGGACTCCGGAAACGACTTCGACATCACCTCTTACATATCCTTCCTCCTCATTGATGAAGCCAACGACGTCAAAGAATAAGGAAAGCACACGTTCTCTTCAACCTCCTTGGCAGTGAAAAAGAAGTGGCTCAGCTTTTCAACGAGATAGGCACCGACTTGTTGCTTGACCTCGACAAGTATAAGAAAGTAAGGTCTCAGATTTTCTAATACTATGACAAAACTTAGGGTGACATGGGTGGCCGAATTCTTCCACAATCATTTCAGCAACCCTTGGACGCTGCTTGCTTTTCTTGGCACATTATTCGCGCTTACTCTGAGTGCCACTCAGACTTGGTATGTAGTGGATTCTCCCCTCAGCCCCTATGATAAGTTCTGCGAGAAATTCAATCAAACTTACGAAAGGGATGATCGACCGAAGGTACTGATAATTAATTTGTTCGTAGTTTTCTTTTGCATCTATATATCTTCTTATCTAAAGGAGAGGGCTTCTTATGATCTAAAATTCCCATTAGTCTTTATAGAATTGGTACATGTGTTTTACTCCACTTAATGACTATTAATGAAACGATTCGTTTTTAGCCGTGCGCGGAGAGTCCCAGACTGCATACATAATTTAGATCCTAAAGACTTGGAAATCCCAAGTACTACTCCTATATGTTAAGGGACATAAAGGATTAGATCAATAATGCAGTCCATTGATCAGCTGGATTTCATGATCAACAGGTTCTTTAATTCAATGACTACCCCTAGCTCGCCTCGGCCATCTTATTAATAGAATTATTTAAGATTAATGTATAGAAAATTATTAAATGCTCTCAAAGTATAGATGGTGTCGTACTCTATCCATTTTTTCTATGTATATCTATCATCATCTTTGGTGAATGCGTCTTACTTTATCGCGCGTCATTAAATGCTCTCAAAGTATGGCTCGGGTTGACGCTTGAAGAAATTATTGGATTGGTTGATGGATTAGTTGTTTACATGGTCAGTGTTCAATGTGAATGAATTTCTAGAAAAGTTTTATATTGTTGCTTTTAGGAATAACCAGAAATGAGCCCAGTACGGACACTGGATAAAAAATCTTGATCAATTATTTTTTCTGGTATTTTTGAAGGCATTTCTGGCGAAAAATAAACGCTGGAGCCTGGAAAGGATTTCAAAAATCTGATAAACTAATAGATCAAAGGCAGCGAGTTAAAATCGCCGCAATTGCATATCCACAACCGAAGAGTGGACTGCACCGATTATCAAAATCGCCGACTGTATATTTTTAGCAGCGATTCCTAAATCGCCGGTAATATATGCAAAGGAGCGATTTAGCAGTCGCCGCAACTAGCTATTTAAGTCTGCTACCTCAATCCTAGTGATTCCAAAATTGCTGCGAAATATTTATAGTCGCGATTTTAATTACCACTTTAAATATTTCAAAATGGATTAGAGCACTAGTATTGACTTGATCAAATGTATCTCCAAATTTTAACTAATATGACAGTTTTTTACATTTGTCTATTCTATTTACATTCAATCTCCACATTAGATTAGCTATTTACTCTCTATATAATAATAAAATATTATTAAATTAATAATTTATTTATTTAATTTATGTGTATGACATTTTATAATTCTATCAATTGAATATTAATAATAATTATATTCTAATTAAATTAATATTAAAAAATTTATATTTTTAAAAGTCATTTAATGTTAATAATAAAAAATATTGATTAAACTCATCTAAAATTCTATCTAAATTTATTAATTACAAACTAAATAGTATTTTTATTGGAGTGAGAAATTAATATTTTAATATTTTCTTAAAGTGAGAAATTAATATTTTAATATTTGGTGAATCAATAGTGATTCTCCATCTTTGGCCAATCACTATAGCAAATGTCCATTTTATTTTAGACTTGACCAATCCAATGTGGAGTATTTTTAGTACATATTATCTAAATTTTAGCCAATCTTTAACTTTGGCTAAGCCAATACTAGTGCCCTTAGTCTGTTGCAGCGAATATCTGGAAAAGCTGAAAACATGTATTTGTGGCGATTATTTTCCTTTTAGCAACCGTAAAAAATCGCCGCAATTTATATTTCCTAATGATTGCCAACTGAATTGTTGGGAAAGATTGCGGCGATATGTTGTACTATTTGTGGCGTAAAAAATCGCTGGAAAAGATAACTTTTTTCAGCGATTATTGGATTCCGTTGGCATAGATAAGAAGTGAGGGATTAATACAGGTGAACATGCAGCGATGTAAAAATCTCTGGAAAAAGGTTTATGATTTGTATCACTTTTCCAGCGAAATTAATCGCTGAGAAAAGTGGTTCCAGTTGTAGTGATATAGTATGATGTGATCATGATCATAGGGTAAGTACTGTATTTTGAATTACAAATTAACTGGAATATATTGCAATTAGCTGGAGTACTGGACAAAGGAAAGTTCTGAAGTCGCGGCCGGAGTCCTGATCGAACACAACACCTTATATTTAATTCTCACTATTTAATCTTCACTGCTGGACCCCAATGTTCTTAAAAAAAAAAAAAAAAAAAGATTTTTAATTATTTTACTTGTTAGCTAGCTAAATATGATTGGTTGGTAGGGATCAACACGAAGGTTTGATTTATTTATTTACTCATCGTGCATTTCACGAGAGAATAAGATTATTGAACTTAATTATTTGATTGGTTGGTGGCCGGATGATTATTTAAATGAAGATTCGATTGATTTTTTTTGCTAATTTACTTATGGTTTGTGTTAGGGAAAGTTTGAAATTATTTTATTGATTTAATTATTTAAATAGGAAAATGGTCTTGTTTATAACTATTTTAAAACTACTGATCTTCTTCTTATTAAAAAAGTAATTAAAAAATGATATATCAATGAATTTTCATCAATGTGATCTACACCGTCTAACGTGCGTCAGATTTGTAAATAACTAATTAAATTTAAAAACATGATATATTATCATTACGAATTTTCAGATCGACTTGATCAAGAATTATGTGTTGGGCGTCATGATCATGGATGATCAGTAGATGTGCTACTTTTGTTTTATTTTCGTGAGAGAAGAACTTAATAATTAAATGCCAACAGAGCGCAAGGTACTGATTGTTGGATAATTTTATTTGAGTTTTGCTATTCATTATTCCTACACATATGCCACACACAACATTTATTTTAATTTTTTTTTGTTTTTATTTTTTTTAAATTAATTAAATTCTTCTACTCATCATCCATACATTACATATTTAATAGAAAAAAAAAAATTATGCATGCATGGTGTGGTGTAAGGATGCTGAGGAGAATTTTTCATTTTATTTTAGTTAATGCATGCTAGCTAGTAATCGGTTAACATGGATACATGATCTTAAGCCTCTCATAGATGTGGAAATCATCTTTCTTAAATTTGTTTAATTAAAAAGTGGAAAACTTCCCCATTGCAATGCGTTGACTTTGTCCTAATATATATATATATATATATATATATATATATATATATATATATATATATATTGGTACGTACGTGTTTATCTCCCAGATGTGTATTTCATTGAATTTTTAAGTTTGACTATCAAGAATATTTTAAGTATTTTTAGAATACTTTACTACTATTTATTATTATTATTTCTCGATCTACTTTTTACAATAGTTTTTTATTTTTTATTACTATTCAACATTTTATTATTATTTTTTCATTATTATTCATAACTTCTCGTTGCCCAAACTAAAGAAATTCAATGTTTGTAGCTAAATAAAGGAAAGGAAATCTTGATTGTTTCTCATCATGACATGAGGATCATGATCAAGAGCTAATTATGCCTTCCGATTGTTTTTGAACTAACGAGCCAGAGTTGGAAGATAACATGGGTAATTTTCTTTTTCTTCTTTCGAATTCTATATTCACTTAAAATGTTTATATGCTCGGACTTAATTACGAGTTTGTATAGCTATATAGCTAGCTAGAATCATGCACCAGCTCGAGCAAGCTATCTTTTAAAAGAGTAGTACTGTTATTTATCAATCTTTTAATTATTATCTTTTTTATTATCTCTTGAAGTAGAGTCAAATGATTAAAAAATTAATTGTTATTTTTTTTATCTGTTAATTATACCATGTGATGCCACATCAAGTGTAATGAAAAGATTGTGATTAAAATAATGGTAAGTAGTGTTTTTTTTTTTAAATGTGAGTGATTCGAGGTATGATAATTGACTAATGTAACACCTCATTTGAATTCAAAACTCACCTCAACTTATTTTAACTTATCATTACAATTTTTTCAAATTTTCACACAAAATATAATAAACAATTCAACTTTTTCAAATTTCAAAACAATAATAATATTAAAAAATTAATAAGATTTTGTTCTATTATTCACAAATCATCTTAAACTCATCTCTTAATCCAAACCACAATTTACTATTGTGGATTTTTTGGATCGAAATAGCATATATATGCTTATTTGGTTTTATTTTAGTGTTACTAATTTTTAGGTTTTTTTTTTTTTTAAATAAAAAAGATTGAGATTATATAGGCTTCTTAGCAGTAAATTAAATTAAAGTAAAGGTCAATATCAGATCGCAAAGTTGATCATTGACTTGTTCATCATGTATTTTTGTTAATGCTAGCTGTGTATATTTGATCTTAAGCCTCTGGATTTGCAAATCATCTTTGATTTTTTCTTTTCTTTTTTTTAAAAATAGAGAAAATTAAATTACCTGCTCCTTGCCATCATTGACTTTAGTATTAAGATAGAATTAATTATACTGACCAATATTTCCCAAATTCTGCAAATCCTGATCGATCTATTCCTCAAGCTTGAAGTAATTCGATCGTCTTCAGCAGTAGGGGTCTCCAACGATCGAGCTGGGATGTATACGAGCCTCTCGTGCATACATCTATTCTTTAGCTGATTATTAAAGGTACTTTACTATCTATATATATCGGCCCATTCTGCACTTTGTTAATTTTCTTCATCTTCTCCATCAAAGCAACTTTGTTTATACGAGTACTACAATGATTATATACCAATTTGAATCCTTCAGCTAGCTAGCCATGCGATTTAAAAGTACCGGATCACCTTTCGAGTGAAGTACTTGGGAATTGGGATGAGAAAAATATGATCAGGTGTATTTCATACACAAAAACATGATCTATCACTCACACATGCACCATGCAGTATGTTTTGACCAGCCTTAAAAATATAAATAATATACATATATATATATATATTTATATATACTCGATCCTTGTAAAGAAGAAAATTTATAAAACTGTATGTGAGAAAATTCTAAAATTCAATATGTATTGATAGTACATAGTTGGCCTGTCTATAGTGTAATAAGGCCAGTATAATAAAGGAAATACAATCAAAACCTAAATACAAAATATTCTGAGAATATTTATAGAATATTACCATAATAATATTAGAATTTTAGACAAGATACAATCTAATTAAGGTAGGTAAATATATTCTAAATATATGCTAATACTCCCCCTTGAACACGAGATGATGGAACTAACTAGAGTTTGGAAACAAGAGTACCCACTCCACCAGGTGAATAAGATTTTGTAAAAATATGAGCAAGATTGTCTTAAGAGGATGTAGAGTAAAGATTGAAAGTGGCTTACTTAAAGGGGATGATGAACAAAATGGCAATCTATCTCACTATGTTTGATACATTTATGAAGACATTGTTATGAGCAATTTGTATGGCACTATGGTTATCACAGTGAATAGAAGAACTAGTCTTTTGCTGAACGCTCTTGTCTGTGCAAAAAGAAGACTTGGAAGACACTGAGATGTAGTGGTTACAACAAAATTTGGAGATTACAACTTCATGCAGATTGCTGATTTTTTACAGGAATGAGCTTGGCAATAGCAATCAAGAGTTGGAAGTGGTGTGCGATGCAAGAAAGAGGCCCATGTAGACTCAAAATCCTCATGAAGGGCCATCATGAAGTGCATAAACTTTTGTTGATCACGATAGGCCGCAAATAGTTCAATATCTTCAGAACATTTAAATTGAGGGTCTAGAACAAATAGTTGTTCCCATAAATTATTAAGTTGAGAATAGAAATCAGCAATAGACTGACCTAATTCTTCTCGCATTCGATAAAGCTTAGTCTCGAGTTGAAACTACAATGAAGTATCATGAGTATATTTTTATCGCTTTAAAAAAAAATCCCATGTAGCTTTAACATCTCCAAGTTTAGGGAGTAAACTGTGAATTGAAGGAGCATAAGTGTTGATAAACCAAGAAAGGATCTTGTAGTGCACGCTATGCCAATCTTTAAGGCAATTTGCATAGACTTCAATATTTCCACTCTCTTGTTGCTTAGGGACAACAATATTTCCTAAGTCATAGTGCTACAATTTCTGGCCGTATAGAAAAATTTGCTTATTTTCAATGCACATATTTTAATTGGATCATCTAAATTATATTGTTAATGGGACGGATAATATTAATAAGGTGGGAAGAAGAGGACATTTTGAGAGGTTTCTTTGGCCAACGATCAAGGTCAACGGTCAACAATGACATGACATTTGACCGGACAGATGAGGTGGATGGATTGGGCTGGGCAAAGAGTAATGTGGGCTTAAACTTAAAGTGGGCTTGCAATAAAAACTAGAGTGACCAAAAAAAAAAAAGGGAGAAATGCTTATTTGAAGATGGGTTGAAAGATGGGCTAAATTGTAGCAAACAAACTGGGGTGTGGGCTGCGCATGTACAGACACTCTCTGAAGGAGCAATCAGCGCATGGGGGAGTGTGGAGTTCGTGATTTGACGCGCAATAGACTTAAGAGGTGTGTATGGGCATGTTACGGGCCGGAATTGGACGATTTTTGCACATAATCACCGGCAACACTCGAAGAATCATATGGTGGCTTGATTTTGTTGAAAATATAAAATACACGCACGGAGCGAAAAGTGCTACAACTGTCAACTAGAATAGAATTACCAACATAGCAATCGTGGTGGACTGTCATGAAAATTATAACAAGCGAACACCAATTGCTTCTACGAAAAGATGTGATACGTATAACAGTAGAGATTAGAGCCACTAGGATGGTATCCTCTTTGATACCATGTAGAAAATTGTACGTGAGAAAACTCTAAAATTCAATGTGTATTTACAATTTACATGATTGACCTATTTATAGTTTAAAGTAGGAACCATTTTATATAATATATAAAATTGATTTACCTATGTACGATCAAAATCATTTGGTGACTAATAATATTAGAATAGCGACATTAGAAATAGAGTTATTTCTAATGTCGCTATTCTAATATTAGATCATGAATCACTATAAGAAAAATAAACATCTGTGATGGATTATTTGTGATGAAAATGACTATTTACGATGAAAATAAATTTATTTTAACAATAAATAGTCATTTTTACAGGAAATAGCTGGACATAAATAAAAAATTTTCTTGTAGTGAATGGTTTTTTTTTTTTTGATGGATTCTTGCAGTTAATGTTAGTTAGCTAGTTAGGTACCGTGAATTTATCATAAGATCGAACTCTAGATAACCTAGCTGCATGGACTCATATAAACGAGGAGATCAGATGCGTGGTGGTACCGTGGTAGCTAGCTAGGTAGCTTATAAACGTAGGATTATTATTGTTTGTTCTTTAAAAGTAACGGCTACGATTTTATTCATTTATCCCATATGAATAATGTTATATATAACAGTGGGATGAGAGATGTTTTGGCCATAGAACATAGTAGTAGTAGTAGTAGTAGTAGTACATATATGCCTGGCAGTGTCACGTGTGTTATATAGAAATCATGAGTATCCCTTAGCTTGTCCTTACAACGAAGAGCATGCATGCATGCCTTCCAATTCCGATGGTTTTTACAATAAATACGCCAGCGGAAAAGTAATAAGCCTTCATGCATGCATTTTTTTTTTTTTTTTTTATAGGAAAATTCTTCATTTCATTAAGGCAAAACACCTTGAGATAGGTTACAATAGTGTTGATCAATAAAAATTACATTCTCAATGATGGAAGGAACACTACTCCACCAAATAAGCATATCCTTAATAGACCATGCATGTCTCGCAAGTCGATGGGCTGCTACATTAGTAAATATGCTACTATGCTAGATACTGCATTCTGAAAATGATTGCATCAGTCCTTTAATCTCTGCTACCGCAGAACTTATAGTAGCATTTGATCCATGGACTTTATTGATCTCTTCAACCAAGAACAGGCAGTCGCTTTCAATGATTAACTTGGTGATTCTCATATTCATGCATAACTGAATTCCCCTCAAAAGAGCTACAGTTTCTACTTGTTCTGGTTCTAAAAACACATATTCAACCCTGTTGACTGCCATTAGCAATTCACCCTTGTGATTTCTCAGAATAGCACCTATTCCAGCTTTGTTAAAATCGAAGAAGAGAGCTCCATCAATATTAAGCTTTAGAAAGTCTGTAGGTGGGGGCAACCATCTGTGCAATAGATTGTTTGGCTTAACAGACCCCGACTGGTGGCTAACCAATTCTCTATTCAACTTTTTGGTCAGGGCATAACCAATTACTTGTTAAGGATGTAAATCAATCTGTTCATGTATCATTTTATTCCTTCTAAACCAGAAAGTCCACACCATTAAGACAAAATCAGTCAAGTCCTCGGTAGAACCTTTGAAGAGGATATCCATTGCAGCTGAGATAACAGAACTTACTTGGTCTCCATTTTGAAAAACAGAAAACCTACGTATCAGAAATTCATGTATGGAAGGACATGATATCAACACATGACATAAGTCCTCCAGTGGATATTGGCAGAAACAACAATGCCCCACAATGTCTAGCTTCCTCTTAATTAGATTAGCCTTTATAGGTAAGCTATCTTGGCATGCTCTCCAAGCAAAAACCCTTACCTTATGGGGGACTTTTAACTTCCAAAGGGCTTTCCAAAATTTTTTCATCATAGCCCCATTAGAGGTTTCTCCATGATCAGGTTCCCAACTAGATTGGAAGAATCTATAAGCACTTTTAACAGAAAAAGAGCCTGACCTCTCATGTTCCCACATCCACTGATCTATTGATCCATTGTGATTAGGATGCACTCTAAGCACAGAATCCACAACGTTTGGATTGAAGAGAGCCCTGACTTTTGCAATATCCCACCATCGAGTGCTAGGATCAATCAGAAAAGACACTTGATTGTCTAATTGGCTGAGTTGCTCATTAGTTACCTCATCACCTAATGCTTGTCTCAGGTCTTGAGAACCAGGCAGCCAAGCATCATTTAGAATATGTATAGAACACCCATCTCCCACATTCCACCTTCCACCCTTTACCAGAAGATTCTTGGCTTCCCAAATACCTCTCCAAGCATAGGAGGGATTTGAGGCTGTCAACAGGTTTCCGTCTGAAAAATATCTAGCAGCATAGATCTTATGAAACAAACTCTCCTTAGTCTTCAACAACCTCCAAGCTTGCTTTGCCAGCATGGCCATATTAAACACCTCTAACTCTTTGAAGCCCATTCCACCCAGAAATTTAGATCTGCACATTCTTTTCCAGCTAATCCAATGGATCTTTTTCTCTTCTTTCTTTTGACCCCACCAATATCTAGCCATCATGTTTTCTAACTCAGAACAAAACTTTGTTGGTAACTTGAAGCAACTCATAACATAAGAGGGGATTGCCAAAGCTACTGCCTTCAACAGGATTTCCTTTCCCCCTTGAGAAAACATATTTCATTTCCATCCTTGCAGTTTAAGCCAAACCTTATGTTTAATATTCGTAAAGGCCCTAGATTTAGACCTACCCATCATTGGAGGTAAGCCAAGATACTTATCATACAGCTGTATTTGAGTTGTACTCCACAAATCCATAATAACCTGCCTGTGATTATGCTCCACATTTGCACTAAATACCATTGCTGTTTTCTCCCTATTCAACTGTTGGCCTGAGGCAACTTCATACTTCTTTAACAAAGCTTGCAGCCTGACATTTGTTTCCACATCTGCATTATAGACAATCAAGCTATCATCTGCAAAAAGCAGATGATTAAGCCTAGGTGCTCCACGACAAATCTGTATACCAGTAACAAGCTTAGTTCTCTCAGCCTCTCTCAACAGACTAGTCAATCCTTCAGTACACAAAAGAAAGAGGTAAGGAGAAGTAGGATCTCCTTGCCTTAAGCCTCGTGATGGAACAATAAAGCCAGATGGACAGCCATTAATCAAAACAGAAAAGGTAGGGGTCCTCACACACATCATCACAAGCATAATTAGTTTCTCATGGAATCCCAACTTTCTCATAACAGATTCAAGAAAAATCCATTCAACTCTATCATAAACTTTACTCATGTCAAGCTTAATAGACATAAATCCTTTCTTCCCTTTCTTCTTCCTCTTCAAAAAATGTAGAACTTCATAGGCCATTAGGACATTATCTGTAATAAGCCTTCCAGGGATGAAAGAAGACTGAGTATCCGAGATGACCACAGGCAAGACTTGCTTGATTCTATTGGCAATAACCTTAGATATTAGCTTATATATAACATTACATAAACTAATAGGTCTAAGGTCATTAATAGTTTGAGGACACTTCTTCTTCGGGACCAGAGTGATAAGAGTATGATTAAGGGCTTGAGGCATTTCACCATGATTAAGAACATGCAGGACAACAGCAGAGATAGAAGAGCCAATATCAGGCCAGAATTTCTGGAAGAATAAAGCTGGCAAGCCATCAGGTCCTGGTGCTTTGTTGGGATGCATCTCTTTTAGAGCTTGGGAAACTTCCTCAGTAGTGTAGGGCTTGATAAGGTCAGCATTCATCTCAGGTGAGACCTTTCTCTCAATATTTTCAAGAATAATCTCCTGATCTCGAGAACCTGCAGAGGTAAACAAAGAGGAAAAGTGATTAATAATCAGTCTATCACAATCTTCTCCTTGCTACCAGCCACCATTTGCATCCCTCAGCTTGGTTATCGAATTTTTTCTTTGTCTCTGAGATGCTTTAGCATGAAAAAATTTAGTATTCTGGTCTCCTTCAGCTAACCATAAAGCTCTTGATCTTTGTTTCCACATAATCTTCTCTCTATCCAACCACTTCTGGACCTCTGTTGTAGCTTCTGCAATCTCCCTAGTATTCAAAGCTGAGGGGGCTTTATTTTGTTCTTTTGAGAGCTTTAACTTTGCTGCTTTAAGTTTATTTTGGACCTTGCCAAAATGAGATTTATTCCACCTCTGTAACTTTCTACTGCACCCCGAGATACAATCCATAACCCCCTTTATACCATTTGAGGTATCTATAGAAAGCCACTCCTGCTGTACTATTCTTGAGCATTCCCCTTCTTCAAGCCACATTGCCTCAAACCTGAAGGGTTTAACTCCTCCCCTTCTTCTTGCCATTTGTGACTGGTCTCCCTCTAACTCAATCCACAGAGGAAGATGATCAGAGTATGAGATTGAGCCATGGGTAACTGAGGCTCTCAAAAACATATTGCACCAAGAGGTGTTCCCCAAGAACCTATCCAGTCTTTCAAAGACCCGAGCCTCATCCTGTCGTCCATTACACCAAGTGAAACTTGGTCCACAGAAACCAAGATCCCTCAATTCACAGTCTAGAATCATTTGTTGGAAATCCATTAATTGGTGTAGTGGTCGATCTCTCCCCCCCCATTTCTCATGTTCAGTCAAAATCTCATTAAAATCTCCAAATACTAGCCAAGCCTCCTTAGCACTCCTTCTCAGACTTCTTAATAAGTTCCAAGATTCCATTCTTCTTGCAGTATCAGGGTTACCATAGAGACCTGTCAAGTACCAGGTTCGGGAATTCTCACTAACAGAAGCATCAATATGTGAGGCAGAGTAGCTCAGAATAGACAAATTCACATCACATTTCCATAACATAGCAAGGCCTCCACTTCTTCCTGCAGCATCAACCGTTAAGCAACTAGAAAACTTTAGTCTAATTCTAACAAATTCCATTTTTGCAGCATTAAGTTTTGTTTCTTACAAGAACAAAACATCGGGATCTTCTCTTCTGATTAGATCAGAAAGAGTGCGAATACCACGAGGGTTCCCAAGCCCTCGTGTATTCCAACTTAGTACCTTCATTGAGCTCGGTGGGGCTGAGTAACAGCCGCCACCATTTCATTCTGAGTTGTCTCCTCATTCCCCTTATGGACTCTAGCATTACGTTTAAGTCTCTTATTAGGTCCCGAGACTTCTAGGTCTTCATCAGCATCATGGGTTCTCTTGTTTTGACCCAAATTCCTCCTAGCATAGAGGTCGTGCACCTGAGGTCGTAATGTTCTTTTCCATTTACGTGTGACTCTAGAGGGAGGGAAAATCTCTGCATCTGAGCTCTCTACATTCAAAACCTCCATCCCGCCAGAATTGTCAGTTTTTGTGGCCTCTCCTGCTAGATTGACACTAATATCCTTCTGTTTAAAAGAATCTACACTTACATCCATATTATCCACAGTTGTTAGAATTTTCAAGATGCTACGTTCCTTAACAACCACATCCGAGTTTATTTCTTTTACGCCAACTTCCTATAACAGAACCTGGGTATCGATACAGTCGTAGCCGTTATTAAGCTCCGAAGTCTGCGGCCCAACATCTGCCTCTCCAAGGTCTACCTCCGATAGCTACGCCTCAGTAACCTTTGCTCCAACGTTTTTCTCCGAAAAATAAGCTTTCCTATCCCCCATTGAATCACCGGAGTAATGGCCTGCATCATGATCCGTCAGCGAACTATAATCACCTTGGTTAACCTGTCTACTGCGAATTGGCCCTCTGTAATCACCTTGGTTACCTGCACGTAACCAAGGTCCATATGGAAACGCTGTGATTGACCATTTTTCCATAGATGGTTTCCACCAATTACACTCCTTATGACCATGGCCGAGGACACCACTGATATAGCAAAAATTTGGTAAGCGTTCGTAAGAAAAAAGCACCCAAAAAGGGTTTGAAGATCCCACATAGACCTTTTTTCCACGTAACAATGGCTTCATAACATCCAACTTGACTTTAACACGTAGGTATTCCCCCCCAGCAAGTGCATCCTTCTCCAAATCAATCTCCACCACACTACCAACTGCATTTCCTACATTATTTCCCATATTCCAGGTCCTAGCCATGATGGGGAGATCATGAATACGAACCCAGAAAAAAGTCTCAGGGAAAGACATTTGATGAACCTGCTGCAGTCCATCCACTTCACTTGTTAGAACTAGATGTTTATCGAAAGTCCACGGACCATTTCTAACCACGCGTTCTTTATCCCAAGCAGTCTCAAACTCCGCAATAAAGAGATTAGCACTAACATCCCGAATAGTAACTGGCTTACCAGGACGCAATAGATGCTTCATAGTGCTTTTGAAGGCCTCCTTATTGAACTGTTTCTCAGTAAAGAGTTTAAACAGCAGACACTTTTCACTTATCCCCAGCGCTCCATCAAGAGACTCCTCCTCCACCACAACAATATCTTCTTCATGCTCAGTCAGTGAGAGTTTTTCACACATCTTCTCAAGAGTCTTCTCCATCGTATGCACACCCACTATCGTAAAAATAAGGCTTAAACTCAGTCCTGCATAGAGCAGGTAGGGAGCCTCTACTCAGGGAAGCCCTCGAGAGGAAAATCCGCTTCAAATACAGGTATTAATGTCGATGGAACAAGTGACAGATCAAATAGGTATTATTGTTGTGGAGATAGACCCAAGTCATCTTTCTCTAGGTGATCAATCTTCAACTTCCCAGACAGGTTTGGAACTTAACATGCAGTAACTTTTTTCCTTTTTGTTTTTTCAATAATACGTAGTTTTTATCAAACAGATCTGCCAGGTTTGTGAACTTTTCTCTAGATACCATGCTTTTTTTTTCTTCACTGAAAATGCATGTTTATGTTCGGGATAAATTATGAGAACTGAGGCTTATATATATAGCTAAACTTGAACCTCGAGCAACAAGGCTAGCGCCCTTTAACTTAAAAAATAGCAAGTGACAGAGCCTTTTTGGTAGATGAACAGGGGGTATCAGCTTTGGAGTTTTGAAAACCAATCTCAAGAAGGGCATTTTTCAAAGCAGTGTACCAAGCCCTAGGGGCTTGTTTAAGCCCATAGATGGACTTTCGCAATCTGCACACATAATTAGCCTTGGACATGTCCTTAAAACCAGAGGGTTGCATCATATAGATAGTTTCAGTTAAGTCCCCATATAGAAACACATTATTAACATCTAATTGCCTCAACTCCCATCCATTCATAACAACAATCGTTAAAACAGTGCGAATGGTCTCAAGTTTGACTACGGGGCTAAATGTTTCTTTGTAGTCAAGCCCGGGATGTTGATTGTAACCCTTTGCCACAAGACGGGCCTTGAATCTATCAACAGATCCATCAGATTTTCGTTTCACTCTCAACACCCATTTACATCCCACGGGTTGGCAATTTGGAGGAGGAGGAACTAAATCCCAAGTTCCATGCTTCATGAGGGTAGTGATCTCATTAGACATAGTAGCACGCCACTGAGGTTGAGATATGGCTTGACTCACACAGGTTCGTTCAATGGTCTGGGGGAAGGGATGTTTGGTCACGATTTGGATTTGTTTTGGTTTAAAGATTTGGTTCATGGACCTTGTTGTCATTGGGTGAAGACGCTGACTTGGGTTTGCAGTGGTTGGAAAGTTTTGGTGACATGGAGATTGGGTGGGTTCGGTCTGACCTAGGTTATTGAAGATAAGGGAATCTAAAGGAAATGAGGGGGTCGATGATGGTAAAGTAGCAATAGATTCATGCTCATGACAATTTGAAGACAGCAAATTTGCGGAATCATGCCCTAGATGATTAGATGGAGATGAAGGTGCAGAGTTGAGGGGTTCACCGAAATTACCTGAGGATGCTGCAATGACGGCGGAGATACCTTCCGGAAGCACTCGTGAGGATGTCGAGGTCGGTTGTGATGGCGGCAATGCTTGCGGCATTTGGGTTTGAGGAAAAAGTTGAACATGAGTTTGGGCATTCGGGGAGGGAGAGGTTTGTGGGCGTCTGGGCATGGGAGAAGAGACGAGTGAAGGTGGGTTTTGATTTCATCAAACAACACGTGTCAGGATATGTAGATTTTATTGCTGTTGAGGTCCAAACATTTGTATGCGTTATGGGTATGTGAATATCTGAGAAAAACACACGGAGTTGACTTGGGCTGCATTTTATGGGTATTGTAAGGCCGTGTAAGTGGGTAACACAGACACCCAAACTGTCTCAATTTGAGATAATTGGGTTTTTGACCAAAAGGGCTTCATACGGTGACTTATTTTGAGGAAGAGGTGTGGGTTGTCTATTGGAAGGCATGAGGCCAATATGTGGGTGCTAGAGATACATCATGAAGTAAGGTGAGACCGATTTCAACAAGATGGTGAAGCTGTCGTTTAGAGACATCGTTTTGTTGTGGGGTGTGTGGAGTAGTGGTGTAGTGACTAATGCCATGTAGTGACAAAAAAGACTTGAGAGCGATAAACTCACCACCGTTATTAGAGTATAGGCTTTTGATTTTGGTTTGGAAGCGCTTTTCAATGAAGTTTTTGAAATGCGGAAAAATACTAGACACACTGGATTTGGTAGCCATAGGATAAAACCACATATATTTAGTATAGTGATCAATAGAAATGAGATTGTAGTGAGATCCATCAATTCCAGTGTAATGAGTGGGTCCCCAAACATCAGTGTAAATAAGTTCAAGAGGAGCATGACTTTGAAGACTAGTGGAACGAAAAAGTTGTTGATGTGCTTTATTAATAGAGCAAGAGCTACACAAAGAAGACAATTTAATTGTTGTAACTGGAAGGGAAAATTTTCTAACAAGATTTTGAACTATTTTGAGTGAGGGATGTCCAAGACGCTTGTGCCATTCATCAATCGAAGTCCGTTCATGCACATTAGCAACCATTTTTAGAGATGTAGCCACGAGTGATTCTGGAAGGATATAGACGTCATTTTCACATGCACCTCTTAGTAGGATCGCCCCCGTGATCTTGTCCTTCACAAAAAAATGAGAAGGGTGAAATTCAATACAACACCCAGGTCCAGCACCAAGCCCATGTTCTAAAATCCTTAATAGAGAATTTTCTTTTTATTTTATTTTTTTTTACTAGGAAAATTTGCAGGATTAATTGAACTATTTTAGCAGTTGTTTTCGGGGACTACTTTAATCGACCCATTTTTTTTTAGACCCAGACCCGGTTGCTCTAGTCAGGTCCAACGTCCAAAACTTTTATAAACTCCCCCACAATGCATGTCTCCACCCCATGCACATGCACATTCTTTTTGCCCTCATCTCTAGGCTTTTTTTCTTATCACCTATAAATACACATATCTCTCTCTTATATTTTAGAAACCACCCACTGCCCAAACCTCTTCCCCTTCGTAGCCTACTTATCCTCCACATCGTGAGCCCTTCCCCACAGCGCATCTGTGCAGTACCCCAACCACTGCCACAAACGAGCCAAGCTCGTAACACAGCACGGTATATCCCGTGGTGCCGCTGCACAGATCACCCACTGCACTGCAGTGCAACGCGAAGATAGCTGCGCTGCCGTAGAACCTGCCCAACAAACCACTACTACCACCCTTGATTCTTCACGCCTCAGCCACCAGAGTTGCACTGCAGGGCAAGCTCTATTTTTCCCACCCAAAAATAGAGCAGCCCACGTCAACGCCTTCAACCCCGTTTCCTCCGCACCTCAACCGCTCGGGCCCCCGTTCGTGCTCAGCGCCGCCAGCGACGGAAGCTACCACCCATTGCCCCGACTGCTCACCTGCCCCGCCGCTGTGACCACTGTCATCCACAGCCCAGCCCTTTGCCCCGTCGCACATTTCACTTCTTTCTCGGTGACGATTGACAATTGTTCAATACTGTTGTGGAGAATTTTATGCAAAACTAAGAAG
Source organism: Cyclocarya paliurus (assembly GCA_029856935.1). Taxonomy (NCBI): domain Eukaryota; kingdom Viridiplantae; phylum Streptophyta; class Magnoliopsida; order Fagales; family Juglandaceae; genus Cyclocarya; species Cyclocarya paliurus. The sequence continues at coordinate 36,194,591 of CM056947.1, read as the reverse complement.
TCCAGGTAAGTGGGGTTCATATACTAGTTTTACATAAAAGAAATGAAATGAGGTTAACTTTGAAAATAAGTATGTTTTTGAAAAGAAATCTAAAAATGACCTCATATGTTTGTTCTGCATATGCATAAATTCTATATAAGAGAAAGTATTTTCTATTATGATTAGTGTAGACATGAGCTAATTTTGTGCATTCTGTTTTCTGAACTATGCAAAAAGAGCGAATATGAAAATTTAAAAGTTTTTGTTGTAAATAAATGAAGATGTTTTGATTCTATTTATTTCAAACATGTGAAATGATGTGGCATTTGAAAACCTTGACATGAATTTCTGATTTCGTATCTGAATATGATCTGGTTCCGATGTTGGTTTGTTCTATTTCTGTTAAGGCCCAACCATGGGTATAATGGTGGTTTATCCGTACCACGGGGGTAAAACATGGTATACGGCCCAGCCACGAGTATAATGGTGGTTTATAACCCTACCACGGGGGTCAAACATGGTATACTACCCAGCCACAGGTATAATGGTGGTTTATAACCCTACCACGGGGGTTAAATATGGTATTTGTCCTGATGAAATGCTCCGATATGATATGAAGATGATGTCTCAGTTTATGATATGCCGAAGGATTTTTGAATAAGAAAGTTTTCTGAAAGTTTTGCTCTGATGTTTTGTAACAAGTTTTGTTTATTCATTCTGAAAGTATATATGTTGGTTCTGCATTCTGAAAGTAAATATTTTCTCCTGCATACTGAACTTTATAAATGCTCATATTTACATGCTAGGATAAGTTCTCTGCTTACTGAGTTATTGATAACTCACCCCTTATTTCCACAATATTTTTCAGATATTTTGATGGTTTAGCTAAGAATCAAGGTTTTGAGGCATTGGGTGAGATGATTTAAGTATAGTGGATTAAGCATAGAAAGTTTTTATGAGAGTTGTCGATTGTTATTAAGAACATTTATTGTGTTATGATGACTTCGCATTTTGAAAAATTGGTTATATTGAGGAAATTAGATTAAATCAAAATTTCTATATGATATTGGGAATTTGGAGCCTATCTTTATATTGTTGAAATGTGAGTTTAAGTGATAGGAAGTAACTCTCCGACCCATGCGGGACCGGGGCGTTACACATTATTTTGTTTTGTAAGATGATGAACAGAAATTAAATTTTTGCAAAAATGTGGAACACAAAAGGTATCACGTAGAATAAAGGTTCAATTAGGAGAGTGTAAGGCCAAAGAACCAGTGTGTGAGATAACCAAACCTAAACCATTACCAAGAACAACTTCATCAGTGTCGTCATATTCAGAATGAAGAGATAAATTTGCAAGATCACCAATAATATTATGAGAAGCTGCAGAATCAGAGAGCCATTTTTTTTCTTTTGTCAGTGAAGTCATAGCACAGTTGACAGTGGCATCATTAGACTGCAATTGAGGGCACACGACTTGGCTTTGTGGCCAAGTTGGTCACAGATTTGGCATTTGGGCTAATAATGCCTATTAGAGTTGTTGGGCTTACCAGACTCGTTGTGAAAGCGACGTCCATCGTGAGACCCATTTTGCATGTGAGATGGGTGTTGGCCTTGAGGCCCGTTAGGCTTATAAAAGCCCTTTGATGAAGTGCCCCCCTGTGACTCGGACTTCATTGTTAGGGACTTCGGTCAAGTCCTTAAACACTAGGATCTCCACGCCAAGGGCAACTTGGTGATGACCGAATCTCCGTTCCTCTCTTGCTTGATTCTCGAACAATGGTGGCTATGGTGGCAATGTGGACAAGGTGAGGTTAAGTATTTAGGCTAGGATGAGTGTATGGAATGTGGAAAATGGCTAAGTGTTTGGGTGGCTAGGCTTGCATGGAGTGCACGGCAATAGTGGCTTGCATGGATGGCGCCATTTTGGTGATTAGTGTTAGGGTTTGGATGATGTGGCTAGGGTTATGGGTTGGAGGCAACTAGGGTTTCCGTGGACTATGGTGGTATTAGGTTTGACGTGGTCTTTGAAGATTGGTTTAGGATTATGGGTGTTTGATGCAAGGTGGATGGCTTGAGGGTTGCCCTTGATGTTTGGGCCACTTGGATGGTGATTAGGATTGTTATGGTGAAGTGTAGCTAGGGTTTTGTGAGGTGGCTAGGGTGGATTTCGAGATTTTGAAGAATTGGCTTAGGGTTGGAGTTTAGGATGGTGCTAGGGTTTGGTTGATGGTTTAGGGTTTGGTTGATGGAAGATAGGTTTAGGGTTTGGAGGTCGGCGGCTAGGGCTTGGCCGAATAGTGGTTGAGTAATTTTAGGAAGTTTTCTAAAATCTTGGAATTTGAATATGGGTTGGATGATGGCTGGCCAAAAGAGTTGATGGAGTCAACTAGGATTTCCAAGTATGGAAACACTAATATAGAAAGAATGGTGGCAGCTAGGGTTAATTCAAATTGGGCAAGAGTGGCCAAATTTGAATTTGAATGAGGAGGGAATATGTGTTTGGTAAGTGGCTAAGTATGGAAAGTATGGGGATTTCGGTTTTGGCTTGTTTAGGCAAGTCAAAAGTTGGCTTGGCTGTTTTAGGAAAGGGAGATTTAAGGATTGACAATTCCTTAAATCTAGGGATTTGATTTGGAAGAGGTTTGGGATGATGGGTAAGGTGACTAGGGTTGATCCTAAATGGTAAGAGGCATGGGAGTTGTTGGGAATTGGGAGTTTGACTAGGCCAAAGGATGGATTTCGAATTTTGATTATTTGGAAGATGGGATAAGGATTCCTAAGTGGTAGGAATTACCTTGTGGGAGTCTAGGGTTAATTCAAATAAGGCAAGGTAATTTATGGTAAGTGGACTAGGGCAAACACTATAGTGGGCGAGACTTAGTGTTTGGGTGGATCAAATGAGGCAATGCATGGATGAAGGCAATGAACAATGGATGAACAAGATGATGAACAATATGAGCATTCAAGATCAATGAATGAACACAATAGAAAAGTATGAACACTCAAGAACATGAATGAATACAAGGATAAAAACAACTTTGATTCACGAATTTCACAAAGTTGCAAACAAATCAAGATAGATTGGATCACATCTATTCACGAATTGCAAGGTGATGATCCTCTACTAGGGATTCACGAATTTCACCCAAGTAGCCCAAGTGCTAAGCACCGAAAAGTGATCTCAAGAACAATAGTCTACCCACTTAGGGAATTTGTCAAAAGATGTAAAAGAAATGACTAAGGGTCCTATTTATAAAGGTTACAACTTGGAAATCCCCAAAAGGTCCCTTTGCAATAAAAGAAATAAAAGAAATAAATAAATAACATAAATAAGATAGTGGCATGGACCACATGGTCGTGGCATGCATGAGCCAATGGTTCGGCTAAGGGGTGCATGGGGGTCGAACTCTGGCTTGTTCTCATGCTGAAAATGTAATTTTTGATGCCTGGCTTGACTGTGGCTCGACCCTGGCTCGAGCCAAGTTTCGCTCGACACTCCGCTGGAGCGAATACAACCAGAGAGCTGCACTCGAAACTCGCTCGACAGTCTGCTCGAGCCAGTCTTCGCTCGACACTCCGCTCTACTCAGCTCGAGCGCAAACAACCAGAGAGCTCCGCTCGACACTCGCTCGACACTCCGCTCGAGCGATATGTGTGCGTATGGCCAAGGTGCAACTTTAGAGGCGGTTTTACTTGGGGTCCTAACATTCATCCTGTTCATGTAGTTGGCAGCTGCTACAAACTGCTGAGTTGTGGCCTCCAGACGCCGCAGATAGCTCTCGTGTCCTACCAAGAAATCATGTAGTTCTTCAAATGCCAATGGAGTCTCCCTTGCTTGGATTGGTGCTGCAATTTCCCGAAACTCAGGCCCTAACCCATGCAAGACATAAAGGGTGAGATCATCGTCCGAGATCGGGTGATCTATAATGGCGATTTCATCAGCCAAGGCCTTCACTGCATGTAAGTAGTCTGTAATAGACCGATTCCCACATTGAATCAAGGTAATTTCCTCCTTGAGTTGCATAGCCCTAGTTCGGGACCGGCTAGCATACATTGTGGTAAGTTTTTTTCAAGCCTCATGAGAGGTTTTGGCGGTAGCAATGAGGGGAGTAATGGTGGGAGATGTAGATGCTAAAATTGCACTGAGAATCAGTTTATTTTGCCGAACCCAATGGGTTTTGTTTAAGGTGGCAGCGGGGTTGTTGGTAGGGGAGGAACAAAGGAAGGTGTCGTTGACATAGTCAAGTAGGTCGTAGCTGATGAGAAGGGCTTCGAATTGGTCACGCCATTGAGGAAAAGTGGAGGGTGTTAGTTTTTCATTGATTTGTGCAGTGATGTTTAGGGCAATAAGAGGTGTGTCAGTGGATGAGAAGGGTTGAGAGTTGGGATTAATGGGTGGGGTTTGATCTGTGGAAGAAGACATTGTAGAGGTTGGGATCGGTTGCTCGTGAGAGATTGGCTCCCCTGATACCATATAAGAATATTAACACTGCACGGTTTCAATTGAAATTTTTCCACACATTTCATTGATGTATAAACAGAGTTATATACACAGCACTACAAGTCTATTTTAAGAAATACACAACGATTAAGGCTACAAATATTCATTGCATGATTTCAGTGATGACAGCATTATATACAACGTGATTTCAGCCTAGGGATCTCCTGTGTTGACTTGTCCATGATTTTTGCAATCTTCCTTGATAGTATATACGTATTGTTTCTCTTTGGCTACCTCTTTACTTCGTTTATGGGCAAGGTGATCAGGAGTAATAATTTATAAAAGAAAAGATAAAAACAGTAAAAGAAGCAACTGTAATCAATTCATTAGGAACTCTGGGCCATGGCCGAGAGTAGTCGACAGTGGGAATTATATATATAAATTTTGAAGTTGTCTGTCCAGCGCAGGGAGAAAAAAATTAATTTATATAATAACATGTTAATTTCCATTTTCTGCAGAGGAAATAGGAGATAATGAGGATCACAGCTGCCTGTTTCTGGCTGCACTACAGGGTAAATGGGAATGGGCTAAGAGCATCATTGATAAAAATCCATCCAATATGATTCATGCTCATTTGACCAAAGGATCGGATACTGTTATTCACATAGCTGTTACTGCAAAGTGCACTACTTTTGTAAAAAAATTGATAACATATATGAATGAGAAAGAGATGGATATGGATATAAGAAACAAACATGGAGATACCAGCCTAAGCATTGCTGCTGCTTCTGGAACGGTGGAAATTGCCATGTTATTTATGGACATGAAAAAGAATCACAAACTGACAATGATTCGTGGTATATATGGCTTGATACCACTTGGCATGGTAGTTCAACGAGGAAATGGCACAATATCTTTGGGACCTGACTGATTTAAAGAGTCCAGCTCGTAATGAATACATTAAGCTCTTTATTTCGTCCATTTCCAACAATCTCTATGGTACGTTCATGATAACATGCTTCTTTTTCTCTGTTGAATGTTCCAATATTAATATTTGACGGCAATTCTAGAATTTGGTTTTTTACTTTTTTGGAAAAAAGACTAGGATTATATATATATATATATATATATATAAATATTTGACGGCATTTCAAATTCAATATTATTAACAGTGAAATATGAATAAGGATCTCTGATCTGTCTCTCTTCCTGTTCAATTTCAATATTAATGCATTACTGTTAAAATGACCCATATGCTTCAGCTAATTACTAGAAGTGCATGCAGCCACTTAACTTGAAAAAGTATTGGCAGTACTGCCACAAATATCTGTGGATGATCTACAATATTAGGATCGAATAGTTTCTGACTACAGAAGAAATCGTCTTCCATCCATATATAGATACATCACTGAAATTATTGGTTAATGACACAACAATGGCTTATGAAGGGGAAGATAGACGTCAGAAAACAGCTTTGCATGTGTTGGCTCAAAAGGCTCCAGACCATGTAGAAAGCAGCAAGGTGGGGCTAAAGATCGTAGACTGGTTTTTCAGCTCATGTAGTACGTTTTTCTAAACCCGCCCTATTTTAATCATAACATGTGATGTACTAATTATTAAAAATTATAGATATAGAAGAGAGACCAAGAAGCATAAGAAAGAAAGCATACAAAGCATTTTCCAAGAATATAAATTACGTACTGTTCTTACTCTGATATGACCTTTCAAATTATTTTAAACTTAAATGACTTCTTGAACGAGCGCTGGACTTAGTTGAGTAGAACATGAACCTGGCTTCGGTGTGGAAGAGAGACAATAAAGAAAGTCTCACGGGGAGTGTTTTGCTGCGCCTAGCCATGGTGGAAAGTGTAAAAATTTTACTGTTTTTATAGACGCACCCGTGGTGGCTGAAGATCCACTTCCTGCAAACCAACATGGAGAGGGCATTGCCAAACATGCCATTGCGAGCAGCCCTATATATGTTAAGTAAGGGGGCTGTACGTAAATAGGAGGAGCTGCCATGGCAGGGCGATTTTTTTCCTCTACTAGGGTTTGTGTGAGTTTTTTTGCATGTGCTAGGGTAAGGCCTATGCCCACACTGGGAGGCCCTCCGATGGCCAATGTTGCCAGCGGGATTGGGTTGGGTTCTGTCAAAGGTTCTTTGAAGGATGGTGTTGGACTCTTGGTGGGTGGAAACAGTGAAGGGAGTTGAGAAGGAGGCGACTTGCGGGGTGAATGGATTAGGGGGTGATTGACGTACGTTCGTTCAAGCACTTCAAAGACCTTTGCTTGTAGCCAAGTTACAGCGACCTCTGAGGAACTTGAACAGATTAATGGAGAGTTGGGTTTTGTGTTTTCTAACATTGAGATGGATACGGTGGTGGAAGACCTAAAATACGCTTTAGTGTTGAAGTTTCTGTCGTCGAGGCTGTCAATCGATGTGTTGCGGCTACAAATAATTAAGACCTGTAGTTTCGCTGAGGTCCCAATGATTAGTTTTATGGATGAATTCAATGTGTGGCTTCATCTGGCTAAGGAGAAGGATTATTTGCATGCATGGGCGAGAGAGGATAGGGTGGTGGCAGGGTGCCAATTTCAGTTGTTTAATTGGTCTATGGATTTTAAAGAAGGAGTCGTCCATTGCACCACAATGGATTTTTTATGCTAGGCTACATCTGTATAGGTTGGATTGCTTGCAAATTCTAGCATCTCGGTTTGGCAGGTTTCTAGGCATGGATAATACTACATTATATAGAACGAGGGCCACGGGGGCAAGGTTGTGCGTGGAGGTTGATCTTTAAGATGTTTTGGTTTTTTACTAGTGATAGGACAATGGAACCATTTGTGGCAGGAAGTAGTTTATGAGAAGAGAGGTTTCTATTGTAACAAATGTTTTTGATAAGGTCATACAACGGTGGTATGTAGGTTTGGTGATAGGACTGAGATAAAACTGTTAAGGAAGGAGGGGTTGAGAGTGTCAGGAAGGGGAGGATGTTGAGGTGGGGGAAGTTATAAAGGTGGGTGCAATGGTGGGGAAGAGCGATAGGTGTGTGGTGAAGAACAAGGATTCTTTGCAAGATTTGGAGGTGCAGTGTGTGGTAATGGAAGGTGGGGAAGAACAAATGCCAGTATTGGAGGAGGAGTGTGTTAAAGACAAGCCAGTTGAGGGAGTTGAAGTTTTTAATAGGTTTGAGGTTTTATCGGAAGGGGATGGTGATGCTGTATCCGATTCTCAGAAGGATTACCATTCGGATCCTAGCTCTCAAAGGCTGTTGTGTGATTCGAGGTTGGGGAGTGCTAAAGATTCAATGGTGAGAAAGTCTCCTAGAGCAAAAGGCTAATCTCAAAAATTGAATTTATGATAGACAAAATAGTGATGTGGAATATTAGGGGTTTGGGGACTTTGAAAGGGAGGTTGAGGAAGTTGGTTCGTATATATGATGTTTCTATTTTAGTGGTCTCGGAACTATTTCAAACTATAGAAAAGATGCAGATATGGGCTCTTAGTCTTAACTTCTCAAAGTTTAGCTCTAATATGGAGGCTGCGGTAAAATATGGGTGTGTTGGAAAGAGGATGTTGAGATTGATGTTGTTGAGGTTACTAATAAGTCTTTCAATGGGCTTTTCTCGGATAATGGTGGCTCGATGATAGGGATTTTTTTTTATGCAAAATGTTCTCAGATTGAATGCAGGGAGCTATGGGGACATTTGTGTTGAATTTTGAATGTGGGTGTTTCATGATTGGTGATGGGGGATTTTAATATTAACCGGTCAGATGAGGAATGTGTAGGTGGAAGACCAAGGCCTGTTATTGCTATGGAGGATTTTAATGATTGCATTGATAGGTGTGGACTTGTATATTTGAGATTGGAAGGGAGGCAATTGTCAATGTGTAATGATCAGCATGGTACGGCCATAAGATGGGCAAAACTAGACCAACTGCTAGTGAATAATGCGTTTGTTTCTAAGTTATGTGATGCTACTGCTCAGTTGTTAAGTAGGAGAACATTAGATCATTCCCTAGCCTCCGTGCAGCTTTCTTCGGGTTTTGAGAGATGTGTTTAGAATATGTGGATTTCGCATGAGAAATTTTGAAAGTGGTAGAAAGCTCATGGAGGGAGCTGATTGAGTGTAGTAGTGGGTTATTTAGATTGGTCGGTAAACTGAAGTGGTTAAAGCATAAGCTGTGCACTTGGAACAGGGAAGTTTTCAGTCGAGTGGATGGGATTATTCGGGAGTTGGAGGAGTGTTTAGAGCTCTTGGAGGCAGAGTTGCAAGCTAGCTTTTCTGAGGCTGTGGAGGAGGATTTATTGGTTACCAAGGCGGAGCTCAAATTTGGGCAAAAAGAGAAGAAACGAGGTTGGTGCAACAAGGAAAGAAGAAAAGGTTGTTGGAGGGAGAACTCCAAATTTTTTCATGTTGTTATTGCGCATTGGAGAAGGGGTTCATGTGTGAAAGAGATGAGATTATCTGATAACTCAACATTGGATTCTCCCGAATGTGTGCATGACGAGGCTGTGCGGTATTTTGAGTGGTTTCTTTCTCAAGAAGGGATGGATTCGTTGTCGAATTTGGATCATTTATTTCAACATGTTGTTTTAGATAGTGAGGTTAGGATTTTGAGGGCAGAGCCTTCGGAGAAGGAAGTGCTTGTGGGGCTTTCTTCTATTGCTGTGGATAGTAGCCCGAGGCTGGATGGTTTTAGTTCAAGTTTTTATTTGGCTAGCTGGCATATTGTTAAAGATGACGTGATGGAGGCAATGAAGGAATTGTTTAAAGGTAATGATCTTCCTAGATTTTATTCATCCTCGTTCATTGTTCTTATTCTAAAGGTGAAGAATCTGCAAAGTTTTTACAAGTTCCGATCGATAAGTCTTTGTAACGTTATTTATAAGGTGTCCACGCGAAATAATATTTCCAAGCAGCAAAGATAGTCTAGATACCATAATTTTTTGTGAAGGGTAGGCATATATTTGAGAATCTATCTCTTACGCAAGAGATGACGAAGATGTTGCATCGAAAAGCTAGGGGTGGTAATATTATGCTGAAAATTGATATGAGTAAGGCGTACAATAGGGTGGATTGGCGTTTCTTGGATCATGTTTTACGTACTCTTGGATATCCTGATTATTTCTGTAAACTGATTAACAATTGCGTCTCTACCCTGTGGTTTTTTGTTATGATAAATGATAAGTATAGAAATTTTTTAAAGCCTAAAAGGGGTCTACAACAGCATGATCCGTTGTCACCGTATTTATTTATAATTATGGAATAAGTGTTGTAAAAGATGATTAATAAGAAAATGTCTGAGAGGAGGATTTTGCCGTTTTCTCATCCTGTAAATGTTCCCAAAATTTCTCATCTGTTATATGCTGATGATGTGGTGGTTTTTGCTAATGCGAGTAAAGGCTCAATTCAGTGTTTAATGGAGGTCTTGAGGGAATATGAGAGTTGGATAGACCAATGGGTGAACCATGATAAGTCGGCCATTTTTTTCTCTAAAAATTTGGCTTATAGTAGAACTAGGGAGATGTTGTTGGACACTGGTTTCACAGAAGGTAAATTCCCATTTACGTATTTGTGTGTTCCGATTGTGGATGGTAGGTTGAAGATTAGACACTTTGAGCTGTTGCTTGAACGAGTTGGGAAAAAGTTGTCAAGTTAGAAAAGCCGTTTGCTATCGCAAGGGGGTAGATTAATTTTGTTGAGGCAAGTGATTTCGAGCTTGGTAATTCATTTACTCTTTATGCTTCAAGTCCTTAAGGCTATGATTAAAAAATTAAATGGGTTGTTTGCTAATTTTTTTTGCGAGAACAAAATGGTAGAAGTAAGAGGAAATGGAGATCATGGAAGAAGATATGCGTTCCAGTGGAGGAAAGGGGAGTTGGGGTGCGAGACCTTGTAAAAGTGCAAAGATCTTTATTCTTGAAGTTTGGGTGGCAGTTATTGATGCAGAATTCATTATGGGCAAGGTTCTTTTGGGCAAAATATATTAAACATGGACATATCTCTTTAAGTGTTGATGGCAATACATGTTCGGCATTTTGGAAGAAGATTAATGAGGGGTTGCCTGAGCTACTGCAAAGTTCAAGATGGAAGGTTCGACAGAGTTACGTTTCGCTGTGGTTTGATAATTTTTTGGACCATGGCCCTCTATGTGAAGGGGTGTAAGTGATTGAAGAACCAACATTAGACTTTAAGAGCTTGTTGTTAATGATTGGTGAGATGTTGAGAGACTTCAGTTGCTATTGGGGGTGTAGAAGGCTAGCGATGTGGTGGCTAAGGTTGGTGCTTTGAGGGATGCGAAAGACGTATTAATTTGGTTACCGGAGAAGAATGGGAATTTCTCGACAAACTCGGTGTGGGATTTTATTAAAATTAAGATGCCAAGGTGCTTGGGCAAAGTGGGTATGGAAAATCTGTTGTTGAAAAAGATCTCTGTATGCATGTGGAAAGCGGCTTTTAATTCCTGAAGTGTGGATGAGCAGGTATGTAAGTTGGGGATTCCGTTAGTATATTGTTGTAATTGTTGTATGGAAGGGCATGTGGAAGACTTGGAGCATGTGCTTTGTAAAGGGGAGTTTGCCATGACCGCTTGGAAGAAGGTTTCAGGAGAGGTGGGGATCCTGTTTGTAGCTCAAAATAGTTGGTGAGAGAGGGTCCGGGTTTGGTTTAACAAGGCATCTAGGCAGTCACAGCTTGGGACATTAATGGGTTTGATTTATTGCACTGTGGTATGAAGACTTTGGCTTAGACGCTCTGTAGCGAGGATGGAAGGCAGAGACGAAAACCTGTTGGAGGTTTGGAGCTCAATCAAGCACTGTGTGTGGGTTCTTGTGAGCAGAATTTCTGAGGTAAAAAGGCTTTCACAAGGGGACTTACATGTGCTTCAAAATATGGAGGTTTCGGTTATGGAACATAGATCTATGAAGGTGCAAGTTGTCCGTTGGTTGAAACCGAGCCCAGGGAGATTAAAATTGAATCTGGATAGTAGCAGTCTTGGCAATCTAGGGCCTAGTGGAGGACGGGGTATTTTACGAGATCATGTAGGGAATCTGGTCTTTGTTTTTTCTAATCATTTTGTACATGTTCCAATAACGAAGCTAAGCTCTTGGTGGTTATAGAGGGAATAAAGATTTGTTGGCAGTTGGGTCATTTTTTAATTGATATAGAGTGTGATTTTTTGGTGGTGGTTTCAAGGCTTGTGGATAGAGACTATATAGTGTGGTATCTTTGGGATTATTGGGACCAGTTGATAGGCGTGTTGGAAGGTTTTGACTTCTTTATCAAGCACTTATGTAGAGAAGGAAATAAAGTGACGGATGCTTTGGCTAGGTGTGGTGCGTTGGGGGAAGATAATTAATTTGTTCATGGATGTTTCTCAACTTCCACGTTCTTTGAGGGGTTTGTATAGATTGGAAAAAATGGGAACAACTTATGTTAGACGTAAATGGTGAAGCGTTAGATTTTTTTTTTTATGTTTTTTTCTGTTTGTTGGTTGAGATTGGCTTTTTTTGTTAAGGTGGATTGGGTTGTTTATTTGAAAGTTTTCATTCACCATAAATGAGGGTTAATATAGGGGGTACGTACCCCAAACGAAACAATATATTGTTGTGTAATGTTGTGCAAAACACACACACCAACAATGGCAAACAAAGTAAAAGCAATCAAAATCAAGCACACGATGCACAATATACGTGATTCGGCAAGTTGCCTACGTCCACAGAACTACAGAAATCTCATTCACAGAGGAGATTACAATCATTGAATCTCAACTCACATTCTCTAAGACTTTTTGCTCTCTCACACAATATGCACTCACTTAACAATTGTTCTCTCAAAATATGCTGAATTTCGTTCAAAACAAGTCAAATATGACATATATATAGCAAATCGAGCAGGGTGTAGAGCGCACATCGAGCAAATAATATTGGCTCGAGCAGGGTGTTGAGCGAAGGTCAAGTGGACACTAGAGTTTGTCTCGCTTGAGCTCACTGTCACGTGGGACTCAAGCGAACTCACTGGTTGAGCTTTGCTTGAGCCCACTATCAAGCGCACGTGGAGCGAACTCACTAGTTGAGCTTCACTCAAGCTCACATTGAGCTCACATTAGGCAAACACTCTATTTCTCAATTTTCAGTTCCAAAATCAGTCTCCACATACACTCCAACAATCTTCCACTTGAAAATTGGGACTCCACATGCCAACCACTGTTTCCAGCCAAGCCCTATCATCTCTGCAACTAACAGATCCCGTCTTCAAGCCAGAAGACGCACTAGAGTCAAGCCAGATTTCAGTCTTCCACGTACATCGCCCTTAGTGAGCACATCCATTGGGCGACCCACAACTCCCATTGCACTAGGAGTATTCAGTCTCGAAACCGTTCTTGGAAACCTTAGTCAACTTTTTCAGGCTTTCATGAGGAACGACAAAGCTGACTCCCTTTGGCTTCCTTACATGTTTCGCGCGATCAAGCCTGCATTTTTTCACTCTTGTATTTCCCTGTACATTACTGGAACCTGATCTAAATACAAAGAGTTAGATCTTTTACCATGCGCTAAGACCAGTACACCCTTAGTGATATTCCAAGCTCCTCTAGAGAACACTACTGCATAACTGTTGTCATCAAGCTATTCCACAAAGATTAGGTTTTTCTTCAGATTTGGAATGTGTCTGACTTGCTATAAAGTCCACACGTCCCTATTTGAAAGTGTGATGTGCACATCACCCACTCCCACTACATTCAGTGCCTTTCCATCAGCTGTCTCATACATCTTCTCAAAACCACTAGCAACATAATTCTGCATGATTTCTCGATGTGAGATGTTATGGAGCGAAGCCCCTGAATCCAGCACCCAATCATCAATCAGACTGTGCACTGCAAGAAGGCATCATGAATTTCTTCTGCCATTACATTCATTGCATCATCCTTAGCACTTTCTTGATTTCTATCATTTTTCTTAACGTGGCCCGGCTTGCCACAACTTCAGCATGTGATATGCTACCAGATCTCGTCTTACTCTTCTCCCTGCTCTTGGAGCTTGACCTATCATGTCCTCTGCCCCAATTGTCAACATTCAGGGCCATCCAGAACCTGAGAACTCACCCGAGTCTATTCTACGTACCTCTTCAGCAAGGACCATGTCACGTATGTCGTCGTAATTCAGTTTCGTCTTACTGGCTGAACTACTTACAACCATCCTCATGGCCTCCCAACTATTTGGCAATGATGCCAACAGAATCAACGCTCTGATCTCGTCATCAAACTCAATCTCTACAGAAGATAGTTGATTTGTGATCGTATTGATTCGTTCAAATGTTGGGCTACAGACATACCTTTCGGCATCTTTAGATTGAACAATTTCTTCATTAAGTGCACTTTGTTAGTTACCAGCGGCTTTTCATACATACCTGACAGAGTCGTCATGAGATCCATTGTGGTTCTCTCCTTACTAACATTATGTGCAACGGATCTCGACAGGGTCAACCAAATAACCTCTAGAACCTGTCGATTTAACAGGGTCCACTCAGCATAATCCATGCTCTCTAGCTACTTTCCCAACAGTGGAAGATCTTCTTTCTATAGAGATAGTCCACGATCTGCATCTTCCAGTACCTAAAATTAGTGCCATCGAACTTCTCAATCATAGATGCTTTCATTTGATCTCCAACCATCACTCTTCTTCAGATCCAACCTTGGCTTTCAATACCAGTTGTTGTGTAATGTTGTACAAAACACACATACCAATGATGACAAACAAAGTAAAAGCAATCACGATCAAGCACACGATGCACATTATACATGGTTCGAAAAATTGTCTACGTCCACAGATTTGTAGAAATCTTATTCATAGAGGAGATTACAATCACTCAATCTCAACTCACTCTTTAGGATTTTTTGCTCTCTTACACAATATGTACTCACTTGACAATTGTTCTCGCTCAAAATATGCTGAAAGTTGTTCAAAATAGGTCAAATATGACATATATATAGCAAACAACATTGGAAACAGGCAAAATCTGCATTCTTCGCTCAAGCGGCATGTTGAGCGCACATTGAGCGAACAACATTGGCTTGAGTTGAGTGTTGAGCGAAGGTTGAGCAAACACTAGAAGAGAAAGCGAAGCATATTTCATATTGCTATAATGTATCAGCAAGAAAATGTATTTAATCTTATATATAACATAGGAGCTGTTAAGGATTACTTGGTAGGAAATAAGGACTCCGATGGTAATAACATGCTGCACTTAGCTGGGATGTTGCCAAATCATGATCAAGAAAGACTTGGTGTGCCAAGAGCAAACCTTCAGATGCAACGAGAACTATTGTGGTTTAAGGTATATTTCCTTTCCACTCATATTTCTGTCTTTCCTTTCCAATACCTTTTAGATATAATGTTTTAAGATTTCAAGGAATATCAAAAGATTACTGGGCTCTAAGATAATGTTTTGTATATGTCCTGCATGTGACTTCACCCCACATATATACTTGTGTAACATATTTTAGTTTCTTCATCATGAGTTAGTTATATTGTCTGTGTGACTTCTTACTTCTGTCATTGTAGGAAGTGGGAAAGATTGTTAGACCTTATCAGAAGTTTGGTAAAAATAAAGCTGGAGAGACACCCAAGTTTTCATTGCCACCCACAAAGAATTACTGAAAGAAGGGGAAAGAGCAATTAAGGGGACAACCAGTTCTTGTATGCTTGTAGCAACGCTCATTGCTATTGTTGTTTTTAATGCAGCCCTCACAATTCCCGGTGCCAGCAATAGTGAGATACCACTCAGTACTCCATTATTCCACAAACAGCAATGGTCTGTGATCTTTATTCTCTCCAATGCAGTTGCACTCTTCACCTCGACATCCTCAGTAGTCTTGTCACTCTCAGTTCTTACTTCAAGCTATGCAGAAATGGAGTTTAAAAAGTCGTTGCATGTGAGGTTGATGTTCGGGCTCACCTCTCTCTTTGTCTCCATAACAGCCATGCTCCTAGTCTTCATCGCTTCCATATTTTTGATCTTTAACTACCAATTGGCATGGCTTCCTTATCTTCTTGTTTCTCTTTCCTGTGGCCCTGTGGCTTTGTTTCTTTGGTTGCATTTTGATCTTTGGGCTGATTTGATCCGCTTGTATTACTGGTCTAAATTTTTGTTCCAGCCAAGTGAGCACAGAATTTTCGAGTGATCAAAAGTTTGCATTGTATTCATTGAGTGCTTTTATAATTAGTACTAAACAATTGTGTAATGATTCCCAAATTTATGATGAACATATTATGATGGGATCGAGTGGAGAACTAGAGACGAACTAGATGTAGATAAAGTAATAGCGGAAGCAAATCAGAGTCAAAATGGAAACCAAAAATCAGCAATCACACAAAAACATCCACATTTAAGTGGTTCAGCTTAGAACAATAGTCTACATCCACTGGCGGAGTCGATCTTTAAAAGAATTTAGTAACAAAGATGGAGTACAAGAGAGGTATAATAAATCACTTCTTAATCTCAAAATCCCAATACACTCAAATGAGCTCTTAAGCTCACAAAAGGAGGAGTTCTCTCTTATTGGCGTTCTCTCTGGATTCTAGCCCCTCCCAATGCACCAAATACATGAAGAATAACATCCGTTCGAGCGATGTGTCAAGCAGTCCTCAAGTGAACATTAAGTCTGGCGTTCGCTCAAGTTAAGTGTCCAACGAGCGTCGAGTAAACTCTCAGGTTGGCACTTCACTCGATCTGAGTGTCGAGTAAACTCACAGGTTGGATTATTTTCGAGCTAACTATCGAGCAGGTGACGCGCGAACTCTTTGTCTAAAGGTTTGCTCGAGCGACAAGGGACACCACTCGAGCGAACAATCTATGAAAGTGTGTTTAGAAAGGAAATCAAGCCATACTCAACAAATCTCCACCTTGGCTTGAATTCCGTCAAATTTGAACAAAAAATAAATTCCACTAAATCGAATTTCACCATTCGACAACAAAGACATTAAAGAAGCCCACCAAAGATAGAAAAACAAACTCCTCCACAAATCCCAAGCAGGACACACAACGTCTATCATTGAATAACTCAATTTCCACCCAAAAGTCATCAATTTCATAGACAACTTTTTCAAATCAAAAACTTGGTCCTAATGAAGAGATTCAACCTCTTCACACAAAAGCAACGCACCATTATATAGGTTGCTTACTTAAACAACGGCTTCTAAATACATATGAAGGCTAACAACAAACATTCTTTGTCAAAGTAAGAACACTACAAAGTCTGCATGAGCATATCCTGAAAGTGGCCAAACTACCTCCTCTATCTACACAACAAAAATGTAGACTTGCTCTCACTGTGCGCTAATGCCAAATCAAAATCATGCTCCTTTCCAATAGCATGATCTAGAGTACCATCTAGACTCTATGTGAAGCTCTCCCAACAACTCTACCATCTTGTTGTAATCCTGCTCTTCTTCATTGTGGAAGACAGCAAATGCTATGAAAGAAGAACGATTGACCCAATAGCAAGCTGTGTTGACCGCTTCGCTCAAATCAATAGACAAGTTTGGCAAACCCAAAAGCATACTACGGGCTCTTCTCAAGAGTCTGACTCATCCGTTCAATTACCCCATTATTGTGGAGTGGACTCGACTGTACGGTCTGAAAAAGGCTCTACCTTCTTGTCTGTAGATCACTAGCCTTCTCAAGTGCTTGAACACATCATACATGTCACTCACTACTTCAGAAAAACAAGTCCAGCCTTTTCTCACAATGTTCATCAAACAACATGAGTACTAACAAGGCACCACCTTACACAAGATATACCCTAAACGTTAGAACAAATAAACTGCAAAAAACTTGATTCTTCATTGCTTCACAAGAATACAATGCCAAGACAAAAAAATCAAGCCTCCCTGTCTTCGGATCAAAAAAAACAAAAGTTGCATACTCACAAATGACCATGCTCGTTCACACATGCCATAAACAAGTAATACTTGAATCTGAAATGTCTGAAGATACAACTGTCCCAATCCTTGTCACACCAATTCAATTTACAAAATTAGATAGCTTAAGGTTTTGGATTTTTTTTTTTTTTTGAGATCAAAGAGTTAGGGCCCCTGTCCACGAGAGATCCCTCCCCAATTTTATTAATTACCCTCACTTATGGCAGAGGAAAACTGTGGTACAGTCATGGACTCTAAGGAAATACAACCAAAATCTCAAAGTCAAAATAAATCCCAAACAAAGACCAAATTCTAAGACCAAAGACGATAAACAACGAGATACAAACGACACGTCGGTAGAGCACCTGCAAAAAAGGTTATTCCACCTAAAATACTAAAAACATAAACTAAACCAAAACAAAAAAACAACGGCACTCTAACGCCCGCCATTTCTACATGAGCCTCTGCATCTAATCATGGGGAGACCCCATTTATCAATTCTCAGTAAGCCCTGCAGCTAAAATGGCACCTCTGTCATATGAGACTATTCAAAATTACCTCCCCTTTCTCTCCTCCTCTCTAACCAATTAGCAGGTGCATTCCTTTCCCTATATATATATAAATGAGATATTGTGAAGTTTAAATCAGGAAGCAAAGCTTGAAACTCCTCCCAGTAGTCCTCTAAATACTAAATGCCACATCGTTCACGTTGCAACCAATAAAGGAGCACCTTGGAATCAATCTCTATATCTACTGCACGGAAATTCCTTTGTTTACAGTATTTAACACCTTCCAACAAAGCCCTCAGCTTAACACGTGAATTAGAGCCATAACCTATATTCACAGATAAAGCAAAAAATCAGAGCACCATGCATATCCCGAACTACCCGTCTTGCTGCCGAAGGCCCTGGGTTTCCAAGACTACTTCCATTCGTATTTAGTTTTACTCAATCACAAGTAGGCTTTTTCCATGAAACAAGTTGAATTTGATTGCTTTGAGTTGGAATTGGAGGAATCTTTAGACTCTGTAAAATGTATCTGTCGGTTTGAGAAATCCTCTGCACTCGAGAAACATCATGACAAATTACGCCAATCCAGCATATGATAGAATGCCACATAACTTGTACCAAAACCAATCTACCTTCCATACGTGCTAGGCACCTGCACTCCCAAAGTTTTCATATTATAATTGATGGCAGAAATCTTAGAATAATCCCCATCTGAGATGAATTTGACAAACGTCGAAACCAGCTAAGAGTTGTTTCACCCCATGATCTACCAATCGGCAAACCCAATAATCAACCAAATTTTTTCCATACTGCAATAGCAACCTCCCCAGCGAATAATACATGGTTTTGATCTTCATATTGACCTTGTCCGCAACAATCACATTTCGAAGTTAAAGGAATCCCAACTCTTCTAACTCTGTCATCCACAGCCAAAGCTCCATGGAAAGCCTTCCACATTAATATCGAGACTTTTTTTGGCAGTAATTTGTTCCAAATCCATTTATGTCCCTCCAAAATTGCACCACGAAGCCGAATACACTTACAAGCTGATTTAGTTGTAAATTCACCACTCTCAGATTTAGTCCATATTAACACATTTGTTCCTTCCTTACATTTGCTAAGCACATTTATGATATTATCCGCAGTTTCTATTTCCACCATTCTATCTATTAAATTCATATTCCAAGCATTATTGATACGACAATCCTTCACTTTTAATAGCGGTTGCTTCTCCACTAAAAACTTATCAGTAAGGATCCCCTGATCCAACCAAAAAATTACCAAAA
Organism: Cyclocarya paliurus; assembly: GCA_029856935.1. Classification (NCBI taxonomy): domain Eukaryota; kingdom Viridiplantae; phylum Streptophyta; class Magnoliopsida; order Fagales; family Juglandaceae; genus Cyclocarya; species Cyclocarya paliurus. The sequence continues at coordinate 36,175,450 of CM056947.1, read as the reverse complement.
GAACACTTGCCCCTCATTTATTTTCAATTTAGAGTTATTCAAAACAAGAGGAATACAATTTGCTATCATCCGCCAAAATCGAGACCCCTTTTGATGGCCTGACAATATCAAAGGCCTATTCCCAATATATTTGGATCGGAAAAAATTATCCCAGAGAGAATCCTCATGCATCAATTTCCATGCAAATTTTAAATGAAGGGCTCTATGCATATCATCCAAGTTTCTAATTCCCAAACCCCCTTCTGCAATAGGACGACATATTTGATTCCAAGCAACCCATTTTCGCTTACCTCTTCCTTCGCTTTCTCCCCAAAAAAAGGAACTCATCAATCTATTTAAAGAAGAAATTATGGCTTTTGGAACCTGTAATACCATAAAAGAATGCAATACCATACTGGCAAGAACATGTCGTAGTAAAATTAATCTACCACCCACGGACAATAACCTCCTTTTCCAACCACTGATTTTCTTACTCACTTTGTTAACAAGATCTTCCAAATCCGCCATTTTAAGCCTTCCCGAGACAATGGGAACTCCCAAATATTTGAAAGGAAAACTCCCCTAAAAAAAACCAGTAATTCTCTTTAGATGTCGTTCACAAGCAATGGATATTTTATTTGAAAAAAACATAGCCGTCTTTTCTCTACTAATTGCTTGACCAAACCACTCCTCATATGTTGCCAAAATTTTCAAAAGGCAACGGATAGAACTTCGACCACCATTAGTAAATATAACGACATCATCCACATACATGAGGTGAGATAACAAACGAGTGCCACGAGATTGTGAAAAGTGGCCAAATTTATGCTCAACCACCTTTCGCTTAATCAGTCGAGATAACACTTCCTGCAAAATAATAAACAAATAAGGAACAAAGGGTCCCCTTGCCTCAAGCCGCGCCCACTTTTGAAAAAATCTTTAGTAGTGCCATTCAACATGATAGAAAACCAGGGAGTAGAAATACATTCACTGAACAACACAGACTTGTGAAGAAAAACCAAATGAGCAAAGAACTTCCAATAGGAAAGCCCAATTAACACGATCATATGCCTTCGCCATATCCAATTTAAGCATCACATTCTCCCCATGGACCTTCTTATGAATAGACTGCACCATTTCCTGGGTAAGACTTATGTTCTAAAAAATACTTCTATCAGGGATAAATGCGCCTTGTACCGGAGATATCATTTTAGAAAGTAGAGGAGTTAACTGATTCACTATCACCTTTGAACAAATTTTGTAAAACACCTTACAATGACTAATAGGTCTAAATTTATCAAACCCCGTAGGATTATCAATTTTCGGGATTAAAACCAAGTAAGAAGATTAACTAAATCTGGACAACTTACCTCCTTGAAAAAAATTCCGATCTAGCATCCATAACATCAGCTTTAACAATATCCCAACATTTCTTATAGAATCCTGAGCCGAAACCATCCGGACCCGGTACACTATTAGAGGGAATAGCAACCAGTGCTTGGTGAACTTCTTCAGTGGAAGGAATAATACAAATAGCATCACTATCAGCCATTGACATAGTCGGCGAAATAAGATTAGATAAATTCGGCAACCCACTAGGACCCTCTTCTTGTAAAAATTCTGAAAAATACTGAACAACAACTACGTGAATATCCTCTGAAGAATTCAAATTTGTTCCATCTTGAAGACTCATATTCACCACTCTTTTCTTCCATTTATATGATAAGTAAGCCTGGAAAAATTTAGAGTTTTGATCTCCTTCAAGACGCCATTTAATTTTCGACATTTGAGCCAATCTAATCTCTTCCCTATGCCTCCATTCCTCCAACTCTAGTTGTTTATGTAATCTCTCATATTCAATCCCAGGGTCCCATTCAATTATCAAAACTGACTTTAAATCATCAACTTGTTTTTCCAGGTCCCGTATATGCACTTCGGTTCTACCATAAATTTGCTCATTCCAATTTCGCATTACCCCACTAAGCTTTTTAAGTTTAAGGGCCAACTTCAAAAGCCCTGTACCCCTTACATCCTCCCGCCAAGTTGAAGCCACGAAAGAGTGAAAATCTGTATGCTTTGTCCACATTTCCTGGAAAAGGAAAGGAGTAGGGCCATAAGAAAAAAGATCTGCATGAAATTCCACAAACATCGGAGAGTGGTCTGATGTTGATCTCGACAAATAATTGTTAGTAGCATTAGGCGCTTTGGTTAGACAATTAGCATTCAAGAAAACTCTATCCAATTACACCAAGAAAGCCTTCTTCCCACAACCTTCATTTCAATAAGACCACACTCATGAATCCAAGATTTAAATTCTTCCATTGCTGCTCTTGGGCGAGGCCTCCCACCCCTCCGCTCAGAATCCTCCCTTATAATATTAAAATCACCTGCAATAATACATGGCTCATTGCCTAGGACATGACTGTTTAATTGTGCCCATAAATCTCTTCTATCCATCATAGTGCATTTGGCATAGACAAATCCGCAAAGTAATATGCTACTCCCATCATCAACCTGCAGAAACAAGAATTGCTCACTCTGTAAAACCAATTGAACTGAAATATTGTCCTGCCACAACACCCAAATTTTCCCAGCCTTTTCTTCATTTGAAATAAAATGATCCATATGTAAAATATTCATCATACCCTGAGCTTAATTTGTCTAATATGATAGTCAATCCAACGTTAATGCTAATGCTCTCGAGGGGATTTGAGCAGGCCCATGATCCCGTTAGGACTAGGGTGGTTGCCAGTTGAGCTACAAGTCATAGACTCCCCTTAAGGTTTTGGACTTAGGCTCAACAAGTTTGTGCGTTGTTCCTTTTTAGTTTTGTTATGTATTTAGTATGTCTGCACCTGTAAGTGGGCTTTCATGCTTATAAATACATATGTGAGTACCATCTATCGGAAGTCATGCTTATAAATACATAGAGAAGCATGCTTATAAATACATAGTCTCGCTTGTGTATGGTTTTTTGAACTAATTCTGTTATATAACTCTTATAAATTCTTAATGTTGGATAGGTAATTCTTTTCAATGCATATTGTTCGAAAATCCCTCTCTATATAGCTACATAAATGTGCTTGTAACATGCTTTTTTTAACCATTGGTACATCTCTCCCCGTGTGCAAAATGTTCTTACTGCTAGTCATGGATCTCTACTGAGGTTTGCAATCATAGACTTTCTATGTTCATTAACAATTCAGTTGCAATTGCATTACATGGCTTTATGATTCATATATTTGTACTCATGAAACAATTTTATACAATGCAATGGACTTATACAATGCAGTTGCAGTTGAATTTTATACAATGCAATGGACTAAGCTCAGTAGTAGGATATCAGACCATGGTCTTATGCAGTTGATATATATATATATATATATATATATATATATATATATATATATATTTTTAAATTGCTTGGCAGCTTCTGTTGGCTATTAAACTAATACCTAGTATTGTTGAGGTATGAAATGCTCAAATCTATGGCTTGTATCACTTTTTCCCTTGATGGCATTGAGCAACTAATAGACTACGTATGAAGTATTATATACATCACTTTTTCCAAAATCTGTATGAACAAGGCAGGCAGCTATCATTGTGAATGTAGGGTATTCTTTACTTATAAATAAAAATGCCAGCGTAGGGTCCTATTAAAAAGCTCATATGTTACTATTATTGTCAATGCAGTGTTCTTTGGGTAGAAACTTAAAGACAGCAATCATTGCAAATGCCAGCCTATCTAGGTTCAGCTTGTAATTTTCTATATTTCTTGTGGTAATTTTTATTTGTTCAAAAGCTTTAATAGGCTTTCGAATTTGCTTTCTCATGTTTCTAAGTGTATATTTTGGATTATGTCTCTAATATGCATGCTTTCTTTTTTTCTTCTCTTAAGTTCTGGTTTGAAATGATGATTAAGCAAGCTTGCTGGTTTCTTCCTTGTTGACATCGTCTTGATGCTTTTCACGTGTGAGAGTTGTAGATTTAGCTCTTATCATTTGCTCTAATCAACTATATTTAAATCTCCATTTTTTTTTTGTATGTCAAACCATTATAAATCAGTGCGTGCGTGAGCCACAAGTCCCTTGCATCAGACCAGCTCCATCTCTCTTCGGCAGCCTGTTACACACCTATCACTTTAGGCAAATTTAATTTTTGTTCTTGCCTCATATTCCTCTAGTTTTATTAGATTCTAGCACCTAAACACATAAGTTAGTTGCTGCACATCAAACCAACCCTCTGATCACATCATTCTCATCCCTTCTCACTACTAGCCTGGTTAAACTCCAAGCCACAAATGCTATAAGGATTTATAAGGATTGAACTAGAATTACTGCAAGGCATGATAGCAGCAAAATTTCAGTCCTTGTAACTCTGAGTTTTGAATTCAGTCTTCTGTATTCCTTCCCTTATTCAGCCTCTGTTTTGAAGACCTTTAGTCCCTCAGTCCATGCCAATGAACCAACAAATTCTAAATCTTTGTTAGCCATTCATGACCCTCATAACTGGGGAAGCCAAAATCAAACAATTAGTAGTGCAATAGCCAAGGCAAAGGAGCAACAGCAGCTCCACTTCTTTTCCCATACACATCTATTTTATTTTGTGTGTAGCTAATTCCAGAACTCCGTAGGAACACCAAGAATCCACCAAAACCTTAGTTTTCCTACACCCAAAGTGGAACTACAGCCAATATCCACTTGTCTTTTCCACTGCACCGCTAAGAGTAGGTTCCCTTTTTTTGCCTTAGTTTTCTCTCTTGTTATGTGTAGGCTTCGACCTTTCCTTCTCAAGTATATATAATTTTTGTTGTATGTATATATTTTCAAATTTTGTGATATTTGAATTTGGATTTTGATTATACGGTTGTGTTATTTATTGTGTTGAACTCGTGTTAGATGGATAAAATATCTACAGTTGTGTTGGATTGGATTACATGGGCAGCAAGCATGTTGCTATGCCTTACAATTTGACTCTTTGAGTTATATATATGGGAGTGTGAAGTGGAATGATATGAATTGGTAACTAACTATTGAAGTGATATGTTGGTTGGGATTGTTGTTGGTGTGTTCTAAATATTAAAGTTTGTTTTTATACATGGCTGTAGTTCTTACGGGTAAATTTTTTTTTAAGTAGTTCTTAAGGATAAAATACCTGCTATGTTTTTCTCTTCCACAGATTTGGATGCGTCCTAGAGCTATTCTAACTCAGTTAGTTACTCTGGTCTGAAGTGCAACTTGTTGGATGCATGGAATGGTTATTGAAAATTCCAAATGCTTCCAGCATTCTTAGCTCAGATTTGCTTATTACCAAATGTAGAATCAATACCTCTGATCTCTTAGGCCGTTGTCACAATAATCCACCGCCACACAAATCATGAGCTCGTTGGAAAAAAAATGTGATTTGAGTTTGATGAAGTGAAAGATATATAACAAATTACTTACAATTTACTTGCCAAAACATGGAATCTTCAATGAATCTTTAAAGATAATAAACACTTGAGTTGCTGATATTGAATTATAACTTTTTTCTTTACTTCTGGAAAGATTTCTAATGGGATGCATCCATTAGCATGCGTCTCCTTTTTATATATTGGGTGGAAGCTCTAGAAGTTCTTAAAGTTGCATGCAATCCGTCAACACAAGGTGCTTTGATCCAATAACACTTTTGATGGATGTGGGAAGACTAATAATATCACTCCTGGCTCTTTCGAATTTTATTTACTGAGATTTTTTTTTTCTTTTTTTTTGAGGTCTTGGGTAGCCTTATTAGTCTTTATATAGTGCTTTAATTTTCTTGAGTTAGCCAGATATGGGTATATAATATTAAGGCATATTTCAGGAAACAGAGGACATGAAGAAGAAATTGCAGATAATGAAACAGAAAGAGTTGACCCTTTCCTCGGAAGTCTGGTATTAGTGGTATAGCATAATACTCCTTTATATTTTTTGGCGGATTTGGTTAAATATAGTATCATGAAATTCATGGCTTAGGCCATCTTGTAAATACACTTCCATTTGCTCTTTTTTATTTTTCAATGATTTTGCCATTTGCGGACAGAGGAGGAACTGCCGACTGATTTTGAGCCACCAAGAATGAAGGAGCCAAGGAAAAACTTAGTGAGTGGTGGAAGTGATGAGCAGCACCACTTCAAGACTGCATGCTGTCTCTACATATTTAAACCTTTACAGTAAAACATAGCCAAATACTAATACAAAACTTGGTAATAAAAACAAAGACCATTGCATTTGACACTGCTTTGCAATTAACAACTGGTTACGTCAAAAAGAACAATCCAACCAAAAGGCAACTTCCTGGTTATACCAAATTAAAAGAACAATATCCTGGTTACACCATAAAGAGCAATATCCTGGTTACACCATAATAAGTAATAAATTGTTACAATTCACCAATTGTCTTGTCCACTATGAAAGTTCCTAATCCTGAGAAATCAAGCCACAACTTGCTATCCAGTTCAAACAGTGAAAACCAGCAGCTCAAAAGCAATTATAATTCACCTGCAAGAGTAAAAGATAAGACGCAATTAAGTTGCAAACCAGTTATAATTCACCGGACTGCATCCATATAACAATTGTAAGATGAGACATTTTTTTCACGATCATATTTGTTCTACATTGATTTTATTTTATTTTTTTAATTTCTCGTCCATCCTCTCCTACGTATTAGCAAAATGTTCTCTTTCCGTCGCCACAATTGTCTGCCAAAAATCCGAGTTCAAAAAATAAGTTCTAAAATAAAATAAGAAGTTAATTAAGAGCTAAACAAACAGTGGATCAAAACAAGAAATAATTAATTTATTAAGCTAATCACAATAAAAAAAACTAAAATAAATTTTAAAGATGCAAATTAATCTAAACAATGAAAACACTATTGAAGGAAAATAAACTAAGTTTTGCAATCCACCTCATTAATACATTGTAATATATTTATGATAAATGATTCTTCTCGAAAATCTACATGATAATCTATAAATCAATTTTGACATCATGAAAAATATCATCGTTGAAACTCTTTTTCTTTAAGAAAATATCTAAAATATTTTCTTCTTCGCTTAAAAATATAAAATCAAATCATTGCTTGTATTTGTTAAAATAATCATAAAATATATTAGATTTTATTTGTAACAAAATTATGAATCAGGCTATTAGCTGATTAAGATTATTCTAAATCATGATAAAAACATGATTAAACTCATATAAAGAATTTTATCTCTCAATTGATATGAAGTAAGAATAATAAATCGTTCAAAGCTTCAATAATTGGGAAAAATCAATCTCATCAATAATATTACTAATCTTCAAGAAGGTTTCATTCTCAACCTTAATTGAAAATTTAGCTAGGCTTGTTTATGAAAATAAATTCTAAAATATGAATGTAAATAAACATCAAAGCAATATTTAAAATGTAACTAAAGAAAAATAAAACTTCTCAGAATGTAAATATAGGCGCTGCAAGTATGTTACCGTTACAGTTCTTTCCCCCCAACTTTGATTCCTTTCGCTACTTCGATTCCTTTTTTAACTTCAATTCCTTCATTAAGATAAACTTAAATTTAAGTAAGAAAAATAAATATTTCAAGACTAATAAAAATATAAGAATTAACACGCCTCTTCTGTTGAATCTTTCGTGCAAAATAATCTAATCCAACGTGACTTATTTCGAGTTTTTCTTGAATATTTTCTTCTAGAATTCTTTTATACTTTTCCAATTCACTTTCCCAATAATGTATATCTTCTTCATATAGATTTGAGCCTACCACTTTTAAAGCAAGTGGAAGGCCGCCAACATAGTGTAGTGCAAGTTCTATAAGTTTTGCAAAACCATCATCTGGTTCGCCACTTTTGAAGGCATGTTTGCTAAAGAGCTTAAGAGCTTCGTCGTGATCCATTTCCTTCATATAATATGAAACTAACACGATGCTTATTTAGTAAACCTGTAGTCCTTGTTGTTATAATGATTCGACTCCCAGAACCAAACCAATCGCATCTTCTACATAATTTTTCTAATTGGTCCAAACGATCAACATCATCAAGAACCAAAATAATTCTTTTACAGCAAAGTCTCTCCATTATCAAATTGATTCCTCGATCAACGTTTCTAACTTTCAAACTTGAATCTTAAAGAATGTCAGAAAGAATTGTCTCTTGCAACTTTACGAGACCACCTTGGTCTTGTTTTGAAGATTCTCTAACATTTGCAAGAAAACAACTGCCTTCAAATTGATCAGTAATGCAATTATACATCTCTTTTGCAATAATTGTTTTACCAATTCCACCAATACCAAAAATCCCTATCATGCGTATGTCATTCTCCTCAATACATAATAGCATATTAATATCTTCTACACGGGACTTTATTCCCACCAGATACTCAGCAACATGCAAATATGTATGATCTAGTACTATTTTTTAGACCTCTTGAACAATTTCTTCGATAAGTTTAGATTCATTATTGCCAATGCAAAATGATTAAAAGAAAATTCATGAATTTGACTTCCTCATGTTAAAAGACATGGGAACATGATTTAAGCATAATTCTATTCTCAAATGACGTTATTGGCAAGGCACAAGTCATATACTAAATGTAGGAAAATGATCTCTACTATTTGAATTAGATTAATGTTAGATACAATTTTAAGTTGTGGAAGCTCCGAGAACTCATTTGAAAAAAATGTGGGTTCCACCATTAAAAAAATAATTTTTACATGTGAGGGAGGTCTAGATTAATCTACTTTTTTCAAAGAGAGTGCACGAGACTTGCACATCCTAAGATTGTAAATATCACTCCTCTTTAAACTAACAAGTGTTAAAAAGATATGAATTTTGAAAGATTAGCAATTCGCATGGCTAGCTGTAGTACTATACTAAAACTATCATCATAAGTGGTGATCGAAGAAGGTGTAGAGATGGTCTTTATCAAATTCAAGACTTAAAAAAAAAGGAAAAGAAATGGAACTTTGAAAATAGTGGAGAAGCAAAACCATGTATGTTTTCATTCTTTGTTCACTGTTTTGTTTAATCATTGTAATAATCTTTTTTAGTACCTAACAATTATGTGTTAAAAAAATACCACTCATATTCAGGTTATACCAGGCATAAGCCTCGTAAAGTATTAATTTGCATTCTAAATTACAGATACATTTTACTTAGTTTGTACCTTCCAATATAATTTGACTATGAGAAACGCTGCAGGACGGTCGAGCTATTAAAGGTAGAATAGCAGCCCTCTATTGAGATGGTGACACGTAAGAAAAAACACAATAGATTAATTAGACCTCACTACACAGAATCACCACACGGCTCTTCCTCATTTCATCTCTCCAGCCCCCCTCTCCAGGAATCGCACGACCTACTCTTGGTAGGGAACCCCCTTCTCGCATGGCTGCCTTCGCACTCCGTCTCCACCCACTTCATCTATCTCTCCTTCATCTTCAGTGACCCACTCCATGTAATGCCCCTTCATCTCTTCCGCTTTATTCGTCTTCATCTTCTTACTCTGCTTTCCGCTTAAACCAAATCAATTGAAGATTTATCGCAGCAGTCTCCACTAGAAGGCATCACTACAACTGTAAGAGAATGGTGGCCTCTTCACTTGCAACTATACATGCATGCGTGCAAGTGATTCTATTTTCTTTCACCTTTCTTTACATTAAATGCTCCAGTAAATGCATATAAATTCACTCTTTCTTTACTTTCTTCCTTCACTGTTGCCTTTAATATTTTCCTTTTCCTTTTGCCTTTTCGGCCCGTTCATATGCATCACAACAATTCTGGGTGGAGGATTTTAATGGAGGAGAAATGGATCTTGAGCCATGGAGTATATAAAGGAGAATTAAGAAAATGAAAGAGTATTATTCGCGAGAGAGAGGGGCACGCAGGAGGCATTTGGGAGGGGGAAGAAGAAGATGAGAGAGAGAGAGAGAGAGAGATGGGATTTCATTTGGGTTGGGATCTCCTGGAAGACGAAGGAGTGAGAGAGGGGCTGTATGAGTCTCTAATCAGGTGTATGCAAGTGTAGATTAAATACTATAAAGTACTTACGTGGTGGACAACTTGAAAGTCTGCTTAATAAGGGGAGCAGCCGGACCGCTCCCCAGCTTTTCTCTGGCAATATAGATCAAGAATGTGCCGCTTGACCAATTTAATTGGTAAATCATAAATGTATGCAATTTCTTGGGGTTTAAATTATATATTTTTTAATTTATGGAAAATAAAAATAAAAGGATCCTAGTTTGTATGTGAAAAATTTTATTAAATAAAAAACATCAATATGAACACAAATTTTTATGACCTGAGGGCGTCTACATTTTGGTCATGTGTAATGCGAAGTCAGCCCCAAAAGCCCAAGCCTAGCCCACAACTAAGGCCCCAAACCCTTAGGAGAAGGCCTGCCCATCCCCTCAAGATGGTGTCATTTTGTCCCATTTCACACAAACCCTAATTCCTCTCTCCTTTCCGGTCCTCCCTCTTTGGCTCTCTCTTTCTACTTCTCTATCTTCCTTCTTTGCCTTCCTCTCCCTCTCGTGACCTCTATGCATCACTCTACTCTAGGGGTGGGCAGCGGGGCCCCGCACCCCGCTGCCTTGGCCCCGTCCGCCCCGCCCCCATCTAAGGTCCCTAGTTGGGGTGGGTGGCGGGGAGGGCGCAACCTGGCCCCGCCCCTGCTTGCATTTATATATATTATATATATAAATAAATTTATATTTATATTTTACAAATTGTGTATATATAAATATATATTACAATTTGTTAGATTTATTCACAAAATATGCACTGACAAATTTAAAAACTACATAGTTTAAAAACTAATACATTACAATTTACACAAAATATGTACTAGCAAATTTAAAATATACATAGTTTTTAAATTATAGTCATATTTACAAAATTTAAATTTATAATTTGGGTATAAAAATGTATTTTTAATTACTTTAGGACTTCGAAATAATTTTTAAACCAAGTAAAATGTAGTGTTTTTTTTTAAGTAGACAGAGGGGGGTGGGGAAGGGGTGGCCCCGCCCCGTAGGGGGCGGGTAGCACCCGTATGCTCCCTTGCCACCCCTCTCTGTCACTCTATGCCCCTCTCATTCTATTTGAATCCACTCTCTCTCTCCATCACGCTCTCTCTTAGGCTAACGGCCACCCATCTTTGCCTTCCCTCTTGGTTTCCCCTAGCTTACTCTCTATCTTAGCTTCTTAGTTTCTCCTTTCTCTTTCTCTGAGCTCGGGATGCTTGCGATCATCATAGATTTTCCCCTCCGTGTGTAAGTGACTCTCGGACTAATGTTGAAAATCATTGTTGATAAAAATTGTGAATTGTGATATGTGAAATTTTGTCTTGTGGCTGTGTTGGGGTGATCTATGTAGTTGTGATGTGGCCGAGTTCCATGTGAAGTGTTGCGATGCATTGTGTAATTTTGTGATGTGGCCGAGTGCCTCGTTGAGTGTTGGACGAATTCTGTCTATTTGTTCTTTTTGCTTCATAAGTGTTGTGGTGTTTTCGTATATTAAATCTTGTTGTTGTCATGTCATATTGAGGGGATGTTTTCCTCATTCAACTGTTATATAGTCAAGAGGAGTGTTAGAATTTCTGACTATTGTATGGATATATAGCTTGTGAATGTGTGCTGAAAATTCCTTCCTTTCACTGAATTACAACTTCTCAATATATATATATATATATACATATCTCCTCAAAGGATGTAATCCGATCAAAACTAAATTATATATGAATTGATAGGGGGATAAGAGTTGTTGGAATTACTCGTTGATCTTTAAATGAAAACCAGATAGATCGGCAGCTTGTTTTAAGGCAGTCTTCCACCTCTGAACTTTAGTATCATCCTTGACATTTTCTTCATGTTTAGCCAACGCTTCTTTGAAACTATTTATTTGGTGTCGTACTGTCGATGCCTCGACTTTGTAAAATACCGGTAAAACTTTCCGTTGTTTTGATTCTTTACACTCTAGGATCTTTATCAGCTCATCCAAACACCACATAGATGACGCATAGTTTTCAGAAAACACAACGATCGAAATATTTGACTCTTCAATCGCCTTTAAAAGTGCAAGTGAAATTTCTTCACCTCTTATATTAAGCATGTCGTCTTTGTAAGTGTTGATTCCCTTTTGATGCAAAGCTCTATAAAGATGACCAGTAAAATTATTAAGGGTATTCTCACCTCAAAAGCTCAAGAATACATCATAACTCCATTGAGAGGGTAAAGAAGAGGAATTGGAGGAGGAAAGAGAGGAAAGGACTCCCCATGATGCGTTGGAAGAAGTCATTTTGAATGTAACATATAACTAATTGCAGATGGATCGTCGTGGATGATGATGGAGCGAACTCCTTGTATAAGTTTAAAGAAGTGGATACAGCGTTGCATGAGGAGGAACTTCTTGGTAGTAAGAGGACAAAAGGACTTTACTTGGGTTTTGTGGCATGTCGCTTGGAACGTACGGGTCTAGTATTGAGTTTAGTTCAGTCCAATACCGATTTTATTTTTCTTAAAATCGGTCCAAATCAGTTCGGTTTCAATTTTTCATTTTCTAAAACCGGACCGGACCGAATTGGACCGGTTATATTATAAATTTTTATATTTATATATAATATATAATTATATATATAATAGTTTTGTATTATATGATAAATTACTAATTAATATAATATTAAATTTTAAAATCATATGTCACTATAGTCTACTGTATTAATAGTTATACTAATATTATATTATTATATATTATCACTATAGTATTATATACCATTATATATATTATATAATATAGTATTTGGCTCTTGGTTGCTCTTGCTTGATTTACTTCTCTTCATTTCATTTATCTTGTTGTTCTAAACCTAATATCTGAGTTCTTACTTTTTCTAGTTGTTTTTATTCAAGAGACCCAGAACCTTGTAAGACCCGTTTGCTAGGAGAGCGTGAGGGTAATTAGGTATAAGGGTGAGATGAGAATACTTAGACACTGAAGTGCGAAGAACTGATTTGTCTAATAATAAAATGAATAGAATGTTTAGATCTAATTCAACCATTAGTTCCAGGTCGTCCTTACCACCTGATATCATTAATGAAGAAGATTGTTCTTTTGATGATACTCCCAGTAATTTTAAAAACTGGAATATCCCAAAAATTGCTTCAAATGATATTTATGAAACCTCTTGGGTTCAGAATACTTTAAAAATTGCTTTTAATATTAGAACGGTTGAACAAACCTATGCTATTTCAAAATCTCAAGAAAAATGCTATCTTTTTACCAAGAAATTAATTCAAGATTTCTTGACAACATGATACAAATTTTTGCATATTGGTTCTGTTCAAGTTGCTGTCAAACCTTTAACAAGGATAGGCATCAATGCTTCTGTTCTACTGTGTTTACGAGGTGCTCGTTTTAATAATTTTGAAACCAGTGTTCTTGGTATAATTCAATCCTCCTTGTTTGGAGGACCTGGTTCATTTTAATTGTTTTCCTGAAATTACAATTGCTTTAGATGATCCTCATATTATTAAAGCTTTAACTTTAAATATTTCCACTTCTGGCTATGACATGCTAGAAGAAAGCAAACCTCTTGCTCTTGTTTATCGCATTTATTATCGTCTTTTAAAAACGAATTTAAATGCAAAAGTTATTCACAAACCAACATCGGGTAAGACTCTTTTACTTCAGAGTTCTACTCCTAATGTTAATATTCAAGTCCCTTCATTGATTTTATGGAAAGATGTAATTTTACCCAATGAATGGATTTTACAAAATGAAGTTCCTCCTGCCAAAAATATTCCTACTGATTGTAATTTGGATTACATTCAACAATATTTTGATGGAACTGTTAAAATTAGTTTTGATCAGACTAGTACTCCAAGCATCAGAAGAAATTCTTTTGCGGGGTCTAGATCTTCTTTTGCTGGCTCTACATCTGAAATTCCAGATATGAGAGATCAAAAACTCCAACAATTTCTGGAAGATTCAGCCAAAACAGCCCAGCCAAATCTTGATTTACCCATTAATCCTGATTTAAAACTGAAAGGACTAACAACGTCCTCTGAGATTACTTCTGCTTATTACTCTGCTAAGGATGCTCAAACATCCAAGGATAAGTCCGTAAAGGAAGAAGCTGAAGACAATTCATCTTTGTCTCCTACAGCTTCGGATATGGCTCCGTCAATTCTTCCTATTCATCATAGTCTTACTATTTTAAATAAACATTTTCAATATGATTTAATTGCTCTTGTTGATGAATACAAATCAAAAGAAAATCGTGACAAGCGAAAAACTTATCATGCGAATTTCTCTGATTCTGAAAAACTCCGTGTTAAAAGAAAATGGAAAGAAAAAATGAATGAGCTTCAAAAGCACATTCTTTTCTTTGATTTTGTTGAAAATTATTATACTTCAAAAAATAGTTTTAATGTTGTTAAAACTGATTTTGTCATAGAAGATGGTAAGACTGTCATTAAATCCAGCCATCCACCTCTTGATAGTATAATTTTTACCCATAAAGGGGCTGAAGTTACTGCTTCTCCTTTCAAACTTCCTGAAACAGGGTCCAATAAAGAAACAAAAAAGATCATTTTACAAAACAATTTTATAAATCTTACTTTACATACTATTGGACAACAGCTTGATCGAATTGAAGAGAAAGCAGGAAAACCTGTTTTTGCCTCTATTCCTATTTTACATACAAATGAAAATCCTTTGGTTTTCCCCAAAGAACAGTCTCAAAATATTTCAAAAATTATTGAAAAAATTTTGATTATTTAAGTACAAGCTCGGCCAAAAATCCAATTTACTGAACCACAGGCCAAGACTTTGGATAAAATTAATCAAATGCTTGCTGATCTAAAAAAAGAACAGCCTTCTACCAGTACTCTTAATAAGAGAGAAACTGTTCTTATTGAAACTACAGATGAATCATCTAACGATGACTCCTTTGAAGCCAAATAAATTGATTTACTTGAAAAGAACTTTTATGATTTTAAACCTGAAATTACTAGAATTACTTTCAAAGAACCCAAACCAATGAGTTCGATGAAGAACTGGTATTCCAGGCCTACTCCTCCTGATTTACAATTCGAAGAAAAATTTTTCCAAACTCAATCTTTATATTCTGCTGATAAAGTTTACGAATGGAATATTGATGGATTATCTGAATAAGAAATCATCAATACCATCAGTAAAATGTCTTTAATTGCAAATGCTTATATTAATAACAATATCCAGCAACCTGATATTGTTATGATTTTAGCCAATGGTTTTTCTGGTGTTTTACGAAGTTGGTGGGATAAACATCTCACTGAAGATACTAGACAAACTATTCAGAATGCTATTAAGTGTAATGATGAAGGTTTACCTATTTTTGATGAAGCCATAGGAAGGGCTTACCCTGATGGCATTAATACTTTGATCTATACTATTATTAAACATTTTGTTGAACTCCTTCCAATATTACTAATCGAATTTCTGATTATTTGAATAATTTGCGATGCCGTCAAATGTCTAATTATCGATGGTATCAAAATGTTTTTATTTCTCGAGTAATGCTTCATGACGATAGTCATAAGCCTTACTGGAAAGAAAAATTCATTGATGGATTACCTCGCTTATTTGCTCTCAAAGTTAAGGAACAACTTACTGATATCTCGGGTTTTATTAATTACGAAAATTACACCTATGGTGATATTTTCAGTATAATTAAGAAACTTGGTATTAGTATGTGTAATGATCAAAGAATGCTTCGTGAACAATTGAAGAATAGCAAACAGGCCAAATATGAAATGGAAAATTTTTGTGAACAATTCGGCCTTCAGTCTATTCCTCCATCAAGACGAAAGCATAAACATTTTATTAAACATTCTAAACCTCGTAGGGAATTAAGGAGAAAATCCCGTGATGATTTTTATAAAAAATCTTATTCAAAATCTCGTTCTAAAAAACCTTCTAAATCTTTTTCTAAATGGTTTCCTGAGAAAAAGAAATTTGAAAAAAGAACTTGTTTTAATTGTGGTAAATCTGGACATTTTGCAAATAAATGTCCTGAAAAACCCAATAAATTAAAAAAGAAGCTTAATTAGTTGAAAATCAATTAAAATGATCAAGAAGCACTGTTTCGGCTCCTAGAAACACATACTTCTTCATCATCTGACAATAATGATTTTAGCTCTAGTGATTCATAATATCACTCAGAAGCTAAATCTGTTGATTCTCCTGCTATTAAGCTTGGTTGTAACTGCAATGATTCTTGTTTCAAGTTTTTGAGTAAAACAATCAACGTTTTAACCAAAGCCGAAGAACAAGAAAATCTTTTACTAAATTTGATTTCTCAAATTACTAATCCTGAGCTTAAAGAAGAATATCTTCTCAAGCTTAAGAAGATTATGGTTCGCCAAGAACCAGAAACTTCTAAACAAATGATTAATTTTCAAGAAATTTTGAAACGTTTTCAAAAGAAAAAACCCAAAAATATTTCAATCAGTGATTTACAACATGAAATTAATTTTATCAAAAAAGAGATAACTGAACTCAAATCTGAGATCAATAATCTTAAAACTGATAATGATGTTTTAAAACAAGAAGTTTTAATTTTAAAAGTTGAAAAACAACTTGATCAAGATATTCCTTCTGATAATGAGCAAACAAATGATTCAGATAATGGTCAAAAAGAAGAGAAATCTTCTGATAACCAAATCTGTTTGATCTATCATACTATTCCTCCTAAATGGTTTTCACGTGTTACTATTGTTGTTTGCCATAATTTTCTTTCTCTATTGTTGCTATGATTGATTCCGGTTCTGATTTAAACTGTATTCAAGAAAGTTTAATCCCTAGTAGATACTTTGAAAAATCTACTGAACGATTACTTTCTGCAAATGGTTCCCGAATGCAGATCAATTATGAGTTAAATACAGTTCATGTTTGCTAAAACAATGTTTGTTTTAAAATTCCTTCTGTTTTAGTCCAAAATATGTCTGATAAAGTCATATTAGGAATTCTTTTTATTTTCTCTTCATATCATTTTTTGTTTGAAAAAGACGGTATTACTACTGATCCTTTTGGACAAAAAGTTAAATTTAAATTTGCTTCAAAATTTGAAATCGATACTGACAAAACTTTGAAATCTTTACTCTCTGCAAAAAATAAACATATGTGTTTCCTTCAACAGGAAATCATATACAAAAAGATTTCTGAATAATTGTCTAGTACATTGCTTCAATAAATAATCAAGAATTTTAACAAAAAATTAATTTTTGAGATTTGTTCTGATCTTCCCAATGCCTTCTGGCATAGGAAAGAACATGTTGTTTCCTTACTTTATATTAAAGGTTTTAATAAAAAAGATATTCATACTAAAGCTTGACCTATTCAAATGAATAGCAAGACTTTAGAATTTTGCAAAAATAAAATTGAAGATCTTCTTCATAAAAAGATTATCAGGCATAGTAAGTCCCCTTGGTCTTGTGCTGCTTTCTAAGTCCATAAAAATGCTGAAATTGAGAGAGGAACCCCTCGTCTAGTTATTAATTACAAACCCTTGAATAAAGTCTTAGAGTGGATTAAGTACCCTATTCCCAACAAAAATGACTTGATTCATAGGTTTTGTGATGCTGTTGTGTTTTCTAAGTTTGATCTTAAGTCAGGATTTTGGCAGATCCAGATTAGTGAGTCAGACAAATACAAAACTGCTTTTACTACCCCTTTTGGGCATTTCGAATGAAATGTAATGCCCTTTGACCTAAAAAATGCTCCAAGTGAATTTCAGAATATCATGAATGATATCTTTAATTCATTTAGCAAATTTACCATTGTTTATATTGATGATGTTCTCATATTTTTCAAATCTATTGATGAACACTGGAAACATTTGAATTCGTGTCTAGATATCATTAGATTAAATGGTCTTGTTGTTTTTGCTCGAAAAATAAAATTATTCCAAACCAAGATTCGATTCCTTGGTTATGATATTTCTGAAGGCAAAATCAGGCCTATTAATCGGGCTATTGAATTTGCTGACAAATTCCCTGATGTTATTACTGATAAAAAACAATTACAGAGATTTCTTGGATCTCTTAACTATATTGCCGAATTCTACCAAGATATGAGGAAACAATGTCGTCCACTTTTCAAACGACTTCAACAAAATCCTCCACCTTGGTCAGATATTCACACTGCTCTAGTTCGAAAAATCAAGGCACATGTTAAAACTTTACCATGCCTTGATATCCCTACTTTTGATTCATTCAAAATTGTTGAAACTGATGCCTCTGAAATTGGTTACGGTGGCATTCTGAAACAAAATTCCATTTTACCGGGCTTTTCTAAACAAATTGTTCGTTTCCATTCCGGAGTCTGGAATCCTACACAAAGTAATTATAGTACTATTAAAAAAGAAATACTATCTATTGTACTCTGCATCTCTAAATTTCAAAGTGGCTTTCTTAATAAGAAATTCCTATTAAGGATTGATTGCAAAAGTACTAAATATGTATTAGAATAAGATGTTGAAAACATTGCATTAAAACATATTTTGGCATGATGGCAAGCTATTTTACGTGTTTTTGATTTTGATATTGAATTTATCAAAGGTTCTCAAAATTTCATTCCTGATTTTCTTACTCGTGAATTTTTGCAAACTCCAAATCATGGAAAGGAAAAAAGGATCCCGAAATAAACACTTTAGCCTTGCTTCTACATTACCTGCTTTACCCTCCATTCCTGATAAAAGACTTATCAAGAATGAACCTGCTTCCCCTATTGATATTGCCAATAGGTTCACTACCCTAAGCAAAATTACTCAGCCTGCATCCTATGCTTCAACTGTTGCCACTGATTATGATCCATATTCTAAAACTGTTGCTCTAGCACCTGCTCAAACACCATACATATTCCAAAAATTCAAATCCTCCTACATTCGAAAATGCTTCCCTGTTAACCTATTTTACATTGAACCAAATAGGTCCAAACAGACTGATTCATTCAAAATTGCTACCACTTATTTTCCCCCTGGTTTCCGTTGGATTCCTGACAATCCTGCAAAAAACCTTCAATTCTACACCAATATTTTGATCCAAACTAATTCTCTTTTCATAAAACCAATTTATGATAAGATTGATCAAAATAAATTGATTTACCATAGTGCATACATTATCTCTTTAATCACAGAAGAAGAATGGAGTACCAACCCCTTCCCCTCAAAAAGATTAGGAGATTCTGATATTTTGTTCAACTACCATGATTATGTTAAAGGTTGGTTTCGCTTCATACTTCACAAAGTTCCTGATATGAGCCATTCTTGGTTCTTTAATTTTGATAAAAAATTTCATGAAAATTTTCCTTACTGGTTCAATCAATGGTGGGACCAATTTGGATTAATTCCATGGAAATTTTCCCTACTGGTTCAATCAATGGTGGGACCAATTTGGATTAATTCCAGAAAATTTTTCTAATGAACTGATCACAACATTCAAATGCTTTACAAATGTTGTTACTTCAAAACTGGACAGACACCAGCAAAAATTCCCTTATGTTCTCCATTTTTACCATCGATATAAATTACCCTGGATAATGAGATGGAGTTATGAAAGGAATGGTGATATTTTGGTATGACACTGTTTCACCAAATAGTGGGATAGATACAAATATACCACAAATATCAATGATTATGTGATACGAGATTTCTCTCAGATTGCTCCTGATCTCCAAGACAGAGAAAAGTTTCCCAAAATCCCTCTTGGTTCCCTTAATACACCTGCTTCAACTGGACGTCCCTAGATCCAGGCTCCTGCCTCCTCCTCTACTTCAAACAAAGGAAAGACAATTGCTTCAACTGCTTCTTCTACAAAATCTGATAAATCCTCCAAGGCCAAGAAAAAGAACATTATTCCTGGACTTGATAATAAGGATTTAATTAAATTGGTCATGAAGTCTATTAATCAAGATGACTCTGATGATAACAAGTCAGAAGCATCTTCTAAGGCTTCAATTGATAATGATCCCTACTCCAACATCTTCAGACATGACAAAGAGTATGATACTCTAAAATTGTCTGATGATGAATGATCTCATTAATACTTGCTGATTCAAGATTCTACCACGTTCAACGCTGAATAGGATGAAGAATAGCACACTGCCCTCCATGTCTGATTCCCTCCGCGATCAACGCTGAATCGGAAGAAGACATTGCTGATTGATTGATCTACTATGCTGAATAGTAAAAAGTACTGTTCATTTTTACTGTTCATGACCAGCTTTTTGATTTTACTGTTTTATTTAACTGTTCATGTAATACTGTTGTAACAGTGCTCCCTTCGTTTATAAAAGGGAAGCATGGCCTCAGTCTGAGGCATCACTTGTTCTCCACCTGCTCTTCTCTTCACCTCTCTCTCTCGGTACTCTCGACCTTCTTTCTCTTCTTCCATCTTCTCTCCCTCTCACTTGTGATCTTGCTTTCTAATTATTGTAATCTTGTGATTCAAATTGTATTTTGTTTATATTAATTTGAATACAAGTTTATTTTCATATCTTATCTTATTTTTGCATACGCATATCATGCATCGGTCGGCCATGCCGCCTCATATTTGTTCATACATCTACATGTATCAGGTCCGCTCTGCCGCAGGTACTTATTAACTGTGCATCATCTCTAATTCTGTTCTTTCTTTTCATCTTCTGCATTTGATATAATATAGTATATAGTATATTAAAAAATTGGACCGGACCGAACCGGTAAAACCCGAAGTACTGGTTTAGGAGGGTGACCGATGCGGAATCGGTTCTTGAAAATGTAAAACTGGTGCATATTGATTCGGTCTCCAATTTTATACAAAACTGAACTAAACCGGATCGGTTACACCCCTAACTAAATATATTAATTACATTAACTAATATATATATATATATATATATATATATATATAACAGCTTGATTGACAACAATCTGTACGTAATATTACATGTTAATTATATTTTATTAATATATTAACAATATTATACTAATATATACAATATATATTATATTAGTGTACTATGTATTAGTATAACATATATATATACTAGTACATAGTGTTTTTAGTATAGAATATAATATTAGCTTATAATATGTTAGTAGATAACTTTAATTGTTAATTATACTTTATTAATATATTAACAACAGTAGATTAGTATATATAGTATATATATTATACTAGTGCACTATGTATAACATATATACTAGTACATAGTATTATTAGTATAACATGATATATTATTAGCTTATAAATTTATAATATGTTAGTACATAATATTAGTTGTTAATTACACTTTATTAATATATATATTGACAACACTAACTAATATATATAGTATATATACTATACTAGTGTACTTCAATTTGTCTTTTTTTTTTTCTTTGCTGATGGTGATCTCATTGGGCCATATACAAAGAATTCGATCGGTGAAAGTAAATGATGAGCAACTTCCTCAATTATTATACAAAGAACTTGTAATTATAATAAGGCGTGGAAAATTCTTTTCGATCGAGGCCAATCATTCTTTCTTCTCTTTTTTTTTAATAAAAAAATCTATTTGATGTTGTAAACCATATTATAAATCAAATCAAGTGAAATATTATTATTTATTCTTATTTTTGCCTTTTCTAATCATATATATTGGTAATTAAATTAATAATCACTTAAAAGAGTTGGACAAAATCTCCGAGCAGTTGCTGCACTCGATTTTTATGTGCAATATTCGTCCAATAATACATCTCCGATAATATTAGAATTCCCATGCAACATCAAGCCATTGCTGGGAATGTCTGAATGAGAAGTCATAATCAACCACTTTCACAAACTCATATGAGAGCAAAAGAGCGTTTGAAACGTGTTCGATACGAGGAGTTGGATGAGTATCTGTACATTGAGGGGTATTATATACCCCTCAATGGTTCGGGAGATTTATATCTAGATGTGCTTCATGCCTAAGGATGCATTCTCTCACATCGCAACAGTACGCGGTGTTCAATTCGAGGTCTTGACGGATTTCATCGCTAAGCTTCTGGGGATCCGTCACGTTGTTGAGATATCGACTGCAGGAGATGCTTAGCCTATGGATGGATCCCAAGTAGATGCAGATGTAGGTACTTCTGAATCATCTACTGGCCCAGTTGACTGGTGGAGGCTAAGGATACTGATGAGGAGGATGGTGGCCGAGATGAGGATTTCTACATCCTCACTAGGAGTGATCGAGACTAGATCGATAGGAAAAATTCCTTCAGCTAGGTACAACTCCTCCTTTTTTTCGCATGTTAATGCATCTTATATATTGTTGCAACAAATGTGAATATTGTGGTACAAGGCCACATTTAGCGAGACTCGCACACAGTTCCTTATACGAGTGGCACGTGGAGAGCCCATCGACTTGCCACTTCATATTTTTTAGAGGACCCGTTACAAGGCGAGAGTCATCTGTACAAACAACCTCCCATATGGAGTCCTCATTACCAAGCTATTATTGGCCCGGAGTGTGCAACCCAAGGTGGAGGAGTGGATGACAGACCAGAAGAGCCCCATCGACCTTACCACACACTGTCGGAGCATTGGACAGGGGAGGGGGCATGCTCGACTTCAGTTTGGCCTTGTACTAGATCTTGTTCCTCCAACCCAGTCTAAGCCCAGTGTTGGGAGTACTAATCAACTATTGACGAGTACATCTATGAGAGATGTGCGAGCTGCTTGGGTTCATGTGATGATCTCAGATATTTCTACGCACATCAATCGAAAGATCGCGTCAGTAGAACAGAGTGTTGGAGATTTTGTCACCGATATTCTCCATCAGATAGATATCCTAAACACAAAGGTCAATGCATTGACTGACAATTTTAATAAATATAGAACCAACACGTTATGAGTATTTTGTACTTTATTTTTATCATATGTAATGAACAATATTATTTAATATATCTACTGTTTTTTAATATCAATTCTCAATCTTTTTTAATGTTAGTTTATACAATTTTAATATTAAATCACTGCATTTCAGTTCTCAATCTTTTTTAATTTGAAATATCCAATTTTAGTATTAAATCAATTAACGTTCGCACGTGAGAATCAATAACGTTCGAACGTTGGTGTAAAAAATTTTCACGTCCGCACGTAAATAGCCTCCACGTTCAAATGTCCAAAAAACGTTCTAACGTGAATATGTATATATTCAAACGTAATGTAATTTCTCATCTACCTTCAACACTTGCACTAATTTTATCCAACAACCAAGTGTGTTTCTGAGCAAATGGTGGCATGACGAGCAATCCTAAGAAATGTGGAGAAACAAAGTTGTTTTTTTTTAAATGACTTGAAAAGCTGTGTAGAACAAATTAATATAGATGCTTGATCAATAGCAATAATCAATAACTCTACCAAGTACTTTCTGTTGAGAAAACATTTCCGGTAAAAAGTGGAGATTGGATTTCCCCAGAATTTAAAGGCAACAATCAAGGAGTAAAAAACTTAAGGTCCTAGTCATCATCATGACTTATCGGTTGTAAACGATTGTGACTAACACGCGACACACAAACATCGTGGCTATATTTGAGATTCCCTCGGCCATTTCTCCTCTTTTTTTTCCTTCGTCTTCCTCTTCTTCTTTTTTTTTTTTTTCTCCTTCTTCTGGTTGTCACATCATGGCTAAAGCTGAAATTTATACTACTGATAACCTGATCATTCACTTCATTCAACTCAATGTTACTTTAACTCGCGGTTTAAATAGTGAGATGAGATGATTTTAAATAAAAGATAAAAATTAAATAAAATATTATTAGAATATTATTTTTTAATATTATTATTATTTTAAATTTTAAAAAAATTAAATTATTTATTATATTTTATGTAAAAATTTAAAAAAATTATAATAATAAGATAAAATATTTTCACTATCCAAACATGATTAGACTTATTTATTATATTTTGTGTGAGATTTGACTCGATATTTATGGCTAGAGATCAACAAACAAATTAATTAAGCACCATTAATCTATTCAAAATCTGGAAGATTTCGTTTATTTTGACTTGCATTGAAACAAATGAGGAACGTCTTCTGTAATTATTTCCCTGAATCATGTTATATATATTTAGGATTGGGATACTGATTAATCTGATTAATCTTAATTATGTTTTTTTCCTGCTTTTCTTGGATGCTGTTTTTTATCTAATTCTTCTTATATTGATCCCAAAAGAATGAAGATCCAATTTTTTTTTTTTGATGGAAATCAAAAAAAAAAAAAAAGAAGTTAAACATCAGGCCAGCCGGGACAAAGTTAAACAGTTAGCTAGCTTGGAACGACATTGCACTCATCAACATGATACAAACCCCACCCAGCTGTGCCCACCACCAACTAAACGCCAGTACCCATGCTGCGGATACTGGTGTTTATGCATACCCAAGTTGAAATTCTAAATCCAAATCTTCCTTGATTAAATTATCATCAGCATCAGCATCCTCCAAATACATAATGCTCAAAAGTTGAAGATTGCCTCTTCTGTTGTGGGTTCCAATCAGGTTCCAAGTTCTGATCACCATCATCTCGATATCTCTTTAAAAGTGGAATACAATCCATGAGATCATCATCATCATTCTCGCATATTAGATGAGCTCCGACACTTTTTAAGATTGCTTCCTTTGAAGAACTTTCAAATGTAAACCACATATTGTTCTTTTTCCAGTACATTGGCCGTGTCTCAATAGAATTTGCAGCTATGTAATGTAGCCATACAAGATGTTGGTCTATTGAAGGAGTTAGCCACATATGATGTCTACTCGGCTGGCCGCAGATCGAGACGGTAATAGTAATTTCTTCCACCGGAAAGGGTACTGGTCCCACAACAAAACACAAAACTAATGCCACCATCTCATGCTTATGCAGGGGCGCATTATTGATGTCTATTTCACAGTAATTACTACATGAAGTAGTCTCCTTGCTATACTTGAACCACTCTGGAACCCTACTTCCAGGAAATAAAATGCTACTCAACTTTTTCTTCCGAAAGCGTTCCTGTTAGAACAAGTATATATATATATATATATATATATATATATATATATATATATATATATAAGAAAATAAATACAAGCTATCAAATAAGGCATACCAAACATACAGAAATATTTAGATAAATAGATGAGACATATATATATATATATATATATATATATATATACCTGAATCAATAGTGGATTTGGCTCATGATTCCCTACATTTACATGCATTTTCTTGCAATTCGACAAGTCAATCCATCTTAGCCGTTTTAAGTCAGGTGTACCGAATGAAGATTCTGCCGATACATGAGGAAAGCGTTCCAATAACACGCATCCTCTAGCAATTACCTCTTCTATATTGGGTGGAAGTTGTAGAATTTCTTCAAGTTGCTTGCATTCTTCCAAATCAAGGTGAGACAATCCAGAAAATTCTTTGATGCATGAAGGAAGGCTAACAATACCACTTTCAGATAGAATTAAAGTCCTCAAACTGGATGATAACATTATCTTAGATGGAAATGGTACTGAGAAACAATCCACTGTAGGAAGCAATGGGAGCAATTCCGTACTTGATGGAATTTCATTTTCTCGTGCAGACCCCGTACATGGCATGGATGGTCCATTATGACCCACCTTTTTTCCAAAACTTACAAGATTTGGAGAGTTAATTACGTTAAATTCCTCTAGACGTTCCAACTGAAAAATGTTTATAATTGGAAGACGCACAAGGCTTTTGCACCCAAACATATATAATTGTTTGAGCCCAGTGAGGTATGTAATGGATGAAGGTAGCTCTTGTATTACTGTGCTTTCTAACTGAACCCACTTCAAATGTTCCATTTCGCCCTCGATTTCCGGAAATTTTTCAAGGCTTATACAACCTGTAAGATGAAGTAATTCTAGAGATCTCAACTTGAAGCTTCTTGGCAAATTCTTTAAATTGGAACATTTATTAAAATTCAATTCAACAAGCTTCTCCAGAAATCCAACAGAATCATGAACCTTAACTAGATTTTTACATCCATCAAAAATCAACTCCTTTAGATTTGAACACTTTGAAAGATCCGATATGTTTGTCAAATATTCACATTCACGGAAATTCATACGTGTTAATTTCTGTTTAAAAAGAAGAAAATAAAATAAATATATTAGCTATTAAAGGAAATTTGCAGCATACCTTGAACGAAGACAGATGACATATTGAAAATAAAAATACATACCTTAGATTGCAATCTCACGCCAATCTCTCTAATCATGCTTCTTTCTATTCTAAAAGCAACGAGTTTCTCTCCATGAAAATTAGATGGCAAAGAGAGCAAAGGACATTCGGGCCAATCAAGAACTCTTAACTCATTAGAGAGATAATTCAATCCGCCACAAAAACTTGCATTGCGGTTTATAAATATTCTAAGTTTTTTCATCTTTCCAAACACCTTTGGACTCAAGCGTATCATGCGGTCCCCTTGAGGCAGATTTATCAATATCCCTTCTATTTGCTCTGTACCCTATTGAGAGAATGCACAAGCGTTCTATTAGAGATCAAAGATAATTTTCCTATAGTTCAATACTTGCTAAAATTATAAGTTTTTCTTCTTCTTCTTCTTCTTCTTCTTCTTCTTTTTTTTTTTTTTTTTTTTTTTTTTTTTTTTTTATAGTAGCTTCAATTGAGAAAAAAGAGAACTCAAAAATAAAAATATATTTCTAAATTAGTGAATCTTACCGTATTTTCTTCAAGTACGTAACGCACATCTTCATGAAACCATAACCTACTACGTCTGCCAGGTTCTTCCGATGATTCTTCTCGAACAATCTCTTTACCCATATCTTCAATTAAGTCATGCATCCAGATGGATTCATCATATTCATTAAAAGTTATGAGACATTTATCCATGAGCTTTCTAATACCGACATCTGGAAAAAAACCACAATCGCCCAATATTTTCATGACATATTTCTTGTCACTTCCTTTGCAGAAACATGCAATGTCAAGGAAGATCTTTTGCTCATAATAATCTAAACTATCGTAACTTATTTTGAGTATTTTATGGATCTTTTTCTCTGGAATTTTTTTGTACTTTTCCAATTCACTTTTCCAATAACGTGTATCTCTTCCACAAAGATTTGAGCCTATCACCGTTAAAGCGAGTGGAAGGCCACTAGCATATTGCAATGCAAGTTCTATGAGTTCTGCAAAACCATCAATAGGTTTGCTACATTTGAAGGCATGCCAAGTAAAGAGCTTACGAGCGTCACTGTGATCCAATCCATTCATATGATATTTCAAACGAACATTATGGTTAACTAGTAGATGCTCATCTCTTGTTGTTATAATGATTCGACTTCCTAAACCAAACCAATCACAATTTTCACATAATTTCTCTAATTGGTCTGAATGATCCACATCATCAAGAACTAAAAGAACTTTTTTATGAAAAAGTCTATTCTTTATCAAATTGATTCCTCGATCAACATGACCA
This sequence comes from Cyclocarya paliurus, assembly GCA_029856935.1. Lineage (NCBI taxonomy): Eukaryota > Viridiplantae > Streptophyta > Magnoliopsida > Fagales > Juglandaceae > Cyclocarya > Cyclocarya paliurus. The sequence continues at coordinate 36,147,963 of CM056947.1, read as the reverse complement.
ACCTTCAAACTTGAATCTCTTAGGGTCTCACAAAGAATTTTCTCTTGCAATTGGATGAGACCCCCCTTATCTGCTTTTGAAGTTTCTCTAACGTTTGCAAGAAAACAACTCCCTTCAAACTGATCGACAATGTGGTTATACATCGCTTTCGCAATAGTTGTCTTACCAATTCCACCAATGCCGAAGATTCCTATCATGCGTGTGTCATTCTTCTTAATATGTAAAAGTCGATCCATAACTTTTACACGGGAAGCTATTCCAACTGGATAGTTGGCAACATGAAAGTATGTACGATTTAGTACTATTTTCGAGACCTCTTGAACAATCTCCTGGATAAATTTAGATTCATTCCTACAAATACAAAAGGATTAAAGAAAAATCATGAATTTGTCTTGCTCTTGTTAAAAGACATGGGGACATGATTTAGGCACAATTTTATTCTCATCATGTAATAAATGAGATTATTGGTTGGGTACGAAGAAGGTAATTAGATTCACATCCTTTTCGACCTGAAACCCAATCCTCCTACGGCCATTTAAACTAAGAGTCGGGCTACTCTGCCATCCAGAGTAGCCCGCTCAAGTTGACCGCTCTTCACATTTTGATTTTTTTTTTTTTTTACATTTTTCTTTTCATATTTTTTAATATATTTAAATATTTAAAAAAAATCCCAATACACTTAAAATCACTTCCTTAATCACTAAGTTTAAAAAAAAAAATTGACAAGCAGTCAAATTGAGTTGTACAATTGGGAAGGCGAAGTAGTTTTTTCCTTAAACTAACAACTGTTAAAAACTTGTGGATTTTGAAATTAGTGTAATAATTCGCAATTTCGCATGGCAGTAGTTGTTGCAGTCATTGGCAGTATTAATTTCTATTGGTGGTAGGGAATATTGGACTAAAAACTGTCTTTGCCTAGCTCCCTGTTTCTTTGTCAGTTCTTACAATCAAACTCAGTGATTTCTTTGCTAATGCTTTAATTTATTAGTATTTTCTTGATTTAAGTAATTTTGTATGATAATACTGTGTCTCAATTTTCTTTCCTTTTCAAATTAAGAAGATTCAGAAAGAAAAGTTGTTCAAAGTCTCAATCAAGGATTTAATTATAGCGTAAGCACAGGCACTATGTATAGTCAAAGGACGTAATCGTATCTATACTAAATATATGATTTGATAGAGGGATAAGAGTTGTTGGAATTACCCGTTTGTCTCTAAATGAAAACCGGATAGATCGGCCGCTTGTTTTAGGGCTTTCTTCCATCTCTGGACTTTCGCATCATCCCTAAATTTTTCTTTATGTTTAGCAAATGCTTCTTCAAAATTACATTTTTGATGTCGTACTGTCGATGGCTCAATTTTGTAAAATACCGGTAGAACCTTTTGTTGTTTTGATTCCTTACACTCTAAAATCTTCATTAGCTCTTCCAAACACCATGTAGATGACGCATAGTTTTCAGAAAATACAACGATCGAAACCCTTGACTTTTCAATAGCCTTGACAAGTGCCAGTGAAATTTCTTCTCCTCTTCTTATAAGCTCGTCATCTCTGTAAGTGTTAATTCCCTTTTGACACAAGGCACTGTAAAGATGAGCAGTAAAACTATTGCGGGTATCCTCACCTCGAAAACTCAAGAATACATCAAAACTCCATTGATGGCCGGTTAAAGAAGAGGAATAGGAGGAGGAGAAAGAAGAGGAAAGGAGTCTTGGTAAGGCGATGGAAGAAGTCATTTTGCCTGTATATTAGTATAATTGGAAATGGGTGATGAGTGAGCTGCTTAAATTTAAAGAAGGCTATACCATGCACGTTGCATGCACTATATATGTGAAAAAGGAAAATAAATTAATACAAGTTGGTGATCAAAGCATTGGAAAAAGAATGGGGAGCAACTTCTTCGCAACTTCCGTGTTGCATCATATGGAAAAAGAAATCATGAAAAGATCAGAATAAAAGGTTATCATATGAATTGGCATAATTTATTAATTAATATTGGAGTTAGAAAGAAGCTCCTAATTCTGTCTTTTCATATCATGGTTTGGATTTAGAGATGATACGAGATAGTTTTAAATAAAAGTTAAAAAAAAATATTATTAGAATATTATTTTTTAATATTATTATTGTTTTGAAATTTAAAAAGTTAAATTAATATTTCAAAAATTATTTATTATATTTTGTATAAGAATTTGAAGAAGTTATAAAGATGAAATGACGCGAAACTCTTTTTAAATTCAAATTGGGCAAAAGATCAAGCATTCCCGTCGGTGGGAAGATTTTTTTTTAAGATATGATGTTGAAGCAGATTGCTTTATTTATAAAAAGTTAAGAAAAGAGATCCTAAATTAAAGAAAGACAAATAATTTGGTGAAAAAAATATGATAACGAGGAACTTCGTTCTTTGCTTTAAAGCGAATTGAAGTCCATGCACGCAGAATGATAACACGTGACATGAGCTTCGTTGGCCACAAACTTCTTCGGCAAATTCCTTTTTACGCCAACAATTACCAAGGTGGTGGTACGCGGGGTCAATATTTTATTCAATTTTTTTTTAATCCATATAGTGGAGTAAGTTAGGATATTAGGCCGTTTATATACTGATATCGTATAAGACGATTTTATATGAAAATTAAATAAAATATTATTATAATATTATTTTTTAATATTATTATTATTTTGAGATTTGAAAAAGTTAAAATATTGTTTATTATATTTTGTATAAGAATTTAGAAAAATTGTAATGATAAGATGAGATAAAATGAGATAAGAATGAATGAGATGAAACTATTTTTGTATGGAAAACTTGTTTGTTTTTGCAGATAAGATGAGATGAAATGAGATAAGAAAAGATGAGATGAGACTATTTTTATATGGAAAACTTGTTTGTTTTTGCAGATAAGATAAGATGAAATGAGATGAGTTTTGATTAAAGTTAAAAATTGAATAAAATATTGTTAAAATATATTTTTTTAATATTAATTTTTTTTTAGAATTTAAAAAAAATTGAATTTTTTAATTATTTTATTTTGTGTAAAAATTTGAAAAAATTATAATGATTAGATAAAATGAAATAAATTGAGAGAAATTGTGAAAACAATCGAGGATGTCTCCCTAGAGTTTGAAAACAACAATCAAGGACTAAAAAATTTAGGTCTTTGAGTCATCATGACGTATTGTTTGTAAACAATTGTGACTAACATGCGATACACAAATCCCTTAGACTTGTAACTTAAAAGTATCTGAACTTCGAGTATTTTGTATCCGGAATGTGGATGCAAACACAAAGTAGTAGGATGACATATAGACCTCACACCACAATATTGAGTTGTATACTTTGGAACAAAACAGAAATTATTACAGTGTCTTAAGTTTATGTTTGGATAGTAAGATGAGAATTTTTAATTTTAGATGAAAGTTTAAAATATTATTTTTTAATAGTATTATTGTTTTGTGATTTGAAAAAGTTGAATTGGGATTTGAAAAAATTGAATTATTTATTATATTTTATGTATGAATTTAAAAAAATTGTAATGATGAGATGAGATAAAATGAAAATTTTGTTTCTCATCTTAGTTACCAAACATAACCTTAGCTTGTAGATTTTAGTGTTAGGGGTGTGATGTGAAAGTTCATCAAGAAAAAACCAAGCATTTTGGTTAGTGAATGAAGAAAAGCTGGTCAGTTGAATTCGCATTGCCCTGTCTAGTAAAAGGGTTATCTACAATGTTGTAACAATTGTACTTGTAAATTACAGACAAATGTGATTTTATATGATATGTTAGAAAATAAAACTATTTTTATAGTAAAAGAAATCTAACATGTCATATAAAATTATGTCAGTTTGTAAATTTATTTTTATAAATCTCTTTATAATTATAACACTTTTAAAATAAATATAACTCAAGTATTACTATATTATAAACTTGCACGCAATGGGAAAATAAAAAATAAAAATCGAAACCCTTTAAAGTTTTAATCCATGAAATATTTACCTCTAATTTCTGTAATATTATATTTAGTTACTGTATTGTAATTCCTAATAGGTAGACAGAAACATATACATAAGTTCGTATGACAGTGGCAGTGAGGGCCAGAAGGTAAAGTAGACTTACGATCATGACGAGGATTGCATAATAATAATAATGCGTGACAGCTTTACAAAAAGCTTATGCGTTGGCTACAAACTTCTTGGGCAACATCCCTTTCGTTGTAAATTTAATAATTATATTATATTATATTAATTATTTTTATATATCTTTCTCATTAAAATAATGTTTTTGGATGATAGAATTTGTCGGTAGAGAACTCAAAGCCAAGCCGAATTGGGTGAAAAGATTTGCAGTCGATGCTGTTGATAAAAGAGGACAAAAGGACTTTCGGTTGGGTTTGGTGGCGTGTCAATTGGAAATTTGGAAGGGGGTGTACGCCCTCAATGTTCACAATTTTTATTGGAAAAATCCGAAGGGTTTTTTTTATAAAACGACGATAGGGACAATTCAATACAAATTGAGATTTAAAATAAATTTTAAATGAGTTATTTGTAATTATAATAAAATATAAATTATTATTTAAAATATTTTCAGAATTTAAATCTTTAAATAAATCTTTTTTAATTTATATTTAATACAATAATTTAAAATAAAGTCTCAATACAAATTTTGTATTTCAATTTAGTAAGATCTTAAAAAATATATTTAAAAATATAAATAATTTTGTATATTAAATATTAAATTTAATATTAAGGGGCTTTTACGCATTAAAAAATATAAATTTATTTAAATTTTTATTTAATGAAATGGTTTTTATTTTTTCATAAAAAAAAAAAGATCTCACTTTTAGTTTTGGAACCTTGCATATAGGGATGAGCATCGATCGGTCCGGACCGAGAAAATTGGACCAGATCGGTCATTTTGGACCGAATCGGTCCGGTCCAATTTTTTTTTGACCGAATTCATTCGGTCCGGTCTACGGTCCGGGTGTTTTTCGGACCGGACCGAATGTATTTCTATATATTTTTTATATATTTTTTATATATAATTAATTATATATATAATTATACTATATTATAATTAAGTATAGACTATTAATACTATTATATATTTATATAGTTATACTAATGGTTATATTAGTTGTTATATTAGTTTAGTTATACTATATTATAGTGATTTATTATAAGTTATAAGTTTATAAGAAATTATATATTAGTATAAGTTATAATGATTTAGTATAGTTATAAGTATAGACTATAGACTATAGTTATACTTATGCAATTATACTTATACTAAATTACTAATATATAGCTATAGCCTATAGCCTATACTATATTACTAATAATCTAATACTTTATACTAATAGTTATATTAGTTTAGTTATACTATATTATAGTGATTTATTATAACTATATTATATATTAGTATAAGTTATAATGATTTAGTATAGTTATAACTATTAACTATAGACTATAGTTATACTTATACAATTATATTTATACCAATATTACTAATATATATCTATAGCCTATACTATATTACTAATAGTCTAATACTTTATACTAATACTATTATATAGTTATACTAATAGTTATATTAGTTTAGTTATACCATATTATAGTGATTTATTATAACTATATTATATATTAGTATAAGTTATAATGATTTAGTATAATTATAACTATTAACTATAGACTATAGTTATACTTATACAATTATACTTATACTAATATTACTAATATATAGCTATACTATATTACTAATAGTCTAATATTTTATACTAATACTATTATATAGTTATACTATAATTGTCATTATAGTATTCGAATCATAAATTATACTATAGTTATACTTATATTAATATTACTAATAGTCTAATACTTTATACTAATACTATTATATAATTATACTAATCATGATTCATAATAACTAATCATTATAAGTCTATCACTATATATATTCAATATCAATGTATTAATATATTCTTTAATGTATTACTAATACTATTAAGTATTAAGAGTTATAGTATAAATTATAATATATGTATAATTTATAAATTTATAATAGTATGTATAATTAAATTTTTTTTCTTATTTATAATAGTATGTTAAGTATGTATCTTTCTCAATTATGGATATAATATGTATGGATAATTAAATTATTCATGCTTATTGCTTTATAAACAAAATGTTAAAAGTTGTATATGGCTCATTATGTATTAACATACTTTAAGTTAGTAATAAAGTAATAATTAACATAATCAATAATGTAATTTTTATCTAATTTATTATCATTGACCATATAAAATATTTTTTTTATTGAGTTTGTTACATAATCCACATTAATAAGTCACTTAGTTTAATTTAGTATTGTAAATAATTTATTTTATTAATTGATTTTTTTTTTTAAAAAGGCCGGACCGAATGGACCGATAGCTACTGGTCCGGGTCGGTCCCCTTAGGTGTTCAGTCCGGTCCGGTCCGGCCCAATCGATGGATCGAAAACCTTCGGTCCAATCGATGAACCGGATCGAATCGGACCGTGTGCACCCCTACTTGCATAGGCTTTGCCCGTGAGGGCTTTGGCAATGTCATAAATGGCCTCATTTTTTATTTTTTAATTTGCTATAATTTTCTAGGGGAATATATATCTTATTTTTAAAGTACTTTTTAAAAAAATATATATGCTGATGAACGAGATTATTTGGCCTCGTTTGTTTTAGGAGATAGATGAGATAAAATGAGATGAATTGAGATTAAAATTAAAAAGTTAAATAAAGTATTATTAGAATATATTTTTTAATATTATTTTTATTTTGAGATTTGAAAAAATTGAATTATTTATTTTATTTTGTATTGAAATTTAAGAAAATTGTAATGATTAGATGAGATAAGATGAGATAGATTAAATTGTTTATTTTATTTTGTATTAGAATTTGAAAAAATATAATGATGAAATTAAAATGAGATGAGATGAGATGAAATGAGATATTTTTTTAAAACAAACAAGACATTAATGTTTAAAAGTAAAGAAAAGATCAGATCCTAAATCATGACCTAAATTTGACTAAAACAGTTCAATTTGTCTTCATCTTTTTTAATAACTTAGTGGTAAATAAAAGAATAATGAGGAGAAATTAAAGGTAGAAATAGTGCGTGACAGCTTCTTTACAGAAAGCTGAAACCGTATGCGCGCTTTGGCCACGAGCTTCCTTTTTACACATTCATGTGCTGGTCCTCTTCTCGACGTCAATCATCCATTATTTTTATTTATTTTTATCTACATAATAGTGTAAAGGACATGAAATCAAATAAATATGGACAATGCCACGGCCCACAGCCCCCACTGGGGGCTCCCGCTGGGGGCTAATATTGTTTTTTTTAAAGTTGTTTTTTATATAGATTTTTTAATATTTTTAAAAAATAAAACAAATTTAGAATATCATTAAAGATTAGAGAAGTGTTATAACTGTGAAGAGATCATACAAAAGTAAACTCATAAACTGACATGAATTTATATAATAAAAATATATTTATAATAATTCAACATACAACGTCAAGTTACAACAGCTTGTGAATATATTTTTACGTGATCTCTTTAAGGCTAAATCATTTCTCTAAAAATTAATTCAGAATCAATTTTTTTTAAAAGAACATTAATTCATGTTATAATTCCTGTTAATTATGGGCAAGTCCCTTTAATTGTGAGGTGTTTACAAACTCAACATTTGAATCCACTTGTTTGTACAAATCACCAATTAGTAATTGATTACTTGTAAGGGATTATTTTTATTTTTTTGGCCATTCAGGCAAGAGCGGATTACAATATTAGAAAGCTTAAATAAAAATCACCAATTACTAACTAATTACACATATCTTGTTATAATTATAACATATTTACCGAGCATTAATAACTAACCGATTCATCAATTGTACACATTTTCTAACAGAACAAGAATAAGAAAAATAATTTTATAAAAATAAAATAATAAATATGTTGGATTTTCTAGTGGAAAAGTGATTAATAAAACTCTACTGGCTGCATTTCCTGCCCGACAGATCTTCAGGGCAGAACCCATTTAACCATCTAGGCTCTTACATGTCTGTGTTTATGGTATTGACCAAGTGTAGATCATTTGTGTGGTTATTGACAAGAAATTCAATCTTTTTGGAATGAAATTACAGTATTGTGACACAAATCACATCCTACATCAACAAGACATAGGCCATCAGGGAGGATTACCCATGGACCTTGATTTATTGCCATGGTATTCCTCTGCTACAAGTGAGGGTTCTTATTAATAAATTTGGGAGAGAGTCACTATTGGACATGTGACCTTCCACTCTTTCTAAAAAAAAAACATAGGTCATCAGGGAGGGGGTGTTGGGGAACAGTGGCATGTCTGCAGTTGGCATCCATTACATGTAGCAATGCATTATTGTCATTATAATTGAAAAAATGTTCTACAAAAGAAAAATAGCTCATAATTTATTTTATTTTATTTAGATTTTGCACCTACTGATAGAAAAACGCCTGTGTCATATACGGTTAGCCATCATGTTAGGCACGATTAGGTCCAATAGAATCCAAGAGCTCATGCATTAGTACATGACCTGATTAGTAACCAGTAAGCAGGGGCAGATTTGTTGGAGTTTTAAGGAATTGGAATGTTTTCATGATAGGGATTATTATTTCCTCAATAGTTCATTCTAATTTTGAGACGGGTACAAAAATATGATAATAATCCCATCTAGAGCTTTAGGACATTTGATTTGTATCATTTCTCAAACTACAAACTTTCAGCAATTATCCTGTATTTTGATAAATGCTGCCCAAGAAGATCAACAATTACAGTATGATGAAAAAGAAAATCAACTACATTTTAGATTCTCTTAAATTGCACAGAAATTAAGTTCATCTCAATTCATGCGTTTGCCACACATGTTAAGAAAAAAAGCTCCACATAGATAACCTTTCTTCCATCCCCATGACCCTAGAAAAATACAGCGGTGCTAGCTACATGAACGTCTACAATCAAGTCCAAGCCAAAACAAGGAACAAACTTATGGAGTACCCAATTCCTCTGTCATTAAATGGTGGCAAAGCAATTCCCTTGTGTGTGAGTAAGATGAAAACACACTTGCCTAACCTATACAATCTGTTTAATTCTCTTGAGTCCTGAGCAATTCAGTTTGGAGCTTGGAAAGTTTATAAAATGGTGTGACAATGATAGCTTAAGGTTTTGGATTGCTCTGATACCAATTTGTTGGGATCGAGTGGAGATTTAGAGACGAACTAGATGTAGAGAAAGTAATAGCAGAAGCAAATCAGAGTCAAAATGGAAACAAAAAATCAACAACCACATAAAGACACCAAGATTTTAGTGATTTTGCCTAGAACAATAGCCTACGTCTACAGGCGGAGTCAATTTTCAAAAGAATTTACTTACAAAGATGGAGTACAAGAGAGATATAACAAATCACTCATTAATCCCAAAATTCCAATACACTCGAATGAGCTCTCAAGCTCACAAAAGGAGCTTACAAGGAGTTCTCTCTCTTGTTAGCATTCTCTCTAGGTTCTAGACACTCCCAATGCACCAAATACATGAAGAATAACATGTATTTATGCTCCACGGTGCGAGAAGCCCTAAAGACAAAACATTCGCTCTAGCAATGTGTCAAGCGATGCTCAAGCGAACGTTAGGGCTAGTGCTTGCTCGAGCTAAGAGTCGAGCGAAACTTTCGGGTTGGCACTTTGCTTGAGCTGAGTGTCGAGCGAACTCACGAGTTGAGTCCTGCTCAAGTTGACTATCGAGCGGTGACGTGTGAATTCTCTGTCTGAAACTTCTCTCGAGCAGCAAGGAACACCGCTCGAGCGAACATCCTATGAAAGTGTTTTTCAAGAGAAAGTCTAGCCATACTCAACATATTATTTGTACCGAGTGAGTTTCTTATGGATCATTTAAATATCCAAGAAATACTCTGGAAAATTTTTTTATGTCTTCTTTCTCATTCTAGGCCATAAAGTTGGTTTGATCAAGAATTTTAGAGAATCTTTGTTTAAGAAGGGGAATGTGGGTCGGAACATTTTGAAGTTGCTATCAGTAGGGATGAGCAAAAATATGAAAATCAGACTCTGACTCCGACTTCACTCTGCTCCGACTCTTACTCCAACTTCGACTTCGATTTTGCCCTCCGCCTCCGAATTCAATATTGTGCATATGTTATAAAAATATATATTTTTCATCTATATTTTATATAACTATAACTTATATATATAGTTAGTTAAATTTAATAATAGTTTGAACTAATTATTGTTCTAAAATAATATACTTATACTATGATAAAAATCTACTAATGTATAATAAAATAATGTAATAACTTGTAATACTAATATGTATGTAATAACTAATGTATAATAACATTTTCAAAAAAAAAATGTATAATAACATTTAATACTAATGTACAAACACTAATCTATAAATTTATAATAACATGTAATACTATTATTATAATGTATAATCAAGTCCGCTATAGGTAGATTACTTTGCGCAGGAAAGCTGCGCAGGATGCCATGTCAGTGTCTATTAAAAAAATAAAAAATGGAAACAGCATAGGAAATACGTGAAAAAGAAAACAAGAGGAGGGAAAGATGGTAGTCTCGTTCTCCATCGCGCGTCTAGCCTTTTCGACCCCTGTTGGTCAATCTGTGGAAAGTTGGGGACAAGTTTTTTTGAAATAGACAACATTGTTAGTGGGACCCTGCCATTGGGGAGAAATTTTTTCGAAATCAAAATTTCCCTTGCCGTTTTGAAATAGAAAACACTGTTAGTTGCGCAAGTGGTATGCCATTGTCATGGTCCTTTTCATTTGCATCTATGTTGCGGGATTTGCCTGGTCTTGGGGCTACGTTGGCTAGTTGGTCCCTTTTCTTCCTTTGTTTTTAGTTTAATCGCTGGGTTTCTTGATTTGAATTATTATTTTAGTAAGAAATTGACTGGCATGCATGCAGTACTTGGAGAACCGACAATAACTCCAAGGAAAGGCCCCAAGTACTATTGGTGGAAAATAATCTAGAGGGTAAAAGAAAAGAACGAGGATACTAATTAATACTATGTTTGTTTTTCTGGGTGCAAGTAAATTATAGGCCATATTCATTAATACTTAATATAATATTGCATCTGGTTGGTCCCTTTTCTTCCTCTGTTTTCAGTTCAATCTTTGTGTCGCAGTACATACTATTTGGTTGATGAACCATTGATGTATGAACCATTATGACTCTTCAATTTGTACAATATGTCCAAATCAGGTATTCCAAACAGTTTCATAATACAGAATATTCCGAATACTTCCATTATACACAACATCTCAAATAGTTCCATAATACACAAAATTCCAAATAGTCATTGCTGAAGCTCTCTCTTCTTTGTTGTGGACTTCCAACTCTCTTTTCACAATTTCTTCCCCTCTTTTCTGAAGATCTTCCTCCTTCCAATCCAAGTAAAAAACTGACGATGTCATTTTAAACACAGGGAAACAAACATTTGTGAAAGCCAAAGAATACCTTATTCTGTGGGTACAAGAAAAGAACTACAGTCCCCTAAATGACTTTTGTAATAGTGAGTCTATATTAACCGGTTTAAAATAGAGACAAAAGACAACCATTTCTCAAGAATTTCCTTTCACTCATATGACTTAAGAAAGTAATTACTAATCTCCTAGTTAGAATTAGCTTACCAAAAAAAAAAATAGTTAGAATTATGCCTCCAAAAACAATAATAAACTTACTGAATTAAAAAATGAAAAGTAAATATTATTATTTTGTATGTAACAATACCATTTCTTGTAGAAGCACTAGGGGTGCAGTCCAAGTACACGGGAGGTATAAAAAGGGAAATGTCTGGCTTAAGAAAGGTTAGGGAAACAAGAGCTAGAAAAATCTATAAAGAATTCAAAACGAGAGTTATCATGGATTGTAGTCCACTCATACAAAGAATAAATCAGAAAATGATAATTGATATTTCCTCATCCATCCCTACTGCATTCTCCTTACCGCGGATTGATAAATTTAACAAGAAATCCATCCAACAAATAAAATAGAAAAGAACGCTACTTTAATGATTTATATTATTGCTCACCTTACAAGATGATAGACTGAATCATTCAAGTTCATGGTCAGATAGCACTGGAATCGTATATTTGAAATGAATACCAAGTGTGTTCCTGAAACACATAGTATCAAAGGACATCGGTTGATAGAACCTAATATAGGGGACCTCTAGAATTCGTAATTTTGAGAAACCCCTATTTATTCAACAAATTATATACATACACATAGAAGATATGACACCTCTAATTTCAAGGATATTAAACCAAATCCAAATATTAAACCTGTTTCTTCCTTCATGTTCTTAGCTTTTGCCTCTGCTTCCTACAAAAATATACACATGAAAATAACTAAGGTAAAAAAAAGAATAACTACAAGTCCAAATCATGACCACACAAACAAAAACACCAAAGAAGAGACTAATCATTGACTTTAAAGATTCAAACCACATGCACACAGTATTTGAAAAAGAATCCAGAATCTCAAGATGGCATGCCTGTCTTGTTAGAGTTTCTAAAGCATATGATTGCTCTTGAGATGTTAAGCGGGTTCGAACCTCCTTCAACTCCGTTGCCAACGAAACCACATTTCGTCAGAAGCTCTGTTTCTTCTCATTCAAGTCCTTTAACAAAGGATCAATCTCTCTAGTCGGTATCACCGACACAGCCTCCGATGCCAGCCATGACTAAGAGATGGAGGAGGGAGACGGAGGGGGAGCACGAGATGGGTTTTAGAAACTGGGAAGGTGAAAAAATTGAAAACGCATCGTATTAGTTCCCGGTAGACTCCTACGTTTTATTCATGCACATACACGCACAAACTCTCCTGCATATAGAGTTTTCCAATGAGTTAATAATATCATGAAATACTATAATATATAATATGTAATTTTCAATAATCAATACTATATTACAAGTATAGATATTAACAATTGTATTTAAACCCTATATATTTTCATATATATTTTATGTAACTATAACTTATATATATAGTTAGTTATATTCAATAATAGTATGAGCTAATTATTGTTCCAAAATAATATACTTATACTATGATAAACATCTACTAATGTAATTGTAATACCCTGCTCCTTTCTTCCTTCTGACGTAAGCAATTACGTCTAATGCGATAGCTTGTCCGCTCCTCTCTAGTGTCTAAGAGTCCCGTTATGCGTGCCAAATCTTAATGATGTGTTTTAAAAGATATTATGTAATTTATAAAGCTAGCTTGGTGTTTTAAAGTTATGTGTATTTTAAATGGAAGATTCCTATTATTATTTAACTAAAAAATATTTTAAATAACTCAATTATAATATATTTGAAAAGCTCCAAAAATATTATAATTATGGGAGTCATTTTATATAAATGATTCTAGTTATTTAAAATATTACATTATTTAAATAATGATGGAATCTTTATATTAATTTCATAGTTTTATTCTCTTAAATATTTTAAGTAAGACTTCATCATTTTATAAATGATGAAGGAATATTATTTTAAATAATATTCTATCTTAATCCCTCTTAGTGCTTTTAATTAAGTTAGCTTTTACGCAATTTCAAATCAGTATTTAAGGGTCATCGTTAGATCATTTTATAGACCCCCAGACGTCGAGTTTTAGGATAAAATCTCAGCCCCTCTCTCTTTCTCCCTCACTTGTCCCTCCCCTCTCTCTCTCCTCCCTCTCCTTCAGCGTATGACGTACGCAGCTCGACACCCACACCCGAACGGCTCTTGCCCCAGCTCGGCGCCACCGTGCGCTGACGTACCTCACCCCCACCACCACTGGCCTCCTCTCCCTCCAGCGAGTCTCCCTGCACCAGTCTCCCCTCCGCACGCTTTCTCCTCCTCTCCCTCGACCATGCACAGCCCGAACGGGCTTGATGGCTACTGCGCCGTCGTGCGCTGTTCTCCAGCGCCACCACTCCCACGGCAGCCTCTTCTGCCACCGGCCGTCCTCCTCCAACAAGCTCGGCCTCTATCTCCCTGCCGGCCGCTCCCCATGCACGCACGTAGCCCCTCCATGCATGGGTTCACTGTACAGCGCCGCCGTGCGCGGCCACCTTGGCCACCGGATACCACCATGAGACTCCCCAGGTCTCCCCCTTCCTCCTCCCTTAAACCCACGACCGGTAGGCCCCTCCTCCACCTCCCGGTGTCTCTCTCTCTCATGCACGGGTTAAGCTCAATCCGCCGCTGTACGCCACCACCCATGGTAGGTGACCACCCTTTCCGACACCCTTAGGCCACCATGAAGCCAACCGGACCACCCACGGCTCTGATTTGTCCCCCATGCATGCATACTCTACCTCACCCTCCCACGACTTCTCCCTCACTCACAGTGCACGGCCAGCCCCTCTCCGCCATCGTGGACCACCGTGTTGCCACCATTGAGCCTCCACGGCTCCACCGGCAGCTTCCCTTAGCCAACCCCTAGGTCCAAACCACCACTTTATGTGGGGGGTAGTCACTGAACGTGATGGACGGTCACTGCACGTGACTGACCATCACTGTACACGGCTAGATCTATCTTGATACTCTTCTTGCCAGCATCATCAAGGCCACCTTAGGCTCTTCCAAGACCACACTTAGCTATCCAAACGTCTAAATAGTCACTGTACGCGGTGTAGCAACCCCGTAAGTTCCTTTCGGCATTATCAACAGTGACAGTTAGCGAGCGACGCACAGGTTATCCCGTCGATGGTATAATTCTCTATCCCTCACTATTTATGTTAGATACTAACTAGTTGACTAGGTTGTGGACTGTGCTGCTAGTAATATAGGGTTCGCTATGTAGTATGGTGGTGTGGACTATGATGTGAAGTGTTGGGTGTAGTTGGGAAGTGTGCTATGTAGGTTGTGCTATGAAGTGTGGTTGTAGTTTATGTGCGATAGTAGTGATGTAGCGTAGTGCCGTGGATGGAGTACTCGTGGAGTGTACTCTATGTGGTAGAACGATGCACCATATGGCGTGTATATCATAGTGGTGATGTGGTGGAGTGCTGTAAATGGAGTACATGTGGAGTGTACTCCATGACTCCATGTGGTGGAACGATGCACCATATGATGTGTGTTATAGTAGTAATGTGGAGTAGTGCTGTGAATGGAGTACATGTGGAGTGTACTCCATGTGATGGAACGATATACCATATGGTGTGTGTGCCATAGTGGTGATGTGGTGTAGCGTTGTGAAGGGAGTATGCGTGGAGTGTACTCCATGAGGTGCAGCAGTGCACCGTATGGCGTGTCGCAAAGATAAAGGTGGCTGCGTAGTTGATAGGAGAAGAATTTGATGTATGGTGTCCGGAACTGTGGAACAGGATCTCGAAGTGGCTGTGAAGTTGGCTGTAGTCCAAGGCAACGGGTGTCGCCATGTGACTGGCTTATAGTTAGGAATAAGTGCGAAGTGGTTAACATGTATTAGAGTAGTACAACGAAAGTATGATTGGGCAACGTCATGAAGTAACGTGATCCATCATGGGGTTGTACTGTGATGACCTAGGATGTATGTGAGGTGACGTGACAAGGTCATGATGTAGCTTGGGATCAGTCTCGATCTATATGGCGTGACGTAAAATGTAGTTATGAATGGAGCTCTATCATGTTAAGTGTTGGGATGAACTATCATAAGATACGACTAGCATGAAGAGTCGTGCTAGCCGGGTAAGATAAGGTTGGTATCGGAGTATGGTGCTTGTCCATACGACCTGATGACCAATGTAAGGTAGGTTAGTCTTAAATGATAAATGGGTAAGGTACGTGTGTTGTATGGTTAGACACATGTACTGGGCAGATTCACCGTATGTAATGGGTAATCTGTCATAAGTATGGCTACACGGTGCTTAAACCTTAGAGTGGCTTAGAGCCGTGTAACGTGTATAGATGATCATGAGAGGTAGAGTGAGCTACGATGCATAGAGGTAATGAGGAATGTACTGTCTAAGAATGAAATGCGTGACTTAGTAGGTCTGAGTCATGCATCAGAACGTGGTTAATAAGAAGAATATGGCAAATGTCATAATGTCTTAATCCTAAGGTGAATCATGGGTTCACCCTAGCGAGTAAGCACTAGAAGTAGAACGTTAAAGTTGAAGGAAGTAGAGACCGTAATGGGTCTCCAAAGGTTTTATCATAGTAAAGGACATGAAAGAGCAAGAGATAGAATGAGAGTGTTCTAAGTAAAGCATAGCTCTATTTCTAGTCAGTTGCTTATGCACTAGATAGAAAATATCGTCAAGGTTATGTATGCATGTAGGTTGCCATCTAACACGCATATGAATGGACTGTATGGTATGAAAGTAGCATGGAGTCCAGGTAAGTATTACATTTATACTCTTCTAGAGTTTTCTAAAGATAAGAAAAAGAAAACGAAAAGTTTTTCCTTATGAAAATGAAGAAAAGAAATGCTCTCCCTTTCGAAGGGCAAACGTTTTACTAAAAAGAAGAAAGGCATGATTAACGTCTTTAAAGTATAAGTATGTACGGCCCTCTTTGGCAGCCCCTGTTCATGCACTCAAAAGTATTAATTGTACGTATGTGAATGGATGACTATACGGTGTATCTATTGTATGTATTTTCAAAGAAAAGACACAGCACGAAAGGACGGCTTTCAGGCTCTCGCCCCAAATGACATTTTCTCACGAAAGGAACGTTTTCTCACAAAATGAATGTTTTCTCATTAAAAGAATGTTTTCTCATGAAATGGATGAAAAGAAATGAAAAGAATAAAAGGCATACTCATGCACATGAAATGAATGAAAGCTGCAGCTCTCTAGAGCTGCCATGAATGAATGAACGTAAAGAAAGAAAGAAAGAAAGAAAGGTATGAGTATGTATGAATGTATGAAACTACGTAACGGCCACATGAATGAATGGAAAGGGGTACCCAAATGAATGAATGGGCAGATTGCAATGCCGAACAGTAGTATCTGGTAGCGCACCCAATGCTGCACCATGACGGAATGAGATTCCAACCCGTGGCCATGGGCGAATCCATTGGCCATAGGCCGCTAACCCCACGCAGGGCGTAATAGTGTGCACTGACTTATGAAAGTGAAAAAAAAAATATATGAATGCATGGCATTCTTTAAGAAATGAAGGCAGTGGCGGGAAAACGTTTTAAAGAAAAGAAAAGCATGTTTAAAGATGAAAACCCCTGTTTACTGATGTTTACGAATGAAAGCATGTATGTATGTACGTATAGTATGTATGGAATGGTGAATGCATGACTGAAAACCTACGTTGCTATATTTTAACCGTATGAAGTAATGCTTACTGAGTTTTCGACTCATTTTAATTTTTATGTGTGTCCCTCCCACCATAGGAGCTGAATGAGCAGTACGCTTCATGTGGGATGCGGCCAAAGGGAAGGAGCACGAAAGTCTAGGCATGAGAGTTTTAAATATATGAAAGGCCTTTTTATTTTCAAAAATTTATATTTTTCACTCTTTTAACCTGCAAACCTCTTTTATTATAAAAGCACATTTTATTTTATAACGTAGAGTCTTGCACCCTGGGAATGATAGTAAAATGTTTTAAATCGGACAGTAATTTTCGTCGTATTTTTTAAAATATTTTGTAAAAAGTATCCACCTCAAGGACGGACATTACAATAATAACTTGTAATACTAATATATAAAGACTAATGTATAAATATGATTTGTTTGGATAATGAGATGAGATGAAATAGTTTTAAATGAGTTAAATAAAATATTATTACTGTTTTAAAATTTGAAAAAGTTGAATTGTTTATTATATTTTGTGTGAAAATTTGAAAAAATTATAATGATGAGATGAGATGAGCTGAGATGGTTTCTATATCTAGACGAGCCGTAATGTATAATAACTAATGTATAGTAAAAGTATACATATTATACTTTAGTTATTAATAGAAGTAAGTTAGAGACTAGTATAGTAAAATTATAATGAGTTAATAACATATAATACTATAGTATATAATATGTAATTTTCAATAATCAACACTACAGTACAAGTAGAAATATTAATAATTGTATTTAAACCCTTATAGTACAAGTCTATTTATAATAATGTATAAAATAACATTATAGACTTATAGTACATGTAATACCAAAGTATAATAACACTAGTATAATAAATTCTAATTACTTTTTAAAAAATACAATACAAGTGGATTTAAATAGTAATTGTTACTAATCAATACTAACTTAGGGTTAAAAGCCTAACACAAAGAATTAGGGCTTTAAGAAATAGGGTTTAGGAAAAAAAACCAAAAAAAGAGGGAAAACGGTGCTGTTTGGCATTTGCCGCTGCCAGAGCCCAGAGGAAAACGGTGTCGTTTTATATCTACAACCTTTTTAGTATCTACTTTACCCAAGAACGGCGTCGTTTGTTTTTTTAAAAAAACCCGCAGCAGCGCAGCCCCTGCTAGCCCGTCACTGACTCCCTGCCGATTGCCTCTGAATCTCTACCCCCACTATGGAGACGCCGTCCCTTGCCTCCTCCTCGCGCACTTTCCTCTAAATCTCTACCCCAGGTTTTTCCTTTTTTATTTTTTGTTTATTTTGTTGTGAGAATAAGGGCGAGAGGAGAGGCATTCGGTGCATTTTCTTTGTTTTGTATGTAGGATTCACATATATACGGCTATTGTCTGTCATTTCCTCCGATTCCTTCTGTTATCTATATAAAGTCCTATTTTTTTTCTTCGGCGATGGTTGTGGGTTTGATTTCGTTTATGTTTATGTTTTATTTTACTTTGCATTAGTTATTGAGGATATCAGAACGGTTTTTATTATGCATGGGAAAGTATTTAAGATGATCAAACAAAATAAAGAAAATTTTAAAAGGATATGATTTAGTTCTACTTACATAAAAAGTTTAAAGCCTAAAGGGATACGATTTAGTTCTAAAAACCAGATTAAATAATTTATGATTGTTACAGCCAAGTGAAAAGGATAAATAATAAATATGCTTGGATATTATGGTTATGACGAATCCATGATTTTGATTTTATATGAAAGCTCAAACATTAATAGAAGCTGTTTTGTTTTTAATTATATATATGTGTATATAACAAATTAATTAGGTCATTCGGATCTGAAACAAGAACTTTAATTACAATTGGGGCTGTTTTTTTGGTTAGGTCTCTTCCTTAACAATGACTATTTAGCCCGTCGTCTGTTTCGTTCTTTAACCAAGCACCCCCAATTGAGAGCTCCACCGCAGGACAAGCAGGAACCCAAGACAAACAAGAAGGAAGGTGATGATGAAGATAACTGGATGTGGCACTTGGAGCATTTTGTATTTTAGTTCATTTGTTGGGCATTTGTTTTTGTTGTTGAAAACATTTATTTTGGTTGGCACTTAGAAATTGTTGGGTTTCTTTTGTTGTCAGAATGGAAACTTATAAAAAGGTTTGTAGTAGTCGTTGTAACAAAATATTATTATGGATGTTGATGATGGATGTAGATGATTTTGATTTTTGGATATGGTTGATGGATGATGAGTGTGGATGTTTTTTGTAGTGATTAGTTGGATGTAGATGATGGGAGTGGATGTTTATCATAGTACTTAGTCCTTTTTAATTTTATTTTATTTTTTAAATTTTCTGAAGCATGTTAGTAATTTAGTATATTACTTGTTTTTATTTAGTTTTATTTTTTGTTATGTTTTTAGTAAAAAGTAAATTATTTACTTTAGATTGTGATTTTTGAAAAAATTTAAATTTAAAAGCTCACACAAAAAATTCTATTTTAGAAAGTGTGCGAAATATGAAGTTCAAAACAGTGTAAAAGAAAGCCCAAAATCTTACTCCGCTCAAACAAATCAAAGTCAGAGCGGATGATGCACATGTCGGAGTCGGAGATCGAATCCAACCTCCGACAAAGTTAGAATTGGAGTCAGAAGATGCTCATACCGACTTGGTCCGTGCTGGGATCCACTATTAAAAAATTAATTTTTTTCATGTGAATTTTATGTTTTATTCATTTTTTCAAAGCATTTATATGGCGGTTACACAATTTACGATTGTAAATATCTTTTTTCTTAGTCAATATGCCCCAGTAGTCGTGTAAGAGCAGGATGCAAAGACCTATGATCATTAGTCTTGCTTATCACCTCAAAAGGGGATATCTTTCGTCTTTGTTTGAAGGTTTCTTTATGCCATGTTGTTAAAAATATAATACGAAATAATAATTGTTTTTATCAGTTTAATCTTTTGAGAAAAGTAATGATTTTACAGTCTCAAAGTAAAGTTCTTGAGTTTGAATACTATTTTATACTCTATCTCATTTAATTAAATATCTATATATTAGACTCATTTATTGAGAGAGAATCTGACCACATATGAAGAAGAATATTAAAAATATAATATAAATTAAATTTACATATTTCCATCAATTTAAACTATCGGGACAATGAACGATATCACAAGTTCAACAAAACAGGTCTAACAACCGCATTTCACCTTCAAAGAATCGACTGGGAATTAAAGTGTGGCTTCTAATAATATGGCCCCACTGAAGAATTAATGGGCTGAGAACGAATGGTTCCTTCAGCTGTTCAATGACGACTTCATAATTATCGGAGCACTTAGCCGATTCACTTTGGCTCTATAAGAAATTTATGTTCTAATGTTTTGATATGATAATTCTACGAGTTTTGATCATTGTTACTATTGAAAGTCGAAGAACACGTTCACACGATATACTCTCATTTGCTAGTGTTTTTTTATTTTTTATATTTTTTTTTTATGTGATAAGTTACTCTCTTCAGCTAGTGAATTAGTTCTAAATCCGATTACTCGAATGTCGAATTTTGATGTATCGATAAAAATAAAATAAAATAAAATAAAAAAATAAAGGAAAATCCAAGCTATTTCAAGGTCACATGCATATAATAACTTTAATGTAACATATCATTCAATTTGTTTATTGGAAAAAAATATATATCTGAGGATTTAATATGTGTACAGAGGAGTTATGAAAGCAAACTAAAACCAATACCTTTCATTGCTTCTTGCCCAACAGCCATGCCCCTTTTTCCCATGAAGAAAAATGTATGCGGCAAGTGAGCCAGATAAGTCTCACTTGCCAAAAAACAATCAAGGAGAAAACAAACTAACAGGGGATGCAGAAAAGTGCCTCCGCTATTGGGACTCATCCATGTGGTCACTCCGCTTACATGATCGAGGTCTCAAATCCTTGTCGTCTTGCCTCGACTCCTCGGAATCTGATGTCCCAGAAACAGAATCCTCCAGTGCCTCGAGAAAAGATAAAACAGTGAACTTATCTGTAAGAGAAGAGGAAAGAAAATAAGAAGTCATGATAGCGTACTTAATTAGTGGATAAATCAAATAATGATGGCATAATTCCACTCATAAACAAGGTAAGACAACCGAATTTTCCTAATGCTTGACTTCTCTTTTTCCATTTTTTTTAAGGAATGAGTTGTGAAAACAGAAACAAAAAACAGCATCGGCTCTTTACATGTTTTGATCAGCAGATGGTCTTTTTAACAAACACAAACTGCCAGGCTGTTTCAAGGACTGTTCTCAACAACAAAGCACTAAAAACAAGTAAATAACCCAGACCTAAATGTTTTATGTTACCCTCACAATTGTCCATCCAAAACTGAAAATGAAGGACGTGCTTGATATACTCGATATTGTAAATTAAACTTGGGAATCAAAATCAACCCTAAGAGATTCTGGAACATAACGACTTACATTTACTTGGGTCAATACCAAACTGAGACAAATCTATCTGTCCAGTTCGAAGCACCTATGCAAGATAACAAAAACAAATGAAGATTATCCTCAAAGAATTCTAAACATTTTGCCAAAAATAAGAAGCTAACTAGGTGGGCCTACAAATACTCACATAAGTAAATGAATCCACTTGTTGGCAGAAAGGTGGACTCTGCAGCAACTCCAATATATCCTCTGGTGTCCATTGACCCTGCAATGACATAAGCACTAAAACTCGTAAAATGGAGCAACACTGCAGTAAAGGATCATCAGATGACAACCATATACCTCAGGTAAGTACGATGTTAAACACTGTTCCAATGGCAATGTCTCAATCAACGGCATTATCAAATCAGGCTTTAAAATATCTCTCAGTCCCAAGCCTAACCAACAGAAGGAGAGACGAAATTAAACCCATTTGGTATAAAAGTATTTGGTATAAATTTAACCTACTTGCAGGTTTATAAACTCATTTGCAGATCCTACTTGCATGTTTTTCCAGATCAATTTAACCTAATTACGCTATCAGGAGAGCTAACAAAAAGCCAGCCAGTAGAGATGATCTGGCCAACAAGGCATATCACAGGAAATCAACATCCTGCAACTTAATTTTAAAATTTGAACTGCCACCAGGTAATAATAATACTCTTACAGTACAATCAATATTTCAACAATCTTAAAAAAAAAAAAGAAAAAAAGAAGAAGAAGAATCAAAAGGTACGAGGAGAAGCTTAAGTAATAAATTACAGGAAAAAAAGATATGCATATGGGGAATATGATGATCGGACTTGCTTTCCTTTTTGTATCTGCAAGTTTAGAGACCCCCTGTTATTATTAAACCCACTGTTACTCTTACAAGGGTAGGAAGCACTTTTAGCTAGAGTTCATTGGCGTGCACAGAATCGCTTACGGAGGACTTAAGGGACAATATAAATGAAAAATATAAATAGGTCTTGCTTCTTTTTATTTCCACCAGATAATGTATGCTTTGTGGTTGTGGAGTGTGAAAAAGACACTTTTCCGCAGCAATTAAGGTAGTCATAATATTAGAGGGGTTCACTGCCTCTTTAGATTTTAAATATGCGTCACAAATAGCTTTCCTTCAACAAAGGTTTCTCACACACATATGCAAAGGGAAATCTGGTGAACAACCAGGACAAGGATTCACACGGAGCAAAGAAATCACCAGCACACCATAAAGAAAGATGTAGAGCATTCTCAGTAAGTGCGGAAGTGCCCAAAGAAGTGGCTCCACCCCGGTAAGCCTCCACCCCAACAAGTTCTGAACCAAAGTTCTGGTGGAGGCATCATTCTATGACTTTTGATCTGGCTAAAGAATTCCTCATCTGACTCAGACTAACCAACAAAACTCACTGTTTTTTTTTTTGGTTCTCTATTTATTTTTCTTTTTCTCGTATTAAGTAATTTGATTTAATCAGCAACTACTGCATAGATGAGATAAATGCAATTGCTGGTACTAAGAAATCTCCAACATGGGAACAACTCTATGGTATACAGCTTCAAAAGTTTGCACAGATTGGAAAACTTCTTTATACTCAAGCTGATACCAGAGATTGCGAGAGAATGGAAAGCAAATTATCACCTCCATCTGAATCTTCAGCATTATCTGCCATGTATAATCACATAACTGAAGTGTGAGATTTTAGACCATTAAAGGCAATATATATATATATATATATATATATATATATGAAAGCCTCCTTTAAGGAGACAGCTTTATACCTGCAGGCCCAATGTTACTCAAGATTCGTTGCAGGTCCTCTAATTTCACTGGTCCAGATGAAGAGGTGACTTCACTAGTTACATCCACACCCAAGTTTGGGCCTACCAAGTTTCCAGCCCTGGAAATCACAATATCAAGATTGAATCGAGGTAATGTCCATCAAATTGAAAATTTTAATCAAAGTAATTTTAGTTAGCTGTGCAATATGTTGTCTATATCAGTCCAGGTAGCTTCAAAGGAATCAACTGCTTTCTATGGCTACTAAAATGCCGTTTTAAACTCTTGTAGCTAAACGCTACACATTTAACATGGGGCACCACTCTCAAAGCAATGCCAGTCTTGAAGATAGTACAAAAGATGGAAGAGCATCTACAAATTGCATCCCACAATCTTTACCCAGTCACCATTAAATTTAAATGCTAATTTATCAACTAAAAACTCATATAGCTAGCTGTCGTAGCCCTTCTTTTAAAGCAAAAAAGGGTAAAGAGGGCGGAGACCAGAGGTTGGCACTCTCTACCTGTGTGTGATCATAACAGCATCCACAGGCTAGAGAGCCCCTCAAGAGGGCCCTGGATGGAGGGCAGCAGAGAGGCCACAAAAGTGGGGTTGATTGTCTGTTTTGTTTGAAGCAATTTCATACTAATCAGAATATTGGATTTTAAAATTAATGTTCAACCATAAAAGATATGGCTTCCTTTTCTAACATATCTGAAAAATAATAGGCAGTTGGAAGCACGCTCCATGTGATATAGGGCGACAACCAGGAATAGAAACTGAAAAAGAAATCCACTCCGATAAAAACTATTCATTCCTGGGTAAACCATGCCCATTGAATCAGCTTGAACAATGAATAGATACTGAAAAAACAAATCCAATCTTCTTTATACATGTGCTAAGGTGAAGCTATTAAAGCAGAACTCATTGTAGACTGTCAAACTTGAACCCCATCCAATTGAACTCTTCACCCGACCCAATTAACCAGTAATCAAAAGTGACTGGTCTTTTCGGCGCCAAAGTTATTGATTATTACTATTTGCCCATCTAATCATGTTAAGAGAACCCCTTTTTGTTTGATATGATGACTTGAAAAGAATCTTTTTTTACTATAAAAACTGTACCTCGATGAGATATCATCTTCAACCATATCTTCAGAAACTTGTAAAGGAACAGAAGGATCAGGATCTTCTTCACCAGGGAACTCTGCTATAACAGCAAGAAAAGTTGTAAATGACAAAAGCTTTTGGAATTGAGCAGATAATCAAGGCAAGCAGGTTAAATGGTCATTAAACAGTGGAAATTCTTTAAAATAATCTATGGCATCCAAAACAAAAATATGAAGTCCAGGTGGAATTAAAATCGGTTATCTTAAGTGTCAAACATGCGCTACTATGTTATATTTGCAAAGAATAGAAATCAAGGAAGATATATTATTGGCAGGATGGGAAGGGAATTTTTCAATAGGATACGCATGGCTAAAGAGAGGATGTTTGACAAACAGCAGAAAAGGGAAAGAAAAGATAAAAAGATGATTCTGCGTTCTGCCTGGGTTTTTTTTTTTTGAAGGGGGGGGGGGGGGGTCTGACAACAAGTTCACAACAGTCAATGCTATGGTTTATTTTAGTTTAGAGGCATTAAAAACTAATAGTGACCCAAGAACATGTGCATTTGGTAAAGAAGCAAAAAATGATAAACTGTGTTTGATAAAAATATGGCCTTTAGTAAGAAACACAAAAGAAGATCCATGTAGCCAATGCCAAATAGATAGCTGAACTTAAATCAGAAATTATATACCTATTGGTTGATTGAGGTGGTAATTGACTGCACTACATAATTGTGAATCACCATCTGCATTAGGCTCCTGGAACCAATTTAAGGAACAGCATATCAAATCATAGAACTAGCGGCTCAGCTAACAACAACCAAAAGGAGAAAAGAAAGAAAATTATAAATAATGAACCTGACCTGCATCCAAAAAAAGAACTTCCTGTCATCGCTATCGAACTTCAATATGTACACCCGTCCTGCTGAAACATTAACCTGAGTAAACCATGAATGGCATCACTTATGACCACTAATATACTCAAACATACCATGACTGTAAAGGCAAAACAATTGAATACATAGTGATATACCTTCTCAAAAAATGCCTCATCAGGAAATACTATTTGATCCTACAAGAACGTGTCAAGGAAAATCTAGAAACTTATGAAGAATAGCCGCATAAGAAACAGTTAAAGAAAGAGTCGAATACAAATTAGAGCTCAAAGAGGATAAAGGGGGTAGGGGGGACACATACAACAGACTTACCAAGGCAAAGGCAAGAAATAAGCAATAATGTGAAACCACCATTAGAAAAATAATGAGAATGTAATCTAATAACAGTGAAAGCATTGAATCCCAGTGTCAATTTCTATATCCATAGAAGAAACAAAGAAGAGAGACAATCAGTTCACTACTTATTTCGTGAATATAATAAACACTAAATAACGATGACAACCCTTCAAAACAATAATGCCTCTGACCACATCATTAAAACAAAAAGAAAAGTAAAACAAGCCCACTCATGTGTAGCCATCTACAACTATTTTCCACTTCAAAAATCAGTTTTCCAATTCATGGACATGCATAAACCATGTGCAAACCAGATCTGTATCTGACGAGTGTCAAGCCCTGCTACGCAGAGGGTTCACGGTATCTGTAGTTTCTAGCTTCACCAGCAGTAGATCTTAAAAATTAAAAATTAAAAATAAAAAATAAAAAAAATAAATAAATAAACAAAGCCAACAAAAAAAGTAGAACTGTTAATGATGATAATAAATTGAAATTAGTAAAATAGAGTTACCGTAAGCACATAAACCAAACAAAGTGAGTACCGAAACATAAAATGTATCAAAAGTTTGGGGACACATGTTTGTTTCACAGAAACAACCAAGAATTCAAGTGAATGAAATTTTAGTAATAGCAGCCAGTAGAATAAAAGGTGAGAACTAGGATACATCTTCGACGATATTCTTTGTCCGATCAATCCACTGAAAATGGACCAAGCCTTCCTCCCCCTGACACAAATATTAAGAAAGATTTTCTCTCAAAAGATGTGCTAGGCAATAGGTTCAAAAGATGAATTAGACTAACAGAAAAAAAGTTCAAATGCTAATTAAGATGGATTTTAGACAAATAGAATGCCATAGAAAAAAATTCAATCGGGTTTTCACTTGGCATACCCTTGCTATGCGAACAAGCCCTTTGCGACTATCAGGGACAACCCTTTTCCCCTCAAAATACATTTTACCAGCACGAAACTCCAGCATGATTTCCTGCCATTAGTAACCTCAAATTACAATGCAAAACAAAGAAGAAGAAGAAGAAGAATTGTGCTCATATTGAGTAAGCATAGAATTAAAACATTTCAAGTTAGATGTTCATATAGACGAAATAGCATAATTAATTATCGTTCCTAAATATTTGGATCATTTATAAAGTTTTTCAATTTGGGGTTAAGAAAAATAACGTGTATTACTTGCTCAATAACCACCCATGCTGCAATACAATCATATTTTGGCATTAGCAGAAGGCCCCAACTTCTGGTTGTTGATTAAAAAACCAACTTAAAGTAGAGGTTTTTTCAAACGTAAGTAAAGGGAAAGGGCAAAGAAAGTAGGCACAAAATGCCCTAACTTTAGGGTTTTGATCACTCCAAACGAACAGGCTTCGCACACTATATTATATATGCGTATATATATACACACACGTTTGCCCAAATATACTGACTGAAACTCGCAACTGATATCAAATACATGAAACACAAGCTTTTATGCATACACACATGCTTTTTATAAGTAAACGTAAACTTCAAAATGAATCCCCAAAAAATAAATGTACCTGAAAACTGCACAGAGATACGGACTGAAACTCGCAATTGATAACGAATACAAGTATGAATATTGTATGAGAATAACACATATGTATATATGTTTTACTCGTGCATACACACGCAAATTTCTTAATGAAGCCCAAAAAATATATATGTACCTGCATTTTTGGAAAAACTTCGGATGAAGACGAACCCATAGCTCCGCTTGTCTATTGCTTTTGTTTTGAATTGCAACTAAAATTGAAAGAGAATAAATAGAAAATACAGATGAATGACTGTTAATTCAGTGATGGTTTAACAGCTAGAGATAATTTTTCCTTCACATAAAACCCTAAACAGAATTTAAAAAGCTAGAGAGCAAAACCCAAACAGAGAAGGAGTAGTTTACATAAGGATAATAACAATTATAATGATACCCGTGGAAACCCACGAATTTTCCTGAGTAATTGGTGACTGGATTCAAATATGCTCCGCCTCCCGAGCTTGTCTGTGTCTTTTAGAGAGAGAGAGAGAGATTTTATAGGAGTCATCGTCGATCGGCCCGCGAAAGGCTCGGAGCTGAGTTGGGCTTTCGAATCAGACATCGCTTTTCATTAATATTACGAAAGTGGCATTGAGATGTCAATTAATAATACAAGTTGTGCAGGCCTCAAGTTTCGTATAAAGTTTTTAAAAAATATAAAATTTAATTGATTTTTTTTTATAGTGAGTTTTACTGTTTTTTAAAAGATTTGTCCATAAAATTATAATAGAAATTTTATAACTACAAAAAAAATATAAAAATAAACTCATAAATTGATATGATTTCATATAATATTTTAAATTTATTTTACAATAAAACTTATTTTATAATTTAATGTACCAAATTAAGTCAAGCTAGGCTAAATTGTAAATTTACTTTTATAAAATAACTAAAACATTTATCAAATTATATCCTCTGAACTTGTATTTTGCATTACTAAAACATTTATCAAATTATATCCTCTGAACTTGTATTTTGCATTACTTGATCCACAAAAGGTTAATATTTAGCCCATCGGATGAGATAATATTATGGGTGATATGTGGTGCTACTTATCTCTATTTCCATCACAAACCTTTTAGGTTTCTGTCTAAGCTCAAAACTTAGGAAATAAGTAAATTTACAAAATAGATCTTATAAACTTGACTCAAAATTGATTGTAAAATGGTGGTATTGGGATAGAAATTCAATGGGCTGTTAAGAATATTGAGAGCAAATGAGATAAAATATGCTGGGCTGATCCAGACTCTCATCAAAAGTAGAAGAGAAAAGAAGAAAAAGTCAAAATAAGAGCTGAAGCACATAGAGTTAAATCAGACAGATAAAGGTAAAGGTGACATAAAGTTGACAGGAGATCAACCAATGGATTTGCCATACAAACATTTTTTGGATATAGCTTTATATTAAACTATGTAAATTTGTGTGTTCTCTCTTATTTATAATTTTTTTATTATTTACTATTATGAATGAATACAAAAACGTTGTACCAATGTGTTACCCACTATCATGGGCCGAGGATGACTCATTCCTTTTCTAACTGTGCAAAATTTGGCATTATCAGGCATAACCTTTTTCCTTATCAATTAATCTTGTGTACATGGAGGCTAATCATAAAGTAGTGGATTGAGTGGCTAAGAAGGCTCGTAACGGATGAATACAATCATGTTCATGGTATACCAAAACGAGATTAAGAGATTAGTCAAAGCAAGTTTACAATCAATGTTCATAGTACTATACCAAAGGTTTGTTAAGAGATTAGACAAAGCAAGTTTACTGCTCAGCTTACAACTACAAATGATTATACAATTTGTGATAGAATCTGCAGCGTTCATGGTGTTTGTACGTTGACGTTGTTTAATACCTTGGTTTTTATTTTATTTCCACGTGATCCTAAAATGTAACCATAGTAATCTTTTCACTCTAAGAGTCTAGGCCTAGTTTGGGTAGCGAGAAGTGTTGAGAAGTGTTGTCAATAGTTGTGAGTAGAGATTAGAGTGGGTTTGTGGATCCAATTGAGAATATTTTGAGTTGTTTGGATGTATAAAATATGTTGAGTCGTTGACTTTTAGATAGGTAGTTGAAAAATGTGTGGATCCCATAAATATTATAATGATTTTACTTTTAGTGATAAATATTATATTATTTTATTATAGTGATTTTATAATAGTGATAAATATTATAGTGATTTTATTTTATTTTATTTTTATATATAATAGTAATAAATATTTTAATGATTTTATTTTTAATTTATATATAATAGTGATAAATATTATAGTGAATTTTTTTTCTTTCCTCTCTCTCTCTCTCTCTCCCCTCTGACCCGATTCTCCCCACGCTTGAAATCGGTTTCAGCCCACCCCGGCGCCGCCCAGTCTCATCGCCACCATCGGTAACTCCCCCTCACGTCGGCGACTCCTCCAGCCACCCCCAATCTCCCCCACATGCAGCGTTACGTCCACTGCGTTAACCTAACCGAAATGGATGAAACCCATTTCTCTCCACTTACGTCGTCATACGCGGCCACCGCACCTCCACCGCCTTTCGCAGACTCAGCCACCACTAACCTCCCTCTCCTTCTCTGTCGCACACACACAAACCACCTCACATAAATGGGTTTCACACGAGCTCGAGGCCACACCTCCACCACTACCTCAGACAAGCTTGAGGCCACCGCACAGTGGTATTCGCACAATTTTTGTGGTGGATCTGTTTTTGGGGAAGAATTACATGCGAAGGGTGCGAAGAGAGAGGGAGGGAGAGAGAAGTCATAACGTGTTGGGAAGTATTTTACGCCGTACGAAAATGTCTCGGATAGCATTTGGATGTAAAGCACTTCTCATCCGTACAACGATATCTCAAAGTAGTTGAGGTATCTTCAATGCCCAAACACAGCCTAAGTGATAAGTAAATTATGAGATGTTATCCTTTTTGTTAAAAAATACTTAAAATAATATTTATATTTATATGGCTTGGTAAATAATATTTATATACATATACACACATTGTGATAAGGGTTGTAAGGGGATTTTTCCCTCACTCATAAGCCCACTAGGCACTCGACTGAGAGTAATGGGCTTCGCCCAGATACTCGGTCCTAAGGCACAAACTTGCCTACGAAGTAACTCACCTAGAAGGGAAAGTTAGCAATGATGGCTGGTGGGACTCGTTTTCTTGGAGATCCCTTGAATATCGTCTAGCCCTTAAATACCTGCCCACATGAACTAGTGGGAAGCAAGGGGGACTATTGATCCTCTGACAATGTAACATTGACGGACCACCAAAGACGTCCGCAGAGTAAGGCAAATCGAGAAACCACGCCGCATTAAAGATATCACTACCCGAGCAACACGCCATATTAATGACACCGTCGTAGAGGCACGTCGCATAAAAAGACCTTGACAAAAAGAATAGTCGTGAGGATGTAGGTCCCACGAGGGCAGGCACGATCTGCCCCCAACTCCCGGTATAAATAGCGATACTCAAATACGAGAAAAGCTCTCTAGACTCTGTCATTATTTATAAACTTTCAACACACTCTACTGACTTTAGCATCAGAGACTCCCCGGCCCCAAAGCCGCCCTCTCCCAACTTTTTTCCATTTTGTTTTTGCTGGCCCAGCTTTGAGGACTCAAGTTGTTAGAACCTGACCCAAAGGCATGCGAAACACGACGTTAAAAGTGGCGTCGTCTATGAGATCCTTCGTAGATCTTGCGTGTATTTCATATGTTTGCAACAACCCATTCCAGACAACTCAGGGGGACACCGAGGAAGTTTCCATGGAGGCGAGACTGAAAACTATGGAGGATTGGGTAAAAAAGTTAACCGGTGAAGTGCAAAAACTTTGTGAGGAGAAAGAGGAGCTCAAAAAACCTCAACAAAGACAAAACGAAAAGGTGGAGTCCAGTAATAGTGAGCATGTGGAGTCTTGAAACGTGAAAGCTGGAACAAACATAAAGGAGGAGAGGAAGAAAATGCAAGACGAGCTCCGCAACCTCAAAGAGAAATACAAAAAGATTGCAAAGAAAGTAGGCACATCATCGTCAGTGGATCAACTGCTCACAAGCTTTAGTCTACCCTACATGGAAAAAGTGATGGTTGTACCCTTGTCATCAAAGTTCAGTATTCCCACCATGGAGTGGGAGATATCCAAGGTGAATAGGTCTTGGTGAGGGAATGTTATGTCCAAGAATTGAAATAGAAAGATGGTGGGGTCACCCCGAATGGCACCTCTAAGAGAAAGTAGGGCATGCACCTCTTAAGGAGCCTGACAGGCCTTTGTCTATGACTTGCCCTGTTGGGCTCGAGGGGGAGCGGATGCATGGTCCCAGAGGCAATGGCACAACAAGAGAAAGCTCCCCAACTGAAGGGTCTATCTCTTTTTATTTTGTAATTCGCTACTTGAATACTGTAAATTCTTATTGTTTAATGAAAGACATGATTTTTCAGAACAATGCACCACACATACTTTGAACTTTCGTGTCTTCGACAAGATACCGACAGGGAAAACTCCTTTCACCCTCACTTACGGCCACGAGGCGATGCCGTCAGTAGAAATCGTGATCCTCACTTACAGAGTTTAGCACTTCGAGCAAGGCTCCAATGATAGGCAACTAGAAGAACAGTTTGATTTGTTGGAAGAAGTAAGACTGGAGGCAAAGGTAAAAACCATCGCCAACAAAAGGAGGGCCAAGCGATGTTTCAACAAACGAGTGCGTCCGAGAGCATTCAAAGTCGGAGACCTCGTACTCAAAGAAACAGGAACAACAACGCGAGACAAGGAAAAGCTGGGCCCCCAATGGGAAAGCCCTTACGTGATCACCACCACCAATCGCTCAGGCTCCTACAGACTCTGAGACTCCCAAGGAAACAAGTTGCTATACCCTTGGAATGTCGAACACTACAAACCCTAATGGAAGAGGTGGTGTGTTTCAATGTTGAGTTTTAGGAACGTAACAAAATCCCCATCAACATAATCTCTATCAATAGAATCTCCATCGACATAATCTCCATCAACAGAATCTTCATCAACGTAATCTCCATTAACAAAGTATTCATTCACTGTTTACCTCTCAATAGGACATCAAATGGACGAGTCACGCTAGAGGTTGTTCTGTCCCTCTTATGGAGGAGTGCGGGCTAGCCCTAGGCCACCCAAAGACAAAAACTTACATTCCTCGTGAGCGTCAACAGGCAGGAGGGGGTCCAGTTACAGACTGCTCGAACAATGTACCTTTCGTGGGGCCAAAGGGGCAAATTGAGCCAAAGGCCACCTTGTCCCTTCCACGACGGAGAGTGGGTCCAGCCCCGAGGCTATCCGAAAAACTTACCCGACCTTCGCTATGATGAAGTGTGGGAGCAGTGCCAGCCTGACCCAAACTTATCCTTTCCTGTGATATCAATGGGCGGGAGAGGGTCTGATGGATGATCTGACATAGGAGAGCACTCTGCCAATGCTCAAGACTCAGTCTATTAGTCTTACCTTTTAATTTTCAAGTCTAAATTTTTGTTGGTTATGTAAGCTAGTTTTCAGTTGGTTTGAATTTTAAATTTCTGTTATGTAAGCTTGTTTGAATTTTGAACTATAATCTCCTTGATTATAAAAGGGGATGATTGAATGAAATAAGGGTAGAGTTGATTGCAAAAGTTTGAATACTATTTAGTTTCTGGTGTGACTCTAGTCCTACCTAAGAGTGTGTGAGGGTGAGACTCCCTAGCACATTCTTATTATCCATGTGTTCGACATCAATTTTGGCATCAGTCCCAGGTTCTTTTGGTGACCAGTATGAGTACGAGAAGCGAACGATCCTACAACAATAATGGCCGACTCACGCAAGAGCAACGTGATGAAATAATGCTGCAGATGACCAACCAACTCACCGCCTTTACCCAACAAATGGAGGTTGTATGGAATGGAGTCTTTCCTTCCCGGAATAATAGTGAAGAAGATCATGGTGAAGGGGAGAACCAGAACAACAATGAAGACCAAGAAATAGGTGTGGGAGGAGAGAATGATGGTGAGAACCATCGACCACAGGTGGGTCATTATCAACCACCAAATGCACCTCGGGGGGGAGGCAACTTTGGCCATTTTCCTTGGCAGTACCAACAGCCAAGGGACCATGAGCAATTTGATGAGGTGTCGAAGTGGATCAGAGTGGATGTACCTGACTATCATGGGAGGTTGGATCCAAATAGCTTTCATGATTGGTTAATGTCACTGGAAGATTACTTCGAATGGTTCAATATGGCGAATAAAAAGAAGGCTCTATTTGTAAAGATAAAGCTGAAGGGGCAAGCAAGAGTATGTGGCAAAGCGTTGTAGAACAACTGCATTGGCGTAGACAACCACCCATAACTGATTGGGAAGAGATGAAGCTTCGCTTGAAAGAGAAGTTCTTATCGCTGGATTATGAAGAGACCCTTTTCAAAGAATTGCTGGCACTTAAACAAGGAAACTTGATAGTAGAAAATTATACTGCCAAGTTCCATAAGCTTACAATATGTAGCCATGTGACAGAGTCGGATAGACAGGCTTTAACTCATTATAAAGCTGGGCTATGAAAGGATATTCAGAAGGAGCTAACTATAGCTCGGCTGTTTAGTTTAGAAGAGGCATACGAACTTGCTCTTCGCATTTAGGCGCAACAAAAATGGTCCAATTTGAGGAGAGGTAACAATATATTTGGATGCAATGACGGCAATGCTCGGGGAATCTCATTTGCTTGAAAAATGAATACTAGAAGTGAAGCTATAACAAACCGTGCAAAAGTGGTTGAGAAGAATGGGGAGTACGATGCTGCCAAGGGAAAAGATGTAGTCATTGCAAATAAAGGGCCAGTTGAGTGTTATAAATGTAGTGTAAGAGGTCATTTTGTTGTAGTATGCCCCACGAAGAACCAACGCTTTGCACTTGTGTGTGAAGAAGATGAATTAACGAAGCAACCTACAGAAAATTCAAAAGAGGTTGAGGTAGCAGCCATGCAAAAGGATGATGAAGAAGAGGTGTTTGAGGTAGAGTTGGAAGGGTTGGATCTGCCAGTATGTGTAGTCCGAAGGATTTTAACTGGCCACAAACAGGGAGTTGATGAGGACGTGTCTTGGCTGCGTACGAATATTTTCCATACAAGAGTCGAGCATCAAGGCAAGGCAATGAACTTGATCATCGACAATGGGAGCGGGATGAACATTGTGTCCCTTGATTTGGTTGAGAAAATGAAGTTGAAGCAGGAGCCTCATTCCAAAACTTATCGAGTCAGCTGGATTGATGACACGTCTATACCAGTTAGAAACAGGTGTTTGGTTTCCTTCTCTTTAGGCAAGGATTTCAATGAGAAGGTTTGGTGTGATGTGCTGGCAATGAATGCTTGCCATATTTTATTGGGGAGGCCTTGGTTGTACGACAGGAAGGTACAGTATGATGGGTATGCAAACTCATATTCCCTGAAATATGGGGATAAGAAGACTCGGCTGAAGCCCATGAGGATCTCAGATTTTCAGAAGATGGAGGACTCTTCTTCCTCTAGAACTCTTTCCATGTGTCAATTTGAGGAGGAAAGTAAGGAATCTGGAGCCATTTTTTTATTGATCTCACGTGAGGTTTCTTTAATATAGGAAGATAAAATCCCTCAAGATTTTATCTCTATTTTAGAGGATTTTTCGGATATAGCACCTGAGGAGCTTCCACGTCAACTACCTCCTATGCGTGATATTCAACATGCCATTAACCTCATTCCAAGCTTAGTATTACCAAATCATCCAGCCTATCAACTTAATCCAAAAGAGTACGAAGACTTAAGGAGGCAAGTACAAGACCTTTTGGATAAAGGGTTTATCAGGGAGAGCCTCAGTCCTTGCGCTTGTCCTACATTGCTCACCCCAAAAAAAAGAAGGTATGTGGCGCACGTGTATTGATAGTAGGGCCATAAATAAAATAACAATTAAATACCGTTTTCCGATTCCTCGTCTGGATGATATGTTAGATCTATTACATGGGTCTACAATCTTCTCAAAAATAGATCTAAGAAGTGGTTACCATTAGATCCGAATCTGACCTGGGGATGAATGGAAAACTACTTTCAAGACGAAGGATGGATTGTATGAGTGGATGGTCATGACGTTCGGATTGACCAATGCCCCTAGTACATTCATGCGGGTGATGAATTAAATATTGAGATCATTCTCAAGTAGATTTGTTGTTGTGTATTTTAACGACATTCTTATTTATTGTAAAGACTGGGAAGAACATAAGGAACATCTCAGGTAGGTGATGCAAGTGTTACGGAAACAGAATTTTTATATAAACCCGAAAAAATGTTCTTTTGCTAACTCCCAAGTCACTTTCTTGGGATTTATTGTCTCAAGTGAAGGGGTATTAGCAGATTCTAAGAAGATTCGAGCAATTAAAGAGTGGCCCGCACCTTCGAATATTCATGAAGTAAGAAGTTTTCAGGATTAGTTACTTTTTATCGCAGGTTTATTTGCAATTTCAGTACTATCATGGCACCAATAACAGAATGTATGAAATTGGGAGCTTTCCATTGGAACTCCACAGCTGCAAGTGCCTTTGAAGAGATCAAAGAAAGGTTGACTAATGCTTCTATTTTAAAACTTCCTGATTTTGAGCAGGTGTTTGAAGTAGCATGTGATGCTTCACACGTTGGGATAGGTGGAGTTCTAAGCCAAGGAGGACATCCGGTTGCTTTCTTTAGTGAAAATTTAAATGAGGCTAAAAAGAAATATTCTACCTATGACATTGAGTTTTATGCAGTTATTCAAACTCTAAAGCACTGGAGGCATTATTTGCTATATCATGAGTTTGTTTTATTTATAGACCACGATTCCTTGAAGTTTATCAATTCAAAGAAGAAATTAAATGCACGGCATGCTAGCTGGGTAGATATGCTACAACAATTTAATTTTGTCTTAAAGCACCAAATAGGGATTGAAAATCGTGTAGCCGATGCCTTAAGTAGGAGAGTCCATGTGCTCTCCATTTTATCTTCTTCTATAATTGGCTTTGAGGAAATAAAGAAGTTGTATGCAGGTGATCCTTTCTTTGGGCCAATAATTTTGGATCTTTATCACAACAAATTGGATGAGCATGTGGGATATTCACTGCAGGAGGGATTTTTGTTTAAAGGGTCCAGATTATGTGTTCCCGAATCATCTCTAAGGGAGCATTTTATTTGGGAACTTCATAGGGGAGGATTAGCTAGTCATTTCGGGCGTGATAAGACTACTGCCTTGGTGGAAGATCGATTTTTTTGGGCATCTTTGAAGCGGGATGTTAGCAAGGTTCTTAAGTTGTGTCGCACATGCCAACTTGAAAAGGGCTCAAGATCAAACGCTGGATTATACACGCCTTTACCCATCCCTCACGCTCTTTGGGAGGACCTCAGTATGAATTTTGTACTCGGATGACCCAAAACTATTCTTGGGCATGATTCAGTGTTTGTTATTGTTGACAGGTTTTCAAAAATGGCACATTTTGTACCCTGCTCAAAGACATATGATGCCTTTCGCATTGCATATTGTTTCTACGAGAAGTCGTGCGTCTCCATGGCTTACCAAAAACTATTGTCAGTATAGGGATGTGAAGTTCGTAAGCTATTTCTAGAAGACATTGTGGGTGAAGCTTGGAACGCGTTTGAAGTATTCAAGTGCCTTTCACCCACAGACGGACGATTAGATAGAGGTTGTAAATCGCAGCCTTGGCAATCTACTTCGCTGCCTAGTTCATGACCACATTACTTCATGGGATTTAATTTTGCCAAATGCGGAATTTGCATACAATAGTTCAATTAATCTGACTATT
Source organism: Cyclocarya paliurus (assembly GCA_029856935.1). NCBI lineage: Eukaryota > Viridiplantae > Streptophyta > Magnoliopsida > Fagales > Juglandaceae > Cyclocarya > Cyclocarya paliurus. The sequence continues at coordinate 36,110,693 of CM056947.1, read as the reverse complement.
GGGATTTCACCTTTTGAAGTTGTTTGGGGTGTAAGGCCACGACAACCTATTGATCTGATGCCCTTACCAATTAATTCCAGGATAAGCGAAAGTGGAGAAGATTGTTCTAAGCATATCCAGTCAGTACACGAAGCGATTAGGCAGCGTTTGGCAGTCAACAATGATCTTTACAAGCGACAAGCAAATAAGCATCGTAGGACCATTGAGTTTGCTGAAGGTGATCTTTTCATGATGAGGTTGAGGCCTGAACGTTTCCCACGGCATACTTATCAGAAGTTGCACTCAAAGAAAGCAGGTCCATTTAAAATTCTAAAGAGGTTGGGTACTAATGCTTATGTGCTCGAGTTGCTAGATGAATTGCAAATTAGACCTATTGTTAATGTTGAGGATTTAAAATTGTATGAGGGCCACCATACAGAAGCTGAAGTTCCACTGGCAATTCCCAAGCTCCCATCGAAAACAGCACCTAGAGAGGAAATTGAAGATGTTCTTGATGACAAAATTGTTTCTACTCACCGTGGTGGATATCAAAAATTTATGGTTAAGTGGAAGAACTGCCCCTACTCTAATTATTCATGGGTGCGCACTGAGGAGTTTCAACAACTTAATCTTGATTTGTACGAGTTCTACCAAGCACGCAACTCGTCGGAGTCGAGTTTTGTTTTTCAGCAGGGGGAATTGATGGATGATCTAACGTAGGAGAGCACTCTGTCAAGGCTAAAGACTCAGTCTATTAGTCTTAACTTTTAATATTCAAGTTTAACTTTATGTTGGTTATGTAAGCTGGTTTGAATTTTAAATTTCTGTTATGTAAGCTTGTTTGAATTTTGAACTATAATCTCCTTAATTATAAAATGGGATGATTGAATGAAATAAAGGCAGAGTTGATTGCAAAAGTTTGAATACTATTTAGTTTCTGGTGTGACTCCCGTCCTACCCAAGTGTGTGTGAGGGTGAGACTCCCGAGCAGATTCTTATTATCCACGTGTTCGACATCAGGATCTAGTCCCAAACTACCCGAACAACCTACCTCCCTATGAAGGATGATAGGTGAGCAGGAGGCTCAACCTCATCGTCCACGAGAGCAGGACCAACCTCCCTAACGGCCAGAAAAGCTTACTCCAACCCCCATCTCGGTGAAGGAGTAGACTAGCCATATTGCTGTCCGAATTACCTCCCCCGCGGGATACTAGGGGGAAGGTAGGCCAAAATTTTGCCTTTTCCTCCTGCAGCAGAGTGCGGGTCAGTCCTCAACTACACGAAGGCAAAGACTTACATTTCTTGTAAGGGTCAACACTCAGGATCGAGTACAGTAGCAGACTGCCTAAACAACCTACCTCCCCGCGGACCAAGGAGACGGGTCGAGCCAGAGGTTGCCTTGGCTCCCCACGGTGGAGAGAGGGAGTAGTCCCACGACTACTCGAATAACTTACCTAGACCTCCGTTACGACGAAAAGTGGGTTCAATGTCAAACCACATAACTACAATGTTAACGAGCGAGAGCAGGTCGAGTAGTAGACTGCCTGAACAACCTACCGCCCATGGGGAACAAAGGGATGGGTTGAGCCAGAGTCCACCTTGTCCAGCCCTAAGATTGCCCGAAAACTTACCCCAACCTCCATTGCGGTGAAGGAGCGAACTAGCCATATCACTGTCCAAATTACCTACTCTGGGGACAAAGGGACAGTTTGGCTTTAGGCATTTCAACGTCCCCGATAGAGTGTGAGCAGTCCTCAGCTACTCAAAGATGAAGACTTACCTTTCTTGTAAGCGTCAACAAGTGGGAGTAGGTCCAGTTATAGACTGCCTGGACAATCCACCTCCCCGCAGACTAAGGAGACGGGTCGAGCCAGAGGCACCTTGTCTCACTGTGGCGGAGAGTGAGAGAAGCCCCCGACTATCCGAATAACTTACCCCGACCTCCGCTATGGCTAAGTGTGGGATCAGTGCCAGCCTAACCCAAACTTACCTTTCCCTGTGATGTCAACAGGCGGGTCCAGTAACAAACTGTTTGAACAACCTACCTCCTACGGGGATAAAAGGGACACGTTGAGCTCGAGGCTACCTTGTCCCTCCAGCATTGAGGTTGCCCGAAAACTCACCCTGACCCTAATTGTGGCGAAGGAGTGGAACAGCCACATCGTTATCCTAATTACCTTCTTTGGGGGTTAAAGGGGCGGATTCACTTGAGGCATCCTGACCTTTCCCAGATGGAGTGCTAAGTTGGGTTCTTCAACTGCCCGAATGCTGCACCAAGGAATGTGGACATCAATAACATGATAAAAAGCAGCAAGCACATGGCGTCATAGGCCAAAGGGCCCAGGTTTGTGAAGTCTAACTCCTACAAAACTAAGGATAAAGTTATGATAGCCTGCTTATTTTCCAGTCAAGAATGAAATACGCAATGTCAACGGGCGGGAGCAGGTCTAATCCCAAAATACTCGAACAACCTATCTCTTACGGGGACAAAAGTGATGGGTCGAGCTAGAGGTTTCCTTGTCCCTCCCGGTCACCCGAATACTTATCCTGGGCCCCATTGTAGCAAAGAGCACCCAAATTATTAAATTGGACTCCACGACCACGGTGCTACTCGGAGGGACATGAAGGCGGGTTAGCAAAACGCTTCCCAGCCTTTCCTCCCAAGGAGGCAACCGAAGTCTCCCTAACTGGCTTAACTCTTAGGGGGTATTTCCATCCCCTCCAGGCCAATGGTAGCGGACTAGGGCCAATATGCCCTGATGACACTTTTTTTAGTCGCATATCAAAATAAAGCTCAGCAACGAAAAATGGAAGAACTAAAGGACTAGGCGGGGTAAAGCGCATTCGAGAGATTGGTAACAAAAAAGAAGGAAATTTGCTCAAAGAAAAAATGGAGAGACATCGGCCTCATCAACGATATCGCTAAAGGCACAAGAGGATAACTGACTAACGAAGGCAAACGATGACAATATAAGCAGGGAGCCATCGATCGGTGGGGTCGTCGGGGATGGGTTTGACACTGGCAGGGTGAACCATAAAGCTCTGGATGACGGCAATCCCCCTGCCCAACTTAGACCCCATAATCCCTTGTGTCAAAACCCCTAGACCGACTGTAAAAAAAGAGAGAAAAAAGAAACGGGAGACTCCAAAAGCAAATGGCCACAGAAGATAAACAGAAAGCAAAAAGGATAATGTTATTGACAACATAACGCCGCAAGCTTACAATGAACAAGTTACAGCATGAACCCGCAAGCTTACAATGGTTAAAGTTACAACGTGAAGCGACAAGTTATAACATGAAGCCATAAGCTTATATTGAACAAATTACAACGTGAAGCGTCAAGTTACCACATAAAGCCACAAGCTTACAATGATATACAACATAACTAGATACAATAGAAAGTCATGGAGGCATAAGCTAACTGAAACTTGATTAGATCATATTCTAGTAGAAGTGATAGATAGGGATCTCCATCATTACGACGTGCCGATAATACCAGAAGTTACCTCGAAGAAAATCAACAAGGGATGTAATGAGGCAGCTAATTAAGTCGTACGGTGACAGCAACCGTTAAGACACAGCCAAGAGTCACCCATCTGCTATGAAGAGGTATGAGAAACTATTGGAGGAGGTGAAGATAGAAGGGCTAAATGACGACAAGAGGGTAATTTTGGAGCTTAAGAAGAAGTGTTACGTGCTAGAGTGTGCGAAAATGAAGGCTGAAAGCGAGGTTGAGCTTTGAAAGAGGAGGTTTGGAACTGGAACCTTGAACAACAGAGATGAGCAAGACCCATCAGAGGAGTGTGTCGAATTATAGCCGAGGAGAATCAACCATTAGAGGGCAGGATTACGTCTGGCAGAGTTACCCCCCGGGACTTTGACAAGTCAACAAGGGCCTCCTCAACCTCTTCCTTCTTTTTTCGCTCCTCCGCTGCACAGTGTAAAGCCAGCGGGGCGAGCGAGTGAAGTGGTGAATTCTTGCTCACCATCTCTTCTCGATTGTCCACCATGAACGTCACCAAATGCTCCAAGCCCTACCATAAAAGTCTGGGTCAAAATCAAAGAAGGAAGTAGACAAGAGGCGCATAAGGCTTACAAGAAACGATTTCTTGGGGGCCATTAGCAACCAGGGAGGAAAGGAAGAGGAATCAGAAAGAAAAATGCAAGAAGAAGTGCTTGAAACAGAAAGGGAAACACATGATATTCAGAAGAAGAAATAATAGACAACGTAACCCTTTGCTGAGAAAGAAGGGACCTTATATAGGCAAGCTTGACGGTTGACATCTCGAGGTAGTAGGAACCCATGCACCCCACGGAGTACTAGAATCCCACGATCGCCGCGATTTCAGCAGCGCGTATCCAGTGATGCAACGCGAGAAAGAAGTAACCACCTGACACAAATAGTGACAAAGGGACTGAAGAGGCGCCATTTAATGCGGATCAGATTCGTCAAAATATAGCCATAAAGTTAAAGGCGAACCGTTGTCAGGAATTGTGTAAAGACGAAAAGGTCACTCAAATATGACTGGAAAGCAGAAGTACGACACGTGAGCACCAAGAAACCCATAGCTCCTTGTCTCAGGAAAGAAAAGACCTCATAGTTGCAGTTGCAAAAACTGATTATCAAAGAAGAATTCCCATCGGACCCGTTCGATAGGAATTGATGGGGTAACTGTAAGGGGATTTCCCCTTCACTCATAAGCCCACTAGGCGCTCGATTGAGAGTAATGGGCTTCACCCCGATACCTAGTCCTAGGGCCCAAACTTGCCTATGAAGCAACTTGCTTACAAGGGAAAGTAAGCAATGGTGGCTGATGGGACTCATCGTCCTGGAGATCCCTCGAACAACATCCAAGCCTTGAGTACCTGCCCACATGAACGAGCGGAAAGCAAGGTGGACTCTCGATCCTCAATGTGACATTGACGGACCAGTGAAGATACCAGCAGAGTAAGGCAAATAGGGAAACCACGCCGTATTAATGACACCATTACCTAAGCAACATGTCACATTAATGATGTTGTCGCATAGGCACGCTGCATTAAAGGACCCTAACAAAGGGAACAATCGTGAGAACGTAGGTCCCATGGGGGCAGGCATGATTTCCCCCCCAAACTCCCTGTATAAATAGCGATCCTCATGTAGCGCTCGTTCTTGGAATGAGACTTTTTACGAAATATTTTAGAGAAGACAACGGGAATTACCGTTCAATTTAAAACATTTTATTTCCATACCCAGGGTGCAAGACTCTACGTTATAATATAAAATATGCTTTGAGAATAAAAGAGGTTTATAATGGAAAACATTGATCTTAAAATAAAAAGGCCTCTTATACAGTTAAGACTTTCGTGCCTAAACTTTTGTTCTCTTCCCCTTTGGTCGTGTCCATCCTAAAGAGTATTGCTTATTCAGTTCCTGTGGGGAGAGGGACACACATAAAAACTAAAATGAGTTAAATACTCAGCAAACATTACTTCATACAGTTAAAATATAACAACATAGGTTTTCAGTCATGCATTTACCATTCCATACATGCTATTCGTACATGCATACATGCGTTCCTTTGCAAACATCACTGGCGAGGCTTTCTTCTTTAAAAGAAAATGGTTTTCTTTTCATAAAATGTTTCTCCTGCCAATGCCTTCATTTCTTGAAGAATGCCATGCATTCATACATACTTTTCTTTTCACTTTCATAGGCCGATGCACATTGTTACACCCCGCGTGTTGGGGTGAGCGGCCCTTTGGCCAATGGATTTGCTCGTGGCAATGGATTGGAATCCCATTCTGTCAAGGTGCAGCACTGGGTGCACTACCAAATACTACTATCCAGCATTACAATCTGCCCATTCATTCATTGGGTACCCCTTTCATTTATATGGCCGTTACGTATCTTCATACATTCATACTTTCATGCCTTTCTTTCCTTTCATTCATGTCAGTTCTAAAGAGTTGGAGCTTTCATTCATTCATGTTTAGAACTGGAGCTTTCATTTGTTCATGTGCATGAGCATGAGCTTTCATTCATTTCTTTTCTTTTCATTTAACAGTCCTTTCATGAGAAAACATTACTGTCATGAGAAAACATCTTTTCATGAGAAAACATCGTTTGGAGCGCGAGCCCGAAAATCGTCTTTTCATAACGTCTTTTCGTGGAAAATACGTACAATAGATACTACATATGTCATCCATTCACATGCGTGAGAATAATACTTTGGTTGCATGAAAAGGGACTGCCAAAGAGGGCCATACATACTTATACTTTAAAAACGTCATACTTATCGTGCTTTTTCGTAAAACGTTTGCCTTTTCAAAGAGAAAGCATTTCTTTTCTTTTCTTTTTTAAAGGAAAAGTGTTTCGTTTTCTTTTTTGTATCTTTTTCGAAAACTCTAGAAGAGCATGAACGTAACACTTACCTATACTCCATGCTACTTTCATACCATGCAGTCCATTCATGCGTGTGTCAGATGGAAACCTATATGTATACACATAACCTTAACGTTATTTTCTATCTAGTGCATAAGCAACTGAATTAGAAATAGAACTACATTTTACTTAGAACACTCTCCTTCTATCTCGTGCTCTTTCATGTCCCTTATTATGATAAAACCTTTGGGGACCTATTTACAGTCACTACCTCTTTTAACCTCAACGTTCTACTTCGAGTGCTTACTCGCTAGGGTGAACTCATGATTCATTTTAGGATTAAGATACTAAAACATTCGTCTTATTCTTCTTATTAACCACATTCCGACGCATGATTCAGATCGACTAAGTCACGCATCCCAATCCAAGATAATATACTTGTCATTACCTTCACGTATCTTAGTTCACCCTAATTCTCATGACCATCCATACACGTTACACAGCTCTAAGCCACTCTAAGGCTTAAGTATCGTGTAACTATGCTTAGGATAGATTACCCATTACATATGGTAAATCCGTCTGGCACATGTATTTAACCGGATTACACACATACCTTACTCCTTTATCACCTAAAACCAACATATAATACATTGGTCATAGGCTCATAGCATGACTCTTCATACTACCTGTACCTCTTAATAGTTCATCCAACACTTAACATGATAAGACTCCATTCATAACTACACCTTATGTCACGCTATATAGCTTGAGACTATTCCCAAGCTACACTGTGACCTTGTCACGTCTTCTCGCATACATCCTAACACATCACCGCACGACTTCTTGATTGACCATGTCACTTCGTGATGTTGCCCAGTCATGCTTCCGTTGCACTACTCTGATACTTCCAGCTACTTCGCACTTACTCCGGGCCATTAGCCGACTACACGACGACACTCATCACCTCGAACTACAGGCCACATCACTCCTACAACACATAAACCACAACCACACCTCACAGAACAGTATACAATACTACATTGCACACTTCCCAACTACACCCAACACTTTAAGTCACAGCACATCACACCACCACACTACACAGCGAACTCTACAATACTAACAGAACAGTCCACAACCTAACCAATCAACTAATATCTAACATAAGTAACGAGGGATAGAGAGTTATACCATCAACGAGATAACCCGTGCGTTACTCACTAACCGTCACAGTCGATGATGCCAGAAGGGTTGTACGGGGCAGCTAAACTGCGTACAGTGACTGTTTGGGCATTTGGATAGCTAGGTGTGGTCTTGGAAGAGCTCATGATGGCCTTATGATGGCGGCAATGAGTGTAACACGGTGGATCCAGTTGTGTACAGTGGTGGTCAGTCATGTACAGTGGCTGTCCACCACATAAAGTGGTGGTTTGGGCTTAGGGCTAAGTCAAGGGAGGTCAAGGGAGGCTGCTGGTGGAGCCGTAGTGGCTTGGTGGTGGTGGCAAGGCGGTGGATATAGTCGTGAGGTGGAGGAGAGCCCATGAGAGAGTGAGAGAGAGTGAGCGTGCATGGGTGGTAGATCGGGGCTAAGGGCGGCTGAGATGCGTCAGTGGTGGCCGGAGGAGGCTGAAGATGGTGGTTAGACGCCGTGGGTGGCGACATACGGCGGTGGGGGGTGAGAAACCTGTGTGTGAGAGAGGGAGGACCCGTGCGTGGAGGAGGGGGCTATCGGCCTTGGGTCCAAGGGAGGAGGAAGGGGGAGGCTCAGGGATGCTCGTGGTGGTGTCTGGTGGCTTGGGTAGCTGCACACGGCGGCGTTAGGGGTGTGCACAACAAACCCGTGCATGGAGGAGACCACGTACATGCATGGGAGGAAGGTGGCCGTGAGGTGGAGGCTGAGCTTGCTGGAGGATGATGGCCGGTGGGAGGGGAAGCTGCCGTGGAGGTGGTGGCCCCGTTGGGTGGCACACGGCAGTGCAGCAAGCACTAAGCTCATTCGGGCTTTACACGGCCAACGAAGAGAGAGAGAGAGAGAGCGTGATAGAGAAAGATCGGGATGGGGGAGCTCGTAGGAGGGAGGTGGAGCTGATGGTGGCGGCAGTGAGGCTTGCCGGTGCACGGCGGTGCTGGGCTGTGTAGTGGAGCAGCTTGGGTATGGGGGAGGGGCGTGCTACGCAAGCCGAAGGAGAGGGAGGAGAGAGAGAGGGGAGGGAAAAGTGAAGGAGAAATAGAGGTGGCTGTGGTTTTATCCTAAAACCTATAATCTTGGGATCTACAAAACGATCTAACGGTGGATCTTAAATACTGATTTGAAAATGCGTAAGCGCTAATTTAATTAAAAGCACTGAGAGGAATTAAGATAAAATAATATTTAAAATAATATTCTTTCATTATTAATAAAATGATGAAGTCTTAGTTAACATATTTAAGAGAACAAAACCATTAAATTAATTTAAAGCTTCCAATATAATTTAAATCACGTAATATTTTAAATAACTGAAATCATTTATATAAAATAATTTTTCACAATTATAATATTTTTGGAGCTCTACAAAAATATTATAATTGTCTTATATAAAATATTGCTTAGTCAAATAATAATGGGAATATCCCATTTAAAATACTCATAACTTTAAAACACAAAACTAACTTTAGAAATCACGTAATATTTTTAAAAACAAGCCATCTAGGTCTGGCACGCATAACGAGACTCGTAGACACTAGAGAGAAGCGGACAATTACGTCCTCTCCTCTTCATAATAAATTTCAGCCCTGGAATTCGCTTATGTTAGAAGGAAGAAAGGAGCAGGATATTACACCTTAGGTACGAGAAAAGCTCTCTAGACTCTCTCATTATTTACAAATTTTTAAAATATTCTACTGACTTTAGCATTGGATACTCCCCGGCCTCTCCCAACTTCTTTCCTTTTCGTTTTCGCAAGTCCAGTTTTAAAAACTTGAGTTGTTGGAACCTAATCCAAAAATATACGAGATACTACGTTAATAATAGTTGATGAGGCTAGATAATTTAATTAAAAGAAAAAATTAAAAGGAAAACGACTGTACTAAAAACTATACACAAAAAATACTGCATGATTTGATAGTGTATAATGTTTACGAGTAATTAATTAAGCAACAAATTTATATATCTACTATTAATAAATCTTCGCAACCTCCCAACACTCCACACTCAATTTTTTTAAAATTTTTTTTTATTAAATAATTTTTATATGAATAGTGAATAAAAAATTTGAAATAGTTTAAAAAAAATAAATTTTAAAAAAAATTTTAAAAAAATATTAAAAAATATTAAAAAATGTGGAGTGTGGAGTGTAGATGAATAGTAAGAGGTTGTGTAGCAAAACCCTTTTTTTAATTTTTTTTATCAAATATATTTTTATATGAATAGTGAATAAAAAATTATAAATAGTTTAAAAAAATAAATTCAAAAAAAATTTTAAAAAAATATTAAAAAATATTAAAAATTATGGAGTGTGGAGTGTGGGGAGGATGAATAGAAAAATCCTATACGCGAATGTTGTCAAACAATTTTTCCGATTTTGCCCTCCATTAACTATTCTTTTTCCAGATCTGTCCTTACTTGTCCAGCGTTCTGGTTTCCAGATCTACGCAGATTTTGTAAAACATTTTGGTTTCCAATTTTGCCCTCCATTAACTATTCATTTTCGTGATCTGTCCTTGACTTCTCGTACATTCTGGTTTCCGGTTCTGCCAATTCCTTTTCCAGTTATCTTTTTTATCACCACTTGCACCGAGTGGTTTTAAGTATAAAATCAATTATTTTTTGCCGCTTCGTATAAAAGAGTCGGTGCAAGAGGTGATAAAATCAAATTTTTTTTTGTTTTTTTTGTTTTACGCTTCCTATTAGATTCTGATTTCTTTTTGCTTTCGACCGCTTCGCAGCTCTTATCGAATTGAGGCGGAGGTTTTAAAGTATAAATTCAATTCTTTTTTGAATTGTCACATTTGTTTGCCATTTTGCCCTCCACTTTCTATTCATTTTCCCACTCTGTCCTTGATTTCTACTGCATTTTGGTTCTTTCCTTTTTTTTTGCCAATCTTTTTCTCCAGTTATCTTCTTCATCACTGTTTGCACCGTCTGCACGGATTGCACCGACTGGTTTAAATTAAATATTTTTCGCGATTTTGGCCTCGACTTTCTATTCATTTTGCCGCTATGTGCTTCTTCTACTACGTTCTGGTTTGTTGCTAGCTTCTTTATCACCGTTTCCACCGACTGCACCGACTGGTTTAACGTCTGAAATTAAGTTTTTTGGACGAAAATGCCTCTAAGATGTTGCGTGTCTATTCTACATTATATTCCCGCCGTTTGCCGCCTACTATAAGAGGATTTTCATCTTGTTTTTCCTTTAGTACTATCTATTGTTTCATATCTGCTCTCTCGTTTCTCTTTTGTTTTAGCTCATAAAATGGCACAAATTTACAGATCAATTCGGTATGTATTTATTTCATTTTGTTGCTAATTAAATATGAAAATTTTCTGTTCTCATGAAATATAATTAAATTCATCTACCTCGTTTTGTTCTTGCTCTCGATTAGATCATATATCTTCTATGCTCTTGAATCAAAGCAACTTGTGAAGTACTCAGCAGATCAACTCATTTGGTTTTGTCATCTACCTCAAGGGCTGCATGGGCGTGTTCCTCAGCGGAAACTACCTCTCCACGGTGCTGGGTATATTTTTGTTGGTCTTTGCAATGCCATGCTGTCCATCCTAATTTTTCCTACTTTTTGCATGTTGACCGACAAATACCATCGTAATTGTGTGTGTTCTACTTTTTCTAGGGGTTTGACAGTCGACCGTTTTAGTTTCATTTTCAAGTGAAAAACATGTTGGATCTGCAAAGAACTTCGAAAAATTTTATGGGAAACATTGGACACGGGTTGAATCTGGTGCATGGTTCTGCTTTTGATGCATTTGAGGCCCAAAAAGGTATAAACTTTTTTGTACTTTTCTTAATTGTGTTAAGCCCTTCTCTTAATTTTGGAATTTATGGTCCATTTTTCTTTTTGATCTCACATTATTGATGAAGGCAATGTGTAGTTATATGGTGCATAGTTAAAAGTTCTTTGAGTGGTGATGAATTGTGATGATGACTCAATCAATAGCTTTGTTCATTGCACAAAAAGGGCAAGGGCTGCTTTAGATCTGTCGGGGACGATGCTTGGATTCTACCCTGTGAGGGTGCTGCCTTCTAAAACAGCTATTGCACCGGTTAACCCAACTTTTTTGCCTAGGGTGAGGGAGCCTACCTCTTATAAAGATTGCATTTTTTGTTATTCGTAGTTGCTTTATTATGTATTGATTTCATTTTGCTTTACTATGTATTGATTCCATTGGTTCTTTTGTTTTAAGATGAACGTGAGATATGTGCAAGAACTATCTATTGTACAAATATTGACAAGAAGGTGATCATTTTTAGTACAAATATTGCTTTAAACCGACTGTTTAAGGTGGCTCAGTCAATTGTTATTTATTTATTTTTCTTTTGTTGTTTAAGCTATTCAATCTTTCTTCATTTTTTCTTTTTCAATTTTGTGAGAGGCCTTAACTTAATTTTTATTTTCTGTCACAGGCATTAAGCATAATCTCAGTTTCTCTCCTTGCAGTCGAGAGCATCTCAGATATATCTCCATTGTTTTTCACTGGGGTAGTGGAGGTGATGCCTCAAATATCATATCAACTTGAACATTACATGTATACGTTTAATATAACCTTTGTATTGCTTTTCAAGCCGTGGTTGCTACCTTATTAATAAACATTTACATTAATGTAAACTTTTAAGTGAGTAAACAATTGTGACGAAAGTGCGGCGCAGTATAAATTGCTGGGAAAGGTCATTTACAGCGATTTTCAAGATTATTTGCGGCGAATTTTGGTGGGGGCAAAGGCTCTGTTTCTTGTAGTGATTGTTGGTCTGGAAAAGGGGGATATTTCCTTGTAGGCCATATATCCAGCCGATTGCATAGTCTAGCTAATTTACCTATACATTCATTCAAATAACCCCTTCCCCCACCCCAACCCCCTAGCGATTATTAGCAACGATTTCTTTTACAATGAATATAAAATCGCTCAAAAAGGGCCTTTTTCTTGTAGTGTGCCTTCTCTCCCTTGAACTCTTTGTACTTTACTTGGAACTTCATATCCGGAAAATATATATATATATATATATATATATATATATATATATATATATATATGGAGCATATGGGGACTATCAAATTCTATTTCTATACTGTGTTGTTTCATTGCAGGTTAACAAGCCATATCTTCTATTAACATTAGGGGAATATTCAGTTGTAACTGGTTCATGATTCTGACATCTTTCTCCATTATGCTATTAGAAGTTATATTTTTGTTCACAGCTTTCTTCATTTGGTACAGGTTATGAAACCTTCTATAAAATGATTTTCTTTTCATTAATATTGGAAATATGTTCGGTTGCAATGTTTAAGTTGTACGTTGAATAAATAGGAAACTTTTATTTGAGTAAATATCATTTAATAAAGTATATTGAATAAGATTAGAGCAGAATTTGTAGAGACGAAACAACTAACTAAAAGATTAGTTCTTCTAACAGTGAGGGTGGTCAGCAAGGAGGAGAAGGTGGGGCAAAACATGAATGAACTAGAGAAGAGGTGGGAAAGTGTAATACCCGAGTCATACTACGTAGACCCTTACATCATTTTATTAATTCTTAAGTCAAATATTTTAAGATAAAAACTATTTTTATTATTTCTTCAATTATTTTATTTTAAGATGAGTATGTCTTATTTTTTTTTAAACTAAGATGAATATGTTTTATTTTTAAAATACGATTTATTAAAATAAATCAAAGTATTATTTTTAAGACCTTGATGTATTTTCCCTTAAGCCATTTAATTTCATTTATTTAGAAAATGGTCCAATTAATCTCTACCATTGGATTGGTAGGTGAAAAGTATTCTTGAGGTGGATCAATCCCCACCATCCATTCCTTTAGCTTGCAAGAGAAGTTTTGACCCACTTTATCCCCATTGTTGAGTGACCTCCCCCATAAGCTATTCGGACCTTCTCCTCCTTCCCATTTCACGCCGACTGCAAGCTCCCAAGATAAGCCAAGAAAATTCCTACAAGCCCAAAGTGCAGCCTTTTCGTCCACCCAAATGACCCTCTTAGTTCTCTCTAGCACCGAACGACTCCATCCCTTTCTTCAAGCCGATTCTCCATCTTCTCTTAAACTTAGAGTTCAGCTGAAGCACCTCCAAGGAGGACGAAATTCGTGGCTTGGATCTTCGGTTTTCCTTCTCCTCTTCCGTTCGTGGCTTGCTAAATTAGGTAATGCTCTGTTCTTCTATTTTTCTCGTGGATTGAAACCATGCTAAGTGAGTTCATGCCATGTATTTAGAGTTTTCAAAATTTTATGTGCAGACCGATTTCTAGGTGATTATTTCTGAGTTGATTCCTCTTTTGTTCCTTCAAATTTATGCCTTAGCTAAGTAGAAACCGAATGGAGGGAACTATGTCCTGTTTTTCTGGATTCTAGCTGTACATATGCTCTGTTTTGGTGTGTGTTCCAGCCATGTGTATGCCCTGTTGGTTCTAGCCGTGTATTTCATCTTGCTTGGTTCCAGCCGTAGGTAACTATAAGTTGCTTTGTTGTGTTTATTCCTTGAGATTTATTAACCCTAAGCCATGTTTTAATTTATCTTGTCTTTCAGGGTTACATTAATGGAGTTAAAGTTACAATTTTAAAAATATATTTCCTTTGAATTTATGGCCTAAGTAAGCCATTAAGTGTTTTAATCTAAACTAGTAAGCTTACCTTGGAAACCTTGAGTTTGCCAAGTACTATACCTATGTTTATGATCTGTTTTTAGAAAATAAGAGATGTTTTCCTAAGCTTTTTACCTCCTAAGTGTGATTTAATTGTGTAGTTGAAGTTGGATTAGGTAAAATATGTTTTAAGAGCATGAAAGTGCAAAGGCTATTGGCTGTCCAAGGGTTCCAAAAATTTTCTGCTATGCTTTTGTTGGAACTTAAATCAGCCTAATCCATCCCTTTGTTCAATCTTTCCTTAGCTCAATTAAAAATGGATTTTAGCATGAAAAACACTTGAAAAGAAGTGACAAAAATCAACCCTTTTGTTTGTATTGGCCCTTTTGTTGGATTTACTTTTCACATAATGTTACAAAGCTGTCAAATGCCCTCTTTGATGACAGTTTCAGATTTTGTAGCACTTCCTTGTTCCCTTCCATTCTTAAATAAATCCCTACCATTTATATATTCCAACATATGATTTTTACCTATCCTTCATATAGAAAATGATGGTCTTTAAAGAGGAGGAGGGGGGGGGGGGGGGGAGGGCGGGGGTCAGCAAGCAAGTCATGTACTTTCATGAGTTTCTTTAAAATGTTTGGAATGAAGATTTTAATGTTTGGCCTAACTGCCATTATTGGTGGGTAGCTAAATAGGTAAGGAAAACACTTTAATTCCAATTTGAAATTAAAGTGAGCATGTAAGGGTGTCGGTTAGTGAAGGTTAAGGTGAGATGGATGTTAATGTATTTATTCCATTACATTGAATAGGAATATTGATGTTGGAAGTATCGAGGAGTATAGAGGTAAGTAGCTATGACCATGTTTCTTACACCATGCTCTCTTTATGAAAGAATATCTCTCTCTTATTGCAAATGTTTCTCTAATGAAAAGAGTAAATGAATATAGTATGTACAACCATTTCTTGATAGTCCCTGTTAAGTACCGATTATAATTGTGTGTACATATATAAAGTAATGCATGCATGTAGATTCTAAGTCATGAGATTTCATGCATGCTCTCTCAAGAAACTTATGATTATTTCTATATGTAGTATAGCATGAAAATGTATCTTGTTCATGAAAATGCATATGCATTGAACTAAAAAAGATGATGAAAATGTTTAAATGCAAAGGAAAGGAAAGGAAAGGAACGTCTCATGTTTTATGCTTCAAGTGATGCTTTAAATGTGTTTTAAAATGTCCTTATGAATTGATGCTTTAAATGTCCCTGAGAACTAAAATGTCACTAAGAACTGACGCTTTAAAAGATGTCTTGAAAGATGATGTTTAAGTCATGTTTTTAAATGACGTTTAAGCTCATGCTTTTAAATGATGTTTATGCTCGTGTTTTTAATCGATGTAAAGCTTATACTTTTAAGTGATGTTTAAGCCTATACTTTTAAGTGATGTTTAAACCTATACTTTTAAATGATGTTTAAGCCTATACTTTTAATTGATGTTTAAGCCTATGTTTTTAAATGATGTTAAGTCATGCTTTTAATGGTATTTAAGCTCATGCCTTTAAATGATGTTTAAGCTCATGCCTTAAGATGATGTGAAAGCTTTAAATGATGTTTAAACTCATGCTTCTAGAAAATGTTTAAGCTCACGCTTTTAAATAATGTTAAGCTCATGTTTTTAAGTGACATTCCTTTCCTATGAATGAACTGTTAAATGAAAATGACTAAAATGAATGAAAGTACGAAAGGAATGAAAGGAAACGAAAGTTTCAATGGATGAAAATATGTAACGGCCACATGAAAGGAAATGGGTACCCAATGAATGAATGGTCAATTGCAATGCCGGATAGTAGTATTTGCTAGTGCACCCAGTACTGCACCCTGACGGAATGAGATTCCAACCTGTGGCCACAGGCGAATCTATTTTCCATAGGGCCGCTAACCTTAGCACGCGGGACGTAACAGTGTGCAATGGCCTATGAAAGTAAAAAGATGAAAAGATGAAAAGCATGTTTATGCATGAAAGATAAAAAAAAATATGAAAGATGTTATGCATGAAATGCAATGTTTATGTATGCATGTTTTCAAAAGAAAAAGAATAGATGCCTAGTACGTTCACTGCATGGTGTACTACTTACTGAGTATTAGATTCATTTTTGTTTTAAATGTTTTAAACGTTCAGGAAATGATGAAAAGGTTGGGGAGCAAGGCATTACTGTAGAGAGAGAGAGAGATGCTTAGTGTCTTCCCTGTTGGTGACGAAAAAGAAAGGAAAGAAAATTAAAAGAAAAATATGCTAAGAATAGGTATGTACATAGTGATTCCACTCTTCGCAGGGCGGGTTGTTACAGAAAGTATGAAACTAACGGAGGAGGAAACCAAATGCATCGATTTCAATGATGAGATACCAGAGGAATTGAAAAACAAGGAAGATTGCAGTCTGGTAAGGAAAGTTTGGGTGGAGAGAAGCATCAGTAGGATGGTGATAGAAAATACAATGGCTAAAGTGTGGAGAATTAGCAAAAAAGCTCAGTTCCAGGAGGTGGGAACAAACATGTTTGTTATAACATTTGCTAACCAAGCTGATAAACAACACATTCTACAAGGCAAGCCATGGTTATTTGATAACTAGATGTTCGTGATAATGCAGCTGGATGGGTCTATCCCTCCACAAAAGATGGATTTTAGCAAAGAAAGGATGTGGATTCAACTACACGAGTTACCCTTAGCATGTATGGACAAGGATAAAGGAGAGGTGATGGGAGTGGGTGGGGTCCTATCTAAGGTCCTAACTGAGATAGATTTGAAAAAACCATTGGCTAGGGGTAGAACCATTACCATAAAAGGGCAGGTTCTCTGGATGCCTGTTAAATATGAGAAACTCCCATATTTTTACTTTAGGTGTGGGTGCATTATCCATGAGGAGACAGGCTGTAAGGGGAAGGGTGAGGAGGAGGTACAATTTGGTACCTGGATGAGGGCAGGGTTGAGAGCAAAATTCTATAAACAAGGAGAGAGCAGAAGAAGCCCAGTTAGAATATGAGTTAGCTATGAGAGAGGTATACCAGATGCGAGAATGAAGGAGAAGGAGGGATGGAAGGAGCAAAACGAAGTTCAAGGGAAGGTAGAGTTACATTCAAAATTTGAGTTAGGGAGGGAAGTATGAAATGAGGCAAGAGAACTTGTAATGAAGGATAGTATGTTGGGCTGTCCATCAACTGATGAGGGAGTGAAGGAAAATATAGAAGGAAGTCTAGAACAACTAAGTGAGAAAGTGAGAGAAGATGGGAGTTTACTAAGGGATGGAGTGGAAAGAAGCAAAAGTTTGATAAAGGGGAAGGGATATTCTATTGGCAGGGAGGATAACACTGATCCTTATGAATTTCAGACAGTCACTTCTAAGTCTCCTAATAGCCTGATTGGTACTGATAAAAAAATTACATGGAAGAGAAGAGTTAGGGGTGAGCTAGGGGGCAGTAAGGTAGATTGTGTTGTCAATGATGAAAACAAGAAGAGAGGGGTTAGTCATTTGGGCTATGGAGAGGTTAGGGGAAACCAGAAGAGAAGCAAGACTATTACTCATCTTGAACAATGTTGTGCTCAGGAAAAGTTGGTGGAGGCTACCGAGCGACTCCACCAACAGCCATGAATTGGTTATGTTGTAACTGCCGAGGGCTTGGGAACCCTCGGACAGTTCATGAGCTTCATCTATGGGTGAAGACAAGATGTCCCAAATTTTGTTTTCTTAATGGAAATAAAATGTAGAAGAAACAAGGTGGAGTTGGTTAGAAATACGCTTGGCTTTGACTGCAGTTTCATTGTGGAATACAGAGGGCTCAGTGTTGGTTTAGCATTCTTATGGCACAGTTCGTGTAACTTGGAGCTAGAGTCTTATTCTAGGTCCCAAATCTCAATGGTGTACAAGGATTTGGATTCTAAGGAGTTGTTAATGACTGGTTTCTATGGGAATCCGCAAGTTGATCATAGAGAACTCAGTTGGTGTTTGTTGAGAGAATTAAAGCCAAGAGATGGCAAAGCTTGGGTTTGTGCAGGTGACTTTAATGAGATCCTTCACCAACATGAAAAGGTTGGGGCTGCAATAAGACCTTATTATCAGATGGAGAATTTCAGAGTGGCAATGGAGGATTGTGAACTTAGTGATCTGGGGTTCAATGGCAACAAGTTTACATGGAGTAACAATAGAGATAACAGCCAGTTCACCAAAGAAAGACTTGATAGGGGCATGCGTAATTCAAAGCTGGCTCTCATGTATGGCAATATAGATGTTTATACCCTCCCTGCCCAAACTTCAAACCACTCTCCTATTCTTGTATCTATGAACAA
The DNA here is from genome assembly GCA_029856935.1 of Cyclocarya paliurus. Classification (NCBI taxonomy): domain Eukaryota; kingdom Viridiplantae; phylum Streptophyta; class Magnoliopsida; order Fagales; family Juglandaceae; genus Cyclocarya; species Cyclocarya paliurus. The sequence goes on along the minus strand of CM056947.1, from coordinate 36,092,204 downwards.
TGATCTAAGCAATTGTAACCAAAAGAGAAGGTTGTTTAGATATGAAAGTGCTTGGGATAAGAAGGAGGACTGCAGGAAGATTGTTGAAGATGTATGGAGGTCAAAATATATAAGTCACAGTAGGCATCGTTCGATCTCAAGATGTTTGGCCCACTGCAGAAATGCTCTCACTAGGTGGAATAGGAACTGTTGGAAGAATAATAAAGAACTGGTGCTTTCCAAACTGAAGGATATCTCTAGATTACAAGAGAAAAATCTGGGGCAGTCTGTGTTTGTCATTAAGAGGAAACAAAAGGAAGTGGACTAGTTGCTAGAAGAAGATAATTTGAAGTGAAAACAAAGAGCAAAACATAAATGGCTTCAAGAGGGAGACAGAAATATAAGGTTTTTTCATATGTGTGCAAACCAAAGGAGGAAAACCAACAGAATAAGCAAAGTGGAAGGGGAGGATGGCACTGTTTACACTAATGCAGCCCAAGTGGCAGGTTTGTTTCAAGATTTCTGTGAGAAATTGTTCACCTCTTCTCAACCTTCAGGGATTGATCATTGTTTACAAGATTTGGTTCCTAAAGTTTCAGAAGAGATGAATGCCTTTTTGTGCAAAGAGTTTGTGGCGGAAGAAGTCTGGTTGGCAGTGTTCTAGATGAACTCTTTGAGTTCACCTGGGCTAGATGGATTTAGTGCAGGCTTCTACCAAGCTCACTGGCAAGTTGTGGAGGAGGATGTGAGTAAGGCAGTGCTGGACTTCTTGAACTTTGGTAGAGGGGACTTGAGCACCATTAATGACACATTTATTGTGTTAATCCCAAAGAAGAAGACCCCTTCTAAGGTGACAGATTATAGACCTATTTCACTTTGCAATGTAATCTATAAAGTTATTTCTAAAGCAATAGCAAATAGGCTGAAGAAAGTTCTACCTGATCTTGTATCTCAAAACCAGAGTGCCTTTATCCCTGGTAGACTTATCATGGACAATGTGATGGTTGCCTGTGAAGCTATGCATTCTATGAATAACAGATTGAAAGGCAAAAATGGCTTTATGGCATTAAAGCTATATATGAGTAAAGCCTATGATAGGATGAAGTGAGAGTTCTTGCTAGCTGCTTTAGCCAAGATGGGATTTCATGAGAAGTGGTGTGGTCTAATTGGGAAGTGTTTGAAGTCAGTATCCTTTTCTTTGCTCATAAATGGCTCACCTCAAGGGAATTTCACAGCATCTAGAGGGTTGAGGCAAGGAGACCCATTGTCACCTTACCTCTTCATTCTATGTTCTGAGGTTCTGAGTTGCATGTTGACACAAGCTGAAAACTCTGGAGCCATAACAGGAGTTCCTTTTGCTAGAGGACAAGTTTGTATTAATCAATAAAATGCTAACGAAAGCCATATTCTGATATATATATATATATATATATATATATATATATATATATATATATTTATATATGTATGTCAAGTTGGATGAGAACATTAATTAATTACCAAAAAAATAAAGACAAATTGAACTGTTTTAGTCAAAATTATTAAGTATATTTTCAACAGCCAACTTTACGCACCAAAATGCATAAGCCATGTTAGGTTTGGAATTTTTTTCAAATACAAAATTTTCATCTCATCCTATCATTACAATTTTTTTCAAATTTTCACATTAAATATAATAAACAATTCAACTTTTTCAAATCTCAATTCAACTTTTTCAAATCCCAAAACAATAATAATATTAAAAAATAATATTTTCTTCAATTTTTAACTTTTATCTCAAACTAAAAATTCTCATCTCAACATCCAAATATAACCTAATCACGTTTTTCTACGTAATAACATTTTTGAAACTCAATTTGCGGTCTTTTTTATTTGTCATCATAAATTAAAAAATATAATTTATACCCTAAGATATTGCATATATTTACTGGTTAAATTGGTCAAGCAGATCATTCTTTCATATATATATATATATAGTCAAATTAAATTGGAAGGTACAAAATTAAGTAAAGTTTATCTGTACTTTAGACTGCAAATCAATACTTTTTTAAGTTTATGGTATAAATTAAAAATGGTGGTAGTTTTGTGGTGGAAAAGATTATTTACCTATATTTTATTAATTAAAAAAAAATTACTGCAACGATTAAAGAAACAAAAAGTCTTTACAACCTCCTACTATTCACCCACACTCTACACTTCACATTTTTTTAAATTTTTTTTATCAAATATTTTTATATGAATAGTGAATAGAAAATTTAAAATAGTTTAAAAAGAATAAACTCAAAAAAAAAAATTAAAAAAAAAATTAAAAATTTTAAAAATTTAAAAAAATGTGAAATGTGGAGTGTGGTGAAAGTTGTGTAGAGAACTCTTAAAGAAAACAGGGAACAGAGATTAATGGCAACATACAATGGCTTTGCTTCACCATTTTAAAGTTCCTTATTCCTTTTCTAAGTATTGAGTTTGATAAGAGATTGGAATCTCTACGACCAATATTATTTCAAATACAGTTCATGTTAGTCCAATCCCTACCACCAATACAAATTAAGACTGCATTAATTAGTACGTACTTGACTTATGGTCGACAATTAACGATATGAATGTTGTAACTTCTTTGTACCCTACCAATAATGTCATTTATTACATTAGAATAAAATTCATGTGTCTAAATCATGTCCCCGTGTCTTTAAAGAAGAGAAAGTCAAATTCATGAATTTTCTTTTAATCTTTTCACATTGGTAGGAACGAATCTGAATTTATCCAGAAGATTGTTCAAGAGGTCTCAAAAATAGTACTAAATCGCACATATTTGCATGTTGCCAAGTATCCAGTGGGAATAAACTCTCGCGTAGAAGATATTAATATGCTATTATGTATTAAGGAGAATGACAAACGCATGATAGGGATTTTTGGTATTGGTGGAATTGGTAAAACAACTATTGCAAAAAAGATGTATAACCGCATTATTGATCAGTTAGAAGGCAACTGTTTTCTTTCAAATGTTAGAGAATCTTCAAAACAAGATCAAGTTGGTCTCGTGAAGTTGCAACAAACAATTCTTTATGAAATTCTTAAAGATTCAAGTTTGAAAGTTGGTAATGCTGATCGAGGAATCAATTTGATGAAAAAGAGACTTTGATGTAAAAAAATTGTTCTGATTCTTGATGATGTTGATCATTTGGACCAATTAGAAAAATTATGTGGAAGATGTGATTGGTTTGGTTCTAGGAGTCGAATCATCATAACAACAAGGGATGAGGGTTTACTAACTAAGCATCATGTTCATTTCAAATATCGTATGAAGGAAATGGTTCACCATGAAGCTCTTCAGCTCTTTAGCCAGCATGCTTTCAAAAGTGACAAACCGGATGATGCTTTTGCGAATGTCATAAAACTTGCACTAAAGTATGCTGGCAGCCTTCCACTCGCTTTAAAAGTGATAGGCTCAAATCTATATGTAGAAGATATACATTATTGGAAAAGCGAATTGGAAAAGTATAAAAGAATTCCAGAAGAAAATATCAACGAAAAACTCAAAATAAGTTACGATGGATTAGATTATCATACAAAAAAGATTTTCCTTGCATTGCATGTTTCTTCAAAGGAGACGAGAGAAAATATGTCACTAAAATACTGGACAATTGTGGTTTCTTCGCATATGCTGGTATAAAAAAGCTCAATGACAAATGTCTCACAACGATTGATCAACATAATGATGACCAATATTTGTGGATGCATGACTTACTAGAAGATATGGGTAAAGAAATTGTTCGACAAGAATCACCCAAAGAACCTGGCAAGCGCAGTAGATTATACTTTCATGAAGACGTTCGTGAAGTATTTGAAAAAGATAAGGTAAGATTTTGATCCCTATAAATATAATTTTACTTTTGAATTATATTTTTTCTCAATTGAAGCTACTATTAAATTAAAAGAAATGGATCTAGAAATACATATAAATTATTATATAGATACCTACGTACCCTTCACATGAAATATTTTCTGAATGCTGTAAATAAAATAATTTTAATAAAGAAGTACAAATAAAATCATCAAAGTCAATTCCCCTTTTCTCCATTTTTCTAAAAAGGCAAAAAAATGCTATGATTATCTGGCCACTTTTTAGTATTTTAAACTGAGTAATATGTATTAAAAGGAAGAAGTATACATGACTTTGACATTTGAATGTACACACTTATTTCTGGAAATCTGAATAATAAAAATAAGGCTATACCTTTTGAAATCTAAAATAGAAACACCATATATATGAAGAAAGATGTGGTTTATGTTTATTGTTTCCTTCTTAATAAATGAAATAGTGATGTACACACGTATTGTAAAAACAAATATAATCTTAGCTTGTTAAACTTATATATAGTTCATGAACACTTGTGCAAGTATTGAATTATAGGGAATTTATCTTTGATTTTTTATAGAACACTTGTGCATTCTCACATTAGGGAACAGAAAATTGAAGGCATATTGATAGATCTGCCTTAGGAGGACTGCAAGACACAATCGAGTACTAAGGCATTTGAAAAATTGAAAAACCTCAGAATATTTATAAACTGTAATGCAAGTTTTCGTGGCAGATTGAAGTATCTCTCTAATGAGTTAAGACTTCTCGTTTGGCCTCTATGCCCTTTGGAGCTTTTGCCATCTTACTTTCATGGAGAGAAACTCATTGTTTTAAATATTAGAAGAAGCAATATTAGAGATTTAGGCACGGGATTGCAATATAAGGTAAGTATTTTTATTTCCAATATCATGTCGATCTGTCTTACTTTTAAGGTATGCTGCAGATTTCCTTTAATTGTTAATATATTTCCTTTATTTTCTTACTTTTAAACAGAACTTAACAAGTATAGATTTCAGTGGATCTAAATACTTGATAAAAATATTGGATCTTTCAAGTTGCTCAAATCTAAAGAAGTTGATTCTTGATGAATGTAAAAGTTTAGCATGAGGTTCATGATTCTGTTGGATTTTTGGATAAGCTTGTTGAATTGAAATTTGAACAATGTTCTAGCCTAAAAAATTTGCCAAGAAGCTTTAAGTTGAGATCTCTAAAATTACTTGAACTTGGAGGTTGTAGAAGCCTTGAAAACTTTCTAGAAATTGAGTGTGAAATGGAACATTTGAAATATGTCAAGTTAGAAAGCACCGTATTACAAGAGTTACCTTCATCCATTACATACTTCGCTGGGCTCGAGGAGTTATTAATGTATGGGTGCAAAAAAGCCTTGTGTGTCTTCCAATAAACATTTTTCAGTTGGAACATCTAGAGAGAGTATATCTCCTTTATTGTCCAAATTTTTTTAATTTTGGAAAGGAGGTGGGGCATAATGGACAACAATCCATGCCATGTACACAAGAAAATGAAACTTCATCAAGTATGGAATTGCTCCCATCGCCGCCTCCTGAATCAAATTTCAGTTTAACGACTTTAAATCTATCTGGTAGTGGTATTGTTAGCCTTCCTCCATGCATAGAAGGATTTGTTGGATTAGCAAGACTTTCTTTGAGAGACTGCAAGCAACTTGAAGAAATTCTACACCTTCCACCAAATATAGAAGAGGTAGATGCTACAGGATGCAGGTTATTGGAACGCTTTCATAATGTATCGACATAATCTTCATTCGGTATACCCGACTTAAAATGGCTAACATCGATTAACTTATTCGAGTGCAATAAATTGCATGTGAATGTAGGGAATCGTGCGCGAGATCCATTATGGGTTCAGGTATACATGTCTCATCTATTTGATCTCTAATTTCTTTCTATTTCGTATTTGATAACTTGTATTTGATATACTTGGTTTAATAGGAACGCTTTTAGGAGAAAGATTCAAGTACGATTATATATCCAGGCAGTAGGATTGCAGAGTGGTTCAAGTATTATAAGGTGACTATTTCATATAGTAATTCTATTGAAATAGAAATTGATCATAATGCGTCCTTGTGTTTTGGGCATCAGATCGTAGCATTAGTTTTGTGTTTTGTAGTGGGACCTCTTCAATTGGGATTTGAAACTATTACTATCTCAATAAACGGCCAGTCGATGGTGTGGGACCCACATTGTGATTTGTTGCGGCTTTCAATGGACCCACATCGTGTATGTCTAAAATACATAGCTGGAAATTCTATTGATGAGATGATGTCAAGAAGTTACAGGGAGGGGAACAATATGAGGTTTACATTTGGAAGTGGGTCAAAGGAAGCAATCTTCAAAAGTGTCGGAGTACATCTAATATTCGGGAATGACAATTCCATTAATCCTATTCAACTTTCAAAGAGATACCGAGACGATGGTCAGCATGACTTGGAACCCACAAGAGAAGAGGCAATCTTCAACCACGAGAATTAGGGAATTCAAGGATGTTAATGATGATTTAATTAATGATTTACTTCCACTTGGGTAAATAAAGCATTATCACAATTATGTAATGTTAATTTTATTTTTATCAATTTTGAAATATTTATTTTTCTTGCTTAAATTTGAACTTTATCTTAATGAAGGAATTGAAGTCCGGAAAGGAATCAAAGTTGCGGAAGGAATCAAAGTTGGGAAAGAACAGTAACCATAACAGACTTTAACGGTAATTGACTTGTAGCTATTTTGACATTCTGAAAGCAGTGTAATTTTTATTTTTCTTTAATTTCATTTTAAATATTGCTTTGATATTTATTTACGTTCATATTTTAGAATTTATTTTCACTACTAAATTTTTAACTAGGGTTAAGGATGAAACCTCATTAAAGATTAAGAGTATTATTTATGAGATTGACTTTTCTCAATTATTGATGCTTTCAACGATTTATTATTCGGATAAAATTCTTGACATGAGATCAATCATGTTTTTTTTATCATGATTTAGAATAATCTTAATCAGCTGATAGCCTGATTTATAATTTTGTTAAAAATAAAATCTAATATCTTTTATGATTTGTTTTAACAAATACAAGCGATGATTTGATTTTATATTTTTAAGCAAAGAAGAAAATACTTTAGAGAAAAAGAGTTTCAATGATGATATTTTTCATGATCACCAAATTGATTTCTAGATTATCATGTAGATATTCGGGAAGAATCAATTATTATAAATATATTACTATGTATTAAAGAGGTGGATTCCAAAACTTTATTTTCCTTTAATAGTTTTTTCATTGTTTAGATTAATTTGCATCTTTAAAATTTATTTTAGTTTTTTTTTATTGTGATTAGCTCAATAAATTAATTATTTCTTGATGCCCTGATTGTTTAGTTCTTAACTTCTTATTTTATTTTAGAACTTAAAAGGATACTAATAAGCGTGCAGTCTTTGAGAGTTGGATGGGTAGAGTTCACTAAAGGATACTAATAAGCATGCGGTCTTGAAGTGGTGCTGCTCATCACTTCCACCACTCACTAAGTTTTTCCTTGGCTCCTTTATTCTTGGTGGCTCAAAATCAGTCTGCAATTCCTCCTCTGTCTGCAAATGGCAAAATCAATAAGAACATTGGCTCATTGAAAAAAAAAAAAAGGAGCAAATGGAAGTGTATTTACAAGATGGCCTAAGCCATGAATTTCATCAGAAAATATAAAGGATTTGCTATACTAGACTTCCGAGGAAAGGGTCAATTTTTTTTTCATTATCTGCAATTTCTTCTTCATGTCCTTTGTTTCCTTAAATATGCCTTAATTGTATTACTATATACCTTAATTGTATTACAATAGTCCCAAACTAGAGAAAAATACGATTGAACTCATGACATTACTATATACCTTTAGTTTCGCCCCCCGATGGTTAGTTTGGATGATGGGAAAGGTTGGAACACAGCAGAGAGTCAGAGACTAAGATATGAACCCACAATCCTCTAACCCTCCCAAGAGATCATTTCCATTAATTGTATTAGAACGAAATCATATTTCAAACCTCAATTTTATTTCCTTTCATATCAGTTTTTCTCAACAACCCACCAGAGTGTGAAACTAAAGTCAAGAAAATCATACAAGGTATCAAAAATACTAATTTGTCCAACATATACTACTTTTCTAAGCAACCAAACACCAAAAATTCTCTAAATCAAGGAAATCTAGGAAACTATGAATTGAACCCACCCGAAAATCAAACAAAATGTCAGATCTTATGAAACCTACAAAAGAACTTTCGAGTCCATGGAAACACATAAATGAAAATACCTTATGTAGCTCTCCAAAGTCCTGCAAAAGACTCTAGTACTTGAATCTAGCCCTTGGGTCCTCATACACAGCATATGGAGAAGACTCCATGACAACAGCCTGTTTCATTTTCTTCCATTAGAGCATAGAAAGACGGAAACCATTCCCAATTGTCCTGATATATGCATTCATTTGATTAGGTTATACACAAAATTAGTGGCTCATCATTATTTGGGATTAATATAAGAAGAATTAATATCCGAGAAAAGCCCCAAAAAAAAAAAAACACTGTTGATAATTAGAATCAGTATTTCAAGCATATATATATATATATATATATACACAATATTCAAGCAAATAATCAAAGAAGTTGACGTTCCACATTTGTTTCAATGCCAGTCAAAATAAATGAAATCTTCTAAATTTTGAATTGATTAATGGTGATTACACTCAACTTGAATGGTGCTTAATTTGTTTGTGGATCTCTGGCAATTGATCTCGCGTGGACGTTATTCTCGATTCAGAGGAATCTTGAGGCGGGAGGAATGGCGCTTATGACTCTAAGCAAACTGGAACATGAAGTGAATCATGATTAGGTGATCAGCAGCTTAAATTTAAGCTTTAGCCATGATGAGAGGATTGCAAATGGCAACCCATATGGGAATTGGGGAGATAATTACATTACTTTAGCTTCAATGCTAATTTATGTGTAGTGTTGATGTCGTGTTTCGCCAGCTTGGGCAACTCCACACTAGCGACGCTCGCGCGCTTTGCTGCAAGGAGGAAAGTGGGGGAGCTCGGGGGCTGTGGTACCTTCGACGCTCAAGTTAGTCCAAAATTGGAGATAAAGAAAGAGAGATGGGAGCTAGAATCAGATAGCAAAAAAGAGATCAAGAATGTGAGTAACCCCTTCGCGGTAGGAAGAGGGGTATTTATACCTGAAAGGAGTCTGTCCTGAAGTGATTGTCATGAGTGTGCGGCTCCGTATCAGATCGCGCGTCTCTACCAACCTCCTACTTCCAGTCAGACTTGTCAGGCCCACTCTAGGTTGATGTTGACACCTAGGTGGGTGCGCCGTTCCGTACCAACTCCAAGATGCCTTGAATGCGACATGGCCTTACCATGCTAGCCCTTTCTCGCATCATTAAATCCGCATGGCCCGGGTAGGCTTGTTCCTACTGCATTAAAAGCGACGTGGGTCCAGATGAGCTCGCTTGCCCACCTGTGCCGTCCAACAGCTATGTTAGGGATGAGAACGTCTCTAACGGTTTGTATGTTTGGGTGCCAGGCCTTTCCATTGTGTTAGGGTCGGGGGCACCTCTGTTAGTGGTGCCATGTGACTCAGTCTCCTATCCTTTTGTCCAGACTCCTGCCTTGTGTCATTCCTTCTGGGCCACCTGGGCTATTCTGGCCCATCTTGAGTCCTGTATGTGGGCTTAGGTCTGGGCCAAATCCCTGGCCCGGCCCTTAGGGATTTTCCCCCTCACATGTAGTATGGAGATGTGATAAATGTAGTCGGAAAGTTACAATAATGTTTCAAATGCCTTTAGGTGAATCATATATATCATGTACGTAGTTATTGAAGTTGCTCATAAACTAGCAATATATGCAAATTAAGTTCTTGCAAATGATATCGCAAGCACCATAGAGGTGTTGAGCGCACCAGGGTGGTGTAGCGCGCACCAGGGTGGTGCTGCGTGCTCCAGTGAGGTGCAATGCGCACCAGGGAGGTGGTGCGGCACCACCCGACTGCTTGGAGTTGTTTTTTCCAGCGAAGGATGTAGCTGAGCTTGCCTGTGATGGTCTCAAGTGGTGTCTACGGTGCTACTGTGTAAGGGTTACTGTTCACATGAACAGTAGCATTTGGAGGAAGAAGATGACTTCTAAGTCATCTGGGCTGGGCTGTGGTCCATTAGTTTTTAAAAGAAAATAAATTGGGCTTGGGCTAAATAGGTCATTCTATTAAAAAAAAAAAAGGTGGTCTGGGCCATTTTCGCAGCCCAACACTGTTTGAACCCACTTTTTTAACACAAAACAAAATGGAAGGGGATGAAAGTGGCACCCCTGGGACTCAAACCTAGAACCACCAGTCAAACAAGGGCAGCACGCACCACTGGGTTGCTTTTTTCCTTTGGTTTAGGTGGGGGTTTTAAATGTATTTATTTTACATTTATTTTGTATTATAAAACAATTTTTTTTGGCATGATTTAATATATGTTTAGATATTTATTTTTATATTACATGTGATCTTTTATTTAATGTTTTAGATTAAATGTGATTACATGTGAATATATGGTTATATTCATACTATTTTTTTTAATTCCATAATGTTATATTACATGTCATCTTTTATTTAATATTTTAGATTAAATGTGATTACATGTATGTGTGAATTGAATGTTTGATTTTTTTTATCATTTATGAATGTTAGGCTTGAATGTTTAGACATTAGTCTTCATTTCTTTCAGTGATAAAATAGAAAATTTTCACTAAGTTATCTTAGTTAGAATTGCCAGTGTGAATGATAGCTGAAAGAATTACAGTGATCCCAGTAAGAATTGTAAATGCATTGTATAGCCAAAAGACAACAGTGGCCCCAGTAAGACTATAAATGCACTGATGGAACAAGAAAATCGACTGTAATGATCTTAAAAGAATCATCTTTGTAGACTAGCCCAACAGGTTACTGTAATCTGAGTAGCTATCCTTGTAGACTGGCCCAGTAGGTTAGTGTAGTTTGAGTAGCTGTCCTTGTAGACTGGCCCAAAAGGTTACTGTAATTTTAGTAAGTTATGTCTTTACATGTGACTAGGGCTAGATAACTACTTGAGATAGTGGGAGTATGGTTGAGATTCAAGTGGATTTGAGCTCCCATATTTTTTTAAATTTGTGCAAAAATTAGGTTAGAAATTAATAATTGGATATTGTGGCGCAAGAGATGAAGCTTAGCGATTTTCCAATCTCGCGACATGTTTGTATTATTTTTCTTGCTTGGATGGATGCGGCAGATTTCTTAGATGTGTGTGTAATATCCATTATTTGCGTATAGTAGTGAAATGACATCCAAGAGTATAGTTGTCAATTTAAACAAATCGGAGAAATTTGACGAGGAGAACTATGACATATGGTATCGCAAGATTCAATATGTCCTAGATGAACAATAGGTCTTGGAGGCTTTATCTCACTCCTTAATTGAGCCCGAGAAAGGAGACTCGGGCCAACACAAGATAGATCATCTAGCCTATACTCAGTGGGCTAAGAAGAATCGGTGCACACACATAATCATGTTGAGCAGCATGCACAATGATCTAATGTGTGAGTTTGAAACCTATTACCCTGCCCAAAGCATGTGGCAAGTTTTGAAAATGAAGCTTGGGGGAACTTCAGCCACAAGGTTACTTGGGTTGACCATGAGGTTTGACTCCTATAATATGCACTCTAACCACATGATGAAGCAGCATCTTAGGGCTCTATGATCCACGAACTTAGGACGACAGGAAACAACCTGACTGATGAACAACAAGTCCAGGCAATGATACGATCACTATCAAATTCTTAGGAGAACATGAGCCAGAATCTGATGCATAATGAGAATATCAAGTACTTTGATGATGTCTTGCATCACCTGGAGCTGGAGACTGAGCACCTAGAGGCTGCTAAGCCCAATCATACAGCCTATGTGGCTGATTCTGGTTCACGGAAGGCATCAAGACCTAAGTGCAAGAAGTCCAAGAATGGGGTAGCTTTTGGACAAGTTAAATGTGTCAGGAACTTCTCAGCGTAGCAAGAGGGGCAAGTGCGGGAAGAACAAGGCAAAATTAGAGTGTTTCAATTAAGAAAAAAAAGGTCACTTTGCTTGTGCTCTTATGTTTCTCGCAATGTTTTTGAAACTAGCCATGTGATGGTTGCTCACTCTTATACTATGTGGACTGTTGATTAATGAGCGACCGAACACATAGAGTGAGATAGAGTCGGATTTGTTGAGTATTGTTGGATTCCAGTTGGAAGTAGTGATATCAAGGTGGGAATGGAGCTAGCGTGGAGGTGTTGGGACTTGGTACTTACAAGTTGGACTTGCAGGGTGGCTGCACTCTTTTCCTCCAGAATGTGCTATACGCTCCCGAGATCCGATGAAACTTACTTTCTGTAGTTACTCTATTAAGACTTGGTTTTGGAATTGTATTTGAAAACAATTTTGTTTCCTTTTATTTAGGCCATGTGTTTTATGGTAATGCTTTTCTTCAAGACGGTTTTATAATATTGGATTTGGATTATTCAAATATGAATGAGTTTATTGCTTTTCTTTTTGCATCTGATAATTTGGATTCATATAAAAGGCATGCTAGGCTTGGCCAAATAGGGAAAAATAGAATGGCTCGGTTAGCTAGAGAAGGCCTGATAGGCAATTTCACTAAGGTCATCTTGCCCACCTGTAAACATTGTCTAATGGAAAAAGCTAAGAGAAAACCTTTTGAAAAAGCCACTAGATCATCTTTTTCACTACAATCAGTCCACTCAAACATCTGTGGTCTAATGAGTGTGAGAGTAAGACACGGAGGTGTCTACTTCATCATATTTATAGATGATTTTTCACGTAACGGTTATATCTACTTAATCTCCCATAAGTCTAAAGCATTGAAGTGTTTTAGGTGATATCTAAGAATGGTTGAGAATCAGTTAGACAAGAGTTTAAAAACTCTAAAAGCTGACCGAGGACGAGAATATCTCTCTGAGCAATTTAAAAGGCTTTGTGATGAAAAAAGAATCAAAAGACAGTTGACGATGCCGAGTACACCGGAGCAAAATGGCATGGTGGAAAGGTGAAATCGAACATTGCTTTTTGGACTTTTGACTGCTACCTACATTCTTAACCAAGTGCCCTCCAAATCAGTAACTTCCAACCTATATGAACTATGGACTGGCAAGAAACCCAATTTGAGTAACTTGAGGCCATGGGGTTCAATGTTTATTCACGATCTTTCTCATAAGTAGGGGAAGTTAGGCCTTAGAGGGAAGAAGTGTATCTTTATAAGGTATTCAGAATACTCTAAAGGGTATGTATTAATAGATGAACAATCTGATAGAAGTGTGACTGAGATTAAGGATATGCTTGGGGATGAGATGAGAATTTTATGTTTTGTTTTAAAGTTTAAAATATTATTTTTTAGTTTTGATATTTGAAAAAGTTAAATTGGAATTTGAAAAAGTTATATTGGGATTTGAAAAAGTTGAATTATTTATTATATTTTGTATGGGGATTTGAAAAAGTGTAGAGATGAGATGAGATGAAGATGAAAATTTTGAGTAAAACATGTTATCCAAACCTATCCTAAGTCTTGAGATATGGATTTCATTGAAGATGAGTTTCCAAGTAGAGGCGAGGTTGATAGGAGTTTAGAACTTCAAGAGATTGTGGAATAAGAGGAAAGTGCTACAAGAAATTTAGTTGAGAATGAAGAAGAAATTCTTCAAACTCCTATAAATTATAAAAGGACTTGAATCCAAGTGAGAGCACACCACTTGTTAATCAATCAGAACAATCTCAGCCGCGTAAAAGCACACGTGAAAGTATTCCCAGTCATCATTTTAAGATTGAAGGGGAAGCTTTTATGGTAGTTCCGCATGATGATGACGAGCCTATGACAATTTATGAGGCTCTCTCATTTTCTACTAAAGATGAGTAGATGAAAGCACTTAATGATGATATTGAGACTATGAAGACTAACTAGGTCTAGGATCTGGTCGATCTACCGATAGGGCGTAAGGCTATTAAGAACAAATGGATTTTTAAGATTAAACGCAAGTCGGATGGATCAATAGATAGCAGGGCCGGCTCAATAGATTTTGAGGCCTTAGGCGATAAGTTAAGATGGGGCCTTTTTTTATATTAAATTAATTAAATTATATTTAAATATAGTTTTATTTAAAAATTATTTTTCTTGCTTTTTGAGATGCAAAATTGCTAATTAAATTTTTATATTCAAGTTCTTCTAATATCTTCTTCTCAATTGATAATATGGCTAGTCCATTTAATCTTTCTTGTAACATTGTTGATCTTAAATAAGATTTTATCAATTTTAATTTTGAAAAACTTCTTTCTGCAGAAGCAACAGTAATAGGTATTGTCAATAAAATTCTATAAGCAATACATGCATTTGGAAAAGAATCAAGTCTTTTTATATAATTTAATATATCAATAGGAGTGGTTTCTACTACTGGTAAAATTTCTTTTAAAACTTTTAGTTCAGAAAATAAATCTAAACCATCAATATCATATTTCAAAAAGCTTTCAAGATTAAGACAATTTTTTTGCAAACTACCATCGTCAAGTGATTTCAATTTCTTGATATTAAATAGAAAACCAAAAATATTTTCATATATTTGAAACTGTTTAAACCTATTTTGAATTGAAGAAATTGCTTGATCTACTATGAATAAGAAATAATTAATTCTAAAAGATTCTTCAGCGATTGTGTTGTCTCTTCATTGACATTTTCATCAAACTGTTTTTTTCTATGAATTATTCGTTTTGTTCTAAATACAGGTTCTATTTCCATACTAATTGCAATCTCTTTCGATGAAATCATAGCAGATTTAAATCCATTTTCTCTATAATCTTGAAAAAAAGAAATAAGACCTTTTAACTGATCAATGGCAGCATCTATATGCATATCTTTGGATTGCAGACTTTTACTTACAGTATTGATTGCAAATAATATATCATACCATATGGTCATGCCTAATATGAATCCAAAGTTCTCAATTTCATATGCTACTAAACAATTAGCTTCACTCTTTGTTTTAGGATCTTCAGTTATTTTTGCTAGTTGCAATAAAGCTTCTCTTATTTGTGGAGTTTGGAATTTTATTGCTTTTATACTTTCAATTCGACTTTCCCAACGTGTTTGTGAGAGTGGCTTAAGAGTTAGAATTGACACATTATCTTGCAAAATTTTCCATCGCTTTGTTGATGAAGAAAACAAAAAATAAATACGTTGGACTATTCCAAAAAATGATATAGCTTTAGGACAAGAATTAGCCATATCACATATAACAAGATTAAGATTATGACAACCACATGGCGTATAAAATGCTTTGGGGTTTATATCAAGCAATCTTCTTTGCACCCCTTGCTCTTTTCCTTTTATATTAGACCCATTATCATAACCTTATCCTCGAACATTATTAATATCAAGTTCAAGACTTTTTATTGTATCTAATAATTCACTGAGAATACCTTTTCCACTCGTATCATCTAATTTAATAAATTCTAAAAAATATTCTTCTATTTTTATTGGGCTTGTTGAAATATTAACACATCTTAGTATGAGAGACATTTGTTCTTGATGACTTGCATCTGGGGTACAATCAAGAATAATCGAAAAATATTTTGCTTCCTTGATTTTTTTAATAATATGGGTTTTGATTTCAGTTGCTAGCAAATGTATTAATTCATTTTGTATATTATGCCCAAGATAATGATTATGAATTTCACAATCTTGAATACGTCGAATGTGTTCTTGCATTACTGGATCAAACTCAGAAATCATCTCAATTAGACTTAAAAAATTTTCATTATTTTCTTGGTAGATCTTTTCATTTTGTCCTTGAAATGGTAAATTATTTTTACCAAGAGTTTTTACTACAGTAACAATTCTCAATAACACTTTTTTCCAATGATATTTTTCTTTGTTAATTTGTTCTTGAACTTTTTTGTCAATTTTTTTATTTCTTGACAATCTCATTTCCAAATCAAGCCAAGCAGTAATGTTAGTAATGTGCTCATTAGTTGTTTCATGGCTTTTAAGCTTAGCACTAAGATTTTTCCAGTCATCGGTTCTTTCATTAGCTAGTTGACTTATACTAAGTTTTGAATTAAACAACTTGCAACAAAAGCAGAATACTCTATTCAAGTCTTTTGAATACACGAGCCATTTTCTATCATGTTTCTCTCCATTTGATAAGTTTCGTATATAATATGTAGTGGAAAAATGTCTAGAGTTCTCATCGTTAGGAAAGTTTATATCGTTATATCTAATTGGACCATTTTCTACTAATAAATCTCTTAATTTTGTATCAAAATTTTTTCATTGAGCAGGGTCATAAATATTTGAAAGAATAGAATCAGATATGTCATCGGTATTTTTATTTTCTTCTATATTTTTTTCAAATTCTTCAGTAATAATTGTAGCAGTATACGCTTGAGCACTATCCTCAGATCCCTTTTGTTGGGTTTGTTGTATTGTTTCATTAGTTCCATATTCCTTTTGTTGTATTTCTTGATTTATTTTGTTATCTTATGGTCTTATTTGGTGTGTTTCTTGATCATCTACAAATGTTTCACATAAATTTTCTACTATATTTTGTTTATTGGTAGTAACCAATTTATTTAAAGATCCTTTTTGGGATTCAATCAATTTTTCTATTTTTCTCTTTTTTTTTTTAAGTTTCTCATATCCAGATGCATATTTTCTATTAGACATATTTTCTAGTAGAAAAGAACAATATCCAATATATAAAATCTTACTATACTTATGAATATTCTAGAATAAAATAAATATAAACATAAAACAATAGAACCTGATTTAGCAAGTGAGATTCACTTTTATATAAGAAATGGCCTTCCCCTTTATATAAAATTGTTAATCTGCACAATAAAATAAAATATTTTAATGTTAATATCTAAAATTAAAAAATAAATTATAGATTAAAAATATTGAAAGAGAAATAAATAAAGTTTGAAAAATGATCCATAAGGGCCCATGGGCCACGGGCATGTGATTTGTGAATTGTGAGCCTATGGATGATTAATTCTTGAAGCATAAGACAAAGAATAATTCTAATTGCAGACTTGCAGTCATTGTGAAAGGACACGCATGCAGTCATTGAGTTTTTCAAATATTGCTCAACGCAGATATTTTGACCGAAGATGGAGTTAGGGGTATTTTGGTCATTCACACATGGGACAAGCATGCAGGTTTGGAAGGAGAGTCCTCATTCGAGACTGTACCTTGATGTACTCTAAGACAAAATACAAGTTAAACAATTAAAGGAGAAGTCAAGAAAGATGTTCAATATAAGACAAATAACTTCACAGAATCAATGATTCAGTATCACGTGGCTTGTTTATTGCCACAAATATTGTACTTCACTTATCTATATAAAACAAAAAAAAAAACTTCACTTTATAAATTGCAGCCTGCAGGTCAGAGCTTCAAAGTAATTACCTTCATTCAAAACACAGTAAAGACGCAGCTGCTCAACAAATGGTCGTCTGTGGTCTGCCGATGCGTCCGATTGCAGACAATGGAGATTGGAGACTCGAGAGGCTGCCAGTGCAAATACAAAGAAGTGGATGCGCAAGAGGGAGATTAGAGAATGGGGAGAACAGTACACAGGTGATAAAATGATATTTTGTCGATCTGATGTATAAAAAGAGAATTTTTGATATAGTTTTGTTGGATATCTCGGATTTTGTAGAGAGAACCACTGTTATTATTGTGACTTTTAGATTTCCAAAGAAAACTTACACAGTTCCGAAATTTTTATTTTATTTTTATAATTGTTAGCATTTATTTTTTACGGTTGACAATATTAATATCTTTTAGTTTAGGTAATTTAATTTTTAAAATTTTTTTTATTTAATTATTTTCTTAATATTTTATGAGGCCTTTTTTATTGTGGGGCCTTAGGCAACCGCCTAACTCGCCTTATGGGAGAGCCGGCCCTGATAGATAGGTATAAAGCTCGCTTAGTGGCGAAAGGATATACCCAGCATGAGGGTATAGACTATGAGAAAATGTCTTTACCAGTGGTGAGGTTTGCCTCATTTCGCCTGATTCTAGCCATAGTAGCAAATATGGATTTGGAACTCTACTAGATGGATGTTAAGACATTATTTCTCAATGGAGAACTAGATGAGGAGATCTATATGGATTAACCAACGAGTTTTGTGGTCAAAGGTCAAGAGCGCAAAGTGTGCAAACTCAAACGATCTATATATGGCCTAAAGCAATCATCTAGACAATGGTACCTCAGATTCCATCGAGCCATTCTCTCAAATGGGTTTATGATGATCATGGAAGACCATTGCGTCTATATCAAAATGTCCAAGAAGAGTTAATTATGTTGTCATCGTATTTTGACGACATACTATTAGTTGGAATTAATAAAGGGTTGATAGTTGCCACAAAAGAGTAGTTATCCTTCCATTTTGAGATGAAGGATATGGGTGAGGCAGAATATATTCTGGGAGTTAATATCTACAAAGATCTCTCAAAGAGACTTTTGTGTTTGTCCTAATAGATTTACATAAAGAAAGTTCTCAAGTACTTCCTAATAAGTGGATGTAAACCCATTGACACCCCTATTGCAAGAAGTGAGAACTTGTCTAAAGAGTTGTGTCCTAAGACTCAAAGAGAAAAGGAAAGGATGACCCGTGTCCCTTATGCTAATGTTGTGGGTAGTCTGATGTACGCAATGATGTGTACTCAGCCTGACATATACTATGCAGTTGGCTTAGTGAGTATATTCCAATCTAACCCCAGACTGGCTCACTGGAAAGTAGTTAAGAGGATTATGCGATATCTCAAGGGAACTGCGGATTATTTTTTGTACTATTAGGGTTCAGATTTGCAGCTAAGAGATTACAGTGATGCAGATTAGGGTAGTGACCTAGATGAGAGCAAATCAACCACTGGGTATGTCTTTCTGCTCAACAAAGGCGTTATTACATGGACCAGCAAGAAACAACCCTGTATAGTTTTATCCACCATGGAGGCAGAATACATAGTTTGTTCTGCAGCATTTCAAGAAATTATTTGGTTACAAAGGTTCCTCAAGCATTTAGATATCGGCACGGATATTTCAGATCTAGTGATGATATTCTGCGATAACATGGCAGATCTCTCATATGCTAAGGACTCAAAGTATCATGGAAGAACCAAACACATAGATATTAGATATCACTACATCAGAGACATGGTAGCGCAAAAGGAAGTGGTTCTGAAACACCTTTCTACGAGTCACGTGGTTGTTGATCCCTTAACGAAGCCTATAGCAGAAGATATCTTTGAGGCTCATGTTAGGAATCTAGGACTGCATAAACTGTAAATATAATTTGTGTTTCAAATGACATTGAGATGTAACCATTCCTTTGGGATATTAATACAATATGATTTATTTATTATCTTTATCGTATTGTTTTTCCAATACACACACACAAGGTATGTCAACAGGTTTAGATCGGCTCACTCACACGAGCGATTGCCTCTAGCGCTTAAATAGCGAGTAGAGATGAGACATTGTGTCCCTAAGTACTTGTCCAATGGATAAGTTAGTTGATACAAAGATATGTCGCCTTGGTGAGAGCAAAGATGAGGTATATTGAGAAGACTATGCATGGGTTACCCCACCATCCATGTAATCTGTGGTTAGCTAGATGTGAGGTTCTCTTTTGACGCCTTGGAGGCGTGCAAATAGAGGAACTCGGGTTAGATGCTTAAGGAGCGGCTAGACTAAGATCTGTATGGTGTTGATATAGACATATGCTTTTTGAGAAAGAGAAATCTATCGTAGCATGTGTTTCATACTACATGTGCTTATTCGACCATATGAGTAAGTGAGTAAAAGGTTCTCCTCTTTCTCACTATGTGAGTCTCATTTTTAAAGTGTCCTTTACTTCTGACTATGTCACGAGACGGAAGTTGTGATGTCTGCTACTTTGTCATACTGTCTATGGCCATAATTGATACGGTCTAAAGAGGCATTGCGGGGAAAGCGGTTCAACTAAAATTGAGTGATATGAGTGCAAAGGGAAGACTTTTCTATATTGTATCTTCGATAGTGTTTGTTGACGTCAAACTATGAAGCTATATCTTGGTAGCGGCTAAGGTTGTGAACACATTGAAATGATTTGCAAGAGGGTTCAAAAATGATTGATCTTGATGCGATCAAATGACTCTAGGACATGACAATACATATTAGAGATGTTACTATACTGGTCTTGTTTGGGAGAGATTTGGTGTATGTACTCCCACCTTTCTACAGATGTGCTTGGTGGTCACACAACCTATCTACTGGTATGAATAATATTGAGAACATTAGAGAGATGTAGACCTGGGGTCACGCCCACTGTGTGTGAGTGGGAGATGTTAAATGGAGGGGCACCTACGTGGGGCAGACCCCCTCCTCTCCTGTGTATAATGCATGGCTTTAAGCCATGTGTTACTTGCTTGTAACGAATGGCTTAAAGGCCATACATTACTGCCTTTTAAATGTCAATTGAAGGTTGGCATTTAAGGCCAGCCCTGTGGGGTGGGCTATATACAATCTCCCTCAATTGGCTTTTTGGATCATTTGAAATACACAAAAGTTTTCTCTCTTTTTGTTGTCTCTTGATAAAATATTTAGGCTGTGCATTTATTAAGTGTTAATCTAGTTTTATACTATGTAGTACATTTCGCCACTAAGAGGAAACACTTGGGATTTGTCAGTCTGGAGAAACTTGTGGAGCAATTTTATAAGCTGAGCTTAAGGTATTTTTCCACTGTGTTTTCTTACAATATATATATATATATATATATATATATATATATATATATATTACTTTTGTAGTTTGGAAGATCTAGCTATATTGAGCTAGGAGTGATATTATTAGTCTTCCCACATCCATCAAAAGTGTTGTTGGATTAAAGCACCTTGTGTTGACGGATTGCATGCCACTTTAAGAACTTAAATAGCTTCCATCCAATATAAAGCAGATGCATGCTAATGGATGCATCCCATTAGAAATCTTTTTAGAAGTAAAGAAAAAAGTTCCAATTCAATATTAGAAACTTAAGTGTTTATTATCTTTAAAGATTCATTGAAGATTCCATGTTTTGGCTAGCAAGTTGTAGTAATTTATTATCTTTCACTTCATCAAACTCAAATCACATTTTTTTTTCCAACGAGCTCATGATTCGAGTGGCGGTCGATTATTGTGACAACTGCTGAAGAGGTCAAAGCTATAGATGTGGGGGAAAGTGAGATTTTGAGATCATGATGATTTACTATGCTCAACGAAAGCCCATAAACCATGTAACGTGTGTGATGTGATTTTTTTGGGAATCAAAGTCTAATTTCATTTTAAAAACAAGATATCTTTTATAAAATGATTTTGTGGGATTCGGTCAATGATCCATGTTTTCCATTCTAATTGAATTTGTTTGATAGCTAGGTTCTATTTTAGGTAGACTTTTGGTCTTAATCAAAATATATAGGTAACGGGCATGTTGTAGTATTATCAATATTATGCTTTGAAGAGGACTTGAACCTCATGCCCGTATGATATTTTTGAGTCACGCGTGTCTATCACTTCACCACCAAGGCATCTCAAAGATAATTCGTATTCTACGGATATGAAATATAATTATTTAGTGTGATTTAGAGTGGAATATATGACAAAGGTGAAGAGGAGATTGATGAGTTTAGTTTTCAAATCTTCTTTGAACATATTAATTTGACCCCATGTAAGCACAAGGGAATACCACCTCATAGCATTATTGCCGCTAGAAGTGTTACAATGGAGTTATTCAAGTGTTTCTTTCAATTTTTTTGTAAATTGATAGCTAAAATTTTTTATACAGTAGTTAGGCTACTATGGGGAACCGATCCTCCCATGGTATCTTTCATGTGAACCAAACAAATACCACAGACTGCTAGACAATTGCCGACATTATTAAACTATAGTCATTAGTTCATGTTCACGCTACAAAAAAAAAGGCATTTCGGATAAATTATTTGCAACGAGAATAACCATTTGAGATAAAAACATATTCCTTTTAGTAGGAAATAATAATTTTCACAAGGAGTAGCTGGTAACAAATAAGCAGTTTGCTTATAGTCGCG
This sequence comes from Cyclocarya paliurus, assembly GCA_029856935.1. Classification (NCBI taxonomy): domain Eukaryota; kingdom Viridiplantae; phylum Streptophyta; class Magnoliopsida; order Fagales; family Juglandaceae; genus Cyclocarya; species Cyclocarya paliurus. Next base: position 36,070,175 of record CM056947.1, on the reverse strand, counting down.
ATCGATCGTTGTAATGATATATTGCATCATATATTATATGATAGTGAAAACTTAAAAATTAGAAATTCTATGATCGTTGTCCTTCCTCCTCCATGCATAGAAGGATTTGTTGGACTGTATAACCTTATTTTGGAAGGCTGCAAGCAACTTCAAGAAATTCTACAATTTCCAACAAATATAGAAGCAGTAATTGCTTGACTTTCCTCAGGTATCAGCAAAATCTTCATTTGGTACTCCCAACTTAAAAAGGCTAAACTCAATTGGCTTATCGGATTGCAATAAAACGCATGTAAATAAAGGGAATCATGCGCCAAATCCATTATTACTTTAGGTATATATTTCTAATCTATTTCTATAATTTCTCTTTGTTTTATATGCCTTATTTTATAGCTTGTATTTACTTTGTCCTTATAGCGTTGCAGAGATTCACTAAGCTCGTTGTGCTTCTTGTACAACCAGGTACGGTCTCTCTCCAATGACAAACAATGTTTGTCGAGCAACTCCTTCTCCTGACGGAGTGATACAAACCCAAATTGATATGGGGTATCTAGATCCAGATTCTACGTTGATTGCATTGAAGTACTACCTTAAGAAGATGAATCTGTACAAATATGGAAGCAAAAGCTTAATATCTTTCTTAGACTAATGACAATATTAGTTATTTTCCTTCAAATAATATATTTATGCTCACTCTTGCTTTGTTTGTAAATATTTAGTTTGAAGTTTAGAAATGATCTTGATTTTGATTTTAACCAAAATTTTGGTAGGATTATTGTTTATTTATGTATTAATTTCTCATACAATAATTTAGATTTTTTTCATTTTTGAAAAAATCTTCATAATTTTAAATTTTGCAGCTATTTAAGTTCAGCTTGTGTGCTTCATAAAATAATTTCGAATTTACTATTAATCAATATTATTCAGAGTTCTTATCTCTGTGTTTTTGGGCGATTCTCTTGTCTTCCTTCCTATGAATTATCTATTGAAACTAGTATGTAGAATAATCACTATTCTGTCCAGCGTTAGTTGGTATCAAAGCTTAAGCATCTTTCCTGGGGTTATATCTCATCAGTTTCCATGGTTGGTGGTCGTGGTCGTCGTGGGCAAGTTCCGAACGAGGAAGTCCCGCACTATGATCACACCATTCAGGATGTGATGACTGTGGTTTTGGAGAGATAGGTTGCAAAGTTAACTCGAGGCCTAATGACGTAGGATATTGGCGATCTTGAGATGGAAGATCATGATTCCGATTCTAGTTTTGAGAACCTGTATCACAGGTGTGCTCTATTTTGGGAGTACAGTGGTAGGGAGGAGCATCATGGGACCTTAGTTTCAGAGTTGATTTACCAGAAGTTTCTAGTACTCTTCAAGCTGAAGGTTTCGTTGATTTATTACAAGAGATTGAGTGGATTTACTACTTTGAGGAAGAAGAGTTTGAGAATGGATATTCTTCCATAGGGTGGAACTCTATACCAATCTACGATACATATCCTGATGAAGATAACCTAGTGGATGAGGTAACTATTTTTATTGAAAACATAGAAAATTTGGAAAAAGAAAATGGTGGCGAAGTTTTGAAATTTGAAGATCATGAAACAATTTATGAGTTAGTTAACTTTGTTGATTTTCTTGGAGTTGAGGATTTTTTTTCAAATTCTCCAATGCAAAATATTTTTTTTTGGATTTGAGATGTGGGAAAGAAACTTAATTTTGGAGTATAAGATGTTCAATATTATTTTATTTCGAGCCGATTAAATCAATTTTAATATTTTCATGATCATTGGGACGATACAACAAAGGGAGATAATTATTGGTCTAATTGGACATCCAAAAGATCAAGGCAAGAAAGTTTAGAATTCGAGGACGAATTCTCTTCAACTCGGAGAGAATGGTGCAAACCCAAATTGATATGGGGTATCTAGTTCTAGATTCTACGTTGATTGCATTGAAGTACTACCTTAAGATGATGAATCTGTACAAATATGGAAGTAAAAGCTTAATATCTTCCTTGGACTAAGGGCAATATTAGTTATTTTCTTCAAGTCATATATTTAGGCTCACTCTTTCTTTATTAGTAAATATTTGGTTTCAAGTTAAGAAACGATCCTGATTTTGACTAAATTTTTTGTAGGATTTTTGTTTATTTATGTATTAATTTCTCATACAATAATTTTATTTTTTTTATTTTTGAAAAAATCTTCATAGTTTCAAATTTTGTAGCTATTTAAGTCCGGCTTGTGGGCTTCATAAAATAATCTTGAATTTTACTATTAATCAATATTATTCAGTCTTTTTCTTTATGTTTTTGGGCAATTCACTTTTCTTCCTTCCCTATGAATTATCTGTTGAAACTAGCCTATAGAATAATCACTATTTTGTTTGCCATCAAGGAGATAGTCAACGTTCAAGTTCAAGTCCCATAGGAGTCCTTGGCCTTCGCCAATGTGTCAGTACGCTCACAGAAACTTTGTCCTCCAACTCCCTTTCAAGACAAGACAAATGATCTCACCACGAGGTTCGTTCCTCCTGTAGCATCCTAAGCTCAAACTGGCTAAGAGCAGCCTCCCTTCTTGACCAGCCAAGATCGCTCTTGAGGTTGGATACTTCCTCGCAGAGACTAACAACATCTTCCACTAAGGAGGGAGTACAACCCTCAACCTGATTGAGAGCCTCCTCCAACTCAACCTTCTCGGCCTACAGCCTGGCGACCTCTTTTCGCGCCCAGTAAGGGAACATCCATTTGGCGCACACGTCCTCTTCAAAGCCAGCTCAATCACCTTCAGCACAAGCCACCAGCTGGTCTACCCCATGTCAAGCCACACTTATCAAGATAAAGTAACTTATCAAGGTGAATTTAGGGGGAAATAGTTGAAAGGTTTATTGAAGAAAATAGGCTTCTAAGGTTGCTCACCATCTTGTTGATAGAGTTGGCCCTCACCTCATCATCACCTACGGCATTTTGTGCAACTGAAGACCTAGGGCAATCCTCACTCTCAAGAGACGTCAAACAAGAGAGTGAGCCAAGACGATAAGATGGAAAAATGGAAGTGGAAGGAGGCGAATGTCCTCCACCCATGAAGGCTTCAGCCCCGCCTCCGTTCGTGGGCAGGGGAGAATATTGCCCCGCTCCTCATCTTGTGTGGAAGCCACTTCTTGCTCACTTCCTCTAACTGGAGTAGAAGAAACGACCCCTTTTGGGGCCACGGGAGAGGAAACCTCTTCTCCCAAGGAAACACTAAATGGCTAGGAGGGTATTGAAACCCTACCCTCGCTCAAGTCCAATCATCTGGGTCCTTACGAGAGAGACCCTTGTGGCCGATAGGAACAATAGAGGTCTCGCTGCCCTAAACGGTAAAAGGAACCAAGCGTGGGGTGAGCTCCCTGTCAGCCACTTATTCCCTAAGAGGATCCTCGGCCTGCTACTCTGGAACCAACGCAATGACAACATCACCACTATCCAACTCACCCGAACCCGTTGGTGCCATCCCAGCTTCCTTGGGCACCCTCATGGGAGTAACATCCCGAGGCGCACTGGAGGAGGAGTCCAAGAGGCCCTAATAGGAGGATAGGTCGATGTCAGCATCTACCTTGTCATCAATTATCCCCTGATCTCCAAGCGAGGTTGATGGAAGAGTAAATGTTGGTGAATGCGCGAAATCTAAAATTGTGGAATGGATCTGGAAATCCAAAGTCGTCATCAGATCCATCTTCCAGGATAAGAGGCTAAGCACTCGGCAAAACCCGAGCAGATTGATGGGGGTGTCCTGACAGGCATGAAGATTCGCTTGCTTACTTTTGGAGGTTTCAAGCACCCCTAGACTCAAGTGTGTTCTCGCCTTCCCTAGCAAGACTTATTGGCCCCTTTCCCGACAGGGTGTTAGCGAGGCTTTTCTTACCCCAAGAAACTATTGGATCCCTAAAAAATTGGCAGCCAACCACATGAGATCGGTTTGGCATCACTAGAAATTGGTCGATGTTCACCCTGGTCAAAAAAGCGTCCATCCAAACCTCCTCCTAGTGTTGCTCAATCCAGGAATAAACCAATTCCAGACCAGCTTTCTCCCGACCAGAAGGAGTTATCGAAATCACCTTGTGATCAGAAACAATCCCCCACGAGGACGAACAGGGAACTCAGCTTTGGTGACTTCATTGCCAGGGAACTCCCAACCTTGACCAGACACAAAAAAAGATTTTCTTTGCCAAGCCTTGGCGTTATAATACTGACCTTCAAATCAGGCGACCTAACACTTGGGTCGAGACCAGAAATTGCAAACATTACCCCTTGTGACCTAATTGTGTGGGTCAGTATGAACTCCCGAGTAGTCAAATCGGAATACTCTTCCTTGTGTGGTTCCAAAACCATCCACCACACGACACCATATTACATCAAAATCATCCAGGCATTAGGGTGTAGTTGGGCAAGAGCCAACCGTAAATAGTCAAGGACATGGTGCACAGGACGACAAAAAGGAAGTCTCAACCCATGAGAGAAGGCAAGGGCGGGCAAGGATACTTTTTGAACAATGCCCTTATAATATGTTGCCCCACGTCGAGTTCCAGGAACTTCTAGAATCACCTAGTCGGTGATTCCATACAGATCTCTCAAACCTTTGAGGTCAGCGAGGGTGGTGGTAGTAGACCAGTCATATCCCTCATAGTAGGGAGGAATACGATGTGGAAGGGGCTCAGACTTGCTCGAAGACCTAGCGTTGAGGGAGAGTGAAAGCCATGCGAAGGAAATCATGAGGCATTCTTGGAGGCAATTGATGCGGGCACGAAAAATGTAGAGCAAGGACTAGGGTTTAAATAGGAAGCACTAACAAAGGGGGAAAGAATGGTTGGGAGACTCTAGGTGGGAAGCCAACAGAAGGAGAGGCTATAAAATCACCACGGACAGATCTCACGATCTTGGTGACGTGAAAGGGTGCAGGCATAGAGCCATTACGCCCACTCCCTAGAAGTGGGAATACAAACCTCCATTAGGAATTAATGAGGAAAAGGACAAATTGGGCTGGGTGATTAAATTCCCGCCACGTTAGCATGGTAAGAATTTGTTGGTTAACTGGAATGGTGTTTTTATCTCCATCAGCTAGGTCTAATGTGGTTAGTCAAAGCCCATTAACACAGTTCATTAGCCCAGCGAGCAAAGAGTGTACAATATACACACCTTTTGAAGATCACGTTCCCCAATCGTGGATAAGTATGGAAATTGCTATGAACAATCACAAATCTCTTACAAAAGGAAAGGGCGAGGTACTCGCCCGGGAATGTCAATCCTTTCCTTTGTGGATGAAGATCCTGGTCCCAATAATTAGGATCCCGAGATTGTGTCATTATTTGATCATCATTGAATTAGACTTATTCCTATATATAGGGCCAACACTAGAAATTCAAGGTAATCTTTACTCCACATCTTATATACCAGTTCTCTTTACCTTTGACCCTGACTTAGGCATTGGAAGTGCATCGAGCACACCAAGCCATTATGTCTCTTGGTGCAGGTTGATTGGATCGATCATTAGGGTGTGAAGCATGTCCTCAATAGCTACAACACACCTGGAAATTCTATTGAGATACAACCAATGTATAGGGAGGGGAACTATCTGAGGTTTAAAATTGAAAGTTATTCAGAGGAAGAAATATTCAAAACTGTTGGACATATAATTACTTTACTTGAATTTACATCATAGATGAGACCAACTTTCCCTAGCATGGGTGGGTACTAGGTGGGATTTGTATCATGTGGATGAGCGCAATTTAGTTCCTAGCTGTTTAACTTTGTCCCAATTGCCCTTATGTATGCATTAATTTAACTAGGCTTTACATAAAATTGGATCATCATTTACTATAAGAAAACTGCTTATTTATTGCCAGCTATTTCCTGCGAAAATTATTATTTACTACTAAAATTAGTCTATTTTTGTCCCAAATTGTTATTCTTGTTGCAAATAATTTGTCACAAATTCTCTTTTTTTTTTTTTTTTGTAGTGATTCTTTTGGAGTCAATATAAGAAGAATTAGAATCTAAGAAAAGAAAAAAGAAACATAATTAACATTAATTGGATCATTCAGTATCCCTACCCCACATGTATAACATTCAAGGAAATAATCAAAGAAGACGCCCACATTTTTTTCAATGCAGGTCAAAATAAATGAAATCTTCCAAATTTTGAATAGATTAATAGTGGTCAAACTCAATGTGAATGGTGCTTAATTTGTTTGTGGATTGATCTCTGGCCATAAACTCAAAGTGATGAGATGATTGCAGATGGTAATCCAGATCGAGATTGGGGAGAAAGTTACGACAATGTTTGGAAAGCTTTCAAGTTAATAATATATATAATGTATGTAGACAAGGTAATTAATAAAGCTGCTCATAAACTAGCAATATATGCAAATTAAGTTCTTGAATGGTATTATTATTGATGGGTATTCATGATTGAGGATAGTTATGATATTAGTAGCTCGTTTTAATACACAGTTAGATCAAGTGGATGAGAGAATGCGTTTGAGAATGAAAAGCTTGGAGAAAGGTACACATGTTACAAGCTTAAGGTTTTTGGTCATCATATATCTATTTGGCTTGCAATTAAGAAATTTAGATTTGCAGATGAGTACATAAAGTGCCTTCAAGTTAGTGGGAGTGGATTTATTTTTTAATCCCATTTGTAGATGATATTTTGCTTTCAAACAATAACTTAGATTTACTATGTGAGACTAAGTTGCATTTGGGTAGTGAGGTATTTTGAGGTATTCTGTGAATAATAGAAAAAAAGTAATGATAAAATATTGAATAGTAGTGAATAATTGTGAAAAATAGGTGAAAAAAGTAATAATAAAATAGTAAATAGTAGTGAGGAATACCTCAGTACCCAAACTAGGAATAAATAGTTCTCGAAACTTTGAAATGAAGGATTTAGAGAAAGCCTCTTAACTCACCAAAAGAAAAAGGATAGAAATTATAAGATGCAATAACCATTTAAAAAAGAAAGATTGAAATAAGATCCAGTAACCATTTTTAAGATCCAATAACAAAAACCATAGGATTGTTTTAAACTTCCCCTATAAGATTTGATGAAGCAGATTTAGGTTTCTTACTTGCTACAATATATACAACGTTCTATATATATATATATATATATATATATATATATATATATATGTCTTTTCAGAACTTGATCTTGCAAGTTCTATATATATATGTATATATATATATATATCTATTAATATATTTATATAACTTTGTGAGGGAGGATCGATCATATGTAATTTATCCTAATATAATTAATTTCCTATATATATATTGAATTAGATACACATATATATTAGGAAGTTGCCAAAGTATTTTCTCACATCTTTCTTCCACAAATTCGTATTCTTTCTATAATGTTGGCCATTGACTTGGATTAGTTTTCTATGCAGGAAAGTTTCTCATCTTTAATATGTAAATTGATTGATTTGATATAATATGTTATAATTTATTTAAAGTAAAAATAAAATAAAATGAGTTAATAAAAATAATCTTGTTAGTTTGTAAACTTTACTATAATGAGATCTATATGTGAACTAATTTTTTTTTTTTTTTTACTTTTTGTTCTAATAAAAGTTTGGTTTACATGGTATTTTGCAGTAGTAACAAAAAATAATAAGAAAATAATGTAATTTTAATCTAGGAATATTTTTCGTTTTTAATTTTAATTTTGTTATGTCATGTTATATATGTTAATGTAGTATATTATTAAAAACAAATATGAATAGAAATTATTAAAATTAAAAATAATATTCTTCTTTGATTACTGTGCCATTAAATAGATAAATAATAATAATAATAATAATAATGAATGATAGCTTGACTTACAATCTCGAGAAGTGGGCCCACTACAGTAAAGAGGAAGTTTTTAATTTCTTTATTCAATGAGAATTTTTTTTTTTTTTTTTTTTTTTTTTTTTACGTAAAAGGGATTCTTTTCTTAGTAAAAATTAAGGTCTTGTTTGTTTTTAAGATCAAAGTTTAAAATTTTAAAAATTTTGAAAACTTCTCATCCTATCATTATAATTTTTTTAAATTTTTATATAAAATAAAATAAATAATTCAATTTTTTTAAATTTCAAAATAAACATAATATTAAAAAATATATTCTAACAATATTTTATTTAATTTTTTAACTTTCATCTCATCTTATCTCTAAAAACAAACGAGATTATCGGTTAAGCTAAAACATCTCGGTGAGAATTGATGCGCGTATTCAATTGTGCAGTGGATTGCTTATAATAATATATTTAGAAATATATCACTTATTAAAATATCACATTCTTTATTAAGTTTTTATAGTGAAAAAGACCCACCTTTTTATAATAGTAGATGTTGTTTCCAAAAAATAAAAAATAAAAATCTAAAACATCTCACGCCATGAAAAGGAAATTGCTGAAGAAGTTTGTGGCCGCCTTCTTTGACTAACGCCTAGGTTTTTTGTAATAGCTAAACCTTTGACAAATGCAGTTTGCGTTTGAGTTTAGCTATAAGTGCTAGAGTCCTCTCTTTGGAATAGAGAAATCTAAATTCAAATTTTAACTAATATGATGAATTTATTTTTATCGATTTCATTCACATTCAATTCTTAAATTAGATTATCTAAATATTCTTTATATAATAATAAAATAATATTACTTTTTTTAAAAAATTTATTTAATTTTATTATATTTACCATTTCATCGATTATATGTTAATTAGTAATAATATTATAGTTCTTAAAAAACTGCTACAATCAAATCATTGTAGGAAGTAAGGAAGAAAATATTTTTTATTCATTTTGCTCATGCTATAATAACTATCAAATTTGACCTACAACACTAATTTACTGTAACAAAAACCCATCCCCTTCTACATTTTCATAATCCAATATAACACAATTTTAGACTCTATTAACCAAACACTCTGTTAGATTTGCATTTCCATAATGCAATGAGAGCTTTATCTTATCTATAATGTAAAATCACATATCTTAGAGATTATTTTTATCATTTCAGAAAAACTTTCACATTGTATTATATGTCTTTGAGTTAAAATAATAATAAAATATTATTTTTTATTTTTTTTAAATTAATTTTTTTCATATATTTTATAATTAGCACTCATTACAAAGATGTTGAAAGTAGAGTACGAGGAGGGAAAAAAACTAATAAAATACACATTAGAGAGAGAGTGGGAGGGGAAAGAAAAAATTAATAAAATAGTATTTATAGAGTGAATAGTACATTTGTAAAGATTTATTGACACTGTTCATAGAAATGAAAATACGGACATATGCATAATCTAATATAGTCAATTTAATGATCTAGTTATATAAATATGTATTTGCATTTGTATATAAACAAACCAATGCTAATACTCTAACAAAGTTATGATGGGTAGGCTTTTCGCATATTCCTGTATACGAAATACTTTAAGCTCATGTAATTAAAGTGTAACCTCCTGGTTTAGCTAATGAAAGCTCACATATCATCTAATCTTATTTCATCTCAATATCTAAATAATAAATGCCACAATGTAGAGGAAAAAGCTGGCAACAGAGAGAGGATAGCTTCCTAAAAATGCATCAACAATGATGAAAGTTAATCAATCTAGACAGTTGGGACGATCTTGATCTTGCATGGAAATTCTATTATTGGAGATCATGTATTGTGGGACGAATATTGCACATAATAAGCTAGTGCAGCGACAGCTCGGAGATATTGTCCAACTCTTTTAAGTGATTATTAATTTAATTAGCAATAAATATGATTAAAAAAGACAAAAATCAGAATAAATAATAATATTTCTCTTGATTTGACTTATAATGTCGTTTACAATATCAAATAGTTTTTTTTATTAAAAAAGAAAAGAAGAAGAATGATGATTGGCCTCGATCGAGAAGATGTGGGTAAAAGTTAAGAAGTTGGCTGAAGAATTTTCCACACCGAAGACAATTGGGGAAGTTTGCTCATCATTATCTTTTCTCGAATTCTTTGTATTTGGCCCAATGAGATCACCATCAGGAAAGAAAAAAAAAAAAAAAAAACTAAAAACAAAAAAGAAGAAAAAAAGAAAAAAAAAAAAGACAAATTGAAGTACCGTTTATAATCAAATTTATTAGGTCACGATGTGATCTGTTTTCTTAAAAAATGACTAAATTTCCAACTTTACACATAACTATCTAGTTTCGATGATAGATATGATCGTGATCTTTGTTGTCAATCAAGCTGTTTTTTTTAATATAAATATAAATTAGTTAATATAATTAATATATTTAGGAGATATTTTAATTGTTCGGTAGAAAGTTAGAAACAAAGTTAGCTGAAGAAGTAGACTACACTAATGGATGGAAAATAAAAAATAAAATTGGGACCAATAAGGGGCCTACACCCGTACGTTCCAAGCGAACTGCCACCAAACCCAAGTAAAGTCCTTTTGTCCACTTACTGCAAGTTTCTCCTTCATGCAACGCTTATCCACTTCTTTAAACTTATACAAGGAGCTCCATCATCATCCACCATCTATCTGCAATTAGTTATACTTTACGTTCAAAATGACTTCTTCCATCGCATCACGGGAACTCCTCTCCTCTGCTTCCTCCTCCAATTCCTCTTCTTTACCCTCTCAATGGAGTTATGATGTATTCCTGAGCTTTCGAGGTGAGGATACCCGTTATGGTTTTACTAGTCATCTTTATAAAGATTTGCGTCAAAATGGAATCAATACCTATATGGATAACGAGGAGCTGAGAAGAGGTGAAGAAATTTCACCTACACTTTTAAAGGCAATTGAAGAGTCAAAAATTTCGATCATTGTATTTTCTGAAAACTATGCATCATCTACATGGTGTTTGGATGAGCTGATGAAGATCCTAGAGTGTAAAGAATCAAAACAACAGGACGTTTTACCGGTATTTTACAAAGTAGAGCCATCGACAGTACGACACCTAAAACATAGTTTCCAAGAAGCGTTGGCCAAACATGAAGACAAGTTCAAGGATGATGCTAAAGTTCAAAGATGGAAGACTGCCTTAAAACAAGCTGCCGATCTATCCGGTTTGCATTTAAAGATCAACGAGTAATACCGACAACTCTTATCCCTCTATCAATTCATATATAATTTAGTTTTGATCGAATTACATACTTTGAATATATATATTATATATATATATATATATATATATATATATATATATTAGTATAGTACTACAGCAAGCCATGCGAATTGTTACACTTTTAAAATTCATATGTTTTTAACGGTTGTTAGTTCAAAGTTGATATTTATAGTCTAGAGTGTGTAAGTTTCATGCACTTTTTTTTAAAAAAAGTAGATTAATTTGAGCCCCATATATAAGAATTATTTTTTAATGGTGGAACCCACATTTTTTCAAATTGAGGGCACAAAGTTTGCACAACTTAAGACTATTCTAGCATTACTCTAATGAGAATAAAATTAACTTGTGCCTCGCCAATAACGTCATTTATTACATGAGAATAAAATTATGTGTAAATCATGTTCCCATGTCTTTTAACATGAGGAAGTCAAATTCATGAATTTTCTTTTAATCCTTTTCCATTGGCAGGAATGAATCCAAATTTATCGAAGAAACTGTTCAAGAGGTCTCAAAAATAGTACTAAATCGTACATATTTGCATGTTGCTGAGTATCCAGTGGGAATAAACTCTCGTGTAGAAGATATTAATATGCTATTATGTATTAAGGAGAATGACATACGCATGATAGGGATTCTCGGTGTTGGTGGAATTGGGAAAACAACTATTGCAAAAGAGATGTATAACCTCATTACTGATCAGTTTGAAGGAAGCTGTTTTCTTGCAAATGTTCGAGAATATTCAAGACAAGATCAAGGTGGCCTCGTAAAGTTACAACAGACAATTCTTTCTGACATTCTTAAAGATTCAAGTTTGAAAGTTAGTAATGTCGATCGAGGAATCAATTTGATAATGGAGAGACTTTGTCGTAAAAGAATTCTTTTGGTTCTTGATGATGTTGATTGTTTGGACCAATTAAAAAAATTATGTGGAAGATGCGATTGGTTTGGTTCTGGTAGTCGAATCATCATAACAACAAGGGATGAGGGTTTACTAACTAAGCACCATGTTCATTTCAAATATCGTATGAAGGAAATGGGTCACGATGAAGCTCTTCAACTCTTTAGCCAACATGCTTTCAAAAGTGACAAACCTGATGATGCTTTTGCAGATGTCATAAAACTTGCACTAAGGTGTGCTGGCGGCCTTCCACTCGCTTTACAAGTGATAGGCTCAAATCTATATGGGGAAGATAAACATTTTTGGAAAAGCGAATTGGAAAAGTACAAAAGAATTCCAGAAGAAAATATCTACAAAAAACTCAAAATAAGTTACGATGGATTAGATGATCTTACAAAAAAGATTTTTCTTGACATTGCATGTTTCTTCAAAGGATACGACAGAGAATATGTCACTAAAATACTGGACAGTTGTGGTTTCTATGCCTATGTCGGTATCAAAAAGCTTAATGATAAATGTCTCATAATGATTGATCAATATGATGGTAGCCAATATTTGAGGATGCATGACTTACTACAAGATATGGGTAGAGAAATTGTTCGACAAAAATCACCTGAAGAACCTGGTAAGCGCAGTAGATTATACTTTCATGAAGATGTTCGTGAAGTACTTAAGAAAAATAAGGTAAGATTTTCCCTAGAAATATAATTCTACTTCCGAGTTCTTTTCTCTCTTTGTTTTTCAATTGAAGGTATTATTAAATTAAAATAAATGGATCCAAAAATACATATAAATTATTATATAGACACATACGTACCCTCTACATGAAATATTTTCTCAATGTTGTAAATAAAATAATTTTTAATGAAGAAGTACAAATTAAATCATCAAGGCCAATCCACTTTTCCCCATTTTTCTAAAAAGGCAAAATGCTATGATTATCTGACCCTGTTTTAGTATTTTAAACTGAGTAATACGTATTAAAAGGAAAAAGTATACATGACTTTAACATTTGAACGTACACACTCATTTCTAGAAATCTGAATGATAAAAATAAGGCTATCCCTTTAGGAATCTAAAATAGAAACACTATATGAAGAAAGATGTGGCTTATGTTTGTTGTTTCCTTCTTAAAAAAATGGGATAGTGATGTACACACAAATTTTTGTAAAAAAAATAAAAAAATCTTAGCATGTTAAACTTATAGTTCAACACTTGCGCAAGTGTTTAATTATAAGGGATTTATCTTTCATTTTTGATAGAACACTTGTGCATTCTCACATTAGGGAACAGAGCAGATTGAAGGCATATTGATAGATCTGCCTCGGGACGACCGCAAGACACAAATGAGTACTAAGGCGTTTGCAAAATTGAAAAACCTCAGAATATTTATAAACCGCAATGCAAGTTTTAGTGGGAGATTGAAGTATTTCTCTAACGAGTTAAGAGTTCTTGATTGGCTCGCATGCCCTTTGGAGTTTTTGCCATCTACTTTGCATGGAGAGAAACTCACTGTTTTAAAAATGCAAGGAAGCATGATTAGAGATTTAGGCACACTAGTGCTATATAAGGTAAGTATTTTTATTTTTAATATGTCGATATGTCTTACTTTTAAGGTATTCTGCAAATTTCCTTTAACAATTAATGTATTTCCTTTGTTTTCTTCTTTCTAAACAGAACTTAACAAGTATAGATTTCAGTGAATCTAAATACTTGACAAAAATATCGGATCTTTCAAGTTGCTCAAATCTAGAGAAGCTGATTCTTAATGATTGTGAAAGTTTAGTTGAGGTTCATGATTCTGTTGGATTTTTGGATAAGCTTGTTGAATTGAATTTTCTAGAATGTTCTAGCCTAAAGAATTTGCCAAGAAGCTTTAAGTTGCGATTTCTAGAATTGCTTGAACTTAGAGGTTGTACAAGCCTTGAATACTTTCCTGAAATTGAGTGTGAAATGGAACATTTGAAGCATCTCTGCTTAGAAAGCACAGTAATACAAGAGCTACCTTCATCCATTACATACCTCATTGGGCTCGAGCAGTTTGTTTTGAGATGGTGCGAAAGCCTTATGTATCTTACAATAAACATTTTTCAGTTGGAACATCTAATGGTAGTTCACATCCAAGATTGTCCAAATTTTATAAATTTTGGAAAGGAGGTGGGGAAAAATGGACAATCCATGCCATATACACAGGAATTGCTCCCATTGCCACCTCCAAAATCAAATTCTAGTTTGTGCACATTAATTCTATCTGGTAGTGGTATTGTTAGCCTTCCTCCATGGATAAAAGGACTTGTTGGATTGTCTCACCTTGATTTGGCAGGCTGCAAGCAACTTGAAGAAATTCTACAACTTCCACCAAATATAGAAGTTGTAAATGCTCCAAGATGTATAAGATTAGTTAAGGTTCATGATTCTGTTGGATTTTTAGATAAGCTTGTTGAATTGAGATTGGAAGGATGTTCCAGCCTAAGGAATTTGCCAAGAAGCTTCAAGTTGAGATCTCTAAAAGTACTTGAACTTGAAGGTTGTACAAGCCTTGAATACTTTCCTGAAATTAAGTGTGAAATGGAACATTTGAAATGTGTCCGGTTACATAGCATTGTAATACAGGAGCTACCTTCATCCATTACATACCTCACTGGTCTCAAGGAGTTATATTTGAGAGGGTGCAAAAGCCTTGTTTGTCTTCCAATAAACATTTTTCAGTTGAAAAGTCTATGGGCAGTTAACATCATTAATTGTCCAAATCTTGTAAATTTTGGAAAGGAGGTGGGGCAAAATGGACAATCCATGCTATGTACACAGAAAAATGAAATTTCATCAGGTAAGGAATTGTTCCCATTGCCACCTCCCGAATCAAATAATTTATCTCGGACATATAATTTCTCATCCAATTTGAGGAAATTAAGTCTATCTGGTAGTGGCATTCTTAGCCTTCCTCCCTGTATCGAAGCATTCGTTGGATTGTCTCACCTTGATTTGAGAGGCTGCAAGCAACTTGAAGAAATTTTACACCTTCCACAAAATATAGAAGAGGTAGAAGCTTTTGGATGCGGGTTATTGGAACGCTTTCATCATGTATCGACGAAATCTTCATTCGGTATACCTGGCTTAAAACGTCTAAAATGGATTGACTTATCGGAGTGTAATAAAGTGGAAGTGGATGTAGGGAATCATGCGCCAGATCCATTATTGGTTCAGGTATACATGTCAGATCTATTTGATCTCTAATTTCTTTCTGTTTGGTATATATTTGATAGCTTGTATTTATTTTCTTACATATATATGCTTGGTTTAATAGGAACGCTTATGGGAGAAAGAATCAAGTAGGATTATGTATCCAGGAAGTAGGATTCCTGAGTGGTTTAAGGGTCGCAAGGAGACTACTTCATATAGTAATTCTATTGAAATAGAAATTGAAAATAATGCATTCAAGCATCAGATCGTGGCATTAGTTTTGTGTTTTGTTGCGAGACCTCTTCCGGTGGCTATTTCTTATATAACTATCTCAATAAATGGCCAGCAGATTAGAAATGATATGTGGCTAAGGCCTTCAATGGACACACATTGTGTATGTCTACAATACATAGCTGGAAATTATATTGGTCAGATGCTGTCAAGTTACAGTGAGAGGAACAATATGAGGTTTACATTTGGAAGTGATTTAAAGGAAGCAATCTTCAAAAGTGCTGGAGTCCATTTAATATACATTGATCCTATTCAACTTTCAAAGAGATATCGAGTTGCGTCTTCATCCATTACAGAAATTATAGAGATAAAGTGGGGTGAAGAAAGGGAAAGTTTCTATGCGGAGGACACAAAGATGTTGAAAGCTTTGAAAAAAAGGGTAGCCCGTTTCTCTCGTTTCCCATTAGCGAACTTCCGGTAAGCTTTGCTAATACGTACTTTCTCATGTGTATGCGCATGCTATATTTGAAATATTTATGAGGAAAATTGAGACAAATATTTCAAGATCTGACATCGGGGGGAACTGGTGAAGATAAAATACCATACAAAAAGGAAAACAATTTTATTAATAATTGCTTCTTTAATAATTAAGTAAAAATAATTTTAAAGTAAAATAAAATACATGACTAATAAAATTGAGGGGTAAACTCATTGAGTCATTTGGCCTTTTTCCTTTGGCAAAATGTTACGCAACACACAAACCTAGCTAGGTATTTATCCTTGTTCAAAATTTGGAAAGTAGAGTTTCTTTTGACTTGCGTCCAAACAAAGCTGGAACATCTTCTTTGTCTCAAAAGTGTCCGTAGATTATGATGTCAAGTCGACAATTAATTAAGGATCATATGAATGTTGTAACTTCTTCGTACCCTACCAATAATGTCGACATTTATTACATGAGAATAAAATTCATGTACCTAAATCATGTCTCCATGTCTTTAAAGAAGAGGAAGTCATATTCATGATTTTTCTTTTAGGTTGTGTTTGAATGTTGAACTGAACTGAGTTGAGTTGAGTTGAGTTCTTTATAAATAGTAGTGAGTTGAGATAGTTGAATGAGTTTGGTGGGATCCACTTAAGATAAATTTAAAGTGTGTTTGGATGTTAAGATGAGTGTAAATATATTTATGGTAGGTTGTAAAAGAAATGGGTCCCACCATTATTTTATACTGTTCACCTGACAAGAAAAATCAAAATAGTCTGCTCTTCCGACACCAAATACAAAAAAATAAAAAACTTTGCATTTGCATGTCCTGCAGCCATTCGCGCCAACGAAAACAATGGTGAAAGACTCAAAACGTGGAGCTGGAGCAACATTGTTTGTTTTTTTCATTTTCATAGTATTTACAATTCCATTTTCTCTCAAGTTTTTTTTTTTCATATTACTTTTTCTTCAATTTTTTTTATTCGTTTCCTTTCATTTGTTTTTTTTCACAAGAATCGCTGGCAGACGAAGTCAGAAATCTTTGCAAAGTCAAGGATGGGTTACATCGGTCTACAGTATAAAACGAGTTGAAGGCTTTTACGGATGTAAACTCAACTCAAAGTGCATTTGGATGGCAAATGAGGTCTCAAAGTGAACTGAGCTGAGCTACTTCTAACATCCAAACGAAAAGATTGTTCAAGAAGTCTCAAGCAAACTACCAAATTGTACATGCTTGCATGTTGCGAAGTATCTGGTTGGGTTGGAGTCTCGTGTAGAAGATATTAATATGCTTTTACGTATTGAGATCATTAATGAGACACGCATGATAGGGATTTTCGGTACTGGAGGAATTGGTAAGACAACTATTGCAAAAGAGGTGTATAACCGCATTGTTGATCAGTTTGAAGGGAGTTGTTTTCTTGCAAATGTTAGAGAAAATTCAAAACCAGATAAGGGCGGTCTCGTCCAACTGCAAGAGAATATTCTTCATGATATCCTAAGAGATCCAAATGTTAAGGTCGGTCATGTTGATCGAGGAATCATTTTGATACAGTAAAGACTTCGCCATAAAAAGATCCTTTTGGTTCTTGATGACGTTGATCATTTGGACCAATTAAAAAATCTAAGTGGAAGTTGCGATTGGTTTTGATTGGGAAGTCGAATCATCATAACAACAAGAGATGAGCATCTACTAGTGCATCATGATGTTGGTAATTGGAAAAAATATCCTATGAATAAATTGCATCCTATAGACACTTTTAAGCTCTTTTCTTGGCATGGCTTCAAGCATGACCAACAGGATAATGATTTTGTGGAAGTCACAAAACTTGCCCTGCAATATGCTGGTGGCCTTCCACTTGCTTTGATTGTGGTAGGCTCAAATATGTACGGAAGAGATATGCATTATTGGAGAAGCGCATTGGAAAAGTACAAAAGAATTCTAGATAAAAATATCCATGATATACTCAAAATCAGTTAGGATGGATTAGATTATCATACAAAAAAGATTTTTCTTGACATTGCATGTTTCTTCAAAGGAGACGACAGAGAATATGTCACTAAAATATTGGACGGTTGTGATTTCTTTGCCTATGCCGGTATCAAAATCTCAATGATAAATGTCTCATAACTATTGATGAACATGACTTACTAGAAGATATGGGTAAACAAATTGTCCAACAAGAATCACCCAAAGAACCTGGCAAGCCGAGTAGATTATGGTTTCATAAAGATGTTCGTGAAGTACTTGAAAAAAATAAGGTAAGATTTTTTCTAGGAATATAATTCTACTTCCGAGTTCTTTTTTTTTTCAATTGAAGCTATTATTAAATTAAAAGAAATGGATCCAGAAATACATATAAATTAGTATATAGACACATACGTACCCTCTACATGAAATATTTTCTCAATGTTGTAAATAAAATAATTTTAATGAAGAAGTACAAATAAAATCATCAAAGCCAATCCCTTTTTTCCCCATTTTTCTAAAAAGGCAAAATGCTATGATTATCGGACCCTGTTTTAGTATTTTAAACTGAATAATACGTAATAAAAGGAATAAGTATACATGACTTTGACATTTGAACGTACACACTCATTTCTAGAGATCTGAATGATAAAAATAAGGCCATCCCTTTTGAAATCTAAAATAGAAACACCATATGAAGAAAGATGAGGCTTATGTTTGTTGTTTCCTTCTTAATAAATGAAATAGTGATGTACACACGTATTGTAAGAAAAAAATATAATCTTAGCTTGTTAAACTTATATATAGTTCATGAACACTTGCGCAAGTATTGTTGAATTATAGGGAACTTATCTTTGATTTTTGATAAACACTTGTGCATTCTCACATTAGGGAACAAAGCATATTGAAGGCATATTGATAAATCTGCCTTGGAAGGACGACATGATACGTTTGGGTTCTAAGGTGTTTGCAAAAATGGAAAGACTCAGAATATTAATAGTGAAAAGCTGTGATGAAAGTTTTTGTGGTAGATTGAATTATCCCTCTAATGAGTTAAGAGTTCTTGATCGGCATGAATGCTCTTTGGAGTTTTTGCCATCTTCTTTTCATGGAGAGAAACTCATTGATTTCAATCTCAGAGGAAGCTGTTTTAGAGAAAGCTTTATTAGAGATTTAGGCACGGGATTGCCATCTAAGGTAAGTATTTTTATTTTCAATATCATATCTGTCTTACTTTTAAGGTATGCTGCAAATTTCATTTAATTGTTAATATATTTCCTTTGAACTTAGCAAGTATAAATCTAGCTTACTGTAAATACTTGACAAATATATTGGATCTTTCAAGTTGCTCAAATCTAGAGAAGTTGATTCTTCGTAATTGTAAAAGTTTAGTTGAGGTTCATGATTCTGTTGAATTTTAGATAAGCTTGTTGAAGTGGATTTTGGAGATTGTTCCAGCCTAAAGAGGTTGCCAAGAAGCTTCAAGTTGAGATCTCTAGAATTACTTGAACTTGACGATTGTACAAGCCTTGAATACTTTCCTGAAATTGAGTGTGAAATGGAACATTCGAAGTGTGTCGAGATAGAAAGCACGGTAATACAAGAGCTACCTTCATCCATTACATACCTCATTGGGCTCGAGACGTTATGTATGTATGTGTACGAAAGCCTTGTGCGTCTTCCAATAAACATTTTTCAATTGGAACGTCTAGAGACAATTAAACTCGTTCATTGTCCAAATTTTGTAAATGGACAATCCATGCCATGTACATAGGAAAATGAAATTTCATCGAGTATGGAATTGCTCCCATTGCCACCTCCAGAATCAAATAATTTATCTCGGACATATAATTTCTCATCCAGTTTGAGGGAATTAAGTTCATCTGGTAGTGGCATTGTTAGCCTTCCTCCATCAATTGAAAGTTTGTTGGATTGTCTGAACTTGATTTGAGATACTGTAATCAACTTGAAGAAATTTTACACCTTCCACCAAATATAAAAGAGGTAGATGCTAGAGGATGCGGGTTATTGGAATGCTTTCCTCATGTATCGACAGAATCTTCATTTGGTACACCCGACTTAAAACGGCTAACATGGATTAACTTATGAGAATGCAATAAAGTGGAAGTGGATGTAG
The DNA here is from genome assembly GCA_029856935.1 of Cyclocarya paliurus. NCBI lineage: Eukaryota > Viridiplantae > Streptophyta > Magnoliopsida > Fagales > Juglandaceae > Cyclocarya > Cyclocarya paliurus. The sequence continues at coordinate 36,050,153 of CM056947.1, read as the reverse complement.
GGAATCATGCGCTAGATCCATTATTGGTTCATGTATACATGTCTCATCTATTTGATCTCTAATTTCTTTCTGTTTCGTATTTAATAGCTTGTATTTGTTTTCTAACATATATATACTTGGTTTAATAGTAACGCTTTCGGGAGAAAGAATCCAGTATGATTATATATCCAGGAAGTAGGATTTCAAAGTGGTTCAAGTATTTCATGAAGGAGACTACTTCATATACTAATTCTATTGAAATAGAAATTGATCATAATGAGTCCATGTGTTTTGGGCATCAGATCGTGGCATTAGTTTTGTGTTATGTTGTGGGACCTCTTCTGTGTGGATTTGAAGCTATTACTATCTCAATAAACGGCCCGCTGACGGTGCGGGACGCAGATATTTATTTCCCCACATCGTGTATGTCTAAAATACACAACTGAAAATTCTATTGATGAGATGCTGTCAAGAACTTATGGGGAGGGGAACAATATGAGGTTTACATTTGAAAGTAATTCAAAGAAAGCAATCTTGAAAAGTGCTGGAGTCCATCTAATATATGGGAATGACAATTTCATTGATCCTATTCAACTTTCAAAGAGATACCCACGAGATGATGGTGAGCATGACTTGGAACCCACAACAGAAGAGGAGGGGATCTTCAACCAGCTCTAGCATTATGGAAATTCAAGGATGCTAATTATATTTAATTAATGAAGATTTGGATTTAGAACTTCCACTTGGGTAAGTGATAATAGCCGAATTTGTGCAGAATTTTACTAAATTAAATAAAGCATTATCACAATTATGTAGTCATGTTAATTCTTATATTTTTATTAGTCTTGAAATATTTATTTTTCTTACTTAAATTTTAAGTTTATATTAATGAAGGAATTAGGGAAAGAACTGTAACCATAACAGACTTTAACGGTAACATACTTGTAGCTTTTACGTTTTGAGAGCAGTGGAATTTTTTTTTTCTTTAGTTTCATTTTAAATATTGCTTTGATATGTCTTTACGTTCATTTTCTAGAATTTATTTTCTTGAATATGCCTAGCTAAATTTTCAACTAAGGTTAAGGATGAAACCTCATTAAAGATTAGTAATATTATTTATGAGATTGATTTTTTCTCCAATTATTGATGCGTTCAACAATTTATTGTTATTGTTTCATATCAATTGAGAGAGATAAAATTCTTGATATAAATTCAATCATATTTTTCTCATGATCTATGAAATTACCCAAGTACCCTTGTAATACAGCGAAAATATCTACCAATTCACTCAACAAATTGGTTAGTCGTCAAGAATGTAATTAATTTAATAATTAAGCAATAACATAAAATAAATAAATTGCATAACACCAAGATTGATATTGTGACACCCCGATTTTTACGTACTTTTTATTGAAGGACTTTTTAATTAAATATTTGATTTTAAACTTTTTAATTTAATTTAACGTGTTTACGCGAGATTATTTTACGATTTTTTAAATCGGAAATTATTTTAATGTGCTTTCATAATTTTAATTAGTGTTCTGCAATTAAATTACTTTTATTTTAAAAGAATGTTATTATTGGAGTTTAATATTTTACTTTAACTAGTTTTGAGTTTATATTGATTTATTTAATTTACTGTTTTAAAAATAGTTATTTTGAGGATCAGTTGTGACCAAAAAGTTGTGAGGATTAGACCTCTTTCCTTTTTCTTCCTTTCTCTTTTTCCCTTTCTTTTCTTTTTCTTCTTTTCTTTCTTTCTTTTCCCGTTCGGCCTCTCTCCCGCTCGATTTTCTCTCTCTCTCCCCGTGCAAATTGGTTTCTTCCTCCCAGCCGCCGCTGTGACCCTCACCGCTGGCACCAGTCGACTCCCCAGCCGCCGACGACCAACCCCCTCAAATCTCAAGCCGGCTAGTGCCGACGTTAGCCTCTACGAGCAGTTCGAAGCCTCGGCCTTTCTCTTCCCATTCCGCTGCCGTCTGGCCACCATTGGCCGCCATCTTTTCACCACTCATTCATTGGCCTCTTGCCGTCCTAACCCATCCAATTTCGGCTCTGATCCGTCTCCGGAGCCACCTCCATGAGCTCAACTTCATTTCTGCCTTCCACCGCCGTTTCGGCCGCCACCCACGGCCAACCGTCGTTTCCACTAGCTTCACCACCTTCCATAGGCCCTACCCTACCATTCTCTAACTTTCGTTTGACCCCGTTTGAATTTGGGTTTTCTGTGTATTTTGACCACAATATTTTTACACTGCTACGTTGCCTTCCAGCTGCCTTTTGTACCTCCGTGATCCTCATAAAATTACTTTATAGCGCTGTAAGTATTTATCCAAAAGACTTTTTAAGACTTAAGTATATTTTTGCACTAACCTGTTTTATAAACTGTGTTTGGTTATCTGGTTTGATTGTGTTGGTTGTTGAAAAATTACTGATAATTGTTGGTTGTTGGTAATTGGTCGATTTCATGGCATTGTACACACATGTGTGGGTGTGTGTTTTGGAAACTGTGTTTAATGTGAAAAAGGCTTATCGGGTGCGTGTGTATCACCCCTAAGCCGAGATGATGTATTATCTCGGTGGAGCTCCTCTGGGTACTCGGGAGTGGAATATATTGAGTGTCGTCCCCTGGGGCTGTTGCCCGGGACTTGGACGGGATGGTAGCGCTCTCGATCCGACTCCGTGGCCCCTCGTGCTAGCGGGGGTCAGAAGATGCTTGGCTATGTACGTGGTGGGAGTGGAACTGGGCATTACTCGCACGGTCGTTATCCGTGGAGTGACGAAGGGAGCCAAAGTATGTGGATGGTCCCTAGGGGAGGCCATGATGCATACAGTTAAAATTGAAATTAATGGATTTATTCCTGAATTTTAGTTTTGTGCCAAATGATGATTTTTGGCGTGCGTGGAAAAATTGTGATTTTCGAGAAATTGTATTTTTCTCGAGTTTTGAGCTTTGGTCATCATGTACATGCATAACGTTAGTTGTTTTACTATATTTGTGTCTTGGAGCATTTTAGGTTTTACTTACCTGTGGTACCATTTTGTGGGATTGCAGATTTTGATGCAGGTTTTGAAGAAGCTGAGCCAAATGATGCAACTCTGCCTGAGGAGTTGGGATATTGGTTATTTTTGTATTTGAAGATAATTGTTCGCTTATGCTTATTGTATTTTATTTGATGTTGATTTGTAAACAAAAATTGTATTATGTTGACATGTGGATTTTCAGTACTTTTGTATTGTATTAAATCTTGGTACTTAGTTATTTGACTTAACCATTCCGTTGCGTATTGTTTATTGTACACGTATTGCATTACACACGCTTGGCATGTGTCGATGGGTGTGTGACCGTGTTGTCATCATCCCGGTGCCTCGATTTCCGTGGGTGTCTGTACATGGAAGTGGGGGCGCCACAGGTATCAAAGGGAAACCCTTTAAAGAACTCTTTAAAAGTAAAACCCTACAGGGCAGCTAAACCTAGAAAAATTAATTTTATTATTTGAAAATCAATTACAAGTAAAGTTCAATTACAAAAGCTTTGTCAATTGATACTCTTACTTGATTAGACAAATGACCCATTTATCTTCTACCGCAGTAGTAGCTAGAACCTCTAACGATCTTCAAACATTGGCTTTTCTCCTAAAACTCCAGTGGCTAAAACTCAACCAATCAATTCTCCAACATGGAGTATGCACATACTCAAAAAGAGAAAAAATATTAGAAAAGTCTGAAGAGAATTTTCTCACACTCAAGTACCACTCTCTGAGAGAAACAGTATAAAAATTCTCCAAGAAATTTTCTCACCAAAGTATGCACTGAAAAGTGCTCTAGAAAATATGCAAATCTGAATCTCTACTGATCCTAATCAATTGGATCCCTTAAATAGACAATCTGAAAATCAATTCCAATTGTAGTAGGATTCTGTTGACGGAATGAGTCTTGTAGAAATTTGATCTGTAGTAGGACTTTGATGACGGTTAGTTATTATTATTATTTTTTTTATAAAATTATTTTTCTTATTCTTGTTCTGTTAGAAAATGTGTGCAATGGATGAATCGGTTAGTTATTAATGCTTGGTAAATATGTTATAATTATAACAAGATATGTGTAATTAGTTAGTAATTGGTGATTTGTATTTAAGCTTTCTAATATTGTAATCCGCTCTTGCCTGAATGGCAAAAAAAAAAAAAAAAAAAAAAAAAAGAGGAAGAGAGAGAGAGTCGAATTTATTAATTCAATTACTAATTGGTGATTTGTACAAACAAGTGCATTCTAATGTCATGTTTGTAAATAGTCCATAATGAAAGGGTCTTGCCCAAAGTTAACATGAATTATAACATGAATTAATGTTCTTTTAAAAAGAATCTGATCCTGAATTAATCTTTAGAGAAATTTTTTAGTTATAAAGTGATTCCATAAAAGTAAACTTGTAAACTAATAAGACTTGATGTGATACATTGTAAATCTACTTTTATTATAAAATAGATCTAACGTATTGTATGAAGTCATATTAATTTGTATATTTATTTTTATAAGATATGTTTGTGACTATAGCATTTCCCAAATAGTAAATCTATGATATTTACAGCATCATCGAGCTTTGGGACAGAAGTCCCATTTTATTCATGAAGTCCCATTTTTTCAAAAGAAATAAATAATAATAATCAAGGAGTGCTGTAAAAGTTGATGGTCATGGTTATTCATCTTGCTCTTGCTAGCTAGAGCTTATCTGTTCACTACAAAAGCTCTTACATACTTTCTGTACCATAACTGGGATCGCTAATTCTCACTTAGCTGGAAAGCAAAAATTAAAGTGATTCTCAAGGATCTTCTTTCAAATTTGAAGGTCGGCCGGATATATAGTTATCGTCCAATACATACATGTACATCTCATGCAAATAAAGACTGTCAACCTATAAACCCATTTCCTCTGTCCCCTAACAGCCTCACAATCTCCTATTCTTAGCACCCCCTTTGTTTCTCTCTGTCTTCCTCTCTCTGTCTCTGTCTCTGTCTCTGTCTCTGTCTTTGTCTCTCTCTCATGTCATCAACCTTTCCACCATTCTTCCAGGCCTTCCTCACCCGTCTATAGCACCCATTCTCATTGCAGCAACCCGCTCTGAGGGCGTGCATGCCGCCATGGCCTAAGGCGAGTGCTATCCTACGAAATGGCGGCACGTAAAGAGACGCCGTCGTTGCATGCTACTTTTTACATGTTTTTGCATGTCATATTTGTGGTCTCTTCTTCTGAGGCATCAGAATCAGAAACCCTCCTAAAGTTCAAGGCCTCCCTTCAATCCAATGACGCATTAATCAGCTGGAATGGCTCAACAACACCATGTTCTGAGCATAATGTAAATTGGGTTGGTGTTCATTGTGGGAAAGGAAAAGTTAAGGGTTTACGACTCGAGAATATGGGACTAAATGGTTTCATTGATGTGGACTTGCTCGCGTTAATGTCGAATTTGAGAACTATAAGCTTTATGAAGAACAACTTTGATGGTCCATTGCCAGATTTAAAGAAACTCAGTGCATTAAGGTCTGTGTATTTATCTAACAACAATTTTTTTGGGGAGATTCCTTATGATGCTTTTTCCGGTATGTTGCGGTTGAAGAGAGTGCATCTAGCGCATAATCAGTTTGCTGGTAGTATTCCTACATCATTGATAACTTTGCCAAAGCTTTTGGAGTTAAGGCTTGAGGATAACCATTTTGATGGTCAGATACCGAATTTTCAACAGAAGTCATTGAATTATTTTAATGTATCGGGCAACGAATTGGAGGGTCCAATTCCAAATAGCCTTAGTGGGATGGATTCAAACTCCTCCTCCTCTGGTGAGTCAACTTTTTATGAGATCATCTGTGTATATATAATATCTATATATATAATGTATCATGTGCTGCTTTTAACAAAAAATGACTGCTTCTAACAGAGTTATCAGAAAATGGCTGCTTCTAACAAACTCAAAGGTACAAAGTAATATTTACAAATCTGCAGTCTTATGTTTTGAACTAAAATATTGATTAAGCCTATAAGCGATCTATTGGATTCTATATTGTTATGGTAATTATAATAGTGTACTGTTTCCTATAAGATTAAATGTTAGATCTCTATATCTATATACTCAACTTTTCAGTTGAATATAATGTCTGAACATATATATATGATCATCTCAGGGCTTCAATGGCATCTAGCACTTTCCACTCTAATATTGGACATTGATTAGCCAACTTAAGCCTCCAAAGAACTGAAAACCCACATGAAACAATGCCTAAAGCCCACATATGCATATATATACAAAGGTAAATATGTGTGAAAACATTCAGGCAGTGATGTTTTGTCCTATCAATGGCAGGAAATTTAGAGCTATGTGGAAAGCCTATGGGTAATTGTGACAAAGGCTCAATTCCAAGTATCCTAGTGATTGTTATACTTGCAACGATGGCAACAGTCGGCATAGGTATAGTGGTCGTCAACAACCACCAGAGGCAACCATCTTTATTGACAAAGGCTCCAGTACAGTCATCAAACTTGCAAAAGAAATCAGGCATAAAGGAATCGAACGAATCAGGGAAAGACTCAACAAACCGCAGTGGAAATACCAAGAAGGTTGAGGGTGTGAAGCTGACCTTTGTCAGGGAAGATAGGGAGAAGTTTGATATGCAGGAATTGCTTAAAGCCTCAGCTGAGATATTGGGCAGTGGTTGCTTTGGGTCTTCTTACAAGGCTGCCTTGCACAATGGACAGGTGATGGTTGTGAAGTGGTTCAAACAAATGAATAATTTGGGGAAAGAGGAGTTTCAAGAGCACATGAGCAAGCTAGGGAGGTTGAGACACCAGAATCTGCTTCCTCTGGTGGTTCATTTGACTATGTGCAGAAGGCCAGCTTGGCCGTTCATCTACATGGTACATTGATCTCCTTTCTAAAATATGTTTGCTCACATGTGCATGTATATTAGTTCGTGAATTGGTAGGCCCTCTGTATATGTTTCTTTATAAACATAGCATTTTTGTCATGCATCTATACATACATACATACATATATATAATATCCGCCTCTGTTGTGCAATCACTTTCAATGTGTTCACTGACGTCATTTTCAATGTAAAGAAGCACTATCACATTGTCCAATTATACCAATAGTCCTTCTAATTATAAAGCCAGTTTGGAGGAAAACTGTGTCATTCTTCAATTTACTGTTTATAATTATAAAGCAATACTCAATCTGGTTGAGAACAAAGTCTGCAATTTCTTTTTTCTTGTTCTTCCTTTAAGGTAGTAGCATTTAATTGATTGTCGTTACCCAACTACTATATATATTATTTGACACACATATTTCACTTACTACCTTCCAATTTGATTTCATTTGACGGCTCAGTCAAAATATTACCTCATCTCAATATTCAAATACTAATAAAAAATAAATTTTTTTTAATTTTTTAATTTTTTTATCTAATCATTACAGCTTCTCAAAACTTCCAAAAAAATACAAAAATAATTCAACTTTTTAGAATCCCAAAATAAAAATAATATTAAAAAATAATATTATAACAATATTATAACTTTATAATATTTTTATTTAATTTTTACTCTCTCATTTTCCAAAATATCATAAAATATCTTAACTCAAACTATTTCACTACTATTCACAAACTATCTAAATACTATTTACATATTTATTATCTCATCTCTTCTCATATTATTACTAAACAAGAATTTTGTCAAAGTTAGTAGGTGGTTTAGGACATCTTTTTACAACTTTTGAATAAAGTAATCTAGTTTATAAGGACATCATTTCTTAACTTTTAAATACATTAATCAATTTTATGCGCAAGTTGCAAAGGCTCTCTGTTCATAAAACTTCTGTTCATATTAATTATTATTTTCCTAATTGCACTTTTCACATTCAAACTATATATCACCTTTTTTGAAGTTTCAAATGTAAATTACGAAAAAACCGAATTTGTACCCTAATTAAGAAATAGCATATATTCCCAAATTGGTCAAGTGGCACATTCTTGACAATAATTTTAAATACAAGGTACAAAGTAAGACGTATGTGTACTTTATTTTCCTGTGTTTACTAAAATCTTTCATTAGGAAAATTAAGATCTCCTACAATTTTTTTTATCCAAACACCTTTTACCATTCAAAAAGAGATAGACATGATATCACGTGGACTCTACTTCATTAAATGTTGGGTTCACGTACTATTTAATATATATATATATTTAACAAGATTAAAGAAACCACCGAATAAAGAATGACGAATACATTATTAAACTTGCCTCATGTCCTACCATGACTGTCATTTATTACATGATAGTAAAATTGTGCCTAGCTAGATCATGTTCCTATATATGTCTTTTAAAGTAAGCAAGTCAAACTCATTTAATGTTTTCTTTTTAATCTTTTTCATTGATAGGGATGAATCTAACTTCATCAAAAAATCGATCAAGAGGTTTCAAGGATAGTAGATTGTATGTACTTAAATGTTGCTTTGCATCCCGTTGGAATAGAGTCTTGTGTAAACCACGTCAATATACTTTTAAGTATTGGGAGAAAGGATACACGCATGGTAGGGATCTTTGGAATTGGCAGAATTGGTAAGAAGACTATTGCCAAAGCCACGTATAATCTCATTGCTGATCTGTTTGAAGATAGTTGCTTTCTTGCAGATGTTAGAGAAACTTCCAAATGAGAACTTGATCTCATCCGATTGCAAGATACAATTCTTTCTGAGATAATAGGAGATTCATGTTTGAAGATTTGCATTGTTGATCAAGGAATCAATGTGATAAAACAGAGGCTTTGACATAATAAGATTCTTTTAGTTCTTGATGATGTGGATCATTCGAACCAATTAGAAAAATTATGTGAAAGATGTTATTGGTTTGGATTAGGAAGTTGAATCATCATAACAACAAGGGATCAGCATCTACTAACTCAGCATAATGTTTATTTGACACATAATATGAAGGAATTGGGTCATGATGAAGCTCTTCAGCTCTTTAGCCTATATGCCTTCAAGAATGTTAGACCTAATGAAGGATTTGTGGAACTCACAAAACTTGCACTACATTATGCTGGGCGTCTTCCACTCGCTTTAATAGTTGTAGGCTCAAATTTATATGACAAAGATATACATTATTGGAAAAGTACAAAAGGATTCTGGAAGAAAATATCCAAGAAGTACTCAAAATAAGTTATGATGGATTAGATAAGTATGCGCAGAAGATTTTCCTTGACATTGCATGTTTTTTCAGAGGAGAGAAAAGAGAATATCTCACTAAAATACTAGACGACTGTGGTTTTTTTCTAGATTCTGGTATAAAAAAGCTCATTGATAAATGCCTCATAACTATTAATAGACATGACCAGTTGCTGATGCAAGATTTACTTAAAGATATGGGTGGAGAAATTGTTCAACAAGAATCACCTAAAGAACCTGGTAGACGTAGTAGGTTATGGTTTCATGAAGATGTTCGATACGTACTTGAAGAAAATACAGTAAGATTTACTTCCAAAATACTAGCTATTTTATTTCACTATTATTTCTTTTTATTCAAGTGAAGCTACTAGGAAATTAATTAAAAGAAACGGATGCAGAAATATACACACATATACTCCACATTCAAATGTCTTCAATGTTTTAATAGATACTTCTCTTAAGAAGAATAAACAAAATCACCAAAACCAGTTTCCCTTTACCCCATCTGTTAAGTGGGGGCAACATAATATGATTTATCTCTTTATACTTTTTTTTTTTTTTGTATGAATTGAGTAACAGGTAAAAAGAAGATAAGTTACATAGATTTGACATTCGAGTGTGATCACTTACTTCAGAACATTTCAATAATAAATATAAGATTCTCTATTTTAAGATCTAAAAACAGGAACATATAAAGAAAGATAGAGTTTAAGTTTGTTGCCTTTTATGAAATTGAAATAATGATGTACATATATATTTTATCAAAAAAAAAACTTATAATTTTAGCAAGCGTTGAACTATAGAGAATTTTATCTTTAATTTTGATAGCACACGTATGCCTTCTCTCCCTAGGGCACAAAGCAAATTGAAGGCATATTGATCGATTTGCCTAAAGGCGACCGAATGATACACTTGAGTCCCAAGGTGTTTACAAAGATGAAAAGGCTCAGATTATTTTATAAACCGCAATGCACGCTTTTGAATTATCTCTCCAATGAGTTAAGAGTTATTGATTGGCCTTATTATCCTTTACATTCTCTGCCATCTAATTTTCATGGAGAGAAACTTGTTGATTTTAGGATGCCCAGAAGTTTGATTAAGAAGATAGATAAGGGCTTATTCTTTATGGTATGATAGTTATTTTTAATATTTCTTCCTTGAAATTATGCTACAAACTTCCTTCAAGCTACTAGCTAATATTTTCTTTCCCTTTAATTTTCTTCCTTCTTATTAAACAGAACTTGATAGCCATAGATTTCCATGGTTGTGAATTGTTAACAAAAATTTTGGATCTTTCATCATCCTCAAATCTAAAGGAATTGATTCTTGATGATTGTAGAAATTTAGTTGAGGTTCGTGATTCAGTTGGGTTCCTTGACAAGCTCATAAAACTGAGTTTTGGTGGATGCTCTAACCTAGAGAGTCTGCCGAGAAGCTTCAAGTTGAGATCTCTAAAACAACTTAACCTTGAAGGTTGTCCAAGCCTTCAAAACTTTCCCGAAATCTAGTGTGAAATGCGACATTTAAAGGCAGTCCTTTTAAATGGCACTGTAATAGAGGAGCTGCCTTCATCCATCATGTACCTCTCAGGTCTCCAAGAGCTATCTCTAAAAGGCTGCAAAAGCCTTGTGCATCTCCCAGGTAGTACTTTTCAGTTGCACCATCTAGAGGAGCTTTGGGTAAATGATTGTCCAAATCTTGTAAACTTTGGCAAAGAGGAGGGGAATACTCGACAACTCATGCCATTTCCTGTGTCTACAACGTTGGCTTCAATGAACATTTCAAGCAATTCCAGTGATATTGATTGTTTCTCGATGGCATTTCTTCACTGGCGCATTTGAATCTTCTCAACTGTCCCTTATTAGAATCTAATTTATTTAGAACATTTAATTACTTGACCACATTGCAAGAGTTATGTGTATTTGAGAGTGATATTGTTAGCCTTCCATCATGCATCAAAACGTTTGTTCAATTGCGGTACCTTGATTTGGACAATTGCAAGCAACTTGAAGAAATGCTACAACTTTCACCTAATATAGAACAAGTATCTGCAGAAGGATGCATACTATTAGAAAGCTTTCCTCAAGTGTCAACAAAGTTTCAGTTCAATACATACAACTTGCAAGAGCTAAGATTGATTAACTTGTCCAGTTGCCCTAAAACATAGGGATTCCTTTGCCAAATCCTTTATTGCTTGAGGTCTCTCTCTCTCTCTCTCTCTTCTCTCTCTCTCTCTCTCTCTCCCTTTGGTTCACAGCTTGTATATCTGAAATTTTATTATATATTTATGTTAATAGGGACACCTTCCGGTAGGGGTGCTAACCGAATGGTGCGGGGTGGGAGTTACCCTTCCCCGCACCCCACCCGCACCATGTGGGGGTGGGGATTTTCCCCCGGTACCCTACCTCTGGGAGGCGGGGGAAAAAACCCCATCCACCCCGCCCCCCACCTAGGCCAATTCATTGAGTCTAAAAATATATTTTTGGTCTAAAAATATTTTTTAAACCCAAATTATAATATAATTTAAATTATAAATACAAAAAGAACTTAAACTCACTAGAGTTAGAGTTTGGATTGTCTTGGCCTCCTAGGCCAACCTTTATATAGGAGGCCAAGGCAATCCAATGACTTGAATACAATTTCAAGTCTTTATAAATTGTATATATCTATATACAATATATTTATTTATATATATAAATATAAAAGAAAAATTTTATATATGTGGAGCGGTGCGGGGGACGAGGCGGGCCCCCGCTGGAGTCGTCCCGCCCCCCGACCCCGCTAGTCCTTCTCCATGAGGGGCAGGGCGGACGGGGGCGGGGTACGGGGTCCCGCTGCCCACCCCTACCTTCCAAAATATAAAATTATATTTCCGAGAAATAGGATTCCAGACTGGTTTGACTATTGCAAGGAGACTTCAAATAGTAATTCTTGTGAAATAGAAATTAATGGGCCACTATGTTTAGATGAGATTGCAGCAATAGCTTTTTCTGCTGTTATTGATCCAAATCCGGAGTGGAACACATATTTCATCATTTCTATAAACGATATAGCAATTGGAGAAATAGAGTGGTTTTGTTCAACAAACTCAGATCATGTGTGCCTGGGATACTCGGTTGAAAAATCTCTTGAAATACCGCAACAGTACCTGGATGGGGACATTTTGAGGTTTACATTTGGTAGTGATCCAATCATGAAAGCAATCTTCAAGAGTTGTGGAATCCATGTGATATTCAAGCATGACAAGAATGTACAAGATCACGCAGTAGATCCAATGGATGGAATTCAACTTTCTATGAGACGCAGAGATGAATGTGAACATAACATGGATCCTGATGAAGATTGGTACTCTCAACAGAGGAGGCATTTTGGGTTTGGACGAGTTACTTTACTTGATGATGATTTCAATGAAGATTTGGATGTAGAGCTTTGACTTGGATTGTCATGCAACAAGGGTGGTTGTAATTAAGTGCCAGCTAGGGGTTTATATCATGAATGTTGAGCACATGGAGATATGAACAATTGATGCAAACCCAAATTGATATGGAGAACCGGGTCTAGATTCTACGTTGATTGTGCAAACTATTTTAAGAAGGTGAATCTGTACAAATATGGCAAGAAAGCTTAATCTTCATTAGATAGGCAAAATTAGTTGTTTTGAGAAGTTTTTACATTCTTAGGAAATTTATTGTTTGAAGTTTTGGAACTATTATGATTTCAATTTTGACCAAATTATTGGCAAAAATTTTGTTTACTTATACATTTAATTTTCAGGGAATAACTTGGATTTTCCCTTTTTGAAAAAATTATCATAATTCAGAATTTTGAAGCTACTATTTAAACCTTGTCGGCTTCATGAAATAATTTTGAATTTTATCACTAATCAATATATTTCAGAGATTTCTCTCTATTTTGCATCTTTTTCAATCTAAATCCCTAGGTTCTGTTGATTAAATAGCTGTCAGAATAATTTTTATTTTACCAGCTAGCATCAACAATTCTCATATTTCAGTATCAGATTTATGTCATTATTTGTTGTTGCAATTTCATTTTTTATTTTCTATGGAATTGCTTATGATTGGCATGTTACTAAAGAAATTTCATAGTTTGTGATCAGTTTTAGTAGCAAATTTTTTATTTTTCACTTTTCAATTTTTTTTAAAAGATAAATCAAAATTATAAAAACCATTGTTTATTCAATGAAACGTTAAAAAATGAAGAAAAAACATTGGTCAAATTTTGGTATTTTGGGAGCCAACTTATAACATTTTCCATAATAAATATTGTAATGTAAAAAAGAGATGAAAACTTCAAATATCCCGTTTTATCATTTTCTACCTCTAAAAGCATTTTTTTCATTTTGTTTCCAAATAAACGGTATGTTAATGCCTAAAATTGCACAACAGACTAGAAAGAAGAAAAGAATCATCCCTAGCCCATGATCGTGATTCAGGTTTCAATACAGTGTTTTTTGTGTTCATCCATAAAATAAATAATAAACAAACAAACAAAAATAAATAAAGAGAGATACATGGAATTACGTGGTTCAGTATAATGTCTACGTCCACGGGTTGTTTGGGGGCTAAATACACTATAATGGGTAATTTTACAATCTGTCATGGCTCACATATCTCACAATACAATAGAAGAATTTAAGGAAGATCTTTTGTAGTTGCTATGTGTGGTAGATTTTGTTTGTAGGGAGTTTCTGTGGAGAGCCTCTCTAGAGAGCTTATGGAGAGTTCGTAAGATTTGTGGGAGATCTCCTTATTATATAGAGGTCTCTTTCTTTGGAGTGAATGAGTCCAACTTGCCTTCTAAAGCATTTTCCTTTTAGAAGTTTAAGTCTCTTTCCTTTTAGGAGTCTATGTGTCTTTCCACTTAGGATTCTTAGTCAACTTGTCTTATCTATTCTTTACCTTATCTCTTACCTAAATTATAGGCTACTAATTTGACCCATACAGATGCCTAAAGGTGATTAGTTGGACAAGAAGGCCTTGAGAATGTTTAACTTACTAATCCGCAGAATAAATTTTAAAATTGATCATTGGTTTCCTGTTTGATCCCTGGTTTTCTATTTGTTTTGTGATAAGTGATGATGAGCTCAGCTTGGAGAGATAGGCAGGAGATGTACTCGATTGCAGTAAGTGCGAGCCCAGAGCTCTGATTCGGCGGGAGATATACTCGACTGCATTAGGTGTGAGCGTGGAGCTTTGCTTTAGCAGAAGATGTACTCGACAACATTAGGTGTGAGCGTGGAGCTTGGTTTTGAGTTTGTTTACTTGCATGGATGTTTGCTTGAGAAATTGTTTATTGTCGGTGAATAGTGCATATTTCCTTGATTGGTTTTTTGTGAGTATTTCCATGATTTTTTTTGCTATTGTTGGTAGTACTGGATTTTCTGGCCCTTGGTGTAAATTGTCATTGGTGCTCCTATTTTGGAGTTGATGTTGTAGTTTGTTTGCAGTAATCCACGCTCAAGTGGTCAGGAAGCTTGTCGACTCCCTGAGTCTATTTTAGGCAGTTGCTGAGCCCGGAGACTCGTTCCCAAAGGAAACCAGCCTAAGGCAGTTGTGGAGTTCGGAGGCTCGTTCTCGAAGGTAACCCGTTGGTGACAGTTGTGGCATAAGTGTAAACACTAGGCATTTGCCGGATAAGATGTTGTGCTTGTATTGTTGTCTAGGTGAGAAGGGTTGGGCAGTCCAAAGAGCTACCTGCCTATTGGGCGCTGGGAGGTCAGGAGGTCCTTGACCTTTCCTGCTTGTTGGCTTGTCATGAGGGAGGTTGGGCAGTCTGATGACTTGTCCTACCTATTGACTCTCGGTGAGGTGTCAGTAGGGTCAGGCGGTCCTTGAGCTTTCCTTTTTTCGTGGACACCGCGAGTCTTCGGACTCGTCATTAGTGTTTAAGGGTTGGGTGTTCTGTTGACCTCTGCGCTCTTTTTCTTAGGCACCGTAAATTTTTGGACTCGTCATTGGTATTTAAGGATTGCGTAGTCTCTTGACCTTCAAAACCTTTTTTCTAGGCATTGCGAGTCTTTAGACACGACATTGGCCTTTAAGGGTTGCATAGTGTGTTGACTTCTATGCCATTTTTTGTGGGCACCGCGAGTCTTTAGACTCATCATTAGTGTTTAAGGGTCGCATGGTCTCTTGACCTTTGCACCCTTTTTCCTAGGCACCATGACTTTTTTACTCGTCATTTGTGTATGAGGGATGCTTGACCGCATTATTGTGGTGGGAGGCTGAGTTCGACCTCCTTGAGAGGTTTTTACCAAAAATAAAATAAGTTAGTGTAATACAAATTACAAGTTTGAGATTTGTAAACCTGAGTCATTCTGCTAGAGTGTGGTGAAGGCTGGTGATACACGGGCGATACTTGCGGGTAGCCATGCTTTAGCATTGATGAAAGCCCAGGATGCTTGCAATCAATACTGAGCAATCTATTCTAATGCAAACAGATTAAGAAGCCTGGGTGGCACCTAGGAGGGGCTTCTGTTGCCGATGTTCCGTGCCATGCAAGTGATTTCCGTGAAGTATATTCCCGAGGCGTGTAGCCACTCAGATACTTGTGGAACCTCGAGGAGTTTTGTGGGGAAACCTCTAAAACCTCTAAAAGCCAAATTTATTAGCGTAAATAAAATTAAAATCTCAAGTTTGAAAGTGACAAACTAGGATGATTTAGTCGATGCTTTCAATTCTCCCTCAACTAAGATTGTTAGCTACTAATGATTTTTGCATAGGGAAATTGCCAGTTTTGCAATGATGATTTTTTTTTTCTTTGCATATCCCTTTGGCTTTGCTTGTATGAATTGAGACTCATGGATGAGCCTAGAGGCCTGAGCAATTAAAGTGCACTATTTTTGTCTGCATATTCCTACTCATTCGCTCTGAAATGAATTATTTTAGTTATAAAACTTTTGTGCCCCTGTGATGGTTGGATCCGTTGCCTTTCACCTACTCCATCAGATGCTTTTTCTCGCCACCATCAATTGCTCGCGGGCATCATCTAAACTCTTTCTCACCGTGGTTATTTGCTCGTCATCTTTGCCCACCATAATTAGTTGCCTGCCATGCGTCATCGCTCGCCATGGGTAGTGAACTACTTGGCGAGGTTGTCACTCGCAGCAAGGAGCTTCATGTTGGTTGCCATAACTCGGCGAGAAGTTGCACCAGGTGAGGCTTGTTACTAAATATTCGTTGCCCACTGGAAATGTTGCATGCTTGTTATTCGCCATAAGGGTGGCGAGCTGGTGGGAGTGAG
Source organism: Cyclocarya paliurus (assembly GCA_029856935.1). Lineage (NCBI taxonomy): Eukaryota > Viridiplantae > Streptophyta > Magnoliopsida > Fagales > Juglandaceae > Cyclocarya > Cyclocarya paliurus. The sequence continues at coordinate 36,033,702 of CM056947.1, read as the reverse complement.
GCTATTCCTTGCATCTGTGGGAGCCCGTCTGCAATAGAAATGATTGTCATCGGTCTATGGCTTCTCGTGGCGGAAATGTGGGTGCCCATGTCGCTGTGTAGTCACTTGCGAAATACAACTCCTGTGGTGTGATTATTACTCACTACAAGGGTAGTGGGCCATAGGGAGTGTCGACAAGTTGGGAGGTGCTGTCGTGGTCGAGGGCTTCATTGCCAGCACTGAGCCCTATTTGACCGTTCCTCCTGGTGGCCGGATCTAGGCCACGTCATGCATGGAGGTGGCTAGCGACAGTCCTGTTAGCCCACAAATGCCTGCCTTAGGTGGCGTGCATGGTGTGGGCAAGTTCATCGTTGGCTTCTAGGTCGAGGAGTGTCATAGCAGTGGTAGAACCCATCCAAGACCCAGACGGAAGTTAATGGTGGCTTCATGCGGTGGCGAGCAAGCTCCACACGGTGTGTGATGGATGGTGAAGCCGATGGCTTCCCAGTGAGTGGCTTCCATGAGGTGTCGGTAGCAAACTCCAGCCATATTAGCTTGGATATCCGGTTGTCGCGATGAGGAGGTAGTGTGGTCGCACTGCCCTTCATGAGGGTCACTGAGTGCACGGCGGCATGCACCCTTTGTCCGCGTGCTTGCTGTGCATTTGCATGTGCGTGCCTTACGTGCATGGTATTTTCCTCCCATGCACATCGCACATCCCATGTGTGCAGCACATGTTGTGTATCTGCACATGTTTTTTTTTTCTTTTCCTTCTTCTTTCAGAAAAATATTAATAAAATAAAATGACAAGAAAAAATTTAATTTGAGAGAAAACTTATCTGGCTTGCTGGAGACGATCTCGTGAACTGGGGAATTGTCCTACTCCAATTTTCAGTGAAAAGAATAAGAAATCGATCCCACAGACAGCGCCAACTATTAATGCCTAAAATTGCACAATAGACCAGAATGGAGGAAAGAATCATCCTTGGCCCACGATCGTGATTCGGGTTTCGATACAGTACTGTTATTCACGTTTATCCATAAAATAAATAATAAATAAGCAAATAAAAAGAAGTAAAGAGAGACACAGAGATTTACGTGGTTTGGCATAATGCCTACGTCCATGTGTTGTCACACATATCTCACAACACAATGGAGGAATTTAGAGAAGATCTTTTGTAATTGTTATGTGTGGTAGAGTTTGTACGTAGGGAGCTTTTGTGGAAAGCCTCTCTAGAGAGCTCGTGGAGAGTTTGTCAGATTTGTGGGGGATCTCCTCATTATATAAAGGGCTATTTCCTTGTAGTGATTGAGTCCAACTTGCCTTATGAAAACTTTTCCTTTTAGAAGTCTGAGTCTCTTTCATTTTAAGAGTTTGTGTGTTTTTCCTCTTTGAAGTATGAGTTAACTTGTCTTATCTCTTCTTGGCCTTATCTACTAGTTAAATTATATATTGCAGATTTCACCCCTACACGGTACAACTTTGAAAGCACGTATAAAGACTTTTACCAAATAATAAACACCTTTCAACGTCAGTAGAGTTTTTTTTCATTTTCACATATGATTTAGATCAGATTTAGAGACTTTTACCAAACAATTAGCTTCGGTGGGAGTAGGACGGGAATCAAAGTCTAATTGCGTTATAGCGATTTACTATAGTCAATGAAATTAAGCACCCATAAACCGTATAACGTGTGTAATGTGGATTCATCGGGAATCGAAGTCTAATTGCGTTATAAAATTAACAAGATATCAAATTAGAGAAATAGTATTTACATTTATAAAAGTGCACATGAGGCTTGCACAACCTATAAGTGTATCTAGTATCCTAAGTTTGGCCAATAATCCGTGTTTTTCATTATAATCGAATTTGTTTGGCAGCTTAAACTAGGTTCCATATTAGGTAGACTTTCAGCCTTAATAAAAAAAGGTAACGGGCATGTCCTAATATTATCAATACTAAGCTTTAAAGAGGACTCGAACCTTCACGCTCAATTGCACTAGATTTTGAGTCACGCATGTCTATCATTGCACCACCAAGGCATCTCAAAGATAACTCGTAGCCTTATGGGGTAAAATAAAATCGATCAATATGTTCTAAGAATTAGCTGAAATATTTGGAAATCAAATTCATCAATCTTTTCTCCACATTTGTCAAATATTCCATACTGCATCACACAAACTAATTATATGTCATTCATAGAATACGAAAAAAAAAAAAAACCGGATTCAACCCGGAACCTAGAATCCGGATTTTAAACTCAAGTTCCAGTCTAGGTATACTCACATTTTCGGGCCAGAACCTGAATGAACAGTCAGCATAAGCGTATATGCGGGAATAGCACCTCATAGCATGATTGCTGCTAGAAGCGTTACACTGGAGTTGTTAAAGTGTTTCTTTCCAATTTATCTATCTATATATTATGATCCTTAGCATATTCGAATATTTGAATTAGAAAACTAAATTTTTTTATACAGCAGGTAAGGGTATGGGGACCCGATCCTCCTGATCTGGTATCTTTCATGAGAAATAAACAAATACCATAGACTACGAGACCATTGACATAACTAAACTTTAATAATTAATTAGTTTATAAGTTATATTATATGATTGTGAAAGTTTGAAAAATCACTTTTTTATATAAAATATGCATGAAAGCCCGAGCAATATTGACTTCATTAATTTTACTCTTCCATTAATTCATGCGACCAAGTGCTTGTATTATTATCTTCTTCTAATTTATTTTATTTTATTTTTTCTAATTTATGTGCGTATGATGCAACGGCGCTGAAGTTGCCAAGAAACTACGTACGTTCCTCACATCATTGGGAATTTATATATTTTTATTAAATTTATCTCTTGATCATGATTTGTTAGTGCAAGTTAATCCCGGTTTAATTAACTTTGTGCTGAGAAATAAGAAATTATATAAATATATATAAGTATATATAGTGATGAACTAAAAGAACTACCAACAACATCGATCATTCTGTTAAAATAAGTGAAATCTTCAAAATTTTGAATACATTTTGCCAAAAAAATTTTGATTTTACAACTTGCTAGTAATTTCTGGTTTTGGAATACAAAATTGCAACAGCTTAAAAGACCATTTTTTTCCCAGTCCCATAAATATATATATATATATATACACACACACATGCGAGTTAGCTAGAGCTTCATTACATCAAGGATATGGGCTGGTCAAAGAAAGATGAGACACTTATTTGGCAACTTCCTAGCAGTATCTAAGTCAATATATATCATGTACGTTAGGACAAACAGGCCTGATATCGCTCGGCCACATTTCGTTTATGGGGCCTTGTACGCGGTAGAACGAGAAATTGATGGAGAACTTTTGATCTTCTGATATGGGAACATCGACGAATTACCGAAAACACTTGTAGAGTAAAGCAAATTGGGGAACCAAACCATACTAATGACACCACTACCCGTGTTACACTCCATATCAATGACGTCATCTCAGAGGCACACTGCATTAAAGGACACCATGGAAGCAGACATAATCTATCCCCCATAAGATTTCCAGTATAAATAGTAACTTTTAGGTACAATAAATCATCTTTGATCCCTAGACTATTTCATTCTTTACAAACTTCCAAAAGACGATACTAACTTTGGTATCGGAGACTTTTCGGCCCCAAGACTATCCTCTTCCAGTGTCATTCTTCTTTATTTTCATAGGCTTTGTTCTCAAGACTTGAGTTGCTGGAACCTAGCCTAAAGGCATACGAAACACAATGTTAACAATGACACCATCTATAGGATCCTAGTAGATCTTGATTGTACTTCGTATGCCTGCGACAACACGTTCCAGACAACTCGAAAGCTCACCAATTGTGCTGACAAACATGGAAGTTGACCAACGAGAAAGCCAGACTCACAAAATTGAAGGAGGTGACACTGCAGAAGAGAGGCGGAAACATACCCAGGAAGGGACGCCTCCAAGGTAGGGCTGTACAACAAACTGAAGAACCTACCAGGACTGACTTAGACCGGCCGGCCGAGCTCGAAACTGATGGAGAACCGGTTGGCATGAGGCAGAAAATTGAGAAACCCGATATCAACCAATTCGGTGTCGATTCTAACTTGGTTCAAACCGTTGAATCGGCCTACTAAATAAATTAATTTTATATATATTTTGTACTCAAAATTATGCATTCTACTTAAGTTTAAGTGGAACGATGTCATTTTAATCTTGTAGTTGTGTTTTAAACACAACTGAAATGATGCCGTTTTGCAGCACTCTCTCTCTTTAGTCTTTACTCTCTCAGACGAAGCTTGGTCTTAGAGCCAACCATGAACTGCCACATAAATGAAGCATTGGTCGACGTCAGCATCTCTCCTCTCAATTGGTCGGTTTTGGCCGGTTTTCTCCCCAAAAACTTAAGCATCGGTCCGTGTTGGTTTTGCCCAAAATCGTTTCGAAGGGGTCAGTTTTCACCCCTACTCCAAGGGGCAGGGTGAACAAGGTATGCCCTACAATGGTTGACTGCACCTTGCCGTCGCCACCCATCTGTGCCCCAACAAAAGGCGAAATTCGAGGTGAGTAAAGACTCAAAAAGGTGGAACTAAACGAGCCATTAGAGTTCGTTCCCTTAAATTCGAATTGACCAGAAGCTATGGTAAGGATCAACTGCAAATGATGCCTGAGCACAAGGACGTATTCACTTAGAGCCACGAGGATGTGCTTGGAATAGCCCTCGACGTTATACAACACAGCCTTAGCGTAGACCCAAAGGCCATAGGGGTGAGGTGGAAACGCCGAAGTGTCAGTGCAGAAAAGAGCATCGCCATAGCTGAGGAAGTGAACCACCTATTAGCCCAGGATTCATCCAAGAAGGTCGCTATCCAGAATGGATGTCCAACGTGGTGCTCATGAAAAAGCCAAATGGCAAATGGAGAATGTGCATCGACTTCACCAACCTTAAGAAAGCCTGCCTGAAGGACACCTTCCCACTTCTCCGCTTTGATCTGATCGTCGACCCACGGTGGGCCATCGTATGCTCAGCTTCATGAATGCTTATTTTGGGTATAACCAGATTCGTATGAACTAGGAGGACGAGGAGAAGACCTCATTTATTACTGACCGAGGCTTGTATTGTTAGACGACAATGCCTTTTGGGCTAAAGGACACGGGGGCCACCTACTAGTAGCTGGTCAACCGTATGTTCAAAAATCAAGTGGGGAGAAACCTGGAAGTCTACATGGACGACTTGTTGGTTAAAAGCGAGACTTCGGAACAACATTTGAGCAATCTGAGGGAGGCTTTCGCAATACTAAGACAATACCAGATGAAGTTGAACCCAGTGAAGTGCGCCTTTGGCATCGAATCGGGGAAGTTTTTGAGATTCATGGTGTCAGAACGTGGAATCAAAGCCAACCCTAAAAAGGTGGATGCCATCCTCAACATGGCACCACACCGAAGCATAAACTAGGCGCAAAGATTGGCCAGGCGAGTGGCAGCTCTCAATAGGTTCGTGTCAAGATCCACCAACAAGTGCCTGCCTTTCTTTAAGGTTTTGCAAAAGGTACAGATATAGGACAGCGAGTGACACCTAGCATTTGAGGCTCTCAAGAAGTACCTCACAAGCCCACCGCTTCTCAGAAAACCCAGGTGTGGGGTAACACAGACCCTATACTTGTCAGTCTCCCCCCAAGCAATCTTTTCGGCATTAGTGCGTGAAGAAGATGGAGTCTAGAGGCTGGTTTACTACACCAGTTGTACATATCGTGGGGTAGAAGCCAGGTACCCCCACATAAAGCAACTCGCCTTCATGTTGGTGGTAACCAAGTGCAAGCTGTACCCATACTTCCAAGCTCATCCAGTAAGGGTCCTCACAGAAACCCCGTTGAAAAAGATTCTACAAAGGCTGGACGCTTCAGGCCGGCTTATGAACTGGGCAGTAGAACTGAGCAAGTTTGACATCGACTACGTGCCCCAGAATACCATTAAGGGGCAAGTGCTGGCAGATTTCCTGGCTGAATTTAATGGTTTCCCAGTGGAGAGTGAACATGCACCACCCGTGAAGCCCTAGCAAGTGTTTGTTGATGGCTCATCTTGCAAGGCAGGAGTGGAGGTGCATATCGTTATGTTTGAGGGTGAGGAGTACAATTACACCATCAAGTTGGCATTAAAGACCATGAACAACAAGGTGGAGTATGAAGCATTGCTTTCAGGACTGGCAGTAGCTAGGCCCCTGGGTGTCACAGAAATTGAAGTGTGAGCCGACTCACAGGTGGTGGTCAATCAAGAACAAGGGGAGTTCATTGTGAAGAGTGAAAAACTAAAAAAATACCTGGCACTAGTGGAAGTCGAGTGCGCCCACTTCAGGTACTTCCAGATTTAGCAGGTGCCGAGGATAGAAAACTCAAAAAGGGATAAGCTGGCACACGTGACATCCTGGCAAGAATATTCCCCCATGTTGGAGCAAAGAGTGATCCAAACAGTCAAAGTACCTGCTGTACGAATCAAGGTGATAGAGATACAGCCCTGAACCCTAAATTGGGTGAGGGACATCCTTTAGTACTTGGACGCCAACGAGGTGCCCAAAGATAGGTAAGAAGCCAGAAAGATTAGAAATCGAGTGACACGGTACACTCTGATTGAGGTGCATCTCCCCTAAAGAAGCTCAGTATGTGTTGGTAGAAATACATAAAGTGATTTGCGGCAGTCACTCAGGAGGAAAGGCACTAGCCGGAAAGGTAATGAGGGTGGGGTATTATTGGTTCCATGCCTTATGGGATGCGGAGGAGTATGCACGGAAGTGTTGGCAGTTCCAAGAGTATGCCAAAGTGCGCCACTGCCCATCAGAACAATTGATGTCGATCACCTCACCTTGGCCCTTCGCCCAGTGGGGAATTGACCTGGTCGGCCCACTCCCCCTTGGAAAGGGAGGAGTAAAGTTCATGGTAGTTGCTGTGGATTACTTCACCAAGTGGGTTGAGGCTAAGGCCCTAGCAACCATCACAGCGAACAACATCAGGTGGTTCTTGTGGAAGATGGTGGTTTGTAGAATTGGCATCCAACGCACTATCATATAGGACAATGGGAGACAATTTGATTCCGATTACCATTGTAACTGGTGCAGGGAGTTGGAGATTGAGTTTTAGTACTTGTCTTCAGGCCACCCACAGTCTAACGAGCAGGTGAAGGCGACCAATAAGACATTGATGGGAATACTCAAGAAACGAATCGTCGACAAGAAAGACACATGGGTAGAGGAACTTCCTAGTGTCCTGTGGGCCTATTGAGTCACGGTAAAGACACCAACAGCGGAAACTCGTTTCACACTTATAGCCACGAGGTGATGCCCCTAGTATAAATTGGGATCCCACCTATAGAGTTCAGCACTTCGAGGAAGACTCTAATGACAGCGGCTAGAAGAACATCTTGATTTGTTGAAAGAAGTCAGACTGGAGGCAGAGATAAGAATCGCCGCCAACAAAAGGAAGGCCAAACAATGTTTCAACATGTGAGTGTGCCTAAGAGCAGTCAAAGTCGGAGACCTTGTACTCAAAGTCATAGGAACAACAATAGGAGATGAGGAAAAGTTAGGCCCCCGATGGGAAGGCCTTTACATGGTCACCTCCACCAATTTCCCGGGCTCTTACAGGCTCCGAAATTCCCAAGGAAACGTGTTGCCGCACCCCTGGAACACCAAACACTTACAAAAATTTTATTGTTAAAGCTAGCTTAATTGTTGTAAATTTATGTTTTTGTGCATTGACTACAAATCATAATAAAAGAAGTGTTGTAGTTCAATGTCAAGTTTCAGGGACATAACGAAATCTCCATCAATAGAATCTCCATCAGCAGAATCTCCATCAATGAAATCTCCATCAACAAAATCTCTATCAGTAAAATCTCCATCAATTGTTTACCTCCCCGTAGGACGCCAAAGGGACTAGTCATGCCAGAGGCTACTCTATCCCTCCCGTGTAGAAGTGCGGTTCGGCCCTTAGCCACCTAAAGATAAAACTTACCATCCTCGTGAACGTTAACGGGTAGGAGATGATCTAGTTACAGATTGTTAGAACAACGTACCTCCTGTGGGGCCAAATGAGTGGGGTGAACCAAAGGCCACCCAGTCCCTCTCGTGATGTAGAGTGTGTTTATCCCCAAGGCTACTCAAAAAACTTACCCCGACTTTTGCCACGACGAAGTGTGGGATCAATGCCAGCTTGACCCAAACTTACTATTTCCTGCAATGTCAACAAGCGAGATCAGGTGCAGTCCCAAATTGTTAGAATAGCCTACCTCCCCACGAAAGATGATAGGTGAGTAGGAGGCTCAACCTCCTCATCCGGGAGAGTGTAACCATTCCCCTTGGTGGCCCGAAAAACTTACCCCGACCCCCATTGCGATGAAGGAGCCAGACACATCGCTATCTGAATTACCTCATCGGCGGACAAAAATGGGGTTTGGCTTGAGGCATTCCGAACCCCCCCCCCCCCCGCGGGTGGAGTGTGGGTAGTTCTCACCTACTCGAAGATGAATACTTACCTTCTTTGTAAGCATCAACAGGTGGAAGCGGGTCCAGTTAGAGATTGCCTGAACAACCTACCCCCTGCCGCCCAGACCAAGGAGAAGGGTGGAGCCAGAGGTCGCCTTTTCTCCCTGCGATAGAGAGTGGGACCAGCCCCAGGGCTACTCAAATAATTTACCCCGATCTTCGCTACAACGAAGTGTAGGATCAGCGCCAACTGACCCAAACTCACATTTCCCTATGGTGTCAACGGGAGGGAGTGGGTCTAGTAGAAGACTGCCTGAAAAATTTACCTCCTGCAGGGAGCAAATTGACGGGTTAAGCCAGAGGCCATCTTGTCCCTCATATGAAGGAGAACAGGTCTAGCCTTGAGGTTGCCCAGATACTTACTCCGACCTTCATCACGATGAAGAAGTGAACCAACCACATCGTTTTCTGAATTACCTCCTGGGAGGGAAAATGGGTGGTTTGACGTAAGGCATTTCGAGCCCTCCATGACAGAGTGCGGGTCAAGTCCATTGGCCGCTCGAATACTGCACTAAGTAATGCAGACATTAGCAACATGGTAAAAAGCAGCAAGCACATTGTGTCATAAGCCGAAGGGCCCAGGTTTGCAAAGTCTAACTCCTACAAAGCTAAGGATAAAATTATGATAACATTCTTATCTTCCAATAAAAAATCAAGTACACAATGCCAACAGGTGGGAGCAGCCCAACTGTCCAGACAACTTACCTCCCCGCGGATCAAGGAGATAGGTTGAGTTAGGGGCAACCTTGTCTCCTTGCGGTAGAAAGCAAGACAAGCCCCATGGCTACCCGAATGAACTACCCCGACCCTCATCACATCAAAGAGCAACCCAGTCTATTTATATACAACTCCACGGCCACAGAGCTACTTGGAGGGGCGTAGAGTAGCAAAACGCACACCGACCTCTGCCCCCAAGGAAGTGACCGAAGTCTCTCTTAGGGTCTTAGGTTTCCATCCCATCCAAGCCGACGACATCGAGCGAGAGCCAACGTACACTAATGATACTCCTTTCTTCTTTCAGTTACATGCCAGAATAAAGCACAATAACGCAAAATGGAAGAATGGAAGGACTAGGAGGGTAAAGCACGTCCAAGAAACACATGGAAAGAAGGAGGAAATATGTGTAAAGAAGTAGTGGAGAGACGTTGGCCTCATCAAACAATATCGCTAAAGGCCCCATCGCTACAATATCGCTATAAGTGACAAACAAAGATTTCCATCACTACGACATGCTAATAACGCCTAAAGTTACCTTAAAGAAAATCAACAAGAATGTAATGAGGCAACTAATTGAGCCGTACGGTGATAGCAACCGCAAAGATGCCACCAGGAGGCGCCCGCCTGCCTAGGAGGGGTGAGGACGAACTCACATGCCGTGAGATCTGGGTAGTTAGCCCTAGCCTCCTTTAACGCACGATATCAGATGATGGAGCATGACACAAGGATCCTCCACGCACTAGGAGGAGCTGAGCAGGTGCCAACTAAAAAAAGTCAAGCACTTCTCTCACAGGATGATAGGAGGGCAGCCTGAGGTCGCAAGAGAACATGGCGGGGTACACCACTACTTTGGAGGCGTAACCCTCAAAATCTACCGCTCCTACGATAGGAGGAGGCACCTTGAGTTCCACAATCCGAGGAACCCTGTAGGTCTCCCTCAATGACTCCAACTCAGTGTAAGCCACTTTTGAGTTCCACGAGAAACTAGCAAACTCGTCTGGAGCGGTGTCGCCTTGTCCGTTGATGGCATGGGCAGTGCCGAAAGATCTAGCCAATCAAGAAGTACACGAGGATTTCTTGGGGGCCATTAGCAACCAAGGAGAAAGAAGAGAAATCAGAGGGAACAACATAAGGAGAAGTGTTTGAAAGTGGAAAAGGAATACAAGATATCCAGCAAAAGAGAGAATGGACAAAGTAACCCGTTGTTGAGAGGGAAGTGGACCTTATATAGGCAAGCTTGGTGGTTGCTATTTTGAGGCAGTAGGAACCCACACGCCCCACGAAGCACCATAATCCCACTATCATCGCAATTCCAGCAAAGCGTATCAAGTGATGCGATATGGGAAATAAGTAACCGCTTGACTTCAGCTATGCAAGTTGAAGGCGAACTGTTCCCAGATATTGTGTAAAGACGAAAAGGCCATTGAGATATAGTTGGGGAGCAAAAATGTAACACGTGAGAGCCAAGATATCCACAAGCCCTATCCCGGGAAAAAGGCCCTATAGTCACAATTGCAAATGTTGATTAACCAAGGTAGGAAAAGCAGAATTCCTCTCGGACTCGCCCGAGAGGAATCATTGGGATAACTGTAAGGGGATTTCCCCCTACTTCACAACCCCACTGGACTTAGACCCGATACCTGGCCTAGGATCCAAACTTGCCCATGAAGTAAGTGGCCTACAAGGAAAAGTAAACAATGATGGCTGATGGGATGGATAGGCCTGACATCGCTCGGCCACACTCCACTCATGGGGACTTGTACAGGGTAGAACGAAAAAGACGGAGAACTTTCGATCTTTTAACATGGGAATATCTACGGATCACTGAAAACACTAGTAGAGTAAAGCAAATCGAGGAACCACGCCTCATTAATAGCAACACTACCCGAGCTACACGCCACATCAATGACGTTGTCTCAAAATCAAGCTGCATTAAAGGACTCTGATATAAGGAACAGTAAAAGGACACGGACTCCATGGGGGCATACACGATTTGTCCCCCCCAGACTCCTAATATATATAACAACTTTTAGATACGAGAAACCCTCTCTGATCCCTAGACTTTTTTATTATTTACAGACTTCTAAAAGAAGATACTAACTTTGACATTGGAGACTCCCTAGCCCCAAGGCCACCCTCTCCCAATGTCGTTTTTCTCTATTTTCACAGGCTCAGTTCTGAAACATGACATTAACAGACTACTTCCATGGCCTTCCAAAGAGTCTGTTCCTCTTCCACTCATCAATGGGGTTATATATGAAGTATTTTTAAGCTTTCAAGGTGAAGATTTTACTACATGTCATTTATATTATTGTAACTCCTCAAAGGAAGCCCAAGTCACATCTGCGCCTATACTTCAAAATGACTAGTTTGGAGCTCCATCAGAATCATTGCAAAGAGTAAGAACTTATCATTCCCAAGTAATATGAGATCCTATACACCACCCAACTTTATAATTCAATATGGAGTATCACATATATGATGCTTTGCATTGACATGGAATAAACACTTACATCAATGACATGATTAACAGAAAGGGAAAAGAAATTTCCCCGTCATTTGTTAAGGCCATTGAAGAGTTGTGGTTTTCAATCATTGTAATTTCTAAAAACTATCCATCATTCACATGATGCTTAGATATGATCTGATGAAAATCCTAGAGTGCAAGGAAGAAAAACAATGGATAATTTTATCTGTGTTCTAAAACAAATAATTTGTTGTAACGCCGCTGGCCTCGCTTGTAATTTGGCGAAAGTCTTGACGTCTAGATATTCCCTGCACAGGTCACACACCCCTTGCAATTGTCATAACAAAGTGCATGCCCATATCTTTGGTAAACAAGTGTACAATTAACTCAGCAGAAAAATATATGGTCATGATTAAATACAAAATGTATCAGTACCAGAAAAAAAATTATAACTTCATAACTAAAATTATCCCACAAGTCATGTTATCTCCCCAACACGAAGTTTAATAAATCAATATAGTTATCCACCAAAGCATGAAATTAAGGAACATCGAGATTAATTGAGCAATTGTCGGGTATGATAGGCCCCCATTTTTTGGTATAGTTATCCATGCTTATACTCGCCACCAGAGTGATCTATATCTGCATCAAAATCTACAATTTCGAAGAGAGAGATCTATAAGAATATTGAAAACACAGTTGTGCGTATTGTAAAAAACTGTCACACATTGTATTGCATTCGTGATGAATATATATACACAGCTAATGCTAGCATAAAAGGAAAGAACAAATTAATGTTGCTTTGTTGTACAGAATATTACAAGAAACAAAATAGGCAAGTAGAAACAGCGTTAACGCCAGTAATTGTGCTCAGCCTTGATCACAGAGGAATTGTTATGAATGATTTCCATTATCATCTATTATGCCCCCTCAAGATAGTGCTCCCATTAGTGACACAAATCTTGGATCGTAAAAGTTGGAAACGTGGTCGTGATAGGGCCTTGGTCATTAAATCAGCAAGCTGGTCATGGGTAGATACATAGGCGACTTGCAGAAGACCTTTGCTAACGTAGTCTCGAACGAAGTGTAAATCAATTGCAATGTGTTTCTTTTTCGAGTGGAGCACAGGATTGAGACTCAACTGAGTGACACAAATATTATCACAGAGAATTTTAAGAGGTGACTTCATGGTGACCCCAAGCTCACAGAAGAGTGATTGAAGCCATGCATGTTCAGAGGTGGTACTGGCGAGTGCGCGGTATTCAACTTCAGTGGATGAATGAGCCACAACTCGTTGTTTTCGAGTGCACCATGAGATAGGATTAGCTCCAAGAAAATGATGTAGGCTGAGGTAGAGGTTACTCTCTGCCCAGTCAGCATCGAAATATGCGAGAAGTTCAGGTGCAGTTGAGCGACGAAGCTGAATGCCATGATAGATGGTATTTTTGAGATAGCGTAGAAGCCTCTTGACTACGGTCCAGTGAACCTCAGAGGGAGAGTGCATGAATTGAGCCAACTTATTGACAGGAAATGCAATGTCCGGCCTAGTGAGAGCAAGGTATTGAAGTGCACCAATGACACTTTTGTAGGTAGTGCTAACAGCTGGGCTTGAACCATCGTTGAGCTGAAGATGACTTGAGGTGGCCAGAGGAGTGGTTACATCTTTAGCACCTTCCATTCCTGTTTTATACAGAAGATCACTCAAAATTTTTGTGTTGTGTAAGAAATAGGCCATCTGAGGTTGGAACAACTTCAATGCCCAAAAATAAATGAAGTGGCCCGATATCTTTTAGAGAGAATTGAGCACCAAGCTTTGTAATTATAGTGGTGAGGAAGCCAGAATCATTACCTGTGAGAATCAAATCATCAACATAAACAAGGAAGTAAGCTACAATGTTGTGTTGGTGATAGATGAATAAGGAGGGATCCGAAGCAGATTTTACAAAGCCAATTCCACAAAGGTAGTCATGTAGGGCACGATACCAGGCTCTCGGTGCCTGTTTCAGTCTGTAGATGGACTTTTAAAGATGGCAAACATGATGAGGATAAGCTAAATCAATAAAACCAGCTGGTTGTGGCATGAAGAAATGTGTTGTTCATGTCCAGTTGATGGAGGGACCAACCATTCATTACAGCAAGTGACAAAATAATTCGGATAGTGGCTGGCTTTACAACAGGCAAGAATGTTTTGGTGTAGTCAAGGCCAGGACACTGATGAAATCCCTTCCCAACAAGACGCGCTTTATAGCGATCAATTGAGCCATCTGATTTACGTTTGATGCTAAAAACCCATTTTTATCCAGCTAAGTTTTGGCGTGAGTTACTAGGAACCAACTTCCAGGTACCATGGCGTACAAGAGCAGTGAACTCCTCACTCATGGCTTGGCACTAGTGAGGGTCCTTGAGGGCTTGCTGAACACCAGTGGGCTCCAAAGAGGATGGAATTGGATGCTTGGTAGCAAGGTAGAGCCTTTTTGGTTTATGGATATTGTTCATGGAGCGTGTGACCATGTGAGTTGGTTGAGGAGGCCGTGTGTCAACAACTGGATCAATGGCAGAGAGAGCAGGAGCCATGTGTGAGGTAGCACTATCAGAGGAAGAAATCCGAGGGGTGACACTAGTGCAAGGCATGGACGACAGTTGGTGTTGGCCAGCATCTTCCAGAAGAGGAACTGAGACAGGTTGACTACTAGGCACAGAAGGGTCAAGTGTCAGAAGTGGGGGGGGGGGGTGGTGCCACATATTGAGGTGGTGAGGAAGTTTGGGAGTTTGAAAGAGTTGGAAAAATAGATTCATCAAAACAAACATGACAGGATAAGAAAATCCTATGAGTGGTGAGATCAAGACACTGGTATGCACTTTGGGAGGTAGAGTAACCAACAAAGATACAGGTCTGGACTTGGGTTCCAGTTTGTGTTGAGAATATGGTTTAAGCCATGGAAAGCACAAACATCCAAACACCCGAAGTTTGAGATAATTTGGTTGAGACTTAAAACATAATTTCAAAGGAAGATTTGAGAGAATGCAAAGGTGTGGGCATTCTATTGATGAGATAGATGGCAGCCTGGAATGCCAAACTCCAGTAGGTGGGGGGAAGATGAGCTTAATGGAGTAAAGTCATGCCGGTTTCCACAATATGCTGGTGACGTTGTTCAACCACTCCATTTTGCTCAGGAGTGTGGGGAGCAGTTGTTAGATGACTGATTCCATGGTGGCTGAGATAGCCTCGAAGTGCAACAAACTCACCTCCATTATCAGAGTAGAGATGTTTGATGGGAAGAGAAAATTTCTTTTCAATGTTAGCTCTGAGTTGAGGAAAAATAGTGGAAACTTCATATTTTAATTTCATTGGAAAGTACAGTAATATTTGGGATGATGGTCAACAAATAAAACATAGTATCTATATCCTTCAAGAGAGATGTGAGGTGCATGACCAAACATCCATGAACAAATATTCAAGGGGCAAGGAACTTGAGATACTAGAGGCATGAAATGGTAACTTCTGACTTTTATTAATAGAGCATGAAGTACATAAGGACTGAAGGACACGATTATTAGCTGGTAATTGAAAAGCTTTGATTAAATGGGAGACAAGTTGCCGAGAGGGATGACCCAAACTGTTATGGCAAATTTCAGAAGAGACACGTTTAGTGGTGAAGGCTGCCTTCGGATTTCCAACATGACAGGAAGAGGCTGGCAGTGTGTATATGCCTTTGTCACATGGCCCTTGCATTAGTGTCGCCCTCGACGTCGGATCCTTCACAAAGAAGTGATAGGGATGAAATTCAAGAACCAGATTATTTGCTTTGGTAAATTCATGCACGGAAATCAGATTTTGATGAATTTCAGGAACAGAGAGAGTATTGGTGAGGACAACACTTCTAGTAGGTAACTGAAATTGGACAGTGCCAACATGTGAAATTTGCAAACCTGATCCATCACCTATTATGACTTCATCGGTTCCATCATACTCTGAATGTATAGAAAGTTTGGACATATTAGACGTGATATGATGGGATGCTCCAGAATCAACCACCCAAGATTTTTCTACAGAGGAACCACTAGCAGCACAGTTTGCTGTTCCAAAATTTTCTGCATTGGCAAGCCGTGTGTCCTGGTGTAGCATAGAACTGACAGACTATGCAAGACCTATTTGAGGATGAATTGGAGGTTTGTTGCTGGGATGATCGCTGATGAGACCGCAAGTTGGTATTGCTTCTGTTGGGTTTGCCCCGATGAGATGAAGAAGAGGTACTTTTCTTCTGGTGATAGTTGGCAGTAGCAATGGTGGTTTGATGCAGGTGTCTCAAGACGATGAAGATAGGTCTCATGACTAACAAGCAAGTCATGCAGTTCTTCAAAAGTTAGAGGATTTTCACGTATGCGAATGGAGCCTACAATATCACAGTATTCAGATCCCATGCCGTTTAGAATGTAAAGCATGAGATCATCATTGGTGAGAGGTGAATCCACTAGTGCTAGTTCATCAGTAGTGGATTTGACTTGCTGGAGATAATCTATGATGCTTTTGGCACCACAAGTCAAGGACATTAGCATGTCCTTGAGTTGCATGACCCTTGTTCTGGAACGATTGGCATAGAGCCGGGTCAGTTTGAGCCTAGCTTCTCTGGAGGTGCTAGAAGTAGCAATAAGTGGCATGATACTTTCAGAGACTGAAGTGAAAATGCCATTGAGGAGAACTTTGTCTTGGCGAATCCAACGATTGCGAGCAACAATAGCCTCTGCAGTGGGAGAACTCCCGAGCATGGGACAAGGGTTAGAACCATTGATAAAGCCCTGTAGATCATACCCAATGACAAGGCTATCAAGTTGAGCACGCCATGCAGGGAAGTTGGAGGAGGTCAGCTTGTAGGGAAGTTGGGCATTTGCGTTAATAACAATGATGTTGGTTTCGGGAGAAGGGGTGGGTGAGTTGGAGTTGGTGACAGAGGGAGGTGTTTGAGCCATAGCAGAAGTGAAGGATAGAGGATCAACTCATTTGAGAGAGAAGGGCTCTCTGATACCATATAAGAATATTGAACACAGTTGTGTGTATTGTAAAAAACTATCACACATTGTATTGCATTCGTGATGAATATATATACACAGCTAATGCTAGCATAAAAGTAAAGAACATATTAATGTTGCTTTACTATACAGAATATTACAAGAAACAAAATAGGCAAGTAGAAACAGAGTTAATGCCAGTAATTGTGCTCAGCCTTGATCACGGAGGAATTGTTGTGCATAATTTCCATTATCATCTATTAAGATCTTAGTAAGACTACCATAGTGGGATCTCAAAAACAAAAAAACAAAAAAAAAAATCTCAGTGACATTATTACTAAACTTAAAATGCATACAAATGGAAGTGACTATTACATGAAATTATGCATAGAAATCGAGGAGATGATTTCCGAGCAAATACAAAGCAATATATTTTATTACCTTCCCAAGCAATACCATATATTTTCCGAGCATGTGATCAATACTATACTGATCAGTAGCATAAAGATATAAGGAATTGTAATATGATCAGAGCACATCAAACCACAACAATCACCCGAGCAACGAACTTACCGAGCAATTCTAAAGTTCTATTTAGATAATGAAATTAGATGAGATGATTTTATATAAAAATTGAATAAAATATTATTAAAATATTATTTTATTATATTATTATTATTTTAAAATTTAAAAAATTATAATAATTAGATAAGATAAAACTATTTTTATATTAACCGGTTCTAAGATATGTTTGGAAGTGAGATGAAAATTTTGTATTTTGTTTTAAAGTTTAAAATATTATTTTTTAATTTTAAAATTTGAAAAAGTTTAATTGAAATTTGAAAAGGTTGTATTGGAATTTAAAAAAGTTGAATTGTTTATTATATTTTATATGGAGATTTGAAAAAGTTGTAATTATCAGATAAGATGAGATGAGAATTTTGAGTAAGATGTGTTTTCCAAACCTATCCAAAATCAAACTGAAAGTCGTAAAACCATGGCCACGATAAAAGCACCGTTCACATCACACCGTGACTTACCGGCATCAGATGCTCAAATATTAAAACAGAACTTTATAGTTTACTAGCCCGCGGGCCCAGGTCCTCCGAGCAACATTATTAACAAGTTAATAGTCCAGTTTTCCAATTGTTATTGTGTGCACCACAATCTCCAATTAAAAATGCCGTTCACACAACTTTGTTCCTTTCGTCAAATCACGACGCGTGACTTCTTTCTGAACGAAACGCATACACCTACATACATCTCTTTTATTTGCTATAAAAAAAAAAACATTGAGACACAATTCAATGGCCTTAACAAGTGCGGTGAAATTTCTTCCCCTAGTTTAAGCTCATCATGGAGATAATTTTGGAGTTGAGATGATTTTAGATAAATTGAATAAAATATTATTTTTTAATATTATTATTATTTTATAAATTAAAAATTTTAAATTATTTATTATATTTTGTGTAAAATTTTAAAAAATTTATAATAATATGATGAAATGAGATGAATTTTCAATTCAAATAAAAGCTTAATGTTCAAGTAAATTTGTTTTACATAAAGATCACACTTGACATGATCAGTTTAATTCTAACTGATGGTGGTACTTTATGACTTATGTACATGCATGGTATTTTGGGGTAGCGAAGAAAACAAATAACAAAATAATTTAATTTTGATTAAGGAACAATTTTTTTTTTATTTTAAATTTTTTAATACATGTTTATGTAGTGTATTTTAAGTAGATATTTATTTAATATGCAACATATATTAGAGGTGACAAAAAGTAAAAGGAAGATAGATAGAGCAGTCTTTCCCTTGACTTAGAGCATGTAGCACGAGACCGTCCCGATTAGCATAAAAATATATTTTTTATTTCTTTTGATTTTGATTTTTTTATTTTTAAACATTTATTTTTTTAAAAAAATACAATATCATTAAAAAATATTTTCTTAATTATTAAGTAGAAAAAAAAATTATCCAAAACCCAATTGAGACCCAACATTCAGTGACTAACATTTTTGTTGATAGGTTTAGATACCAAGAATACTTCAAATATTATTAACATTCTCTATTATTATTTATTATTTTATTATTATTTTTTACTGTTATTCATTATTTTTTACTATTATTTAATAATATATTATTATTTTTTTTTATTTTTTAATTATTATTTACAAACATTCTTAATACTTCTGAAATATTCGCACTAAGGTATTAGTCCCTTTACAGTACCATTAAATAGATAAGAAAAAAACAAAAAAATGATTGACCTCGAGACGAGGCCCACCGCCATGGGTAAAAAAGAATTTTTTCGCGTCACTTGTCACAAATAGGTCACGACTTCTAAGGTTATATTTGGAATACAAACTCACTTTAGTCTCTTTCAAATTAATTATTGATAAAATTGAATACATTTTTAATATTTTATAAAAAAGTTAATTTCATTTTAACTTATTTGTATGTTTAAACACATATCTCAATTTATTAAAATTTAAATACATATTAATAAGATATATAAAAAATTACTATTTACAAATCAACAATTCAGATCATTTAAGATCATATCAGCATCTAAACCTAGTCTAAAGACAAGCTTGAGAAATGATATGAGTTGAAAATTTTGTAAATAGTAATAAAATAATTTATAAATATTAGTGAGATGGTTGGAATGTTTTATGAGATTTTAAAAAATGAAAGAGAAAATGTTAAATAAAAAATATTATAAAATTAAAATATTACTAGAATATAATTTTTTAATATTATTTTCGTTTGAGAATTTGAAAAAGTTGAATTATTTTTTATTTAAAATTTTAAAATTTTGAGGAAGTTGTAATAATTTTGAAAGTATTTGTATTTAAATAATGTTTGAGAAGAATATGAGATGAGATGAAAATTTTAAAATGAAAATTTTTTTCCAAACAAGTCCCAATTCTTTTTTATGTCTACACGTAGGTGAAAATCGACGATTTCATCGGCCTAGATCTTCTTTATTACTACAAAGGGAGGAAATACCAGTTGAACTAAAGATTAAAGATCAGGAAGTTGCCGAAGAAGTTTGTGGTCGCGTTCTTAGATCACCAACGTTATTATTAAGCTAAGCATGATTTATGGAATCTGCCAAGAAAGTTTTCAAAACTGATATATACTATCACTCAAACTATTACAACTTGACATTTTTTATAGATTTATATTTGGCCGAATGAGATCACTATGAAAAAAAATAATAATAATAATAAATGAAGACAAATTGAACTGTACGTTTTAGTCAAATTTATTAGGCCGTGATTTAGGAGTCAGGACCTCTTTTCTTGACTTTTTCAAAAAGCAATCTAATTCAGCATTCTGGTCCAACTTTACACACGAACAAAAAGATCATATTCCCATGTAAATCATAACAAATAAAAAGATCAGGAAGGTCCCATGCATTGTGTTAGATGTATCAAATACTTCTTTTACTGTCTGAAAAGGCAGAATTAGGAGCTTCTTTTAACTCCAATATTAATTAATTAATTATGCCAATTCAAATGACAACCTTTAATTTTATTGATCTGATCATTTCATTTCTCTTTCCATATATATTATGCAATATTGCGGAAGTTTCCAAGAAGTTCCTGATCCTCATGCAACGCGATCTCGACTTCTTTAAACTTATATAAGGAGCTCAATCATTCCATCTCCAATTACTTATACTTTACATGCAAAATGACTTCTTCCATCGCCTTCCCAGGAGTGCTTTCCACTCCCTCCTCCTCCTATTCCTCTTTTTTAACCGATCAATGGAGTTATGATGTATTTTTGAGCTTTCGAGGTGAAGATACCCGTAATAATTTTACTGCTCATCTTTGCAGTGCTTTGCGTCAAAAGGGAATTAACACTTACATAGATGACGAGCTTAGAAGAGGAGAAGAAATTTCACCAACACTTGTCAAGGCCATTGAAGGCTCAAGGATTTCAATCATTGTATTTTCTGAAAACTATGCATCATCCACATGGTGTTTGGAAGAGCTAATAAAGATCTTAGAGTGTAAGGAATCAAAGCAGCAGAAGGTTCTACCCGTGTTTTACAAAGTCGAGCCATCGACAGTACGCCATCAAAAAAATAGTTTTGAAGAAGCATTGGCTAAACATGCAGAAGACAAGTTCAAGGATGGTGCTGTGAAGGTCTGGAGGTGGAAGACAGCCCTAAAACAAGTGGCCAATTTATCTGGTTGGCAATTAGGGATAAACGGGTACTACTAACAACTCTTATCCCTCCATCAATGCATATAATTTCAGTTTTGATATGAATATATATTATGTGCTTGCGTTATAATTGAATTGAGACTAAGCTTCAACAACTTTTATTTCTTTCTGTATCTTAATTATTTTGAAAAACTAAGAAATTTGACATACAATATTACAAAAATTACTTAAAATTATAAAATACTAATGAAAGCCATTTCTGAGACTAAATGCCACTGTTGTATATCGATGTCAAGTTGGACAAGAACATTATAACCAATTTACTAGGTGTATTTTTAGGATATATTTTCTTAATTCTTGAATATAATAATCTACTTTAGGATTATTTTCTATATTTTAAATAAAGCAATCAACGGCCAACTTTACGTAATAACATTTTTCACACTCAAACTACGGCTTTTTTTATTTATTTATTTTACACCATAAATTAAATAAATCTAATTTCTACCTGCCTAAGAAATTGCATATATTTAAAAATTAAATTTGTCAAGCGCCACATTCTTGATACACACACTCAAATTAAATTGGATGGTATACAAATTAAATAAAAATGATCAGTACTTTAGATTAATGAAATCAATATTTTTTGAAGCTTTTGGTATAAGTAAAAATTATATGTTTTTAGCACATAAATGAAAGGTACAGAAAAACAATTTTTTGCAACGATTAAAGAAAACAGTGAACAAAGAATGACAACATACATGCCTTTGCTTCTCCACTATTTTCAAAGTTCCATGTCTTGGAATTTGATAAAGACCATCTCTGCACTTTCTTCACCACTTATAATGCGAATTTTTAAACTTTCCAAATTCACAAGTTTTTAAGAGTTCATGTTCGTTTAAATGGTAGGGATCATTTTCCTACATTTAGTACTTAACTTGTGGCCAACCCATAGGAGGATTGGGATTCCTGTCGACAACGATTGAATAAATCATGTTCCCATGTCTTTTGAAGTGAGGAAGTCAAATTCATGAATTTTCTTTATATCCTTTTGCAATGGTAGGAACGAATCTAAATTTATCCAAGAGATTGTTGAAGAGGTGTCAAGAATAGTACTAAATCGTATTAACTTGTATGTTGCCGATTATCCAGTGGGAATAAATTCTCGTGTAAAAGATATTAATATGCTTTTACGTATTGAGATGAATGATACACGCATGATAGGGATCTTCGGCATTGGTGGAATTGGTAAAACAACTATCGCAAAAGCGATGTATAATCTCATTGCTAATCAGTTTGAAGGGAGTTGTTTTCTTGCAAATGTTAGAGAAACTTTCAATCCAGATAAGGGTGGTCACATCCAATTGCAAGAGAAAATTCTTTTTGAGATCCTAAAAGATCCAAGTTTAAAGGTTGGTCATGTTGATCGAGGAATCAATTTGATAAAGGAGAGACTTTGCTGTAAAAAGGTTCTTTTAGTTCTTGATGATGTGGACCATTTATACCAATTAGAGAAATTATGTGGAAGTTGTGATTGGTTTGGTTTAGGAAGTACAATCATCATAACAACAAGAGATGAGCATCTACTAGTTAAGCATAATGTTGGTTTGAAATATCCCATGAATGAATTAGATCTCAGTGATGCTTTTAAGCTCTTTACTTGGCATGCCTTCAAATCTGACAAACCTGATGATGGTCTTGTGGAACTCACAAAACTTGCACTGCAATATGCTGGTGGCCTTCCTCTCGCTTTAATAGTGGTAGGCTCGAATCTACGCGGAAGAGATATATGTTATTGGAAAACTGAATTGGAAAAATACAAAAAGGTCCCAGAGAAAAAGATCCAAGAAATTCTCAAAATAAGTTATGATGGATTAGATTACTATGAGCAAAAGATTTTCCTTGACATTGCATGCTTCTTCAAAGGAGATGACAAGAAATATGTGATTAAAATACTAGACGGTTGTGGTTTTTTTCCCGATGCCGGTATTAGAAAGCTCATGGATAAATGTCTCATAACTGTTGATGAATATGACCAATTGAGGATGCATGACTTACTTGAAGATATGGGTAAAGAAATTGTTCGAGAAAAATCACCCGAAAAACCTGGGAGACGAAGTAGGTTATGGTTTCATGAAGATGTTCGTTATGTACTTGAAGAAAATACGGTAAGATTCACTTTAAAAATATATTATTTCTGAGTGTTTTTTTTTTCGCAATTGATGCTACTATTAAAAAAGAAAAACTTATAATTTTACAAGTGTTAAACTAGAGGGAATTTATCTTTGATTTTTTATAGAACACATTTGCATTCTCTCGCCAGGGTACAGAGCAAATTGAAGGCATATTGATAGACCTGCCTCAAGGGGACCGCATTATACGCTTGAGTCCCAAGGTGTTTACAAAGATGAAAAAACTCAGAATATTTATAAACCGGAATGCAAGTTTTTGTGGCAGATTGAGTTATCTTTCTAATGAGTTAAGAGTTATTGATTGGCCTAAATGTCCTTTCCAGTCTTTGCCATATAACTTTCATGGAGAGAAACTACTTGTTTTAAGAATGGATAGAAGCATGATTAGAGAGATAGATGTGAGATTGTTAACTAAGGTACGCATTTTTATTTCAATATGTCGATTTGTCTTCCTTTAAGGTATGCTGCAAATTTCCTTTAATATCTAATATATTTTCTTTATTTTCTTCTCTTTTACAGAACTTAACAAGTATGACTTTTCGTGAATGTGAATACTTGACAAAAATATCGGATCTTTCGATGTGCTCAAATTTAAAGGAGTTTATTCTTGATGGATGTAAAAATTTAGTTGAGATTCATGATTCTGTTGGATTTCTGGATAGACTTGTTGAATTGAGTTTTGATCAATGTTCCAGCCTAAAGAATTTGCCAAGAAGCTTCAAATTGAGATCTCTAGAATTACTTAAACTTAAAGGATGTACAAGCCTTGAAAAATTTCCTGAAATCGAGTGTGAAATGGAACATTTGAAGCGTCTTTGGTTAGAAAGCACCGTAATAGAAGAGCTACCTTCATCCATTACATACCTCACTGGGCTCAAACAGTTATATATGTATGGGTGCAAAAGCCTTGTGCGTCTTCCAATAAATGTTTTTCAGTTGGAACGTCTAGAGAGTGTTGGCGTTGTTGGTTGTCCAAAATTTGGAAAGAAGGTGAGGCATAATGGGCAATCCATGCCATGTACACAGGAAAATGAAATTTCACTAGGTATGGAATTGCTCCCGTTGCTTCCTCCAGTTATGAGTGCAATCATTTCGAAAGTGGATTGTTTCTCAATACCATTTCCATCTATGGTACTATTACCAGAATCAAATTTATTTAGGACATTTAATTTATCATCCAGTTTGAGGACTTTAATTCTATCTGAGAGTGGTATTGTTAGCCTTCCTTTATGCATCAAAGAATTTGTTGGATTGTCTCACCTTTATTTGGAAGACTGCAAGCAACTTGAAGAAATTCTACAACTTCCACCAAATATAGAAAAGGTTAATGCTCGTGGATGCTTGTTATTGGAACGCTTTCCTCATGTATCAGTAGAATCTTCATTCGGTACACCCGACTTAAAATGGCTAAGATGGATTGATTTAACGGATTGCAATAAAATACATGTGAATGTAGGGAATCATGCGCCAAATCCACTATTGATTCAGGTATATATGTCTCTATTTCTCTAACTTAAATCTATTAATTGGTATGCCTTATTTGATAGCTTGTATAATTTATTTATTTTTATACTTGGTTTAATAGGAACGCTTTGAGATGAAAACTTCAAGTAGGATTATATATCCTGGAAGTAGGGTTCCAGAGTGGTTCAAGTATCGCAAGGAGACTACTTCATATAGTAATTACTGTGAAGTAGACATTGATAATGCGCCCCTGCGTATGCATGAGATGGTGGCATTAGTTTTGTGTTTTATTGTGGGACCTATTCCAGTGGGATTAGAAACTATTACTGTCTCAATAAGCGGCCAGCCGAGTAGACATCATATGTGGCTAACTCCTTCAATAGACCAACATCTTGTATGGCTACAATACATAACTATAAATTCTATTGAGATACAGCGAATGTACAGTGAAGGGAATTCGAACAATACGAGGTTTAAATTTGAAAGTTATTCAAAGGAAGCAATCTTAAAAAGTGTTGGCGTCCATCTAATATACAAGAATGACGATTTTATGGATCTTATTCAGCTTTCAAAGAGATATCGAGATGATGGTGATCATAACTTGGAGCCTGAGTGGAACCCACAACAGAAGAGGCAATCTTCAACCTTGAGCTTTATGGATTTGTAGGATGCTGATGATGATTTAATTAATGAAGATTTGGATTTAGAAATTCAAGTTGGGTATGCATAGTCATAGATGAGACTCATGAACTTCTCCAACATGGGTGGTGGTGGCTGGGTTTTGTATCATGTTGATGAGTGCAACATGGAGAGATGAGCAATCCCCATATTTCCTTGAATTTCTCTCCTTTTGTTAGTGCAATTTCGTTCCTAGCTGTGTACCTTTGTCCCAATTTCGTTTTCAATGCAAGTCAAAATAAACCAAATCTTCCAAATTCTGAATAGATTAATGTTGCTTAGACTCAATGTGAGTGATGCTTAATTGTTTGTGGATCTTGGCCACAAATCTCGAGTGGATATTGAGGCAGGAGGGATGCTTATGGCTCTAAGCAAACTGGAGCATGAAGTGAATGATCATCAGGTGCGTAGTACAAATTTAAGCTTTAGCAATGATGAGAGGACTGCAAATGGCAATTGGCAAGATGGAAATTGGGGAGATAATTGCATTTAATTCAGCTTCTATATTAATCTATGTAGTAGTAGTAGAGATGTGGTAAATGAGGTTAGAAAGTTACAATAATGTTTCAAAAGCTTTGATCAGGTGAGTCATATATATCATGTATGTAGACAAGGTAGTTAATGAAGCTGAACTAGCAAGATATATTGCAAAGTTCTTGAATGCATGATGTAATTTGCTTGAGATTTATTAATTATTATTATGAAAAGTTATTCATTGAGGATAGTTATGGCGTTCGGATGCGTTTGAGAATGGGAAGCTTGCCTTGCAACTAGGAGATTTGGGCTAAAAAACGAAAAAACCTCCCAAGTTTTCACATAATTAAAACAATCTATATGTTAAGTTTTGCAAATGATTATCCCATCTTGATAAGCCAGACTACTGCGATCGTTCATTCCTCATCCTTCTGTCAAAAAAAAAAAAAAAATGAAAAAGAAAAGAAAGAGGTAATGAAATGCTTCGAAAGAAGAATTTCCATGATAAAAACTATAAAGAAAGAAAAGCAAAATATTTATAGTGTAACGCTCCGGTCCCAGAGATCCGGAAAGTTAGCTCTTAATACTTAATATGAATTCCAATACCACAACTATAAAATCTAAAAAACTCCATAAAATATTAATTTAATTGTTCAACCCAAATATCCATGTTCCTTTATAAGGACAACAAAGAAATTTCCAATAAAATAAATTAAAAACTCCCCAAAGACTCGAAAATATTCTTAACTCATCATATCAAAATAAATAATTTATTAACTATGACTCTCAAATAAGTACTTGTACCATCGGGCACTTATTCCTCTATGAACATCAAACCTCTTTAACACTGCCTAGTAATCTTGCTCTCCAGCAGAACCATCAAGATTATCTGAAAAAAGTTTGGAGATAAGGAGTTATCAACAACTCAGTAAGCAAATAACATATACTAGTATGCAAATATGAGCATTTGCAGAATTTAGAATACTGAACAAAAACACTTTTTATTTTCAAAATGCAGAGTCGGAACATGATATTAAAAAAATTAGAGCGAAAGTTAAAAAAAAAATTCTTATTCAAAATTCATTTGGCATAGCATAACTGAACACATCATATCAGAACAGAATTCCATGTTTAAGCCCCGTGGTAAGGTTGTGCAAACCTCGACAGCCAACCGAGCAGAAACAAAATGTGAATATTCCCTTATTATTCTTGAAACTCAGAGTGTGCACATAGGAAAAATCACGAAAAAACTGCTTTGCTTTCAAAGTGGGTGCACTGGAAACAAAAAGGATTGGTACCAACCCAAATAGAGGCCACAGTTTTACACCCGTGGTAAAGTCAGAACGGAACTGAAACAGAAACAGAAACAAAATGTCATGCTAGAAGTTTTCAAAAATCACATCGTATCATATCAGAGTACAAAACATCTTTAAAATAGAACAAAATCAAATCACAAAAATATAATTTTATGCACAAAATTTTATATTTGCTCTCTTTTGCACAGTTCAGAAACAAAATGCAAAAATAGCTCGTGTCTGCACCATTCATGCAAGAAAATATTTTATTCTTGTACAGAATTTCATGAGTAATGCGGACCAAATAACTGAGGTTATTTCAAATTTCTTTTTATAACAAAGCATGCATGTTTTTCATACAATCAAACGTCAGATCATTTTATTTTATGTAAAATTTAATATAGAAATTTCGCTTATCTAGACTTCTTAACTTTTCTGAATTTTCTCACAACAGTGCCAAGAGGATATCAATCATCACTTTAGAAAAGTCATGTATCTTGGGTGCATTTCCTGAACTCGTACTTCCTAATTACACCTGAAATATTTAAATAACTTATTTTAATTCCTCAAAATCTCTAATCTTAAAATACTATCACTTTTCAAAATTTATCGATATCCACTTAAACTCTCCGACTACGACAGTAAATTTTAAATTATTTACTACTGAAATCTAACTATAAACATTTTAATATCAACGAACATAAATTAAAACCTTAAATATTTTCTATAGAAAAAATAAAGTTTTTGAAATAAATTATAACCTAGTCAGTCTCATTTAAAACACAAATCCAAGGTAGAATATAAAAAGAAGAAGCCCATCGTAAAAATGAACCGAACCGAAAAATGAGTTCAAAACACCCTATGGTTTGGCTTGTAACTTAAAAGGTAAAAAGGTAATATCATAAAATAAAACAAGTCTTCTACCATAGATCAAGCTTTACGGAAAATGCCAAAAGATACTTTAGTATGTAATTGTTCACTAGTGAAAGAGGGACCCAGGTGCGATGGAGACTCACCGAGGGGAGTTGCGATAGAGCTGGGCGGATGCGGTGGACGATGGCTGTCCCGACGGAGGCGCACTGAGAGAGAGAAAGAGATGAGCGAGAGAGAGAGAGAGAGAGAGAGAGAGATTTGAGAGCACCGTGAGGGAGACGGAGAGTGAGGGAAAGAGAGAACACGGGAGAAAAAAACAAAAGCTTACGGCAGGGAATGGTGATCGACCTGGAAGTGCTTCGCGACTGGGCTATGGCTGGGAAGCTTCAGTCGTTGGCAGTGGTTGTGCGACGTTCGGTTCTGCTTTGGGTGTAGCAAAACAGGGGACAACACTGGCTGAGTTTCCGTGAGATGGATGGTGGCGCCGAACGAGATGAGCACTGGGCTGTTGCGTCGGTGGCTACGGTTTCGTGTGGCTGAGCAGGTAATGATGACGCAGAGAGAGCTGGCGCCGTGGGTGGCTGGGCTGTGGCTCGACGAGGAGGAAGCAGGTGCTCTGTTTTGAGCTGCAAAAACAGGGTGGTTTTCGGTTGTTAGACGGAGGTTGTGGCTCGCGGTGGTGCTAACGGTGGCTGGGACGCACGGAGTTGGCTTTCTAACGCAGCAACACAACGGACGTGCCACCAATTGTTATGAACCTGAGGTGGAACTGACCGTCTGAAGTCGCTACTTGGAGAAACGATGTAGCGAGCTTAAAGGCAGAGAGTTACAACTTGGGCTGATTTCTATTATACGGCACAGTTTTAATAAATGTAGTGTAGTGTTTTTTTTTTTTTTATAAGGAGAATTGCATTAATAGAAATAGTTTTACAGACAATTATCAAGCCAAATGGAATGAGAAATAAAATCTGAAAAACCAGAATACCACATCTCAATAGACTCAACACACCAAGCATGTCGGGCTAAGCCATGAGCGGCTTCATTACCCACCCTACTTACATGTTGAATCTGAATGTCATCAAATAAAGACATCAATTTCTTGGTTTGTAACAATAAAGCACCCAACCTGGAGGAAGACTCTTCTGATGCTTGAAGTTCCCTCACCATCAACAAACGATGTAGTTTACTTATATTCAGTCAGGTATAGTTTAAAGGTACTCTAGTAATTTTCGAGACATCTGTTATAACCCACACCTTAATGGTGGGAGACTCATCTGGAATCTTGTTGAAGAAAATTGTAAGGAGGTTTGGGAGTCCTCGAAGCACTCCCGTAGCAATCCATACTCTTCTAGCAATTTATCCAAATATCTGGTGTGCTCATTTTTCTAGTGTAGTAACCATAGCATTTCATCTCCATTACCTTCCTCATTACAACAGCAACACAAGAGAATTAGACTACAGCCGTAACTTCCATTCCCATCATCTTCATAATAAATTTACAAGGGAGTTCTAACACCAGTCGTCTCGGTTTGGCCTCGCTAGCGGCAGCAGAGTGGAGGTCTCTGTTTGATCCTCAAGATGCAGCGGCGAAAGGCTGAATGGTTCACGGCAGTTTACGGAGGAGCTGGCTAGGTTCGTTGGGAAGGTGGTGTAGCAGCGGCAACTTATTCTAGGGTTGCAAATGATCAATATAAGCATGAGATTGAGGGCTAACAGTAGGTATATAAAGATGAATGGAAGACCAAAGTAAAACCCTAGAGGAAAAAAAAAAGAAAAGAAAGAAAGAGGTGTGCATGAAGTGGGAACGAAAGTGGAGCTGTGCATGCAGTGAATAAAACGGACGAGAAATGTCTAAACGTGGAGTCTGAAATAAGATATCACGGGCTTGGACTTTTTAGCTCATTCCAAGTATTTGGGCCACGTCTAATTTAAAAAAATATATATTAATTCTATAAATTCTTCAACTCATACTAAAATTTCAGACAAAACAAAAGTGTTTAATGCTTTTAACTAATATGGCAAGTCTAAAAAATTCGATATCCGTTAAAATAAAATCTTAGGCACCTGCTTTTTTTAAATTAAAAAAAAATACTCATAATGGGACTTTCATACCTATAAACTCAAAATTTTTTGTAAAGCGGGCTTGACTCAATCTGGGTGTTACATATACGACTACTAATTCAATGTTGTTGTCGTAAAGCATGCGTTGTAAATAAATAAGATTTACGACTGCTTGATAAGTATTATTGATTATTATTATAATATCAATTATTCTTTTATGATAAATCAAATAACTTAAATAAATTGGAACATACATGGAAAAAATAAATCAATTATTCGTAAAAACCAATAAATTTGGGCTTCACTACGAAGTATTAGAGGTAATGAAACGACTTATTAAGGTTGAGTTGCCAAACTACGATTGGTCAATTTTTTGCTCTCTCTCTCTCATTCTCTATTGAGAAAGAAGCCGGTAAGCATGGACGATGCTAAGTCGAATCTGTTGGATTGACAAGTTTTAGGGGTTATTCAACTCACCTCGTCAAGATCATTGACGCACAACGTTATTAAGGAGAGAACCACAGTGGATCTCATGGCAGTTTTGTCAAATATGTATGAAAAGCCGTATACGAATAACAAGGAGCATCTGATGAAAAAAAATTTCAATATGAGAAGTTAGAAGGTACGTCGGTGGCCCAACATTTGAATAACTTTAATATGATCACAAATCAATTGTCTTTGGTAGAGATTGAATTTGATGATGAGATTAGCAATTGAGTTTAATGATGAGATTAAAGCGTTCACAAATCACATGAATAACTTTAATACGATAATAAGGAGCATCATTGCCAAATAGTTGGGAGGCCATGAGGATGGTAGTAAGTAATTCAGCTGACAAGATGAAACTGAATTACAATGACTTATGTGACATGATTCTTGCTAAAGAGGTATGCATGAAAAGCTCTGGGGAGTTTTTTTGGTACCGGTTTGGCCTTGTGTATTGACGATTGGAGTCAGGACTTGTCAAGTCCAGTAACAGGGGTAAGAGCAAGTCGTGATCTGGGCAACTAATCACTTGTTGTAATTGTGGCGAGCCTAAAAAATTAAGAGACTGTCGGAATTAGGAAAGTATTGAGGATGATGTTGTGAACGAGGTGGCTGAAGAAATACATGATACTCTCTTTCTTGCAGTGCACAGTCTAGTTGATGATTGGTGGATGGATTTAGGGGTTTTGTTCCATAACACCTCACATCGAGAGATCGTGCATAACTAGGTTCTTAGTGAATTTGAGAAGATGTACATGACTGATGGAGAGGCATTGGATGTAATGAGAGTGGGCAATTTGCGCATTGCACTTCCAAAAAAGAGCGTGTGGACTTTGCAGTAAGTTAGGCACGTTCTAGATCTAAAGAAAAGTTTGATCTCTGTGGGATAGCTTAACGATAGCAGTCATATAGTAGCATTTTCTGGAGGAGTGTAGAAGGTTATGAAGGGTACTCTAGGCTTGGCGCGTGGTAAGACGACTGACACTTTGTATTTGATATCAAGGTCCAGCTATGTGCAGGTAATGTAAAGTTTAGCAAAATAGGCTTGGTCGCACGAACAATATGAGAAAGCAAAAGGGACTTAGCTTTGTAGTTCCTCATGTAAGCTTGGAAAAATCTTTCGGGACCACGGTGTGGAGCAGAGGTATGAGAGATGGGAATAAAGTGTCTGGTGTTCCAGGTACGTCAACACCTACAGTTGATGCTTGTAGAATTTTCAGGACAACCAAACCTCCACGGCGGTACCTACCTTGAACAATATCCTGCTGAGAGAAGGTAGTGAGCCATGGTATAAAAGTAAAATCTTGAGAGTGGGAGTTATTTGAGAAAAAACTAATTGGACTTCTAGGGAGGAAGTAGAGATTGTACAAGAGATGGGCACATTGACTAATGATAGAACAAGTTATTAGCAGGAGGTGGGATCAGTTGCCCAGATCAGAGAAGGGGACTTCAACATCAAGTTCTCTAATGTTTGCCAGGGTTGGATTGAGACCAGATTTTTCCAGTGTAGTGGTAGTTGTGAGTCACCTAATAGATGTGTTGACTGAAGGCAATGTGCGAGAGAGGTTGAAGTTGGGCTCGACTTCAGTGTGTCTTTTGACTTGAAGATGGGAGCTGTGAGTTGTAGAGGTGATAAGGTTTATGCTGAAGACAGTGGTTGGCATGTGGAGAGTTAGTCTTTAAGTGTGAGATTGTTGGGTTATAGAGTCTGATTGGTTTTGTGAGCTAGAAAAGGCGTAGAGAAATTGTTCACTCGACTTGGCACTCGAGTGAAGCTCAGGTAGTGAGTTCGCTCAAGGTGTGCTCGATAGTACGCTCGACAGCCAGTAGAGTGAATAACCTAGTCTTGCCACATTAGGGTTTCCTAGCATCGTTTGCTATATATATTTAATGTTATGTTACCTAAAGTATGAGACTGAACTAAGAGAAGCATAAATGGTGCAAAACATTCTTGTGAGAGAAAGAAGCCCTAAAGATAGAGAGTTGAGTTTGTGAAAGTAGAAGGAAGCTCTTATAACTCACTATGTGATTGTAATCTCCCTTGGAATAAAATCCTTTGTAGCTCTATGAATGTAGGCATGTTGCCAAACCATTTAAATACTGTGTGTAGTGTGTATGTGCTTGATTCGTGTGTTTCTGCACTATTGTTTCACTATCTTTCTTGATATCTTTGTGTGTCGTGTGGTTGCTCTGTTATTACCACAACACTGTCTCTATTAGGAGTGATACCCGCCCCCTAATGGGCGGGGCCACCCCTTCCCTGCTGGGGCAGGGTGCAGGGGGGATTGGGAATCTGCCTCGCTTTCATCTACTTAAAAAAAATACTACATTGTAATTGGTTTAAAAACTATTTCTAAGTCTAAAAGTAATTAAAAATACATTTTTAGACCCAAGTTATAAATTTAATTTTGTAAATATGACTATAATTTAAAAACTATGTAATTTTTAAATTTGCTAGTACATATTTTTTGTAAATTGTAGTGTATTAGTTTTTAAACTATGTAGTTTTTAAATTTGCCAATACATATTTTGTGAACAAATCTAACAAATTGTAATATATATTTATATATACAGAATTTGTAAAATATAAATATATATTTATGTTTATATATATTTATATATAAAAATATAAGCGGGGGCAGGGAGGGGGAAATGCGGGGCTGGGTTGGGCCCTCCTTGCCACCCGCCCCCGCTAAGGCCCCTAGATGTGGGGTGGGGCAGTGGGGTGCAGGGCCCCGTTGCCCACCCTAGTCTCTATCCCTCTATGTCTCTCTTGCTAACCCTCTATTGTTCTCTCTCTATTACCATCACCGTGACCAAGGGAGGCTGCCACATCCTGTTCTCATGCATGGACAACCAGCCTCCACTACTACATGGTTCCCCACCAGGAGTATCTCTTAGACCCTCGCCACCGACACCACCACTGGGCTAGCCTCACCTCTTTGTTTCCAGAAACCAAAACAGAGCAACATCCCGTAGCAACTCTTAGTCGTTTTGCCTTAATGCCACAATGAATACAATCTTTGAGTAGTTTGGAAACCAGCCTCTATGAGCATCGATTGTGAACAACAAATCAACAATTACAGTGAGTTCCAGGCAGTTGCAACTTCACACACGTAATCTCTAGTTCAACCATTACCCAAATCCCTCAGTTTTTGGTATAAACCCTATTTCCTTATCTCCCCTAGATTAATATGCTTATATGATTGAATTTGTTGATTGTGAGAACGGAGAAGTTATGTATAGTTGTGATGTGGTTGTGTGCCTATGAAGTGATGGGATGATTGTGAAGTTTCTGATATGATGTATGGAGGTTGGATTGAAATGGATTGTCTTGAAGTGTTGGGTTAAATGATGGAGTTGTACGTGAAGTTTGAGAAGCGTGATGATTATGTCGGTTCTTACATGATGGATAGACTCGGGTATTTCAAGTGTATATACATGGAAAATGGTTGCGTGCTATATTTGTGTTGGGCTTAAAGGTTAACTAATTGATAGAATATGTGTGCTTTGTGTTAATTGATTTGTGGGTGGTCAGTTTATGAGAAAATGATGGAATTTAGGTTCTGTTCTAAGCTTGTAACGAGTGAATATTGATGGTTATGCAAGTAGTGCATGAGAATAAAGTTGATGAAAGCTTATGCTCGAAGAGAGAAGAATGGAATTTATAGAAAATGGTTAATGATGGGGTCAAGTTACAACTGGCAAAATGACGTTATGATGATGACGGTGTTACAAAGTTACTTTATTTTTGTAGAGTAATCTGGATGGGAGAAAAATACAGGTTTTTTAATGCAAGTTCATGTTATTCATGCATACATGTCATGTTTTATTATTAATCATGATATTATAAACTTTTTATATGTTTTTAGCCTAACTTACTGAGATTTGTAAAAATCTCACCGTGGTAATCCCAACTACCATTGTGCTCGAAAATGGTAGAGTCTGACATGATATTAAGAGTTGGGACTTAATCAGGAAGAGATCACAAAATTAGATGAAGTGTTATATAAGTATTTGCTTGGATAGAGGAGTGTTGTTGTATATATGTTATCAATTGTTTATGGTTTAATGTGCTAAGACTATGTTATGGAGACAAATGTGAATTATGATTTAATTAAGGAGTTACTACTGAAATACGATATTTTGTGTTTCAGATTATGCCTTTTTTATGGATAATGAACAAGTACATATGTTTTAAACTTATATAAAATATTTGAAATTTTAGTTTTTTCTAGTATAGAATATAACTTGAATTAATTTTTTCATTGTGTTTATTGCATACTATCATTATTATGTAACCATGTACGGAAGTATGTAACCATGTGTTGCATGTCCCTATGCTTCTATCTCCGTTAAATCCTAAATGGGGGTTGGGGGCATCACACATAGTAGGGGGATTTTGCAGGGAGTGGAGCGTCATCTTCGACGAGGAAAGCCCACCCAAAAGGGAGAGATACAAAGAGGTGTTTGCTTTTGACAGGCCATCGAAGCAAGCTAAGAACATGAAGGCAGCTCCCATCGCATTTGGCAATGAAGAGTGTGAGGAAGTGTTGTACCCCCATGATGACGCACTGGTAGTGACTACTTGTCGCGAACTACACAACCAGCTGGATGTTAAGCGACAATTGGAGCTCAGTAAACATCCTTTTTTGAGATGCATTCCAAAGTATAGGCATTGAGCAACACATATTATGCCCAACCCTGACGTCATTGAACGTATTCTCAGAAGAGATGGTGCAGCCAATAGGCACCATTGCACTACTTGTCACAACGGGAGTGGGGTCCCACACAACTACAACAATGACAGTCGTTTTGATAGTTAAAGCCCGTCCCTCGAACAATGCAATCATTGGCTGGCCAACGCTGAACAAGATGAGGGTAGTCACCTCAACCTACCACCTGAACAAGATAAGGGCAGCCACCTAACAAATGTTAGCACATGAGTGTTGTGTGCAAGAATTGAAGAACGAGGGTATGGACGTCCGAACCATTGAAGACGGGGTGGTTGAAGAAGCCATTCCTTTGCCACCAAAACCGATCGAGCGAGGAGTAGAGACGTGGGATGAGGGAAATATGAAACAAATAGAGGCCGCTGAACCCCTTAAGCTAGTAACTCTGTATCCGGATTGATCGGAAGTGACAACCCAGATAGGGACATGGATGGCACCAGAACTCAAGGAGCAGCTGACATAGCCCCTCATCAAGCACAAAGACGTATTCTCATAGAGTCATGAGCAAGTTTTTAAATTCCGTTTCAGTGATCATTCTAGTTTTAACATTGGAACAAAATATTTCGATGTCGGTGAGTTCCAGTGTATCATTTCTGGATTAACTATAAATATAT
This sequence comes from Cyclocarya paliurus, assembly GCA_029856935.1. NCBI lineage: Eukaryota > Viridiplantae > Streptophyta > Magnoliopsida > Fagales > Juglandaceae > Cyclocarya > Cyclocarya paliurus. Next base: position 35,997,939 of record CM056947.1, on the reverse strand, counting down.
ATATATTATATATATATATATATAAACTGATAACTAATAGAATAAATACATGTATATGTAAGTGTGCATCATGTATGTGTGTGTATATATATATATATAAATTGATGATTTATAAAATGAGTATACATTGAAACATTAAAAAAAATAAAAATATTAGAGTCAAAAGATAATATTGAAAAGATTCGCAAACTTGAGTTGAGACAAACAAACAAAGGAAAAAATAAAAGAGCAGAGAAATAATTAAAAATAATGAGATTTAAAAGATAAAATAAGAGAATGAGGGGACATATTAAACTTACAAAAAAATTAAATTATATAAATACCTTTTAGATTTTAGAATTAATAAGATTTAAAACTTACAAAAATTCAATCCAAACTCAAGACTGCCATAAAAAAAAAAAACAAATCATAACGGAATAGACCTCGGAATGCACATTCCAGCCGGAACGATTGAAATGAGCCAAAATTTGGAACAAACTGAAATAAGGGGGTATAGTATACAGGATACTACACCAGAACAAAAAATGGAACTGATAAATATGATCATGTGGGCATGCTTGGCATAGATGCAGATGTGATAGAACACTACCTCTAAGTTGACCTGGAGGCCAAGAAAGTACAATAGGAGTGAAGATGATTTAGTGCGGAGAAGTACGCACCAATTGCATACCCTGGTGGCAAGGAGGGGGGGGGGGTTTAAAGCCATGCAACCCACTGTGAATAGTGAACAATGATGAATGTGTGAACTTGGATAAGAAAAGTTAAAGATTTTTTTTTTTTTTTTAAAAAGGCCTATGGATAAATGTTGTATTATCTGTTATCTTCTTTATATGATTATGGCTCAATTATATTAAATTTTGGATCGATAATTGTTGTAATCATTTTTAATACTTCATTGGATTAAAATTAAATGCCTATCTGTCTTTTGTTGTACCATTATATTATTTAGTATTTTCTCATGCTATGCTCATTATAATTTGCATATTTCTTCATAGTACTAGCATTGAGATTCACTTATTGAGTTGACGAACACCCCATTTTCCTTGTTATTGTTTTTAGATAGATGGCCTTGAACAATAGGACAACCATTGAGAACTTTATGAGTACAACAGTTACAATTATTGTAGATAACCATATCTTGTTGTCGGACAGGGAATGCAAATCTACTCTTTGGTAGCGCACGTCCTAGAATAATAAACAACTAGTTGCAGGATGAATGGGGAAACCCTTGGTACCAATCAATCATAGTTCTTACTGTAGTAATTCCTGGCCCTTCACTTAAAAACAAATACCCAGATTTCTCTATTGAGGACTTGTCTCTTAAGGAGGAGGATCTAAGTGAGATTTATCCATAGGAAGGGTACAATTACTTCTGGAGATGCTTGAGATTGGAAATTTTGTTTTGTAATCATCCAATGTATAAGAAAGTTTTGTACTTTTTTGTTGATCATTTTTTCATGCAAGAATATAAGTGTTCGCTACTTGGCTAGCAATGTAGGAAGGAGAGTGCTTGCCAACTTGGTGAGGAAACATAAGGAAGGATGTTGCTCGAATGCTAGGCGAACATTACAAGATCACTCAGTTACCCACCACAAGGCAAGCAACGTAGCGAGTGATATGCTCGCCATCTCACCATAGGTAAAGTGCTCGCCTCAATGTGAGTATTGCGAGGCTTAGGCTGCGTTTGGATATTGAAGTGAGTTGAATTGAGTTGAGTTGAGATGATAAAATATTGTTAGAATATTATTTTTTAATATTATTATTATTTTAGAATTTGAAAAGGTTGAATTGTTTATTATATTTTGTGTTGAAATTTGAAAAAGTTGTAAATGAGTTGAGATAAGTTGAGATCCGTTTAATAAGAGCATCCACATTGGCTTGGCCAAATGGAAAAGTTAGCTAAAATTTAGATAATTGATGTAAAAAACAGTCCACATTGGATTGGCTAAGTCTAAAATAAGATGGACTTTTGCTACAGTGGTTGGCCAAAGATGGAAAACTACTATTGATTCACCAAGCATTAAAATACTAATTTCCTACTCCAAGTAAACATTAAAATATTAGTTTCCCACTCCAATAAAAATACTATTTGGTTTGTAATTAAGAATTTTAGATAGAATTTTAGATGAGTTTAATCAATATTTTTTGTTATTAGCATTAAATGAATTTTAAAAATATGATTTGTTTAATATTAATTTAATTAGAATAGAATTATTATTAATATTAAATTGGTAAAATTATAAAATGTGATACAAATAAATTAAATAAAAAATTATTAATTTAATAATATTTTATTATTATATAGAGAGTGGATGGTTAATCCAATGTGGGGATTGAATTTAAATGAAATAGGCAAATATAAAAAAGATATTGGCTAAAATTTGAATATGCATTTGACCAAACCAATACTAATGCTCTAACCAAACAAAGCTTTAGTTGCTCGCCCCTCAATGAGCAACACAAAGAGTAATAGTTCTCGTCATCTCAATGAGCGAGGTAAGGAGTAATAATGCTTGCCATTTTAGTGAACAACTTAAGGGGATAAAAGCTCATGCGGTTGGCAAGCAATGCCCCCAATCAAGTGCTCGCCTGATGACGAGCAACATGGATATAATTGCTCACCTCTCAAGGAAAAAAAAGAAAAACACAAATGAACTATCTCTCCAATGCTTTAAGAGTTATTGATTGGCTCAATTGTCCTTTCCAATCTTTGCCACATAATTTTAGGGAGAGAGAAACTCATTATTTTTAGAATGCCTAATAGTCTCATTCAGGAGATAGGCAAGGGATCATTATCTAAGGTGCGATTATTTTTTTTTCAATGTCTTCCTTCAAAGTAACAAGTATGCTGCAAACTTCCTTCAACCTAATATATTTCCTTTATTTTTTATTTTTAAACAGAAACTTGAAAATTATGGATTTCCATGACTTCGAACCTTTCAAGGTGCAAAAATCTCAAAAAAGTTATTCTTGATGGATGTAAAACTTTAGATGAAGTTCATGATTCTATTGGATTTCTTGATAAGCTTGTTAAATTGAGTTCTTATAAATGCTACAACCTAAAGAGTTTACCAACAAGCATCACGTCGAGATCTCTCAAAGAACTTAAACGTTGAGGTTGTACAAGCTTTCAAAACTTTCCTGAAATCGAGTGTGAAACGGAACATTTCGTGTGTATCTATTTATAGAGCATTGTAATAGAAGAACTACCTTCTGTTCCATTTCAAACCTGACTGAGTTTAAATAGTTGACTCTATTTTGCTGCAAAAGTGTATAACCCGCCCATTAGAAAACCCAGGCCCATGGATGTTTTAAGCCGAGCTCAGTTTTAAGGCCCAAATCCCAGCCCATATACCCCAAAGCCTAAAAAATTTCCCTCATTTTTCCTTTCCCCTTTCTTTACTTTCTCTCTCGGCAAACAAACCCGCCACCCGCATCTCCCCTCCAACTCACCTTGTCACCATTACATCGCGCCGCTCTCCGTTCGGTGCCGGTAGTGGTCAATTCCTCTCTCTCTCTCTCTCTCTCTTACTCTCTGTTTCTCCCTCCAATAAATCTATCTCATTCTCTGTGAGTTCTGCCACCGAGCCCAACACCATTCTCCATGTTTTCCAATGATGGGCCAGAACAGTAAGCTCCTCAGTCTTTCCCTCCCTCCATTTCATCCCTCTGAATGCACACATTGTCAGTGAGTTCCACCATCGAGCCCAACACCACTGTTCTCTATCTATTTTGGAACCGACCATCGCCGCTGCTCACTAGTTTGTTTTCCCTCTTATCGCTCTTTGTCTTACTCTCCGTCAAATTTCTTTCCTCCCTCTCTCGCACTCTCTCACCAACCCCCTATGTTTTTGTGTTAAGAATCTTGATCGTTGTGGATAATAGGATTGATGATGGAAATGGTAGAATATTGTTGCTGTAATGCAAAGGCAGTGTGCACACCAGAAGAATGAACAAATGCTAGAAAGGAAAATGACAATGGAATTGCACGGGAGTAACTTCGAGGGCTCCCAAACCTTGAAGATGAAAATAACAAACTACAGAGTATTTTTTTTCCAGAAATCTTTAGATGCGTTCCCACTCACCTTCTAGTGCCTTAAGATGCTCTCTTTTCCTAACAGAATTAAGAATAACTAAGTTGACCCTGACAGTAAAAACCCATATACAGACGCACGCATCGTTTGGATGAAATACCAAACGCTGCGTTTACAGACTCTATTAAAAGGACTCTACTCAAAATGGTGCGTAGCACCCAACTTAATTACTAGTAAATGGTGCGCAGCACCCAGACATATACTATCGCTATTGAACCATAAAACATAGCACTGTATTCCCTTCGCACAACGTCATTGTTACTTCTTCAAACTCCTTCACTTTTTTGTACTTCTTTACTTCGACAATCCTCGCAGCTTCAGTTCCTCCCAGATCAAGTCTTCATGTCGGAACCTGTAAGAAGCCTCTTGATAAAAGGCTATAAAACTAGGGTTTGCTCTCTTCGAGGGGAGCTCCTCCAAAATATAGAGAATGAAAGATAGAGAGAAAAGGTAGAAGATGACAAAAGTCTGAATTCATTTGCATACCGTATCACAGGACGTTACTCAGCTTAAAAAGGTGCCAGCTGGCTAACGGTCAGGAAACAAACAAAATACATAACAACCAAAGCAGAACTAAAAGGCCAATACGTAAAGGCTGGAAAGCCAATTCAAAATAAGAAATAAAACAATAAAATACTTGGGCCATGGGAACACACTCTCGGTCCATTAACACTTAAGTAAAAGAAAGCCCTTAAAAGAATGAAGCCTGGCCCAGCCCATAAGCCCTTCTGTTGACCACCACTACTTCCCTCACGTGTTTGACTGTAGCTTCCCCTTCAAAGACACTGTCAATTCTTCTAGTTTCAGAACTCAGAACACCATCTGCTCCTTTGAGTCGAAACCCTAGGTTGGCTTGATCCACCGTGTTACACACCTCCCCCATTTTGCCCGCAAGGTGTGGAAAATCATCTCTGAGCTTCGAATACTTCTCCCAGGTGGCTTCATTATTCTCCTGACCATGCCATCGCACCAATAATTCGGCTTTTGCTTGATTACCCTCCTTCATCATATGGCATGCTAAAATTTCGGCTGGCTCTGGGCAGAGGACTCCGTCGTGGTCTACTAGAGGAAGATCAGGAACGGCTGTGATTGAGGATCCAATTTTCTTCTTGAGTAAGGATACATAAAAAGTGGGGTGGATCCGTGTGTGTGATGGTAGATCTAGTTGGTAAGCAACTTTTCCCACTCTCTGGAGCCAGCTTGTGGTTGTGGTGGAGAGCCACCGATGCTTGCTTGTATGGCTGGAGTCTAAGGTAGACCCATTCTCCCTTTGTAAATTCCCTTTCTTTTCTTCTCAGATCAGCATATTTTTTTATTCAATCTTGGGCCTTTTGCAGGTTATGTTGGATCACCCGTGAGATTCGGTCTCTGTTTTAGAGGTGCTCTTCCACTATTGCGACCTTGGCAGTGCCTGGTATGTACTCTAGCCATCAGGGAGGGGGTTATCCATATAGTGCCTTAAAAGGGGTCAATTTGGTAGACCCGTGTGGAGTGGAATTATACCACCACTCTGCTAGTGATATCCATGATACCTAGTCCTTAAGTCTGTCACTTGAGAAGCACCTCAGAAAATTTTCAAGGGTTTTATTTACAGCCTTGGTTTGCCCATCAATTTGAGGGTGATAGGCTGTGCTTAATGCCATCTAGACCCCTTGTAGACTGAATAATTCATGCCAAAATTTACTTATGAATGTTCGGTCTCTATCCGAGACTATTGAGAGAGGCAAGCCATGTAACTTAAAGATGTGTTTGATGAACAAATTGGCAATGTCTTGGGTAGTGTATGGGTGTTTTAGAGGTGTAATGTGGCTGTATTTGGTAAGTCTATCCACTACTACCCACAAGCTATTAAAGCCTTGAGAATTAGGCAAACCCTCAACAAAATCCATTGTGATATGTGTCTAGGGTTGGGTTGGTATGGGAAGGGGTTGTAATAACCCACTAGGTAATGTGTTGGAGGATTTTACCCTTTGACAGAGGTCACAACCCCTGATGAATTGTTTAACCTCAGTCTTTAGGCCTGGCCAATAAAAATCTCTACTCATCCTTTGAATGGTTTTATCAAAACCTGAATGCCCCCCCCCCCATGGGCTGCTATGTCCCAACTCTAACAGCCAAGTCTTAAACTCCTTATGTTGGGGAATGTACAACCTTTGTTTATATAGCAGCAAATTTGACCTCATGGTATACTTGGAATCTAATTTATTTTCCTTGAAAAGTGAAATTAGAGCTTGTACCTTAAGATCAGTTTCATAGGCAGCCTTGAGATCTTCTAGCCATTCCACTGTGGGGAAGGAAATGAGCATTAATGTCCCCTCCTCACTCTGCTCCTTTAGAGATAGTGCATCAACCACCTTGTTTTCGGCCCCTTTTTTGTACTCTACAATGAAGTCGTAGCCCAGCAGTTTGGAAACCCATTTTTGTTGCATTGAGGTTCCTACTCTTTGGTCCAAGAGATGCTTTAGGCTTTGCTGGTCTGTCTTAACTTTGAAAGTCCCACCCAGTAGGTATGGTCTCCATTTCACCACTACATTCACCAATGCAAAGAGTTCCTTCTCGTAGGTGGATAAGTGTAGAGCCCTCCCTTTGAGTGCTTGGCTGAAATAAGCAATGGGTCTCCCTTGTTGCATGAGTACAAGTATTGCACTCGATAGTAAATGGTGCTGTAAAGTCTGGTAAGGCTAGTACCAGGGGGCAAGAAACAACTTCCTTCAACTTGTGGAAAGCTATTTTTGCTTCTTCACTCCATTTGAATCCATCCTTCCTTAATATTCTGGTAAGTGGACCAGCGATGTCTCCATAGCCCTTAATGAACTTTCTATAGTAGCCTGTTAGCCCTAAGAACCTCGTAATGCCTTGATAGAACTTGGGAGGGGCGGCCTGTAATTTTTCTGGGTCTGCCTTAACACCTTGTCCAGAAATTAAGTGTCCCAAGTAGGCTATCTCCTTGCACCCAAACCTGCACTTAGAAAGCTTAGCATATAACTTGTGCTCCCTTAGAGTCTCGAGAGTCACCTGCAAATGCCTCAAATGATCAGTTTCAGATTTACTTTAAATCAGTATATCGTCAAAGAATACTAGTATAAACTTCCTCAAATGGGGTTTGAACACCTCATTCATCAAGCTTTGAAAGGTAGAGGGGGCATTAGTTAGCCCGAAGGGCATAACTAGGAATTCATAGTGACCCTCATGGGTTCTAAAGGCTGTTTTGTGTATGTTTAAGGGTTTCACACGAATTTGGTGGTAACTAGATCTTAAATCTAGCTTAGAAAAGACCATGGCACCATGCAACTCATCCATCAATTCCTACAGGTATAGGGAATTTATCCTTAATAGTGACTGCATTAAGGCCCCTATAGTCCACACACAACCTCCACGACCCATCCGGCTTCCTAACCAACAACACCGGGGAAGAATAGGGGCTTTGGCTAGGCCTTATAGCTCCTGAATGTAGCAATTCCCTAACTATCTTCTCAATCTCATCTTTTTGGAAGTAGGGGTAATGGTAACAACACATGGAAATGGGTTTTGTATGGGGTATGAGATTTATAGAATGTTCATGGGTTCAGGTGGGGGGTAGGCCTTTGGGTTCCTCAAACACTTTAGGATATTCTTCAAGTATTCTCTGCATGGTTGTAGGAATTTGATCGTCACTTTGTCTGCTGTCACCTTCCATGACTTGTAGAACTATGCCCCTTTTTTCTAGCTTATTAAAAACATTTAAAGAGCCTTCCTCAATCAGTTTTGTGGCTGTCAACCCCAGTAATTGCACTGTTTTTCCCTTTGCAAAAAATTTCATGGTTAAGTTTTGGAAGTCCCACAACACAGTACCCAACTCCTATAGCCAATGGATGCCTAGCACCATATCACAACCAGCTAGAACTAATACATGCACTTCAAGTGTAAACCTGGTACCCTGGATGTTAACACTCACTCCTTTGCATGTCCCTTCACTAGGTAGGATTTCCCCACTTGCCACTTGCCACTTTCACCTTAACCTTTTCTTCATGATTAATGGGTAGTCTGACTCGATTTAACACAACTGGATACAAAAAATTATGAGTTGATCTAGTGTCTATTAGTATTGTCACCCACTAAGGTCCAATCTTTCCCATCACTCGCATGGTCTTTGGGTTTTGGGATCCTGTTAAGGCATGGAGAGATATTTCTGGGTTCAGGGAAGGGTCTGGCTCTATTTTAAAAATTTTTGGGTTCTCTAACTCACACACAGATTCTTCAACAACCCCTTCTTTTTCAGATTCACACATAACCTCTTCTAACAAGTACAACTTGGGATTTTGGCATTTATGTCCAAGTGTCCACTTAGAATCACAGTAATAATACAGCCCCTTTTCCCTCATTTCTTTCATTTGGTTTTGGTTTATCTTACGGAACTATAGGTTAGGTTTGGGAAAGGTTTTGGGAGGTTCAATGTTTGGTAGGCTGGGTCTTTTTAGTATTCCTAGGTCACGTGAGTACATAAAGCCAGATCTGTTTGGTTTCTTGGAAAGGTTCAGCTTTTCTTCTTGTATTTTAGGTAGGTTGTAGGCTGTAGTTAAGTTTGGTGGGTTGAACATTCTAACAGTTAGTCTAATCTCATCCTTTAGATCACTGAGAAAACAACTTAACTTATATTGTTCTGATAAGCCCCTCAGTCTATTAGATAAATATTCAAATTTATCCTTGTATTCCTCCACTATGTTGCTTTGTTTTAATCGAGTCAAAGACTCCATTAGGCCATCATACCCATTTGGACCAAACCTGGCCAGCAAGGCCTTAGTCAAAGACTCCCATTCAAGAGCTTGTCCAGACTCTTCCCATTCTTGAAACCAAGTTAAAGCCTTACCTCCATATGGAATGAAGCTAACTTAACTTTGTGTTGTGGTAGGGTGTTGTGAAAAACAAAAAATTGTTATACCTTGTAAATCCATCCAGTGGGATCATCTCAATGAAAAGAGGGAAAGTCAAGCCTCACAGTTCTTGTCCGCACCTCACCAGCAGGCCTCTAGCCCCCATCGTCCTCGTGACTATGCGACCCTGATGAAGATCCACCAGAGCTATTATTGTTACCTCTCTTCTGCAGCTCAACCGAGATCACTAACAACTGCTGCATCATTGCATCAATCTATTTTTCAGGGATGACATTTTGGAATCTGTGGGTTTTTTTGGTTGTTCAATCCTTCTTGTAAATCTTTGAGCCTAGTGTTCTCTGCCATTCTGTAAAGAGATAATGTAGGTTTTTCACAGGAGGTGTCCTGGTACCACTTTGTAACAAGCCTCTTGATAAAAGGCTATAAAACTAGGGTTTGCTCTCTTCGAGGGGAGCTCTTCCAGAATACAGAGAATGAAAGATAAAGAGAAAAGGTAGAAGATGACAAAAGTCTGAATTCATTTGCATACCGTATCATAGGATGTTGCTCAGCTTAAAAAGGTGTCAGCTGGCTAATGGTTAGGAAACAAACAAAATACATAACAACCAAAGCAGACCTAAAAGGCCAATACGTAAAGGCTGGAAAGCCAATTCAAAATAAGAAATAAAGCAGTAAAATAAAGTAGTAAAATACTTGGGCCGTGGGAACACACTCCCGATCCATTAACACTTAAATAAAAGAAAGCCCTAAAAAGAATGAAGCCTAGCCCAGCCCATAAGCCCTTCTGTTGACCACCACTACTTCCCTCACATGTTTGACTACAGCTTCCCCTTCAAAGACAATTTCAATTCTTCTACCATCAGAACTCAGAACACCATCATGCCCCTTTGAGTCAAAACCCTAGGTTGGCTTGATCCACTGTGTTACAGAACCCTAACATTTTGTCTCTTTGCCACTCTCATGTTGCTCTGTCGCTTGCCTCCATCCACTAGGCTTGCTCAATGGTAACCACTACACCACGTCAAACTATTCCGCCTCATGCCGTTGTGAGCACCTCAACCATCTCTAGATAGTGAACTCTCAGTCTAGGATTCGATTAACCACTACACAGAGGTAAGTGGCCCTTGGACTAACCTTGAAATAATTGTTGATGGAATGGGGAATTGTGAAATGTGAACTACGCTCTCTTGTTGCAAACTGTGAATTGTACGTGTGATCTATGAACTATGTAGTTGTGACGTGGCCCGTGCACCACGTGAAGTGATGGGATAATTATTTAGTATATGATGTGTTTGTGTGCCATGTGAAATAAAGGGATAATTGTGTGGTTTTTGGTATGGCCAGATGTCGTGTGAAGTATCGGAATGAGTTATATAGTTTAGTGGCGTGCTATGTCAAGTGTTCTTTGTGCAGTTTATATGTTGTGGTGTCTTGTATATCAATTGTTGTTGTTGTTATGTCATAATAAGGGGTATATGGATTTGCCACTATTGCACAGCGTTACAACTTGTGGATATGTACTGGAAGTCCCCTCCCCTGCATTGAATTACAGCACATAGATTGCTGGAGAATCTCCCACGTGTATTGTCAATCTTCATGGTATTAATCGCTGTATTTTTGGACTGCATCAAACTGATATCTTTATTTATTTATTTATTTTATTATTTTTTTTTAAGAAAAAGTTAAGGTCACCTGTCCAAGAGTGACTCCTCTCCAATTTTATTAATAACCCTCACTTGTGGCGGTGGAAAATTGTGGTTACAAAAACAAGCATCTGGGGTACAAAGAAAAACCCAGCATGTAGAAAAAAAAACCAAACCAGAATAAAAATAACAGGAGAAAATAGCAAAAACCACAAGCAAAAACCAAAACGAAGCTAACTAAGATGAAGCGAAGGTAGCCCGGAGTAGTCCATGCGGATAAGACCACGCAATGCTCGGGGAGTCTCCGTTACGTGGGAAAAAACTGAATCAGTACCAAAAGCCCCATGTTTGGCTAAACAATCGGCAACTTTATTTCCCTCACGAAAAACATGATGAATAGAGCAAGGCATGGAATTCATAATGTCCATAATACCCTCCCATAAATCCTCCAGATACCACACCCCACATCTTTTACTCCTCCACCAAGAAATAATAGTCATAAAATTAAGTTCAATATTCACAAAATTAAGGGATAAGGATTTACAAACCTGGAGCCCATGAAAAAGAGCTAAAAGCTCGGCCCGATTGTTAGAACCTGTACCAATGAAATTTACGTCAATTAAATTACCATGAGCATTTCTAATAATGCCCCCTATACCTGAGGAGCCTAGATTCTCAAAACTACTGCCATCTGTATTAAGTTTAACCCAACCCTCCGAAGGACATTTCCAAGCAATAACTTTGCAGTGCCGAAGAGGGGGGGAAACATAGTATGGACATGCAAACTCTCAAGAACCTGCAAATCAAAACTAAAGATGTGAGAACTAGCATTCATATCACGGCAAATGAGACTAATCCACTGACAAACTGAGTGAATGATGTTAGAAGCAGATTCAAGCCGACCCTCCATAGGCGCCAAACAGCACCTCCGCCAGATTCTCCAAGTGATAACCACCAGGAGAAGTCCCACGATAACTCCAACTTGAGAAGATAATTTTGCACGAAGAAACCAAAGGTGCACCGTTTCTTTCCAATTACAACCAATCGGAACACCAAGGCTAGCTCCAAAATATCGCCAGACGGTGCTCACAATATCTCCTACAAATAGAACATGATTTTGGTCCTCATAGTGACCGTTAGTACAACAATCACAACGAGAGGTAATAGGAATGCCAATATGACGTAAATTATGATCAACACTAAGGGCCATGTACCAAGCTTTCTACATATGTATAGACATTTTAAGAGGAAGGCTCTTATGCCACATCCAAGAGTGCCTTTCGATAGTGCCACCCTTAATACAGACACAATCCTAAGCCGACTTAGTGGAGAACAAACCATTATCTTTTTTAGTCCAAATCAAAACATCCAAACCCGGTCTAGCCTTACACATATCCTCTAAAATATCATCAAGAAGATCCGGCCCCACTAGTTGGAGAATAAATTCCACATCCCAACCATTAGATAATTTACAATCTTTAACCTGAAGATGTGGATGACCCACAATATGCATATCATTACCTAAAGGGCCCCTGTCTCGCCATTTATCATACCAGAAGAAAACATTCCCATCTTTAAGACGCCACTTAGAATTATCCAGAACCAAGGGAAGGGTTTTAGCAATCATTTTCCAGAATCTCGTCCTCTTATTTGGATCAACCAGGGTCTAAGGCTTAGAACCCACATACTTAACCTTAAAAAAATTGGACCATAAAGAATTACCTTGAAGAAGATTCCATGCAAATCTGGCATGAAGGGCTTGTTGCATATCATCAAGATTCCTAAGAGCCAAACCACCTTCTTCCACAGGACAATAGATAGACTTCCAAGCCACCCATTTTTTCTTACCTTTACCATTCCCCTCCCCCCAGAAAAAAGTGCTCATCATACGATGAAGGGTTTTAATAGTGGATTGCGGGACCTGAAGAACTGCAAAAAGATGAAGAGCCATACTAGAAAGAACATGCCGAAGTAAAATAAGACGGCCACCCATCGAAAGAAATTTCATCTTCCATCCCAAAATTTTCTTTTGAATTTTAGACACCATATCTTCGAAATGCATCTGTTTGAGGCAACCCAAAATAATAGGCACACCAAGATATTTGAATGGAAAAGATCCTTCTGAAAATCCGGTCTTTCGTAATAATAAGCTTTTACGAGCTAAAGAAATATTTTGAGATCAATAAATGGTAGATTTAGAGTGATTGATGCACTGACCCGGCCAACTTTCATATTTATGAAGTACAAATAAAATCTCTCTAAGGGCTTTAGAACTACCATTAGAAAAAAGCACCACATCATCAACATACATAAGATGAGAAATTATAGGTGTACCTCGGGCCTGCGAGAATTGTCCAAAATTACGAGACTCCACACTTTGCTTGATCAAATGAGAAAGAACTTCTTGAAAAATAATAAAAAGATAGGGAGAGAAGGGATCCCCCTGACGCAATCCACGGCCACCTTGAAAAAAGCCTTTAGTAGTGCCATTCATCATAATAGAAAACCAGGGAGTCGATATGCAGGTTCTGATTAGATGACAAAAATCAGGAGAAAAACCAAAACAACGAAGAACCTCCAAGAGAAACAACCAATCCACTCGATCATAAGCATTAGCCATATCTAGCTTAATCATGATATTACCACCATGGACCTTCTTATTTATAGAATGGACCATTTCCTGCGTGATACTAATATTTTCAAATATGCACCTTCCCGGAATGAAAGCACCTTGTTCCCACGATATCATTCGTGTGAGAAGACCTGTCAATTGATGAACAATGATTTTGGAACATATTTTGTAGAACACCGAGCATAGGCTGATAGGCCTAAACTTATCAAAACCGGTAGGTGTATAAACCTTTGGAATTAAGACGAGAAAAGATGCAGTAAAAAATCTTGGAAACTGTTTAGAAACAAAAAAATTAGATATGGCTTCCAAGACATCCTCTTTCACAATCTCTTAACAACTTTTGAAAAATCCAGAACCAAAACCATCCAGCCCCGGGGAGCTATTAGAAGGAATAGAGGAAAGAGCAGAGAACACTTCCTGCATAGAAGGCATAGAACACAGAATAGAGTTGTCAGCATCAGAAATAATAGGAGAGATAAGAGATGATAAATCAAGTAACAATCTTGTCAGAGTTCCCTGCAGAAAATTAGAAAAGTAATCCACAGCCCCCTGATGAAGACTCTTCGGCGAATTGAAAACCATCCCATTCGAAGACCTCATTTCCACCACTCTTTTACGCTATTTATTGGAAAGGCAGGCATGAAAAAATTTCATGTTATGATCACCTTCCATATTCCATTTCAACTTAGACATTTAGGCCAAACGAGTATCTTCACGATGGAGCCAATTCTCTGATTCCGCAGAAGAGGCCATAAGATCCTTCTCCGTAGACTCATTCCAGTTTTGCTAAAGTTTATTTTCAATCTCTTCAATGTGTTTCTCGAGAAAATTAATATGCATAGAGGTATGACCGAAAATCTGTTTATTCCATTCACGCAAGGCAACCTTAGTGTTTTTCAATTTAAAGGCCAATTTAGTAAGACCATGACCACCAACAACCTCAGACCACACCTGACGAACACACGTCAAAAATTGCGGATGATCCACCCACATTTGTTGAAAATGAAAAGGTAAAGGACCATAAGAGAAATGATCCATCTTGAACTCAATGACCATAGGAGAGTGGTCGGACATGGTGCGCTGAAGATAAGAACAAATTGCATCCGAAAAATAAGAGAGTAAGGAGAAATCCATAAAAACCCGATCTAACTTCGCCCAAGACCGAGCAAGGCCCAACTGCCCATTACACCAAGATAAACTTCTGCCCTTCGACTTCATTTCAAGCAAACCACCTTGGTGGATCCAGGCATTGAAATCCTCCATTGCAGCGTTCAACAGAGGAGAGCCACCCCTTCTCTCCAAATTATTCCGAATAATGTTAAAATCCCTAGCAAAAAGACAAGGCTCGGAGCCCATGGATTGAGGGCTAAGATCATCCCACAAATTTTTCCTCTCATACATAGTGCACTTAGCATAAATAATATTACACAGAAAATGGTAAGACCTCATGTTAACACGAAGGGAAATAAACTGCAAATTTGTCCGCACCACTTGAACATCCAAAGCATTGTCCCAAAAAATATCTTCTACATTAGAAATAAAGGAATCAAAGTGTAAGGAATGCTTCAAATGATTAGCTTTGTCTAGAGATTGGAAAGGTTCCAAAACCGCAATCAACTTAGGCTTGAACCTACAAACTAACTTCTTTAGTCTACGATGACAAGTACCAATGCCACGGGCATTCCAAACAATGATAGTCATTCATAAAGACAAAGTAGAAGGGCGGGTAATGACCCGAGTAGTGCTTCTAACTTTCTCAAACTTTTTCTTTTGATATTTTCTCTTAACAATTTTACCTTCCGATTTCGAATGATAATCCTTAAACTGAGGAAGCACATTCGGAAGAATGTCAGGTTCAGGTTCGGACACAATGTCTTCAAGCATATTTTCTAGGTTTTCATTCAAGGACCCATCTGCGAGGCAGGGGCCAGATTCCTCCAGCGTAGTATTAGCAGGTTCTTCCAATATTGGAGGAATGGATTCTTCAACATTAAAAGTAAAAATATCATTATGAGTTAAAATAGTACCTGCATCCTCATAGTGCGCTAACTCCCATCCATCATTGATTATATCTACCTCCAGAATATTAGTGCCTTGTACAAGGGAAGGAGTGGCATTGGAAGTTTGTTCAGGAATCACACCAACCGGTTCATCATTCACTTTCTCCGGGGATATAACAACGGGTTGAACTTCATCATCCTGAGAATTACCAAATCCGGTTCCACCAGTATCTGCTTCTCCTTTCTTACGTTCACGTTTTTTCTCCCCAATCGTAGATTTCCCACACAATATGTCTTATTATTATGTCCCTGCACTCTACATTTTCCACAATACGCAAGAAACGTCTCATATATTACCTCATGTTTCCTACTCGTAGCCAGACCAGGAGCACCTATCCAGAAGTATGAAATCGGATCCTTGGCAGCATCCATCTCCAAACAGATTCTAGCTCCATCGGTCTGGGTTGCACAACGCGTGCGATTATCCCTGCGTATAAACCGACCAATCGGTGTAGTGAAGATTCGTAGGAAGGATTCTTGATAAAAGTTTGGAGGTAATCCGAGAAGCAAGATCCACACCAGGACGTTAGATGGTTCATGCTCCTCATTGAAATCAGTAGTCTAATGAAACGCTCGGTAGGCCACTTCATTTACCTCACAGGACTCATGAGACAAAGTTTTAACGAAATCAGTTTCCGTAGACATCCGAACAAATACATTAAGGGGTAGTTTCATGGAGGAGACCATCGAGGTAGAAGCCAGACCCCAACGGCTAGAAATAAATACACGGATAGCATTCAGAGATGGCCTTTGTCGAAGAAACTTAAGCACAATAGAAAATCGGAATGGCTCTGCCGAACGTGATATTTCTTCTTTAGAGAACTGGAAAAATATTTCACCATCTATGACTTTAGGTGCATGGTGAGCGACTAAGATTTCAGGAAGGGGTTGTGGAACCACTGCAGCCAATTCAGCAAAAGACTGATGGCCAGTAGAGTGGCCATCAGCAGCTGCCATGCAGCCTCACCGAAACAGAGTAGACCAATGAAGAAGGAAACCTGTGATCAAAACGAAAACCCTACATCAAACTGATATCTAATTGTGATAATCTTGCCATTGAAGTACTGTGATTGTGTGTACACTGAAACTTGTAAAATTACAGGATCTTGTATGAAATGGCTTTTGTGGACGCGTGAATTTCATGATCCGAGGTCAAGAGGGGATTATCTTGGTAGAGCTCATCTAATCACTCGAGGGTATATAAAATTGAGTGACATCCTTTAGGTTGTTTTTGTTTAACAATGGGCTCGGGTGAAATGGTCATGTTCTCGAGTCGAAGTTGTGACCTCTCTAATGGCTGAGGCTAGAGAATGTTGTGATCTCAAATCTGGAACGGAACCCACATTTCATCGTTTCTATAAACGGTATCGCAATTGGAGAAATAGAGTGGTTTTCTTCGACAAACTCAGATCATGTATGCTTGGGATACTCCGTTGATAAATCTCTTGAAATACAACAAATGTACCTTGATGGGGACAATCTGAGGTTTAAATTTGATAGTGATCCAATGAAAGCAATCTTCAAGAGAGGTGGAATCCATGTGATATTCAAGCATGAAAAGAATGCAAAAGATCATGCAGTAGATCTAATGGATGGTATTCAACTTTCTAAGAGATGCCGAGATGAATGTGTACATAGCATTGAATTTAATGATTGATACTCTCAACAGGGAAGGCATTTTGTTGGTGCCGGTCAGCCGGGGGTTTATATCATGAATGATGAGCACAGCATGGAGATATTATGAACAATGCATGGTGTCAAAAGATTTAAGTCCTTAATTTTCGTTTTTTATTTTCTATGGAATTGTTTATGATGATTGGCATGCTACTAAAGAAATTTTATAGTCTCTACTCATTTTTAGTAGCAATAACTTTTTTTCACTTTTCAAAATTTTTTAAAAGATAAATCAGTTCTAAAAATCATTGTTTAATTATTCAAAGAAAAGTTAAAAAATGACGCAAACAACATCGGTCAAATAAATTTTGGTATTTTGGAAGCCAACTATCATTTCCCATAATAAATATTGTAATGTAAAAAAATATAAAAATTACTTCAAATATCCCGTTTTATCATTTTCTACCTCTAAACACCTTTAAACAGTAGATATTTTTCATTTTCACATATGATTAATTTAGAGATTTGGAGACTTTAACCAAACAATTAAATGTGGTGGAAGGTGAGATTTAGGGCATGACTGGGTGTTTAAGATCATTCACATCCGGATGAGCAAAGTTTTTCCTAAATTTTAGCAAAAATCATCTTTCTCTAAATTTTACTCATCTTTCCAAACCTCTACGTACATCCCACACCATAATCTTTCTCTATTATTTTTTAATTATTATTTCTACTCATTTCTTTGTACATCTTTAACTAATTTTTTTGTCTTTTGGGAAAAGAGTGGAAGATTTTTATTTATTTTTTATTTTTTTATGTTTTTGTAATTATTTAATTATTTCTTTTACACATGTTTTCTAGATTTTTCATCTATAATGAATATTTTATTATACTACTTATCTCTGTAAATGATAATATTTTTAAAATCAACACTTTCTTAATAATATTTAAAAAAATAATATTTTCACAAATGGTGATCGTTTTTTTTTTTAATAACTTGGATCATCTCAATGGTGACATTTTTTCAAATTTCAACTATAACAAATATGAACATGAGAGAAACTGTAGATAATTGAAAGAATAATTTGTTTTATTGGTTAGATTAATAAAATATTTGTAAGAATGATTTTGGGATAAACAGTAGCTCCTCATATTTAAGGAGCCACTGGTCAAATTAGTCAGGCGGATGGAGAGGGGTTTTTCTCAAGAAGTTAAATTTTTTTTACTAAAATTTAGAAAAGGAGATGGTATCCTCAACCGGATGTGGATGCTGTAGGGTATCTGAAAATTTTGTGACTAGTAGTGAAACTATTTTAGTAAATATGTTTTATTGGATTTTGATAAACAAAAATTCGATGCACAGTCACTTTTGCGTACTTATTACGCACTACACTAATTTGATTGGTTCGATATTAAAAAAATTGATGCATCCAATCAAATCAGCAGAATGCGCAAAGAATATGCAAAAGTAATTATATATAGCATATCTCTTTGAGAAATAATAGAGAATAAGTAGAATAAAAATATATTTTAAAATGAGTATTTTACTGGAATTTGTGAAAGTGAATAGATAAAGTTAAAAAATTATTTGAATTTAATTTTGTAATATTATTGTTATTTCTAAGTTTGTAAAAGTTATATTGATTTTTTTTTAGTAATGATTATGTATGATTAGATGAAAAAGTTAAAAAAATTACAAATTTTGAAATTGAAAAATATTTTTTATTTTCGTGATATTTAAAAATGAAATTATGATAAATTTTGAGAATTTAAAAAAAATCTCATGTGTGCTAAACATGCCCTTAACGATCATGACAAATTTATTATATATAGTCAACGAAAGCAACCGTAAACCGTGTAACGTGTGTGATGTGGATTATTCCGGAATTGAAGTCTAATTGCATTATAAAAGCAAGATGCCACTTATCTTCTATAAAATGGTTTCGAGGAATTCGGCCAATAATGCGTGTTTTTCAATCTAATTGAATTTGTTTGACAGCTCAAACTATGGAAGGTAGACTTTCGTTCTTAATCCAAATGGGTAACGGGCATATCTTAGTATTATCAATATTATGCTTTAAGGGGACTCGAACCTTCACGCTTTCACACGAGAACATATTGATTGACTTCATAAGCACACGGGAATAGCACCTCATAGCATAGTTGCTGCTAAAAGCGCGTTGCACTGGAGTTGTTTAAATGTTTCTTTCCAATTTATCTTTCTTTGATGGTCCTTAATTAGCATATTCGAATATTTGAATAAGAAATTGATAGACTAAAATTTTTTATACGGTAGTTAGGGTAAGGGGACCCGATCCTCACATGGTATCTTTCATGAGAAATAAAAGAAAATATCAAAGACTACTAGACCGTTGACATTATTAAACTGTAATAATTAATTCATCACGTTCCATTGGAATCATATTTTTTGCTTTCAGTCTTTCAAGGGTTGGGAAGAAGCTCCTCATCATATTTTCTTTTATTAATTTATGTAACCAACTTGAGTTATTTTCTCTCTCTCTCTCTTTTATCCTAATCTTATGTGTGATGCAACGTCGAAGTTGCCAAGATGATACGTTCCTCCTCATCACTGGTAATTCTATTCTTTTTCATATGATCCAACCGGCCTGTGTGAACTTCGCTGTTTAAGGCAGAGTACAAGTACTGCTTCTCCAATATACTTCACATAAGACAAATCACTTCCTGATCCATGGCCTTTCCCGATAATCTTCCAACTGCAAAGAGACAATTCTTAACATTTGACATCCTAAGAGACTCAAGTCGGAAGGTTGCATGGCAATGTTTACTAGGGAATCGATGCTATAAAGGATCGAGGGGCTTTGCTGTAAAAGCAAAAGAATCTTTTAGTTCTTGACACTACAATAGAATTTGGCTTTTTTCTGACGGATGAAACCGTCACAAAAAATAAGAAAATCGTCACAAAAACTTTTTTGTAACTATTGGAATTATCTCATGCAACCTCTCAAGTTCTCCCTACAGTTCCACCTGACGCATTGGTTACGGAAGAATCACCACCACGATGATAGAATCTATTCTGTTATAGTAGCTGTCATTCTTTGTTTTATTCATTTTTTTTATTGTGTATATATATAGCAGCACACAGTACATTACAGAAGAGAGAATAATATACAATTCACGTTCACGTTGCCCTCGCCAACAACCTTCTCTGCTTCCTCTATTTTCCTGCATTACTCCGCTGCACTATTTCCATTATGGTATCATGAGCCATTCCTCTCCAAGTTCTCCAGCTCAAACCCCTCCAAGTTCTCCTGATCAAACCTCTCCTGCTCAAACTCCTCCAAGCTCCCCACCTCATCCCGTCATGTCCAACTCTGATATCCCCAAACCTGAGGAAAATCCTCATCACCCAGCCAGTCTGTATTTTATTCAGCCCGGCAAAAATGCTTCCTCTTCGTTGGTTCCTAAGTTACTCACCACCGAAAATTACGTTATCTGGGCTCGCTCCATGCGTAGAGCTCTGAACATAAAAAATAAGCTTTTTTTTCTCGATGGTAAGATCCCCAAACCTTTGGACTCAGATCCCTTGTTCCTCCCATGGGAACGATGCAATGACATGATCATTGCATGGCTTCAAAACTCCGTCAGTTTAGACCTTCGATCTACGATTGCCCATGCTGAGACAGCAGCCGATGTGTGGAGTGATCTCCGTGAACGCTTCTCTATACAAAATGCCCCTCGTATCTTCCAACTCACGAAGGTCATCTCCTCTTTACTTCAAGATGCTGACTCAGTGAGTACCTATTACAATAAACTTAAAAGTCATTGGGATGAACTTGATGTATATGAACGAATGCCGTTTTGTACCTGTGGATCTGTTAAGACCATTATGGGACATCATCATCGTCACAAGGTCATGTAGTTCTTGCTGGGACTGCAGGATTCTTATGATGCCATCCATGCCCAGATTCTTCTGTCTGACTCACTACCATCAATAAACCGAGTGCTTTCCCTTATTCAACAAGAAGAGAGACGTCGCCAACTTCACTATGCACCAGCGCCAGCAGCAATGGTCACACGGGGACCAGATCTGAGGCCCTCATCGTCCTCGCGCAAGGAACGATTGCACTGCTCTCACTGCAACATTTCTGGGCATTCATTAGAGCTATGCTTTAAGGCTAATCCAAATCTTCCAATATGCTCTCACTGTCGTATTCCAGGCCACACCAAGGAAAAATGTTGTCGACTGAATGGTTACCCTCCAGGTCACAAAAATGGCCCCAAATCCAAATCTATAGCTAACATTGTTTCTCTTGAACAGGATCAAATTCACAATGGCTCACCTATTACTCAGGAGAAATACAGTAAGCTTCTTGCCTTGCTCCAATCATCTTCCACCACCGATAGCACACCTGCAGTAGCAAACCAAGTTCAATCCATGTCTGGTAACAGTCTCGGTTTATCCACACACAAAACCACAAACACTTCATCTACACAGTGGATTATCGACACTGGGGCCACAGACCACATGGTCTGTAGTCCCCATTTCTTTACACACAACATCACTCACATTAATCACTCAGTCAAGCTTCCCAATGGTACAACCACAATCGCTACTCACCTCAGTGATATACAGTTTTCTCCTCAAATAATTTTTAAACATGTGTTATGTGTTCCAGCTTTCTCGTTTAATCTGGTCTCGGCAAGATCTTTAGCTGCACATTCTAACTGTTGCTTACTCTTCTTCTCTAATTTATGCTATATACAAGACCTTTCAACTTTGATGACGACTGGGAAGGGTGAGTTGCACGACGGCCTATACCATTTACAACCTGAACCACCTTCTCCCACTGCTCTTCACAATTTTTTCACTTTGTTTCCTTCCAAAATTGTCAATAGTGCTGTTACTACCAAGGATGAATTTACTTTATGGCATTTTAGGCTTGGACATAGCTCCATGACACAGCACATTCTGAATGATATTGGCAAAAATGATGTTCAAATTTCGACTAAAGCAAGTCCATGCACTATCTGTCCACTGGCCAAACAGCATAAATTGCCATTTCCACAAACGGAAAACAACGTCAAAAGTCCTTTTGATCTTATATCTGTCGACATATGGGGTCCTAATCCCATCCAAGCATACGATGGCTCCAAGTATTTTCTCACTATAGTTGATCAATTTACTAGATGTACTTGGCTTTACCTTTTAAAATCCAAATCCGAAGCACGCCCATGCCTCCAAAATTTCTATTTTCTCATTGAAAACCAATTTGCCACCAAAATTTAAAAAATCCGGAGTGATAATGGCCCTGAATTCTCTATGCCAGATTTTTATCAACCAAGAGGTATAATTCATCAGCTCACATGTGTAGCCACACCTCAACAAAATGCTTTAGTCGAAAGAAAACACCAACATATTTTAAATGTCACTAGAGCCTTAAAATTTCAGTCCGGCCTTCCTATGACATATTGGAATGATTTTGTCTTGACGGAAACTTATTTAAGTAATCGAACCCCAACCCCCATTCTTAACTATAAATCACCATTTCAAGTTTTGTATAACAAAAAGCCTTCTTATTCCCACTTACGTGTTTTTGGGTCTCTATGTTTCGCTTCAACACTTTCCCATGCCTGCTCTAAATTTGATCCTCGTGCTCGCCGAGGTTTACTTTTAGGCCACCCTATGGCATAAAAGGATACAAGATTCTTGATTTGAACACACATCAAACCTTCATTTCTCGTGATGTTGTTTTTCATGAGGATACATTTCCATTCAAAACAGTTCTTGACATATCCAATACCACTCAATATTCACCTCCACTCCTTGACATATTCACCCACACTCCAGATCAACAAACATGTTTTGATACTCAGCCACCTGATACAGACGTAGAATCAAACCAGCCCATGTAGCCTCCCAACTCCCCTGATTCCGTCCCTAATAACCCAGACCCACCCAATCCACATCGCTCCACTCGAACATGACATGCACTAGCTTACCTCCAAGATTTTCATTGCTCTCATGCAGCTGCATCAAGCTTGACTCAGTCATCATCTCAGTCGACAGGTCACTTCCCTCGACACTCACAGGTTCATTTTCCTCTCTCTGACTTCATTTCTTATAACTCACTTTCATCACAATTCAAAGCTTTTTCTGCTTCCATTTCCTCCCAAACCAAACCAACTTCTTATACACAAGCCATTAAAGACCCTGTTTGGTGCTAGGCAATGAAGCAAGAACTTGCTGCCCTTGAGCTCAATGAGACATGGTCCATTGTGGAATTACCTCATGCACAGAAAACAATCGACTGCAGATGGGTATACAAATACAAATTTTGGGCTGATGGTACAGTCGAAAGGGCCAAAGCGCGACTAGTCGCAAAGAGATACACACAACGTGAGGGTATTGATTTCCATGATACTTTCTCACCAGTAGCAAAAATTGTCTCAATTCGGTGTCTACTTGCAGTAGCGACCCCCTCCGGGTCATCCTACTGCCAAGACCAACAAGGTTTTCCGTTTAAAGAAAAGCCTCTATGGCCTACACCAGGCTTCACGGCAATGGAATGCAAAGCTCACTGCATCTCTCGTTGAATTCGGCTTCGTACAGTCTAAAGCTGATTACAGCTTATTCACCAAGACCACCTCTGATTCATTCACGGCATTACTAGTATATGTCGACGACATCGTTTTATTGAGCTCGGATACTTTATCAAATGATGTTATGAAGCAGTTTTTAGAGTCAAAGTTCAGAATCAAAGATATTGGAAGCCTAAATATTTCCTTGGAATGGAGGTTGGACAATCATCGAAAGGAATTCAACTGTGTCAGCGCAAATATGCGCTTGATATACTGGCTGAAACTGGGATGCTTGCCTCCAAACCATCCTTGTTACCCATGGAACCGAATATTAAACTCAGAAGAGACGAAGGAGAATTATTTGCTGACCCAACACTTTATCGTAAGCTTGTTGGCAAGCTTTTGTATCTCACAAATACCAGACCAGATCTCAGCCACAGTGTGCACTTGTTAAGCTAGTTCATGGAGACACCAAGGGTTCCTCATTACAATGCCATTCTCAAGTGTTGCGATACGTAAAAGGAATGCCAGGTCAAGGATTATTCTTCCCCACTGACTCACAGTTGAAACTCACGGCTTACTCAGACCCAAGTTGGGCAGATTTTCCAGACACAAGGTGATCAACTATCGGGTTATGTGTCTTCATAGGAAATTCCTTAGTTTCATGGAAATCAAAAAAACAAACTACCGTTTCCAGATCGTCTGCAAAATCCGAGTACAGGTCAATGGCATCCGTAGTATGCGAGTTAACTTGGTTACGTTATCTTCTTACAGATTTGCATGTTAATTTTTTGGAACCTGCCATATTGTATTGTGATAATTTGGTAGCCATCCACATAGCTGCAAATCCTATCTTTCATGAACGAACGAAGCATATCGAGTTGGACTGTCATCACGTCCGAGATAAGGTAGCTGAAGGGCAAGTTCGAACAGCTCATGTCCCCTCACATCTTCAAATTGCAAACCTACTTACTAAACCTTTGCAATCTCCTGCCTTCAATCGGCTTCTGTCCAAGATGGGAGTAATCAATATTTACTCTCCATCTTGCGGGGGGATATTGGAATTATCTCATGCAGCCTCTCAAGTTCTCCCTCCAGTTCCACCTGACGCGTTAGTTACGGAAGAATCACCACCACGATGATAGAATCTATTCTGTTATAGTAGCTGTCATTCTTTATTTTATTCATTTTTTTATTGTGTATATATATAGAAACACACAGTACATTACAGAAGAGAGAATAATATACAATTCACGTTCACATTGCCCTTGCAAACAACCTTCTCTGCTTCCTCTATTTTTTTGCATTACTCCGCTACACTATTTTCATTAGTAACGGTTTGAGACCATTACCACTGTCGTCACCTAAAAGGCATCACAAAATGATTTTTGTGATGATTTACTGTTCAACCGTCACAAAAAAACTTTTTATGACGGTTGGAAGTCTTCCATGAGATGTAACGTTCGAACGTGATGATTTTTTATGACAATCAAAAATTGTTACAAAAAGTAACGTTTGTACGTATAAACCGATGCTCGAATGTTAACCCGACTGATTAACATTCGCATGTAAAAACAAATTGACATTTGTTGTTTTTGCTTCGCAGGAATGATATTTACATTCAAATGTAACAACTTTCGAACATTAACCCAGAAACGTTTGAATGTAGCATTTGGATGTTAAAGGAGAAGAGTTCAAATGTAAAATTTTTAATGTTCGGATATTATTTGTCATTCACACGTATCTATTCTAATCATTGGAATGTTTAGATTATTTTTGCATTAAAACATGCAAACGTATTGTCTTATGTTCGAATGTTTTTTTCGAATTCACTGGTATTTTGTTTGAATGTGAAGTCATGTTCAAACATTTGTTGTTTACATACGAACGTTATGATCAGAAATAGTAATTTCATAAAATTAAAAGGCATAAAAATTGTTTCATATTACACCATAAATGTAACAACTAATAATGTCTTAAAGAGTTGCAAAAATAGACAATAAAAGTTTCTAATAATAATAATGATAATGATATATTGATCATTTCTTCTTCTTTCCTCGCCCACTGCGATCCTACTAAATTGATATAACACGTTCCATTTGGACCATCATCTCCCTTTGTATTTTCTCTTGGACTTCAATGCATATTCTCTCATCGCAGTCTCTTTGTTGCTCCTACAAATGCTTCTCTAAATCAGATTATCGCGATAAGAGACTCCAACTCCTGCTGTCTCGACTTCATATGCTCAATTTCTTGGCTTGCTGCATCTAAATTTTTAGTAAGATTGTTAAATTCTGAAGTCGAGGTTTCGGAAGATGAACTGACATGCTTGAAAAATATCTCAAACCTCTTACTAAACCAGATTTGGTCTCGAGCACTTGCATAAATATGTCTATGTCGCTAGGACAAGATTCCTCATAGGCTAATTGGATCTCAATCATTTTTTCCTACAATTGCAACAAAAATACACAATAAGTAACATATTAAAAGAAATGAAGAATCAAACATAATATGAATTCACATGTTGCGTAATTTATTCACAAAAAATAACCTCACTTACATAATTATCTTTAGCGATGGAATCAACCCACTCACTGTGCTCATTAGTGTGAGTAGCAGCATAGACATGAATGAGGGAGAAATTTTCAGGATCATCACATTTCTGACAAAGCAACATTAGTAATTTTAAAAAATATTGTTAGTACTTAAATAAAAGAATATGATGAAAATGAGCCATAATTAATAAGTTATCAATTACTATTTTATCAGCAAGACGTTGGAACGACCTTGAGTCGGCGCGATGGTGGATTGTCAAAGTCGTTCTATTATGTATGTTGATAGAACTTAAATGCTGCAGGAGAAATTAACAACAGACTTACGTAACTTGACAAACCAATACGAATGGATCATCTTCGTACCATTTACGTGCAATATATATGACACACAAGCTATGGTTTATTAGTCATATAGTATAATCTAGCATCTTATTAATATATAGTATTTGTTAAATTAGTTTTTTGTATAGTATCTTATTAATTATTTTATATTAGTATATATAAATTAAATTCAAGTTAAAGCTATTTTTTATTTGTTAGTTATTTACTAAGTATGCTATTTCTGACTTAATACTTTTTGATCTTATTTGTTTTATTTACTAAGTATGTTATCACAATTAAATACCAATACATTCACAATGTATTCACAACATATTCTTATTAAACTCACAACATGCATATTCACAACATATTCACAATCAATTATTATCTAACAACATATTCACAATATCCAAACATATTCACATACTCACATTTTCACAACAATATTCCCAAAAAATCATAACAAAGTTTAGAAATATACCTAGCAATATCTCTTTACAAATGAGAAGCTTCAAAAATCCCCAACAAATAATCATTCAAACAAAAAGTACAATACTAGTTAAAACTAAATTATACATAGAAAAATCACAACATAAATCAAAATAAACAAAAAAAATACAATACTAACCTCAGTCAATTAAGCTATTTTCTCTCTAAGTCTCTCTCACTCTAACTCTCTCTAACCTTTTCCCTCTATTAGGCACGAACATCACAATTAATGTTCGCACGTTACGTGGAATTTTAGGTTCCCGTTGAAAGAATCACCTAATTTTTAACACTCACAAACATTCGAATGTACAATAGTTCACGTGTGAACGTTGATAATCCCCACAACAAGCACAGATCAGGCGGATTAAGTTCAAATGTATCATTCAAAATGTTTGCATGTTTTGTTGATGATTTCAAATATGAGGTGACCCATATTCAAGCATGAAAGACCCCACCAATTTTTTTGTTCGCGTTTGTACATCTAGGTTTAACATTCGAATGCCCACGCATCTACATTAGAATGTTACATTGTACATGTTCGAACATAAATATCTCAAGTTCTCTAACATTTAAAGCGGGAAAAGATCCCACCAAATTTCTAAACACGTTTGCATGTCAGCACAAACCGTGCAACCATAGATTTGTATTGTTCGAATGTGATTCACATATTTATATATTTTTTAGACAATAGTGGCTTATATAACAATAGTTGTTTATATATTTATACATTATTAGCTTATAATATGTTGGTACATAACTCTAGTTGTTAATTACACTTTATTAATATATTAACAACACTAGACTAATATATATAATATATATACTATACTAGTCCACATAATGTACTAGTGTAACATATATATATATATACTAGTACATAGTGTTATTAGTATAACATATATTATTAGCTTATAATATATTTGTACATAATATTAGTTGTTAATTACACTTTATTAAACTAAATAACAACACTAGACTAGTATATATAGTATATATAATATATTATTTAGTATAAATCATAAAAATTTATTCTAGAGACGTTCGAACGTAACAATATAATGTTCGCATGCCATAGGAATTAAGTGTTTTAACGTTCAAACGTTATAATTGAAACATTCGGATATCTTTCTCACTCATCCCCTGACGTCCGTACGTTAACACTTAAACGTTCAAACATTACGTGTATAAAAGCCTAAGTTTGAACGCGAAACATCATAACGTCATGTTTCTCTCAAATATATACCCATCCCATACTGCCGCTTGCATCGTCACCGCCGTCGTCAAACTCCACCACAAACATTATAGAAGAGATAGTCATCCCTCTTTAACCTTTGGATAGATTTTTTTTTATATTTAATAGAGGTTTCAAGGGTTCCCGAAACCCATTGGTGGCCGAACTTTCATCTTGATTTTCCTGCCACCACAGGTTGCCAATGGCCAAACGGTCATTGTAGAAAGCTTTCTTGAAGTTTATGCTTCATTTTTGCAGTGGCTTTTGGCCACTTTCATTGTGTTGAGGAAGACGACATACACGTTCGCACATTAATCATATAACATGCGAATGTTCTACAGTACGTGCAAACGTATTGAGAGTGCGTGTGAATGTATATTTTATGTTCAAATGTAATTTTGTAACGTTCGCAAGTATGATCATTCATATTCTTGAGCGGCACATTTGTGCGAACGTTATTTGGAATTTGTGTGAATGTAAAACCTTTCAGTTGCCATAAACCAAATATACTTTCAAACTAATAGGTATGTACGTTCAAACGTATTATTAAATACGTTCAAGAGCTTCCTAGCATGCGAGCACTTGAACATATTTTTTTTGTATGTTCGAATGTAGCTCATCTTATGTTGGAATAGTTATTCTAGAGCAAAATAATGTGCAAACGTAAAAACTAAAACATTCGCACGTATAAGCTTAACATCCGAACGTGATATTTTAAGTTCGAACGTGTTTCCAAAATAATTTAGATTACAGTACATAATATGCATCATAGTATTAATATTGCTCAAATATTTCTTCTTTCTTTCAAGATATGGCTCATCTTCTAACTACTAGGAAAAGGAAAGAGGGAAGGAACAAGACAGGATACGTCTTGAATCGGGGCTCGAACAATGATGTCTAAATGAGAAGTCATGATCAACTACTTTCACGAACTCATATGGGAGCAAAAGAGCGTTTCGAGACGTGTTCATTACGAGAGGCTGGATGACAATCTGTGCATCCTCAATAGTTCGGGAGTTTTATATGGTATGTACTACATGCCTCAGGATGCATCCTCTTACACCGTAATAGTACATGGTATTCAATTTGAGGTCTCGGCAGATGTCATCGTCGAGCTTCTGGGGATTAGTCATGTGCTTGAGATATCAACTGCAAGAGATGCTCAGCTTATGGATGGATCCCGAGTAGATGCAAATGTAGGCACTTCTGCATCTACTCGCCCAATTGACCAATCAGAGGCTGGAGATACTCATGAGGAGGATGGTAGCCGAGATGAGGATTTCTACATCTTCACTGGGAGTGACTGAGACTTGATCGATAGGAGGAACTCCTTCAGCCAGGTACAGCTCCTCCATTTTTTCCGCATGTTGTATCTTATTGTTGCAACAAATGTGGATCCTGTGGCACATAAGGCCACATTTAGCTAGACTCACGCATAGTTCCTTATACGAATGGCATGTGGAGAGCTCATCAACTTGCCACTTTGTATTTTTTAGAGGATCCGTTACGAGGTGAGTGTCATCTCCATAGACAACCTCCCATATGGAGTCCTCATTACCAAGCTATTACTGGCCCGAAGGGTGCAACCCTAGTTGTAGGAGTGGATGATAGACTAGATGAGCCTCATCGACATGACCACACACCATCGGAGCATTGGACAGGCGAGGGGGCATGTTCTCAACCTGGCCCTATTCTAGATCTTGTTCCTTTGACCCAGTTGGGGCCCGGTGTTGCTCTTCATATTGGGAGTATTAGTTAGCCGTCGACGATTACATCTATGGGAGATGTGCAACCTACTTGGGTTTATGCAATGGTCTCAGATATCACTGCGCACATTGACCGAAATATTGTGTCAGTAGAATAGAGTATTGGAGATTTTGTCACCGATGTTCTCCATTGGATAGATATCCTAAACACAAAGGTCAACACATTGACTGACGATTTTAATAAATATGTAACTAACTCGTTCTGAGTATTTTTCACTTTTATCGTGTTGTTTATAAAATTCAAGAATATTTTGTACTTTATTTTTATCATATGTAATGAGCAATATTATTTAATGTATCTACTGTTTTTGAATTTCAATTCTCAATCTTTTTTAATGTTAGCTTATACAATTTTTAATCACTGTACTTCAATTCTCAATATTTTTTTAATTTGAAATATCCAATTTTAATATTAAATCAATTAATGTTCGCACATGAATCAATAACGTTCGAGTGTTGGTGCTAAAAATTTTCATGTTTGCACGTAAATAGCCTCCATGTTTGAATGTCCAGGGCATAGTCTAACGTGAATATGTATATGTTCGAACGTAATGTAATTTTTCATATGTTTTCAATGACATTTTCCACAAATCGTTACAGAAAATATTTTTTTGTGACAGTTTGGGCACTGTTACAATTTCCAAACCGTCACAAAAAGTAATTTCTATTGTAGTGTGATGATGCGGATCATTCAAGCCACTAAAAAGAAACTATGTGAAAGATTTGATTGGTATGGTTTAGGAGTCAAATCATGATATATATATATATATATATAAAAACAATAACAGATAAACATTTACTAACTACGTATAATGTATGTTGGACATATACTATGGAGAAATTGGATCGCATTGAAGTATCATCCACTTGGTGCATAGATGAGCTGATGAGAATCCTAGAGTTTGAGGAAGAGATCAAACAACAAACAATATTCTTACCAGTGTTCTACAAATTGGATCCATCGATAGTACAAATAAGAAAGAGTTTTGCAGAAGCATTTTCTGAATATGAAGACGAGTTCAAGTATGACAAGATCGTAGGTGCAAAGGTAGAAGCTAGAAGGCCTTAAAAGAAGTGGCCAATGTGTACGTGTAGACTGCATTCAACTATAAGTTTACAATAATTGTTGTAATCTTATCGTTTTATGATATAGCATAAAACCAATCAATTAACACATGCAAGGAAAAATTGATTTCGACAATGCAACAAAATGGCTAAAGTAGGGGCTCAATAAACATATAAATATTGTGTAGAATCTAATTAAGGGAGGACTTTATGTGGCCAACACATTGGCGGATTGGGACTTAGGGAGCTGGGAAAATATCATTGTAACTTTCTTTGTACCATACCCTTTTAATTTATTAAATGAGAATAAATTAATCATGTTCTTATATTTTTCATGCAAAGAAGTTAAAACTCTTCAAAAGTTTTTCTTTTGTTATTTCGCTTTGGGAGAATGAATCTAAATATATTGACAAGATTATTCAAGAGGTCTCATGAATAGTAAATCGCACAAACTTGCATGGTCCTGAGCATTTGGTAGGAATGTCTCATGTAGAAAATATCAATATGCTTTTAGTTATTGAGATGAATGACACACATGGTAGGAATATTTGGTGTGGGTAGGATTGGATATACAACTATTTCCAAAACGATCTAAAATATTATTGCTCATTGGTTTAAGGGCAGTTGTTTTCTTGCAGACGTTAGGAAAACTTCAAAACAAAAGGACAGTCTCATCCAATTACAAGAAACAATTCCTTCAGCAAACCTAGGTGACTCAAGCTTGAAAGTTGGCAATATTGATCAAACTGAATGAATGTGATAAAGGAGAGACTGCCATAAAAAGATTCTTCAATGATGTGGACCATTTGAACCAATTAAAAAAGTTATGTGAAAGATTTCATTGGTTTGGTTTAAGAAACAGAATCATCATAACAACAAGAGATAAGTGTTTACTAACTTATAAGCATAATATCAATTTGACATATAATTTGAAGGAATTGGATTATAATGAAGCTCTTCGAATCTTTAGTGGAAATGCATTCAAAAGTGACAAAGCAATTGACGATTTTGTGGAACAAACAAAATAGCACTATGCTAGGCTAGGGTCTTCCACTCGCTTCAGAAGTGGTAGGCTCATATCTACGTGGTCAAGATATTTCTAATTGGAAAAACACAAGAGAATTCCAGTGAAGATATTCAAAATTACTTATGATAAGTTTCGATGGATTCGATGAAAGTGAGAGAAATATTTTCCTTGACACTTAATGTTTTTTCAAAAAAGGCAATACAAAATTATAATATGTCACTAAAATTCTATACAATTCTTGTTTCTATCCAAGTTTTGGTATTGAAGGCTTATTGATAAATGTCTCATAAATATTGACGTGTTGGCAGTGCATGACTTACTACAAGGTATGTGTAGAGAAATTGTTAGAGAAGAAGATTCCAAAGAACCTGGCAGATGTAGTAGGTTGTTGTTTTATGAAGATGTTCGTTACATACTTGAAAAAAATATGGTGAGATTCACTATATAATGTCCTTTTAATTTTACATTTAGCTTTTTTTTTCTCAAGTGAACCTACCTAGGAGTTTTTCTAAAATAAATTTTTGAGGAAGCTCAATTACAAGGACAAGTGTTCCCCCATCAAAATGTCAGTGTTGTGAAACTATATAGTACTTTATTCTTTCCTTTTGATTGTACATCTATGCCTACTCTCACTAGGCAACAAACCAAATTGAAGGCATATTGATAGACCAGTCTGGAAAAGACACAATAAAGTTGAATCCTAAGGCGTTCAAGGACATGAAAAGGCTTCAATTCAGATTATTTATAAATCATAATGCACGCTTCTCAATTGGACCTAAAAGTGCTGGATTGGCTTGAATATCTCTAGATGGGCTTGAATATCTCTCGATTGCCTAGTGACAACACATGCAATGTCACTAAGTACTATGCACTCTCGAGTGATCAAAGGAGCTCTAATGAAATAATGTCACATCTCATCTTGGGGTCATGACATGCACACACCCACATAAAGTCATTTAACTCAAAATCCAACAATAGTACAAAATCTAGTTTACACATAAATCACAGTCCAATGGTGAAATTTTCAGCAAGCAAATACAAGTTATAAGGCAATAAAAAACAATAAGTCCAAAAAAAATTATGTGATGAAGAACAATGCACATGGAAAAATTTTGAGCAAGCATTCACAAGGTGTAATTAAGTGCAAGGGAGGAAATTTTGGATGGCCTTTATTAGTGGTCCAAGTGACCCAACCTTGAGAGATTGCCATTGCAAGCACAAGGCAAACTGTGGTGGCCTTTATTAGTGGGCTGAAAGTCTCATCGAAGGATGCCGGATTGCTGGAGAAATCCTTTAGTAACTAAACAAGCCTTCCGTTGCTCGATGGTACCATCGGCAAGTCATTTGGCCAAAAAAGCCCACTTACAAGCCACGATGTTGGATGATTGGGTGGCTTGAACTAATGTCCAAATTTTATTGGCAAGTAAGGCATTGAACTCCTTTGACATGGCTTCATGCCATTCAGGACATTGTTGTGCAGTGGGAAGGCATGAAGGAGCTAAAAGGTTTACACAAGTAATTTGTAGGAAAGCTCAATTGAATTCTCATTATAACTTGTCAATATATAATACAAGATTTGGCTAAACAAGGAATATACATCTATAAATAGATTGATTACAATCCTAATTACATAGAGAGAAACCTAGGATGACCATTAATCATGGGATTACTGTGTATCATACTGATTCTCTTATACGACCCCTCAAAATTAAGGTGCCATTGGCGACATTGATTTTGCTACGTAGATTTTGAAATCGAGATCATGCAAGAGGCTTGGTAAGTAAATCAGCAAGCTGATCATTTGTATGGACATGGGCGACGCGTAGCTGGCCTCGACGAACGTAATCTTGAACATAGTGAAGGTCAATAGCTATGTGCTTCATTCTGGAGTGCGTAATTGGATTGGGATTGAGTTGAGTTGCACCGACATATTCGCATAGAACTAGTGGAGTGACATGAAGCTTGAGACCAAATTCATTGAGAAGAGAATGAATCCAGGCCATATCTGAGGCAACAGTGGCGAGAGCTTGATACTCAGCTTCTATGGATGAACAAGCAACTACCTTTTGCTTCCAAGTACACTAGCTGATGGGGTTGTTGCCTAGAAAAATAATGTAGGTAGTTGTAGACTTGCAATCATCAAGATTACCCCCCAATCGGCATCAGAGAAACCACGAAGAATAGGATTTGTTTGCCGACGTAAAAGAACGCCAAAATGAATGGTATGTTCGACATATCGCAATAGCTGTTAGACATGTTGCTAGTGGGAGACAGTGGGTTGATGCATGTATTGAGTAAGACGATTGACTGCAAATCCAATGTCTAGAAGTTT
The DNA here is from genome assembly GCA_029856935.1 of Cyclocarya paliurus. Classification (NCBI taxonomy): domain Eukaryota; kingdom Viridiplantae; phylum Streptophyta; class Magnoliopsida; order Fagales; family Juglandaceae; genus Cyclocarya; species Cyclocarya paliurus. The sequence continues at coordinate 35,963,678 of CM056947.1, read as the reverse complement.
AAGAGACAGATATTGAAGAGAGCCAATAGTACGATGATATTCAGTGGCATCAGAGCTTGCGGTACCATCATTGAGATGAAGCTTAGCAGACACGGCCATAGGTGTTTGTACTTCTTTGGCACCAATCATCTTCAGCCATGTGAGTAGATCATTGACATATGAATTCTGAGATAGGAATAGACCTTTCTTCACTGGTATAACTTCCACCCCTAGGAAGTATGCAAGTCACTCAATTCTTTCAAGGAGAATTTGTCGCCCAAGGACTTAAAAACATGCTGCAGGAATTGAGTGTTGTTGCCGGTTAGAATTAAATCATCTACATACACTAGAACATAGAAGAGAATGTCGTCCGGATTGTAGATGAAGAGGGAGTTGTCTAACTTGGAGTTAAAAAATCTAACTTGGAGTTAAAAAATCCCAAGTCCAACAACCCAGACTGTAGAGCACTGTACCATGCTCTAGGGGCCAGCTTGAGGTCGTAGATGGATTTTTGAAGTGCACAAACATGTTGAGGATGAGACTGATCAACGAAACCTACTAGTTGTTGCATGAAGACTTGCTCGATGAGTTGGCCATGCAGGAACGCATTATTAACATCAAGTTGATGTAGTGACAAACCATTGGAAAGGGCCAAAGAGAGAATCAGCTGAATGGTGGTGGGTTTGATAATGGGGCTGAAGGTCTCAGTGTAGTCCACACCAGGGCGTTGATTAAATCCTTTGGCGACGAGGCACACTTTGAATCTATCCACAGTACCGTCGAGGTGTCGCTTAACGTGAAACACCCATTTACATCCAACTAAGTTAGATGCAAGGGGTTTATGAACAAGTTTCCAGGTGCCATGGGAAACCAGCGCAATAATTCATCAACCATGGCTTTGTGCCATTAAGGGTCCTTGAGAGCTTGAGAAACACACATCAGTTCCAAGGTTAAGGCAAGGGGATGCTTGGTAGTTACTGAGAGTTGCTTAGGACAGAAAATATTGTTCTAAGCTCTAGTAACCATAGGATGGGTTCAACGAGGTGGTGTGGTGTCTGCAGGCAAAGGAGACTCAATGCTAGAGGAAGAATGAATGGGAAAGGTTAAGGACATACCTGGAGTAGAATTCAGAGTGGTGGTGGTAGGTGTCTTAGTTGCAGGAGGTGTGAGAGGCAAACTATTTGAAGAAGGAAGAGTGACAGGAGCCACCGGTGAAGGAAATTTGGTACTCGCAGGGGAAGAAGGCTCTGAGACACGAGGAGGTGCATTTTTTAAGGGAAATACATGTTCATCAAAGGTAACATGTTGAGAGTTATAGCTTACCCATGTGAAGGTCCAAACACTTGAATGCATGCTGAGTGAGGGAGTACTCCAAGAAAACACAAGGTTTGGACTTCGGTTGAAGCTTGTTTGTTCGGTAAGGAACAAGCCAAGGATAACATTGGCAACCAAATGTTCGTAGTTTGTGATAGTCAAGGGCTCAACCAAAGAGTGCTTCAAAGGGACTTTTACGCAAGAGTAAGAGAGTAGGAAGACGGTTGATGAGGTAAATCGCAGTAGTGAGAGCATAGGTCTAGTAATTTGAGGGAGCTGAGGCATGATGGAGTAGAGTCATACCTATTTCAACAATATGGCAATGATGACGTTCAGCCGTGTCATTTTGTTGAGGGGTGTGTGGGGCAGTAGTGTAATGACTAATGCCACGACCACTAAGAAAGGATCGTAGTTTAATAAATTCACCACCATTGTCTAAGTACAAGTTTTTAAGTTTGCATGAAAATTGATTTTCAACCATGGAAGTAAATTGCTCAAACGTAGCACTAACATCAGACTTATGCTGCAAGGGGTAAACCAACAGTACTTAGTGAAATGATCAACAAGTAACAAATAATATTGATAACCATCAATGGAACGCACTGGGGAGGGTCCCAACACATTGGCATACAAAAATTCTAGAGGGACAGTACTCTTGAGAGAAGTAGAACTAAAAGGCAGCTTATGCAACTTATTGCATTGACAGGAAATACAAGACAATAGAGATTTAGAGTGGGAAATAGGTAAGGCATGACTTCGAATAAGAGATGACAAGATCTTTGGAGTGGGATGCCCCAACCGATGATGCTAGCGATTGAAGGAGACACGAGTTCCAGCTAACTGAATTTAATTTGCCTAAGGGAAAGATGAACTGAATGCCACCGGATAGGCCCCATCTTTACACCTACCGTGCATGAGAACTGCCCCCGTCGTCCGATCCTTCGGTAAAAATAAGGGTGAAACTCAATGATGACATTATTGTCATGAGTAAATTTGTGAACAGATATCAAGTTTTTATGAATGAGAGGCACATGTAAGGTTTCTTTTAATGTGAGGGATTGGGAAGGAGAAGAAATGGTAGTGGAACCAAAGTGAGAAATCAGCAAACTTGTACCATCACCGAGAACCACCTCATCCTATCCCTCATATTCTAAGTGAATGGAGAGATTGACGAGGTCGAATGTGATATTATAAGACGCCGCAGAGTCAAGGAGCCATTTTCCATGTGTTGGAGCTGTCAAAGTGGCACAGTTTGTAGCAGAACATGATTGAAGTTTGGAACATGTTTTAGCAGTGTGTCCAGACTGATCACAGATTTGGCAAACAACATGAGTCTTCTTTGATCCAGATTTATTGTTGGATTTTGTTTGGATCGAGATTTGTTGTTTTTGGACCTGCCACTGGACTGTTTCCGTTGAGAAGAGTTTGCTGTGACAACAAGAGCAGAAGCATTGCCATCCACGCTTTGATGTAGTGCTCATGGCCAATGAGCAAATCATATAGCTCGACAAAGGAGAGAACAGTCTCTCTTCTATGAATAGGAGCCACCATGTCTCTGAATTCCAAGCCAAGACCATTAAGAACATAGAGCATTAAATCATCATCTGAAACTGGTGCATCAATAAGGGAAAGTTCATTAGCAATCACCTTGACCACATGAAGAAATTTAGATACCGTAGCGATCACCTTAACCCCATGAAGAAATTCAAATACTGTGCGAGAACCCTGTTGGATAAGGGTTAAATCCTCCTTCAACTGCATGATCCGAGCTCGAGATTTGCTAGCAAACAAATGGGCAGGATGCTGCCAAGCATCATGACTCGTGGTGGTCATTGCGATGAGAGGCATTACGGTTTCAGAAACCGAAGAGAAGATTGCATTGAGCAGTAGCTGGTCTTGTCGATACCAGTGTGTATAGCAAGCCAAAGCAGAGGAAGAGGACTTCTCGGTAGGTGTAGGAGGACACAGAACTGTGCCATCCAAATAACCCAAGAGATCATAGCCAAATAAGATGGTTATGAATTTTGCACGCCAAGAGGGATAATTTGAGGCAGTAAGCTTGTAGGGTAGTTGGCTAGAGGTGTTGATAGTAACCAAAGGTAGGTCTATGGAAGGATTGGAGCCTCTCGAGATAGAGTGAGGAGTGGAATGGACGTTGGACGACATATTGAAGAGGAGGATCATTGTTCTCGTGAGAGAAGAAGACCTTCTGATACCATAAAAGGTTTACACAAGTAATTTGCAGGAAAGCTCAATTGAATTCTCATTATAACTTGTCAATATATAATATAAGACTGTGGCTAAACAAGGAATGTACATCTATAAACAGATTGATTACAATCCTAATTACATAGAGAGAAATCTGGGATGACCATTAATCATGGGATTGCCGTGTATCATACTGATTCTCTTATAGGAGCATCGGGGATATCTGTTTTGACACTATGGAAAGCTTGAGGAGCTAGCCAATGGATGGCCCCATCTGTGAACTATAGAGGATGATTGGAAGTAGTCCACGATCTAGTTTCCATTGAATGCGCAAGCTGTTGAGCAACCGCGAGAGAGGAGCCTTGAATAGAAGACGATGAAACAGGGGAAATGGAAGGGTGAGGGCCCAGAATGGAAGGTAACAAAGGCATTATTGATGAATGTGTGTTGAGATTAAATAGAGGTAATGCAACGTGGGTAGTTGGAGCAGTCGGCTTCGGCTTTGAAATATTGGCAAAGGGGTACGAGGTTTCATTGAACTTCATGTCTTTGGATTTATAAATACGACCTGTTGGAATGTGATAGCATACATAGCCTCTGTGAGGAGAACTAAGGCCCAAGAAAACACTAGAAATGGTACAGTATGAAAACTTATGCTGATTGTAGGGACTTGTGAGAGGCCAACACTCAGAATCGAAAGTGTGCAAGGAATGATAATCAAGATGTTTGTTGTGAAGAAGAAAGAAAGGTGACGAATTATTTAGAGATGATGTAGGTAACATGTTGATTAAATAAACGGCATGAATAAATGCATATGACCAGAATTTCAAAAGGATCGACGCATGAGAAAGAAATGCTAATCTCGTATTGATAATGTGTCAATGTTTTCTTTCAATTATACCATTTTGAGTGTGGGTATGTGGATAGGTAATACGATAGAGAATGCCATTAGTTGCTAGGTAATTTGAAAAAGACCGAAACTCTCCTCCCCAATCTGACTGAAATTGTTTAATTTTGAAATTAAATTGGAGTTCAACATGTGCTTTAAACTTAAGAAAAATATCAAAAGCTTGGGACTTGAAATTTAATAGAAAAACCCACATAAACTGAGAGAAATCATCTACAAATGAAATATAGTATTGATAGCCATCATTGGATACATGAGGGGATGGTCCCCAAAGGTCTGAGAAAATTAAATCAAAAGGGGCAATATATTTGTGAGGTCTTTTGTGAGCTGGTTGCCTATGTGACTTAGCTTGGGCACATGCATTACAAAATGTAAAAGGCTGAGAAGGATCATATGGCAGACCATGTTGGTGTAAAATGAAGCGAATGAGCTTGATGGATTGGTGGTCGAGGCATGAATACAAGACGTTATCAATACAAAATTATCGAACAGAGATAAGGTTTTTATGGAAAGAAGGAACACAAAGCAATTTATTTAGATGAAATGTAGAGTTGAAGGAAGAAATGGAGGCAGAACCAGAATACGAAATGGGAATGACAGTTCCATCACCAACACGTAATTGCTCCTTGCCATGGTATTGACAGCTTGCAGATTCAACTTGGCAAGATCATTTGTAATGTCATTAGTAGCAGTTGTGTTCGAATACCAGCTTTCATCCGAAGGATAGTTAGAGAAGTTTGCAATCACGTGGTGCAGCAGTGTAGGCTTGATTAAAGTGGTATAAGCAAGTGACCTCAACGATGGCAAACCTGAAAAATGACTAGAGGGTCAGTATGAGATGAAGAACTGCATCCGTGATTACCTGAGAAACCACCATGACCACAATTCAAATTGAAGCGGCCTCCCTTACTTCATCCTCGATAGGAATTGTGACCACGAGATGGGCCTCGACCACACTAAGAAAAAATGGATTTAGCTGTAAAGTCTGCAAAGACATCTGCTGGGAAGAGATTATTTTCAAAGTGATGAAGCAATCTGGCTTCATGAGCTAGTAAATGGCCAAGTAATTCCTAGGGAGAAATAGGTTCAAGACGTATTGATACAGAAGAAACAAGGGCATTGTAGTTGGGTCCAAGTCCAGCAAGCAAGTACAAGACGAACTAAGTTGGAGGAAGAGTTTGCCCAGCAGCTGCCATGGTGTCGGCTAAAGGATGCAAGACGGAGCTAAGTTTGAATGATTCGAGCCTGGGAAACAAAGGCATAGGTGGATTCAAGAGAATCCATACTACTCGAGCAGACATGCAACCAACGACTTGGACAATCAAGGGTTCCGAGAGAGAGGAAATGATCACAGACATGACTAGTTGGTCTTGTTGAAGCCAAAGATCATAGTCGGGATTTGGAGAAGAGTCGTCAAGCAAAGGTTTAGGTGCTAGGCACGAGCCATCTACATAGTTATAAATTCGTTGGCCACGGAGATAGGGAACGAGCTGGACATTCCAAAGGAGGTAGTTCTAAGGTGTAATGACAGAGATGGTGTGAGAGAGATTTGGGATGGGTAGGGTGGGAGAAGAGGAGTGAGTTGGAGAAGAAGCCATGGATGCTAGTCCTATATTGGCTCTGATACCATGCTAAAGAAGGCGTTTGTCAAAATTCTCATCTTATTGAATTAATGGATTTACATAGAGGTCTTTTTATAGTGACTTGCTAAAATGAATTTTACAAAAGAATATTCGATGGACTAATGGTTCCTAGTTTGTTACAAATGTGGGAGAGCAGCTCATGCACGTAGCAACAACAGCAGAGCAGCAGCTGGCTAGTAGCTTCTGGAAGAATAATCTGTTACGAAGCAGTGCTTGATTCACTTCGCTGTGAGGGTTGTGATGGTGCAATTGTTCTAGAAGGAATATTTTCCTTACCAATGCCAAGCGCATCCTTGGTCACTCTAAGCAATTGCGACAAGCAACAATAGTTGGTCATTCCAAACAACTGTGCTCGGATCCTCCTTAAATCTTACTATTAAGTCTTTTTTGAGCCATCGTGCTTAGGAGTTTCCAAGATTATCCAAGCCCGGGATTTGACTGTTGGCCTGGCGTGTTATGCATGTAAAACAAGGATACTAATTTCCATAAATTAAAATTAATAGTCTTCCCACATGCATCAAAAGTATTTTTGGATTAAAGCACTCTATGTTGACAAATTGCCTGCAACTTAAAGAAATTCTAGAGCTTCCACCCAATATTGAGCAGGTTCATGCTAATGGATGCATCTCATTGGAAAGCTTTCCTGAAGTATCAAAAAAGTTCCAATTCAATACCAGCAACTTAAGAGCACTTTCCTTAACGCTTTAATGGCCTTAACAAGTGCATGTGACAGAAAGTTTTTCTCCTCGCATTTGTAACATATCAAAGATGTACATTCCTCTTATCTCCATTATTTTGTATCATTTTGTAGTAAGTACGCATCACACGTGATGATTAGATTTATGATTTACAATTTATGATTTTCTTTTTTATTTCTACAAAGGGAGGACATCGACCCTTCTTGGGGACTAGAACTCACTGAAAGAACAAAGTATAGGAGAAAGAAATTTTTCACACATTCACTATATAATCTGTACAAGTACATATGGTAGTTGTAGGCAATAATCTCTTAATCTATACAAGGTAACAAATCAACATTAAATATCTATCCGTTACAAATATTCAATTTGCTGATATGCTGGAGCTAATATCTTGGAGACTTAAATGATGATTGATCTGGATCTATAGTATCTTTAGTCATGGGCATATGCAAATTGATTCATGGGCATCTAATCTGCATTTTTATTTTCTTCTTTAACACTCACAACCACTACAAAGAGAGAAAATACCATTGAGAAGTTGCCCAAGAAGTTTGTGGTTGCGTTCTTTAACCAACCGATACACTCTTTGTAAAGAAGTTGTCCACCACAACAAAATTTGGTTTTGGGGATGATTTTTGTTTGTAACCAAATGAAAATCGTCCCAAAAAATGTGATGTAGGAAAAAATTCAAAGTTCATTCCAAAAAAAGACTGAAACATGTTGACCATTCAAATGTGTTCAAATAGTATATGTAGGGACAATAAATTTTGTCCCTAATAAAAAACAGTTCGAACATGGTAAAGAAATTGGCAGGTTAAGCGCAGGAAATTGTTTTACCATTCGAACATGTAGATCATCAGTGTTTGAACGTGGATAATTGTGTTGGAACGGTTCTTTTTCATTCGAATGATATATGTGTTGTTCAAACGCTAACATTAATTTTAATTAAAGAATATCTAATAGAAATCAACAATTAATTTATAAAAAAAAAAGGATTTAATTCATAATTAATTAAATTTACCAAACATCAAATATTGTCCATACTAAAAACAAAATAAAATATAAATTAAAAATATAAAATACTAAAATCCCAACTCTCTACACACATCCTCGACTGAAGTTAGGCATGTCTCTAACTAGTCGAGTACAGATCGTGACTTAAGTCTCAGACACGAGATCAATCTCTGCATGTAACTCAGAAATGGTAGTAGTAATCTCTATACTTAAGTTAGAGAAGGTAGTCTAGATCTTCGTACGCACTGCAGTGACCATATCTGAAGTCTATGCGCGGATCTTTGCATGCACTATATTAGCAATATGGTCAACAGTAATAGTGCGTGATGCCTCGGGCTGTGTGGATGTCTCACTAGCCAATACTCCATGATTTGTTGGATGTGCATCTCTGGCCTGAGTATCAACCGGCTCTGGAATAGGAGCACGATGACGAAGTCTCGAGTGCCCCGTGTCAGGGTGGAGGAATTGATCTATCCAATCTACTCCCGGACATGCTCGGCAATATCTGGCTAGACCTCAACTTGTAGTAGAAACCAAGTAATGAGGATCCCGGAAGGCAAAATATCTGTCGTAACCTAGGAAGCCACTGATCTAATCCTACTGAATATCTAGCCCACTAGGTCGATATGCACCATACGAGCGACGTGTATCATAAACTTCGCCTGAGCCTTGTCAAACTGTGTCTTGTGCTATCGAGGATCAATATTGTTGGAGATGATTAAGTTCAAAATCTTGAAGAAAGCAGATAAATCAGCCTGTTTAATGCTCTTTATTCCATCATAGGAAAGAGCATGATCTGACCCAACAACCCACTGTCTAACCTCATGATCTGCGAGGCCATCAATCTCATCTCTATTACCTCGTCCTCAGTCATCTCCCCATTAGCTGTAAACTCCCTGGGCACCACATTCAGATATGCAGTCTGCAAACGTTGTATGCCAATGAAATCAACAAGTCTGTTTGTTGAAGATATAAATGTTGCTCCATGTACAGTGATCGTGTATGCATCATCAGCTCTCGACTGGAGCCATCGAGCACTCTATAAAACTCAGTGACGATGTCAATGTATGACATGAGGTGGAATGCCTCTCTATGAAATTAGTAATATACTTTTTATTTATTTTTATTTTGTATAGTTTGTTTTTTGGAGGTACTAATTTTAATATTGACTTCATATCTTAATAATGTCTCTTGTAGCAAGAGTCAGACACCAATTATGATTTGACAAAATTATATACTGTATCACATACTGATCGTAATGTAGATTGGACTCATCCAGATGCTTATGCAAATCACGTAAGTATCATAATCTATTTTAATGAAACATATTTAAATATTTGTGACAATATTAATTCTTTATGTTGTGTGTAGGATAAACTGGTTGCCTACGTACTGAAGTTGCGTCAAATCAAAATTCCTCAACAAGTGCTGTTGAAATTTTTACACAAGTTTTGGGTTAACGTTCAGTATATTCGAGGGGTTTGAGTCACTATGTAAAGCCTTCTAGCTCTTCCTCAATGTCAAGTACCTCTATAGCGTTAAAGAATGCGGATTCCAGGATTGAAGAATTGATTGCAAAACAACATAAATTAGAAGCTCAATTGACGAAAAAGGCAAACATGGAGATGCACATGGAACAACAAGAAGAATAAGAAGAAGAGTTCAGGAGAGAGGTGCAACTCCAAATGCATATGCTTATGTAACAGTTCAGGCCTCCTAGCAACTAATTTTCATGTTTTGCATAGATTTCGAGATTTAATTATAAAGCTCTGTACAGCTGATATTATTAGTATTATTTATTTATTTAGTTTGCACTTATGACTAGTTTTATTTGTATTGAACAATTTGTAATTTATTTTTTTAAAATATTATTTAATTATACCTATTTTGTTTTAAATTTTTTATTAAAATAAAACATTAACCGTTTGAACATCACATGATGTCGTTCAAACCGTCATCAAATGACACCAACAGTTTGAATGGCTATTAACTGGCAAATCGCTCAATCATTTTCATTACACATTCAAACATCTTACTCAATTCGTAAAAATATAATTTAGGTTCGATCATCAATTTTTTTGTTTGAATGTTCCCTCATGTCTATTTGGTCAAATGGACTAGTATCGATCGACCACCCATGTAGGATACGGTCAAACATATATATTTTTTCGAACATTTTTTTGTTGGTGTTCAAACTCCTTTCTGAGACGAAATTCAGCCTTCCTAGATAAAAATGGTCATTCGAACGTGATCGAACGGTCCAGCAAGTGTTCATCCTAAAATACCTTTTGGGACACTAATATTGGGACGACCTTCAGACGCTTTGTTTTCATCTCAAAATGTATTTTGGGACAAAAACCCATTCTTTTGGGACCAAACCAAAAGACATGATCTGTTGTAGTGGTCACTTACTGTTATGCATGGACTTCAATTCGCTTTAAAGCCATTAATTGAGGAAGCTCCTAATCATATATATTCTTTTACGAAATTCTTTGAATTCTATGCTTTCTATTTACCAAGAAGCATCATATACTATCCCCCAAACTATTAAAAATTGATATTTTTATAAATTTACATGACTTGGCTGAATGAGATCACTAAAAATAAATAAATAGAAAAATAAGACAAATTGAACTGTTTAGTCAAATTTAGTAGGTCATCATGATTTAGGATCTCTTTTCTTCACTTTTAAATATTAAAGCAATCTGGTTCAAATGACAACCTTTTATTCTAACCTTTACATTTCTTGTCCCATATGATGAATGCAACACGGACGTTGACAAGTTGCTCCTCATTCTTTTAATTACAAATGCTTTTGATCACCATATATAATGCATGGAACGCGCTATCGACTTCTTCAAATTTAAGCAGCTCAATCATCACCCATCTACAACTATACTTTACATGCAAAATGACTTCTTCCATCGCCTTCCTAGGAATCTTTTCCTCTCCCTCCTCCCCCTCCTCCTATTCCTCTTCTTTAACCTGTTAATGGAGTTACGATGTATTCTGGAGCTTTCGAGGTGAGGATACCTGCAATAATTTTACTGCTCACCTTTACAATGCTTTGTGTCAAAAAGGAATAAACACTTACATAGATGACGAGCTTAGAAGAGGTGAAGAAATCTCCCAAAAAATTTTCAAGGCCATTGAAGAGTCGATGATTTCCATCATTGTATTTTTTAAAAACTTTGCATCATCCACATGGTTCTTGGAGGAGCTGGTTAAAATCCTAGAGTGTAAGGAATCAAAGCAAGAGAAGGTTCTACCGGTGTTTTATAAAGTTGAGCCATCAATAGTACGATATCAAAAAAATAGTTATAAAGAGGCATTGGTTGAACACAAAGACAAGTTCAAGGATGATGTCGCGAAGGTCCAGAGGTGGAAGAGAGCCTTAAAACAAGTGGCGGATCTATCCGGTTAGAGTTTAGGGATCAACGGGTAATTGTAACAACTCTAGCTTATCCATCCATGGATGCATATTCTTTTTATTTTTGATCTGAAGACATCCTTTGACGATATATATTGCATGTGTTCACATTAGAGTTGAATCCTTGACTGGAGACTAGGCTTCAACAGCTTTTCTTTCCATATCTTCTAAATTTGAAAAACAAAGAAATTTCACTTAAAATATTACAAAATTACTTAAGTCAATAAAATACTATTAATGAATGTCATATTCTGAAGAGTTATTCTATTCTCAAGCCAGCATGTAAAGCAATACCATCCAAATCACTTAAATGATAAGACTTGATTTGTAAGATTAAAGTTTTAAAATTTATCTTCTAAATCAAATTATACCATACTTTATTATGTGTGCTCTACATACCGGCTTGAGAATTGAATTTTTCTATTATGAAACTAAGATGTCACTGTTGTATATCAATGTCAAGTTGTTGAGAACATTAGCAACAAGTTTAAAAAAAAAAAACAAGACAAATTGAACTATTTTAGTCAAAATTAATAGGGGATTTTTTGGATATGATCTTTTCTTAATTCTTGAATGAAATAATCTTGTTTAGGATTATTCTCTAAATTTTAAATAAAGCAATATTCAACAGCCATTTGGCCAACTCTATGTACGCACCAAAATGCCGAACTCCGTTCATAAAATTTGGTGTTCATATTGATGTTTTCTACGTAAGAACATTTTACATATATTTATTTTATGAAAAATTCGGAAGTCCTCAAACTGCGGTCTCTTTTATTTTATAGCACAAATTTAGAAAAAATCTAATTACAACCCAAAGAAATTGCATATAATTTACCAATTAAATCTAATCCATTGTAACTTATTTTAATTAAGTTTATCTCCACTATTTTCAAAGTTCCTTTTTTTGTACCTTTTTTAAGTATTGAGTTTGATAAAAACTGCCAATCCCTACCACGAATAGAAATTAATATTCCACCAATTACTTTTCTATAAATATATATATATATATATATACATATATATATATATATATTGCAACAACTACTCATGCTATGCGAACTGTTTCACTTTTAAATTAATTCATAAGTTTTTAACAGTTGTTAGTTCGAATGGTAGGGCTCATTTTCCTGTATTTAGTACTTAACTTGGGGTCAATCAATAGGACGATTAGGATTCAGTTCGACAAGGATATAAATTTAACTTTTTTCGGACCCTACCAGTAATGTCATTTATTACATGAGAATAAAATTGTCCCTAATTAAATCATGTTCCCATGCATGTCTTTTAACGTGATCAGTAAGTCAAGTTCATGAATTTTCTTTCAATCCATTTGCATTGGTAGGAATGAATCTAAATTTATCCAGGAGATTGTTCAAGAGGTCTCAAGAATAGTACTAAATCGTACGTACTTGCATGTTGCTGAGTATCCGGTGGGAATAAAGTCTCATATGAAAAATATTAATATGCTTTTATGCATTGAGATGAATGGCACACGCATGATAGGGATTTTCGGTATTGGTGGAATTGGTAAGATAACTATTGCAAAAGCGATGTATAACCTCATTGCTGATCAGTTTGAAGAGACTTGTTTCCTCGAAGATGGTATAGAATCTTCAAAACCAAATAAGGACAGTCTCATCAAATTGCAAGAGAAAATCCTTTCTGAGATCCTAAGATATTCAAGTATGAAGGTTGGTCATGTTGATCGAGGAATCAATTTGCTAAAGCAGCGACTTCGCCATAAAAAGATCCTTTTGGTTCTTGATGACGTTGATCATTTGGACCAATTAGAAAAACTGTGGAAGATGTGATTGGTTTGGTTTAGGAAGTCAAATCATCATAACAACAACAGATAAGGGTTTACTAATTAAGCATGGTGTTGGTTTGAAATATCCTATGAAGGAAATGGATCACGATGAAGCACTTAAGCTCTTTAGCCAATATGCCTTCAAAAGTGGCAAACCTAATTATGGTTTGGCGGAACTTATAGAACATGCACTCCATTATGCTGGCGGCCTTCCACTTGCTTTAAAAGTGGTAGGCTCAAATCTATATGGAGAAGATATACATTATTTTGAAAGCGAATTGGAAAAGTACAAAAGAATTCCAGAAGAAAATATCCAAGAAAAACTCAAAATAAGTTACAATGGATTAGATTATTATACGTAAAAGATTTTTCTTGACATTGCATGTTTCTTCAAAGGAGACAAGAGAGAATATGCCAATAAAGTACTGAAAAGTTGTGGTTTCTTTCCCTATGTCGGTATTAGAAAGCTCAATAATAAATGTCTCATAGCTATTGATCGATATGACCGATTGAGGATGCATGACTTACTAGAAGATATGTGTAAAGAAATTATTCGACAAGAATCACCCGAAGAACCTGGCAAGCGCAGTAGATCATACTTTCACGAAGATGTTCATGAAGTACTTGAAAACAATATGGTAAGATTCGCTTTGTAAGAAATATGATTTTACTCTTGAGTTGTGTCTTTTCTTCTCAATTGAATCTACTATTAAATTAAATGACATGGATCCAGAAATACATATAAGTCATATAGACACATGTACAGATCCTCCACATGAAACCAATTCCTGTCCCCATTTTTCTAAAGAGGCAAAATACTATGATTATCTTATCTTGTTTTAGTATTTTTTGTTAAACTAAGAAATACGTATACACCATATAAAGAAAGATGTAGCTTATGTTTGTTGTTTCCCTCTTACAAAATGGAATAGTAATTTATACACATAGTATGTAAAAAAAAAACTTATATAATTTTAGAAAGCATTGAATTATAGGGAATTTATCTTCGACTTTATATAGAAGGCTTTTGCATTCTCTCACTAGGGTACAGAGCAAATAGAAGGCATGTTGGTAGATCTGCCTCCAGGAGACCGCATGATACGCTTGAGTCCCAGGGTGTTCGCAAAGATGAAAAAGCTCAGAATATTTATAAATCACAATGCAAGTTTTTGTGGCGGATTGAATTATCTACCTAATGAGTTAAGAGTTATTGATTGGCTGGAATATCCTTTTTAGTCTCTGCCATCTAATTTCCATGGAGAGAAACTCCTTGTTTTAAGGATGGATAGAGGCATGACTAGAGAGATAGGCGTGAGATTGCTATCTAAGGTACGCATATTTATTTTCAATAAGTCTATCTATACATCTTCATTTAAGGTATGCTGTGAATTTCATTTAATAGCTAATATATTTCCTTCATTTTGTTCTTTTTAACAGAACTTAACAAGTATGAATCTCTATAAATGTGAATACTTGACAAAAATATCGAATCTTTCAAGGTGCTCAAATCTAAAGCAGTTCATTCTTGATGTATGTAAAAATTTAGTTGAGGTTCATGAGCCTGTTGGATTTCTAGATAAGCTTGTTGAATTAAGATTTTATAATTGCTCCAATCTAAAGAATTTTCCAAGAAGCTTCAAGTTGAGATCTCTAAAATCACTTGAAGTTGGAGGTTGTATAAGCCTTGAAAACTTTCCTGAAATCGAGTGTGAAATGGAACATTTGAAGTGTGTACGGTTACATACCACCGTAATAAAAGAGCTACCTTCATCTATTACAAACCTCACTGGGCTCAAAGAGTTATTTATGTATGGGTGCAAAAGCTTTGTGATTCTTCCAATAAATATTTTTCAGTTGGATCATCTAGAGATTGTTAGCGTCTCTGATTGTTCAAATTTTGTAAATTTCGGAAAAGAGGTGGGGCATAATGGACAGTCAAGGCCATGTACACTGAAAAATGAAATTTCATCAAGTGCAGAACTGCTCGAATCATTGCCTCCAATTACGTGTTCAAGCATTTCTACAAAGGATTGTTTCTCAACACCATGGCCATCTCCATCTCTGGTTTTACTAGAATCAAATTTATTAAGGACATATAATTTCTCATCCAGTTTGAGGAAATTACATCTATCTAATAGTGCTATTGTTAGCCTTCCTCCATGCATAGAAGGATTTGTTGGATTGTGGCACCTTGATTTGAAAGATTGCAAGCAATTTAAAGAAATTCTACAACTTCCACCAAATATAGGAGTGGTAAATGCTAGAGGATGCACATTATTGGAACATTTTCCTCATGTATCAGCAGAATCTTCATTTGGAACACCCGATTTAAAACAGCTAAGATGGATTGACTTATCGGATTGCAATAAAATGCTTGTAAATGTAGGGAATCATGCACCAAATCCAATATTGCTTCAGGTATATATGTATATATGATCTATTTCTCTAATTTCTATCTGTTTCATATGCCATATAATTTGATAGTTTGCATTTATTTTCTATCCAAGAATTAGGATTCCAAAGTGGTTCAAGTATCGCAAGGAGACTACTTCATATAGTAATTACCATGAAATAGACATTAACAATGTACTCCTGCGTAGGCATGAGATCATGGCATTAGTTTTGTGTGTTGTTGTGGGGCCTATTTCGGTGGGACTCGAAACTGTTACTATCTCAATAAGTGGTAAGAAGATTAGACTTGATATGTGTCTATTTCCTAGTGGGCCCAAATCATGTATGGCTACAATACATAGCTGCAAATTGTATTGAGATACAGCCGATGTACAGGGAGGTCGGGAACAATCTGAGGTTTATATTTCAAAGTACTAACTCAAAGGAAGCAATCTTAAAGGGTGTTGGAGTACATCTAATATACAAGAATGAAGATTTCATGGATCGTATTCAAGTTTCAAAGAGATACCGAGATGATGGTAATCATAACTTGGAAACCGATTGGAACCCACAACAGAAGATGCGATCTTCAACCTTGAGCATTTGGAAGATGTTGATGCTAATTTCATTAATGAAGATTTGGATTTAGAACTTCGACATGGGTATGCATAGTCGTAGATCGATGAGACTGACCTTCCGCAGCATTGGTGGTGTTTAGTTGGTGGTGGGTGTGGTTTATATCATGCTGATGAGTGCAATGCAACATGGAGATCAGATGAGCAATCCCCATATATCATTGAATTTATCTCATTCTTTTGTTAGCGTAATTTCTTTCCTAGCTATTTAACTTTGTCCCAATTGCCCTGATGTATGCATTCATTTTATTAGAAGAATTAGTACCCGAGAAAAACCAAAAAGAAAAAACATAACTGACAATTAGAATCAGTATTTCAAACCTGAGTAATGCTACATACAGTCGTGGAGTGCGCAAACGCCATGCAGTCACTTTGAAAAAGAGTAGGTTTCACTATTAAAAAATTAATTTTCTTTTCATGTGGGTCCTGTATTTATTCACTTTTTTCAAAGTGATTGCACGGCGCTTGCACACTCACGACTGCAACTATCATTTCTCTTCAAACATATATATACACACAATATTCAAGCAAATAATCAAAGAAGACGTTCCACATTTGTTTCAATTCAAATCAAAATAAATGAAATCTTCTAAATTTTGAATAGATTAATGGTGATTACACTCAATCTGCAGAATGGTGCTTAACTTGTTTGTGGATCTCTAGCAATTGATCTCGCGTGGATGTTATTCGTGATTCAGAGGAATCTTAAGGTGGGAGGGATGCTTATGGCTCTAAGTAAAATGGAACATGAAGTGAATGATTAGGTGATCAGCAGTTTAAACTTAAGCTTTAGCCATGACGAGAGGATTGCAAATGGCAACCCAGATGGGAATTGGGGAGAGAATTACATTACTTCAACTTCGATACTAATCTATGGAGATGAATTTTTCAAATGAAGTTGGAAAGTTACAATAATTTTTCAAATGCCTTGAAGTGAATAATATATATCTTGTATATAGACAAGGTAGGTAGTTAATCATGAAGTTGCTCATAAGCTATTCATTGAGGATAGTTATGGTATTAGTAGCTATTACGGATATAGAATGATCCACAAGATCCTCCTCAAATCATGTCGTATCTATTATCAAAACCCAATCCCATGATTCTAGACAATCCCTTGATTATAGACGATAGTTATAGATGGATATGTTGACTTTGTATGTCATTTCTCTTGCTATAATATTGCTCTGTATATTCTATAAATGAGACGTGCACCACCAAAGAACTTTATGGTGGTTTTTCAAACCTTATCATGGTATCAGTAGTCCTCTAAGGAGTCACCTCCATCAATCCAAATAGCCTTTGAAACTTGTCCCCTACCCTGTCTTTCAAGACCATGGTCCACCGTTTGACCATCAAGTTATCTTCTTCCAACTTTCTTCTCTGGCGTAGTCAAGTGCTGCCATTGCTGCAGTGTCAACATCTTCTTGGATATGTTGAGGGCTCCATTAAACCTCCTTTTGCAACTATCAGTTTTGATGCCTCTGTCACTACAAATCCAGCATTTGCTAAATGGCAGTAGACCCGATCAACTTTTACTAAGCCTCCTCCTTGCTTCGTTGACGGAAGAAGCCTTATCTATTGTTGTTGGCTTGACCACTTAGCATGCAGTTTGGTCCACTCTAGAGACCACCTTTAGTCATCGTTCCAAAATCCTGGGAGCTACATTTAAAAGATGAATTGCAGCACATGAAGAAAGGTGCTCGGATTGTTGTTGAATATTCCCTCGAGTTCAAATCTGTTTGTGACCAACTTGCTGCCATGGGCCGCTTCGTGGTGATCTCAACAAAACACACTGGTATTTACGTGGACTTGGCTCTGCTTTCTCCACTTTTTCTACTACACAGTTATCTCTTTCATCTCTCCCTTCTTTTACTGAGATTGTTCCCATGGTGGAGAGTTATGAAAATTTTGTTAAATCATTGGAGTTGCCTTCCACGAGATCCACTTCTGCCGCCTTCGCTGCCTCTCACAATAACAAACCCGCTGCTGCTCGTGGGGGTGGTCGTGCTTCTCGTGGGGGTCATAGCCGTGGTGGAGGTCGTCATCATGCAATCGTCCTATTCGTTGTCAGACTTGTCATGGGGAAGGGCATTACGCCACTTCTTGCCGTGACCACTACTCCCATTCCTCAAATGCTAC
This sequence comes from Cyclocarya paliurus, assembly GCA_029856935.1. Classification (NCBI taxonomy): domain Eukaryota; kingdom Viridiplantae; phylum Streptophyta; class Magnoliopsida; order Fagales; family Juglandaceae; genus Cyclocarya; species Cyclocarya paliurus. Next base: position 35,945,504 of record CM056947.1, on the reverse strand, counting down.
CAACCTTGTGGAGGCTTTTACCTCACGTACTCTCAATGATAATCAGGATTTTGATTGGTATATGGACATCGGAGCCACTGCGCACATGACTAATGATGCTGCTCAGTTGGACAAGTCTGATACGTACACTGGTAAGGATTGTGTTATTGTTGGTAATGGTGCCTTTCTTCCCATTTCTCACACCGATACCACCTCTTCCCTTACTTTAAAGGATGTCTTAGTTGTGCCTGGCTTAACCAAAAATCTATTTCCATTAGTAAACTTACCTCTGATTTCCCTTTTTCTATCACCTTTACTAATGACCGCTTTATTATACAAAATCAAGTCACAAGAAGGGTGGTGGCAACAGGACGACATGAGAACGGTCTTTATGTGCTTGAGCGTGGATATCAATCTTTAATTTCTATTTTCTCTAATAATTGTCCTCGAGCCTCATTCGATGTTTGATATGCTCCTTTGGGTCATGTGTCTCACTCTATTATTTCTCTTTTGAATAAAAATTTTCAATTATGTGTGACTTCTTTGCTTCCTACTCCCACTATTTGTTCTAGTTGTCAACTTGCAAAAAGACACATACTTCTGTTTCAACATAATGACAAATGGGCATCTCATGTTTTGAATCTTATTCATTGTGATTTATGGGGTCCATCTCCCGTTCCGTCCAATTTGGGTTATAAATATTATGTCATGTTTGTTGATGATCATTCCCGATTTATGTGACTTTATCCTTTGAAATTAAAATCAAATTTTTGCCGCACTTTTATTCAATTTCAAAATTTTGTGGAAAATCAGTTTTCAGCTAAAATCAAAGTATTTCAAAGTGATGGAGGCACTAAATTCACCAATCATATTTTTCGGGATCATTTACTTAACTATGGCATTTATCATCAAATGTCTTTTCCTTATACACCAGCCCAAAACGGTCATGCCGATCGCAAACATCGTCATATAACTAAAACTGGTTTAGCGATGCTCTTTCACTCACATCCCTCTGAAATTTTGGGTTGATGCCTTTAGCACAGCTGCTTTCACCATTAATCGGTTGCCCACGCCTACTTTTGATGGCCTGTCTCCTTTTGAGCTTTTGTATGGTAAGCCTCCCATTTATTCACATTTTCATCCTTTTGGTTGCCTTGTGTTTCCATACTTACGCAATTATGCTTTTCACAAATTAGCCCCTCACAGTGATCCATGTATTTTTCTTGGCTATAATATGTCTCATAATGGCTTTCATTGTCTTGATCATTCCACTATTCACGTCTTTATTTCTAGGCATGCTATTTTTGATGAACTTACTTATCCTTTTAAGGGAACTCCTTGCTCTGGGCCCTTGCCTAACTTTCCCATTAGTGCATTTCTTAAGCCTACTACTATCTCAGTGGCCGCATTACCAACTCAGCCTGATCCCATTCCACTCCCGTGTGGTTCTTGCTTAACTAACCCATCTTCTAGTTTTGTGCCTCTTTTTGTTTTGCAGGCCCCCAATGCTGAGCCTACTATCCCTACAATGCATGAGCTTTTGCATGCCTCAACTCTCATGCCCAATGCTGACCCAGATCCTATCACCAGCGTATCCTCCCTTACAACCTCGAGCTATCCTCCACAAATTGGAACTCATCTGATGCAGACTCAGGCTAAATCAGGAATCTTCAGGCCTGTGCACAGTTCCTCACTCCAACCTGCTCCATTCTCTTCTCACCATGTGCCAGCCCAAAGGCTTCAAGACTGCTGCCAAACATCCCATTTGGATTACTGATGAAGAAATTTAGGCCCTTCATAAGAATCATACATGGGATCTGGTACCTAAACCACCCAACAAAAATGTTGTGAGCTCCAAATGGGTTTTCCGCATCAAATATCTATTTGATGGCACTGTGGATCATCTTAAGGCTTTTCTTGTTGCAAAGGGCTACACACAACAACCAGGCCTCAACTTCATTGATACTTTTAGTCCTATTGTTAAGGTTTCCACAGTTAGAGTTGTTTTATCCCTGGCCGTCTTTAATAATTGGCCTCTCTGGCAACTTGACATCAAAAATGCATTCCTTAATGGTCTTTTATAGGAAGAGGTTTATATGGATCAACCGTCTGGATATGTTGATTCTAAATACCCCACAAATGTTTGTCGGCTTCGTCGGGCTCTCTATAGTCTCAAGCAAGCTCCACGTGCTTGGTTCTATCGCTTTAGCTCTTTTCTCTTGGCTATTGGCTTCATTTGCAGTCATGCTAACTCGTCTTTATTTGTTCTCTCCAAGGGTGCTGACTTAATCTATTTATTACTCTATGTTGACGACATTGTTGTGACAGGTAGCAATTCGTTACTCATCGATGGATTTATTGGCAAGCTGACTCGTGAATTTGCCACCAAGGACCTTAGCTCTTTGAACTATTTTTTGGGCTTGGAAGCTCATCGCACTTCTACTGGTCTTTTTCTTAGCCAAGCCAAGTACGCCCATGAGATCTTACAGCGTGCACAATTAGTTGACTCCAAACTGGTGGGTTACTCCCATGGTGGTCGCTCAACACCTTTCCACGGTTGGCCCAAATTTTGATGATCCATCCCTCTACCACTTGCTTGTAGGTGCCCTACAATATCTCACAATCACTCATCCGGATATTGCTCACACTGTAAGTGCTGTCAGTCAGTTTATGCATAAGCCGTCTATTTCTCATTTTCAGGCTGTTAAAAGGATACTACGCTCCGTTAAGGGGACTTTTCGTTTTGGTTTATCTTTCACTCCATCTTCTTCCAGAGAACTCCTTGCTTATTTAGATGCCGATTGGGCTGGGTGTCCCGATACGCATCGCTCAATTTCTAGTTATGCCATTTATTTCAGTGGTAATCTAGTGTCCTAGAGTTTCAAGAAGCAACCAACGGTTTCCTGGTCTAGCTGTGAATTTGAATATCGGGCATTGGCTCTCATTGCCACTGAGGTTAAGTGGCTACATCATCTTCTTCAGGATCTTCATGTGTCTCCTCCATCTCTTCCGGTCATGCTTTGTGATAATCAAAACTCCATTTTTCTCGCTGTCAATCCAGTCTCTCATAAGTGTCCTAAGCACATTGATTTGGACTATCATTTTGTGAGAGAACTGGTGGCCTCTGGAGAACTCAAGATCCATTATGTCCCCACTCACTTACAAATTGCCAACATGTTCACCAAAAGTCTCGGCCAACCTGTCTTCATCTTTATACATTCCAAGCTTCGCATATCTAATTTTGAGATGCTAGGCTTGCAGGGGGTATTATGGATATAGAAGGATCCACAAGATCCTCCTCAAATCATGTTGTATCTTTTATCAAAACCCAATCCCATGATTCTAGACAATCCCTTGATTATAGACGATAGCTATAGATGGATATGTTGACTTTGTATGTCATTTCTCTTGCTGTAATATTGCTCTGTATATTCTTTAAATGAGACATGCACCACCAGAGAACTTTACGGTGGTTTTTCAAACCTTATCAGTAGCTCATCAACGATACAAAGTTAGATCAAGTGGACGTGAGAATGCGTTCGAGAATGAGAAGCTTGGAGAAAAGTACACATGTTACAAGCTTAATTAAAGTTAAAAAATCGCTGCAAAAATTAACTTCTGCAATTTCATCGAACAATTATTCGCCGCAAAAAGTTACTTGACTTTTTGCAGCGAATAGTTTCGTTGCAAAAAGTAAAAAGTGTTGCAAAAAGGCATTTTATTATTTGCAGCGATTTTTTTTCGCCGTAAATAATAAAAAAATCGCCGGAAAAAGACTATTCAGAAACTTGATGAATTTTAATCCCAACGATGTGAAAATCGCCGCAATTACACCTTTTTTGCAGCGATTTTATTTTCAACGGACATAAAATCGCCGCAAAAAGCAGTTTTTCTTGTAGTGAGATGAGATCGATGAGTTTAGTTTACAAATATTTCTTCTTTGAACATATTCATGATTTGACCCGATGTAAGCACATGGGAATACCACCTCATAGCATTATTGCCTGTAGAAGTGTTACAATGGATCGAGTTGTTCAAGACTTTTAAGTGTTTCTTTCAAAATTTGTCAAATTGATAGCTAAAATTTTTTATACGGTAGTTAGAGTATGGGGAAACGATCCTCTCGTGGTATCTTTCATGAGAAAACAAATACCATAGACTACTAGACCATTTGCCGACATTATTAAACTATAATCATTAGTTCATGTTTGTTGAAATTATATAATATTGCATTAGTTTTTATATTATATGATAGTGAAAACTTAAAAATTAGAAATTATTGTGTTCCTTCCTCCATGCATAGAATGATTTGTTGGATTCTATAACCTTATTTTGGTAGGCTGCGAGCAACTTGAAGAAATTCTACAACTTCCAACAAATATAGAAGCAGTAAATGCTTGACTTTCCTCAGGTATCAGCAAAATCTTCATTTGGTACTCCCAACTTAAAAAGGCTAAAATCAATTGGCTTATTGAATTGCAATAAAGGGAATCATGCACCAAATCCATTATTACTTCAGGTATATATTTCTAATCTATTTCTCTAATTTCTCTTTGTTTGATGTGCCTTATTTTATAGCTTGTATTTACTTTGTCCTTATAGCGCTACATAGATTCACTAAGCTCGTCGTGCTTCTTGTACAACCAAGTACGGTCTCTATCCAACGACAAACATTGTTTGTCAAGCAACTCCTTCTCCTAACAGAGTGATGCAAAACCAAATTTATATGGGGTATCTAGGTCCAGATTCTACATTGATTGCATTGAAGTACTAACTTAAGAATATGAATATATACAAATATGGAAGCAAAAGCCTAATATCTTCCTTGGACTAAGGACAATATTAGTTATTTTCCTTCAAATCATATATTTATGCTCACTCCTGCTTTGTTTGTAAATATTTGGTTTGAAGTTTGGAAATGATCCTGATTTTGATTTTGACCAAATTTTTGGTAGGATTTTTGTTTATTTATGTATTAATTTCTCATAAAATAGTTTAGATTTTTTCATTTTTTGAGAAATCTTCATAATTTCGATTCTTGCAGCTATTTAAGTTCGGCTTGTGTGCTTCATAAAATAATTTTGAATTTTACTATTAATCAATATTATTCTGAGTTGTTATCTTTGTGTTTTTGAGCGATTCTCTTGTCTTCCTTTTTTATGAATTATCTGTTGAAACAAGCCTGCAGAATAATCACTATTTTGTCCCATGTCAATTGGTATAAGAGCTTAAGCATCTTTTCTGGAGTTATATCTCATCAGTTTCTATGGCTGGTGGTCATGGTCGTCGTGGGCAGGTTTCGAACAAGGAAGTCTTGCTCCGTGATCGTATTGTTCAAGATGTGATGATTAAGGATTTGCAGAGACAGGTTGCAAAGTTAACCCAGCGTCTAACGATGCACGATATCAGTGATTGTGAGATGGAAGATCATGATTCCGATTTTAGTTTTGAGAACCCGTATCACAAACGTGCTCTATTTTGGGAATACAGTAGTAGGGAGGAGCATCATAGGGACCTTGGTTTTAGAGTTGATTTACCAGAATTTCCTAGTTCTCTTCAAGCTGAAGGTTTCATTGAATTATTGCAAGAGATTGAGTGTATTTACTACTCTGAGGAAGAAGAGTTTAAGAATGGATATTCTTCCTTAGGGTGGAACTCTATACCAATCTACAATACCTATCCTCATGAAGATAGCCTAGTGGATGAGATAACTATTTTTATTGAAAACATAGAAATTTTGGAAAAAGAAAATGGTGGCGAAGTTTAGAAATTTGAAGATCGTGGAACAACATATGAGACAATTAACTTTGTTGATTTTCTTGGAGTTGAGGAATTTTTTTCAAATTCTCCTATGCAAAATATTTTTTTTGGATTTGACTGAGGGAAAGAAACTTAATTTTGGAGTATAAGATGCTCAATATTATTTTATTTCAAGCCGATCAAATCAATTTTAATTTTTTCATGATCATTGGGATGATACAATAAAGGGAGATAAATATTGATCTAATTGGACATCCAAAAGATCAAGGCAAGAAAGTTTAGAATTCGAGGATGAATTCTCTTCAACCTAGTGAAAATGATGCAAACCCAAATTGATATGGGGTATCTAGGTCTAGATTTTACGTTGATTGCATTGAAGTACTACCTTAAGAAGATAAATCTGTACAAATACAGAAGTAAAAGCTTAATATCTTTCTTGGACTAAGGGCAATATCAGTTATTTTCTTCAAATTATATATTTATGCTCACTCTTGCAATCTAAGGTAAGTATTTTTATTTTTAATATTTCAATCTGTCTTAATTTCTTTTGACATTTAATATATTTCCTTTATTTTCTTCTTTTGAAACAGAAGTTAACAAGTATAGATCTCAGTTACTATGAATACTTACAAATATATCTGATCTTTCAAGTTGCTCAAATCTAGAGAAGTTGATTCTTGATGGATGTAAAAGTTTAGTTGAGGTTTAGTTGGATTTTTGGATAAGCTTGTTCAATTGGATTTTACTAATTGTTCCAGCTTAAAGAAGTTGCCAAGAAGCTTCAAGTTGAGATGTCTAGAACTACTTGAACTTAGAGGTTGTACAAGCCTTGAATACTTTCCTGAAATTGAGTGTGAAATGGAACATTTGAAGTGTGTCGAGATAGAAAGCACGTAATACAAGAGCTACCTTCATCCATTACAAACCTTACTGGGCTAAACGAGTTATATTTGGAAGCGTGCAAAAGCCTTGTGCGTCTTCCAATAAACATTTTTCAGTTAGAACGTCTAAAGGATGTTAACATCAAAGATTGTCCAAATTTTGTAAATTTTGTAGAGGAGGTGGGGCATAATCGACAATCCATGCCATGTAAACAGGAAAATGAAATTTCATCAAGTATGCCGCCTCCAGAATCAAATTTCAATTTGAGTTATTTAATTGAATCTGGTAGTGATATTGTTGGCCTTCCTCCATGCATCAAAGGATTTGTTAGATTGTGTCGCCTTAATTTGAGAGACTACAAGCAACTTGACGAAATTCTACACCTTCCACCAAATACATTAGAGGTAGATGCTTTTCAATGCATGTTATTGGATATTCTAAAATATATCGTGTATGTCTAAAATACATAGCTGGATATTCTATTGATGAGATGCTGTCAAGATGTTACAAGGAGGCCGGGAACAATATGAAGCTTACATTTGGAAGTAATTCACAGGAAGCAAGCCTCAAAGATGTTACAAGGAGGGGAACAAGATGAAGTTTACATTTGGAAGTAATTCACAGGAGGCAATCCTCAAAAGTGCTGGAGTCCATCTAATATACGTGAATGACAATTTCATTGATCCAATAGATACCGAGATGATGGGCATGACTTCATTGACTTGGAACCCACAACAGAAGAGGCAATCTTCAACCTCGAGCGTTATGGAATTCAACAAAAGAGGCATATTAATTCTTATATTTTTATTAGTCTTGAAATATTTATTTTTCTTACTTAAATTTAAGTTTATCTTAATGAAGGAATCGAAGTTCAGAAAGGAATTGAAGTTGCATGCAAAAGGAATCGAAGTTGGGAGAAAGAACTGTAACAGTAACAGACTTGCACGCCTATATTTATATTCTGAGAAATTTTTATTTTTCTTTAGTTTCATTTTAAATATTGCTTTGATGTTTATTTACATTCATATTTTAGAATTTATTTTCATGAACAAGCCTAGCTAAATTTTCAACTAAGGTTGAGAATGAAACCTGCTTGAAGATTAGTAATATTATTTAAGAGATTGATTTTTACCTCCGTTAATAGTTTTATCATTGTTTAAATTAATTTGCATCTTTAAAATTAATTATTTCTTGTTTTGATCCACTTATTGTTTTGTTCTTAACTTCTTATTTTATTTTAGAAGTTATTTTTTGAACTCGGATTTTTGGCAGCAACGATTGAGGCTATTGCTGTGTTGAGAGGGATTCAGCTTTGCATTCCACTAGGCATTCCGAAATTGATCATTGAAACTGATTGTCTTAGTGTGGTTCAGGAGTTGCAATCCCAAGAGGCCTCGTATGCTAGTGCTGGTCATTTGCTCGAGGACATCAAGCATTTATTTCTGCGTTTTCAGGAAGTTCATGTGGCACATGTCAATCCGTTAGGGAATGGGGTAGCTCATTCTTTAGCTAGATATGCTTGGACCATTGTGGATATTAATGTTTGGTGGGAGCAAATTCCATCTTTTGTTCACCATTCTTTATGGTTTGATAACAATTGATGTATTGGTGTTTTAGTTGAATGAAGTTTCTGTTTATCAAAAAAACAAAAAGGATTTTTGGCAGACAATTGTAGCTACGGAAAGAGAAAATTTTGCAATTGCGTTTTGTTATATGGATGCAGGCTGGTGAACTGGTTTGCAACTTAGAAGTGCATCTCGGAACATTCATAGTGGACAAGACAATTGGTGAATTGTAACAATATATTGCTCATTATGACCTAACCAGGATATTTCTCTCTATGATGCAACCAGGAAGTTGACTTAGTTTTGTATTAGTATTTGGCTATGTCTTACTGTGAAGTATTAAATATGCAGTCTTGGAGAGTCGGATGGGCATAGTTCACAAAAGGATACCAATAAGAAATCACTAGTGATCATACTGAGAGTAGCCATTTCCGATGTTCCTACAAATTGATAACTTCATATCATTGTGCTGCTCATCATGATGACTTCCACCACTCACTTAAGTTTTTCCTTGGCTCCTTCATTCTTGGTGGCTCAGAATCAGTCGGCAGTTCCTCCTCTGTCTGCAAATGACAAAATCAATAAGAACATTGGCTCATTGAAAAACAAAAAAGAGCAAATGGAAGTAAATGTATTTACAAGATGGCCTAAGCCATGAATTTCATGATAGTATATTTAACCAAATCCACCAAAAAATATAAAGGAGTATGCTATACCAGACTTCCGAGGAAAGGATCAATTTTTTCTGTTTAATTATCTGCAATTTCTTCTTCATGTCCTCTGTTTCCTTAAATATGCCTTAATTGTATTACTATATACCTTAATTGTATTACAATAGTCCCAAACCAGGGAAAAATACGATTGTATTAGAACGAAAAGATAATTTCCATTAATTGTATTAGAACGAAATCATATTCCATTAATTGTTTTTCTCAGCAACCCACCAGAGGGTGAAGTAGGAAATAAAAATAAAAATAAACCAAAAGAGGAAAAAAAAGCCAAGAAATTCAAAATTCAAAAATACAAGGTATCAAAAATACTAATTTGTCCAGCATATACTACTTTTCTAAGCAACCATACACCAAAAATTCTCCAAATCAAGGAAATCTAGGAAACTATGCATTGAACCCACCTTAAAATCAAACAAAATGTCAGATCTTATGAAACCTACAAAAGAACTTTCGAATCTGTGGAAACACATAAATGAAAATACCTTCTGCAGCTCTTCAAAATCCTGCAAAAGACTCTGGTACTTGAATCTGGTCCTTGGGTCCTCATACACAGCATATGGAGAAGACTCCATAACGACAGCCCGTTTCGTTTTCTTCCATCAGAGCACAGAAAGACGGAAACCATTCCCTCTCCAGCCCAAAAGCTCCAGATGCGTTTGAACCCAATACATGAAACGAATCTGCATTCAACTTTCAAAGAGATACCGAGATGATTGTGATTGTAACTTGGAACCCGATTGGAACCCACAACAGAAGATGCGATATTCTTCAACCTTGAGCATCGCGGATTTGGAAGATGTTGATGCTGATATATATACATATATATACACACACACAATATTCAAGCAAATAATCAAAGAAGTCGACGTTCCACATTTTGTTTCAATGCAAGTCAGAATAAATGAAATTTTCTAAATTTTGAATCGATTAATGGTGATTACACTCATCCTGAATGGTGCTTAATTTGTTTGTGGATCTCTGACAATTGATCTCGCGTGGACGTTATTCGCGATTCAGAGGAATCTTGAGGTGGGAGGAATGGCGCTTATGACTCTAAGCAAACTGGAACATGAAGTGAATCATGATTAGGTGATCAGCAGTTTAAATTTAAGCTTTAGCCATGATGAGAGGATTGCAAATGGCAATCCAGATGGGAATTGGGGAGATACTTACATTACTTCAGCTTCGATACTAATCTATGTAGTATGGAGATGTGGTAAATGCAGTCGGAAAGTTACAATAATGTTTCAAATGCCTTCAGGTGAATCATATATATCATGTATATATGCAAATTAAGTTCTTGAATGATACTGCAATTTGTTTGAGGTTTTTTTATTATTTTATTTTATTTTTATTTTATTTTTTATTTTTTAAATGAAAAGCTATTCATTGAGGATAGTTATGGTATAATTAGTAGCTCATCTTAATACACAGTTAGATCAAGCGGACGTGAGAATGCGTTTGAGAATGAGAAGCTTGGAGGAGAGTAAACATGTTTCAAGCTTAAGGTTTTGGTCATCATAATATTTATTTGGTTTGCAATTAAGAAATTATTCAGATTTGGGCTCCAAAAAAGCATACATCTTCAAGTTAGTGGGAGTGGAATTATTTTTAATCCAATTTGTAGATGATATTTTGTGTCCAAATATTGTAAATTTTGGAAAGTAGCTCCCACTAATGCTTCCTCCAACAAATTCAAGCATTTCTATTTTCTAGAGTTGAAGTTCGATATGCTTGTAAATTGAATCTTAATCAATGCAATACCCTCAAGAATCTCCCCAGAAGGCTCAAGTTCAGATGTTTAAAATCACTTTACCTTAGAAGGTTACTCGAGTATCTCACTGGGCTTCAGGTTTTATATCTAACTAGGAGGTTGCCAAAACCTCATGCATCTCTCAAATTACATTCTTCAGTTGCAACAGCTAAAGACTCTTTCTCTTGAAGGTTGTGAAGGGTAAAGGACAGTGCTGTATGCCCTCTGCTGTGTCTACAAATGGATCTGAAACTTCGTCAAGTGCAGAATCACTCTCATTGTCACATTTGAATTATGAAGGTAGCCTCTTATCAAAATCAGATCTCCTTAGGGAACTATATGTAATTTATCGTAATAAAATTAATTTCCTATATATATATTGAATTAGATATACAAATATATTAGGTACTCGCCAAATATTTTCTCACATCTTTCTTCTACAAATTCGTATTCTTTCTGTAACGTTGACCATTGACTTGGATTAGTTTTCTATGCAGGGAAGTTACTCATCTTTAATATGTGAATTGATTGATTTGATATAATAGTTATAATTTATTTAAAGTGAAATTAAAATAAAAAAAACTAATAAAAAAAAAATCTTGTTAGTTTATAAATTTTACTATAATGAGTAGGGGTGAATTCGGTTCGGTCCGGTCTGATCCGAGGAGGTTTTACGGACCGGACCGGACCAATTCAGTCTAAGGTTTTGTCACCCTGGACCGGACCAAATAGACATATGGACCGGACCAGTCCGGTCCAATTCGGTCCGGTCCGATCCGGTCGGTCCTATTCGGTCCACCCTATTCTTAATGGGCCAATAGCCCAATCAAATTTCCTATATCATTTTGGCCCAACAGAAAAAATTCACTTACATTTTATCCAATTTTAAGCCCAAAAATAACTTGAAGGAAAATAAAAATAATCATAATAACAAAAAATTGTCTATATAAAATATATTTGAATAAAAGGTTTTACTAAAAAAAATAAAATTTATCTATATCCATCCAAACAATTTAAACAAGATTAAAAAAAAAAAAGTTCACATATAGATCTCATTAATAATGAGATCTATATGTGAACCTTTTTTTTTTAACTTTTTGTTCTAATAAAAGTTTGTTTTACATGGTATTTTGCAGTTGTAAGAAAAAATAATAAGAAAATAATTTAATTTTAATCCAGGAATAATTTGAATTTTTAATTTGAATTTGTTGTGTCATGTTATATATGTTAATGTAGTATATTTTAAGTGATTACTGATTTAATCAAGAACATATATGATTAGAAATTATCAAAATTAAAAATAATATTTTTCTTAGATTAAGTGTGCCATTAAATAGATAAATAAAAATGATGATAATGAAGTGGCCCACCACTATGGGTAAAAAGGAAGTTGCTGAAGAAGTTTGTGGCCGCCTTCTTTGGCAAACGCATAGGTTTTTTTAACTACTAAGAGCAGTAGTTTATCTATAAACAAATGTAAATTCATATATTTTAAAAATTATCTTTGTCATTAGAAAAATTGCCAAATCATATTATGTATTTTTGAGTCAAAATAATAATAAATTATAATTACTTTTTATTACTTTTTTTAAATTAATTTTTTTTATATTTTTTACAATTAGCATCCACGATAAAGATGTTTAAGATAGAGTGGGAGGAAATAGAAAAAACTAATAAAATACACATATTAGCTAGAGAGAGAGTGGGAGGTTAGAGAGAAAATTATTAAAATAGCATTTATAGAGTGAATAGTACATTTTCAAAGATTTATTGACACCGTTTATAGATATGGAAATATTTACTTATGCATAATTCAATGTAGTGATCAATTTAATGATCTAGTAATATAAATATGTGTTTGTATTTACATATAAATAAACTAATACTAATACTCTAACGAAGATGTCACGCATAGACTTTTTGCATATTTATGTATACGAAATACTTTAAACTCATGTAATTAAAGTCTAGCTTCTTGATTTAGGTCTCATTTGGTTACACGGTTGAAATGAGATAAAATATTTTGTTGAAAGTTAAATAAAATATTATTATAATATCATTTTTTAGTATCATTTTTATTTTAAAACTTGAAAAAGTTAAATTATTTTTTAAAAAAATTACTTCATCAAAGAAGGCTGAAGCCACTAAGGGGCAAAGCTGGCAAGAGAGAGGATCTCAAAGACATTCTTTAGAGAGAACGAGGATGGAGAACTTTTCTTAAACTACACTTTAGTAGGTTTTACGCTCAAGATCGTAGATGTAAGTATCGAGATTCGAGCCACGTAAATCATGAATTGTCCTATTTATTTTTAGTTTTTATTATTAAACAAGACATGGATGATCACTTCAAACGCACCACAACCAAGGCGATAATAGAAATAAAAATACATGAACAATAGTGAAAGCTAATCACAAGATTATATTATCATAGATGTACTGTCGGATAGATACAAGCTCAGAGATTGCTAAACTAAAAATGTTAATTTCAGTTTTGGTTCAATTTAAAAAACAAAAAACAAAATTAGATTGAAATTTTATTTTTTATTTTCCCATGCGCGTATGAAAGTTTATGTCATGATACAGTTCTACTAGAGTTATATTTATTTTAAAAAAAAAAATTAGATTGTAATAACGAATGACACAGCTCGAGAAGATCTAATAACATAATATTTGTAGAGTGAATAGTATATCTGTAAAGATGTATTGGCACTGTTCATAAATATGAAAATATTTACATATACATAATCTAATGTAGTCAATTTAATGATCTAATTATATAAATATGTGTTTGCATTTTTATAAAAATAACCTAATCCCAATGCTCTAAGCCTCTAAAGAAGCTGTCACGCATAGACTTTTTACATATTTCTGTAAATGAAATACTTTAAGCTCAAGTAATTAAAATCTAACCTCCCGGTTTAGAATCATATATATATAATGTATGTAGACAATGTACTAATTAATAAAGCTGCTCATAATTAGGTTATGATATTAGTAGCTCGTTTTAATACACAGTTAGATCAAGTGGATGTGAGAATGCGTTTCAGAATAAGAAGCTGGGAGAAAGGTACACATGTTACAAGCTTACGGTTTTTGATCATGATCATATATTTATTTGGCTTGCAATTAGGAAATTCAGATTTTGGCTTAAAAAAAAGTTTCAATAATAGTATACAAAATTTTGCAGATGATTACATAAAAGTACCTTCAAGATAGTGGGAGTGGAATTATTTTTTAATCCCATTTGTAGATGATATTTTGCTTTCAAACAATAATTTAGATTTGTTACGTGAGACAAAATAATTCTCGAAGTTTTGAAATAAAAGATATATAGAAGAAACCTCTTAACTCACAAAAAAAAAAGGATAGAAATTATAAGAGGTAATAACATTTGTTTTTTTTTTTTAAAAAGATTGAAATAAGATCTAATGACCGTTTTTAAGATCCAATAACAAAAACCATAGGATTGTTTTAATTTTCCCTTATAAGATTTGATTAATCAAATTTATGATTCTTACTTGCTACAATATATACAATGTTTTATATTTATATATAAGTGTGTGTGTTTTTTTTTTTCAAATCGGAATTTTTGTATTATATGAAGACTGCATTAACCACTTTTGTTTTTTAGAAAAAAAAAAGGAAAATTAGGTCAAAGAGAAATGAAGTAAATTAAGAAAGTACATGAAATAGAATAAACATGCAATTAATGACCATTCAGTTTCTTTGCAGTTTTGAAAAGACGGAATGAACTGTGAACTTGTTATATATATATATATATATATATATATATATATATATATATATATATATATATATATTTATATAAATTTAAGAGAGGATCGATCATGTGTAATTTATATTAGGAAGTTGCCAAAGTATTTTCTAACTGTTTTGCAATTGACAACAAAGGACTTAGTGGAGGTATAGCCTTGATGTGGAAAGAGAACCTTGATGTCAAACTGATTTCCTATACTAAATACCACATTTCGGTAGAGGTCCTCATCTCTGATTGTCACCAGGCTGTTATCCTCATAGGATTCTATGGTCACCCTGAGGCTCACAAAAGCACAAGTAGCTGGGACCTAATGCGAGCACTAAAACCTTGTTCTAATCTAGCTTGGATCTGTCTTGGAGATTTTAATGAAATATGTTTCCAATTTGAAAAAATGGGTGCTGCTGAAAGACCATACAGATTGATGGAGAACTTCAGAGGTGCAATCGAGGACTATGAGCTGAATGAGATTCATTTTGACAATGATTACTTTACCTGGAACAACAGAAGGGAGGGTGATCAGTTTACCAAACTTAAGCTGGATAAAGCACTTGGGAATTTAACATGGTTTAATTTTTTCCCAAATAGCAGTGTAACTTCTTTAACTGCTCAATGTTCAGACCACTGTCCCATTTTATTATCATTTGATTCAAGAATACAAGCTGAGGTCAATCACACTAGGCCTTTCAGATTTGAAGCTCAATGGATCTCCCGAATAGAATGTAGAGAACTGATAGCTAAGGTCTGGGATGATACTCCAAACTAGAACTCCAAAATGTTGGAATTTTCTGCCAGCCTCAATAGATGCAAGGAGTATCTTCAACTATGGAGCAAGAACCTTTTCAAAAAACAAAAGCAGAAAATTAACTCTAAACTCTCACAAATCAAGAGGCTTCAAGAGATTAATACAGGAAAGGGAAATGAGGAGATTAATATTCTCAGGGTTGAAGTAGATGGATTACTTGAAGAAGAGGATATTAAATGGAAACAACGTGCTAAGCAAACATGGCTCAAGGAAGGAGATAGAAACACCAAATTCTACCACATGTGTGCAAATCAAAGGAAAAAACAGAATGCCATCAACAAAATCTCAAATGATTCTGGGGTCACAGCAAACAACCCAGAAGAAGTAAGTAATCTGTTTAACCTCTTCTTTAAAGATCTCTTTTCTACTTCCCAGCCAAACCTCATTGATGAATGCCTAGAAGATATGGAACCAGTAGTCTCGGATGATATGAATATCTCCCTCACTAAACAAGTCACATTTGCAGAAGTTAAAAATACTATTTTTAGTATGAATGGTCTAGGGTCCCCAGGACCCGATGGCTTCCCAGCCATTTTCTACCAAAAGTTTTGGGATATTGTAGGCCATCGAACCTACTCAGCTGTACTTGAAGCTTTCAATTCCAATGACTGGCCAAGGAACTTCAATGACACTTACATTGCCTTAATCCCAAAAAAGAAGGTTCCCCTCTTAGTTTCAGAGTTTAGACCTATTGCTCTTCGCAATGTCAGTTATAAGATTTTGGCAAAAGTCCTTGCCAATAGACTGAAACCTCACCTCTCTCAGCTCATCTCTCCATCCCAAAGCGCCTTTGTCCCAGGCAGATTAATTACTGATAATGCTATCATAGCCTTTGAAACAATGCACACAATGAGTAATCTGTTGAAGGGAAAAGAGGGACATATGGCACTCAAGTTGGACATGAGTAAAGCCTATGACATGATCGAATGGCCTTTCCTTGTAGCTGTGATGACTAAGTTGGGATTTGCTTCTAAATGGATCAAAACCATCATGAACTGTGCTAATTTTGTATCATACTCAATCCTTCTAAATGGTATTCCACAAACCCCATTCTCTTCTTCTAGAGGCATTAGACAAGGTGATCATCTATCCCCATACTTATTCATCCTATGTGCTGAGAGTCTAAGTAAACTAATCCAAACAGCAGAAAGCAAAGGAGTCATTACAGGGGTTCCTATTGGCAGATCTGGCATGCATGTTAGTCACTTATTCTTTGTAGATGATTGTCTCTTATTTTGCAAGGCAAATTCTCTAGAATGGTGTAGACTCCTCTACCTACTAGAGAAATATGAAAAAGGTTCAGGTCAAAGGCTCAACAAAGACAAAACTTCTATCTTTTTTAGCAAGAACACAAGAAAGGAAGCAAAAGATCTCATCATAGCTGTTGCTGGTATACAATCCTCTCAACCTTATGACAGGTATCTAGGCGTTTCAACTCAGATTGGGAGAGACAAGTTAAAAGGTTTCGAAAGCATTATTGATCGAGTGAGAGGCAAAATCAGCAACTGGAAAATGAAGCACCTGAGTCAAGCTGGAAAAGAGATTCTCATCAAAGCAGTTCTCCAATCCATCCCAACATACAGCATGGGAGTCTTTAAATTACCTAAAGGTAAAGTTGAGGAACTTAATAGACTCATCAGACAATATTGGTGGGGCAACCATGAGGACAGAGGCAAAATCAATTGGTGCTCTTGGTAACTAATGAGGAGATCAAAAATGGTTGGCGGTCTAGGATTCAGGGATCTGGAATTCTTCAACCTGGCCATGTTAGCAAAACAGGGATGGAGATTGATTCAACACCCTAAATCACTAGCTGCCAAGATTCTTTCTGCAAAATACTTCCCTAATGGCAACTTCCTTCAAGCCAAAATCAAAAGGACTGCATCTTACATATGGAGAAGTATCTTTGCTGCAAAAAACCTGTTGGAATCAGGATTAATATGGAGGATTGGTGATGGCAAGCAAACCAGAATCTGGAAGGACAAATGGCTCCCATGTCCCACTTCATTCATGATTCAAAGTCTACCCAAGGACTTAGACCCTGAATATTTCGTAGCTTCCCTGATTGATCATTCAACTTTGTCATGGAAAACAGAAACCTTGAAATCTCAATTTTCTGCCAATGAAGCAAATGCAATAATGCTAATCCCTATATCTATCTATGGTAGCCCTGACAAACTAAGGTGGCAAGGAACCAAGGATGGTATATTTTCTGTTAGCAGTGCCTACAACCTGCAACTTACTCTTCACCATTCAACTCAAGGTCAATCTTCCCTTTCTACCACTACCACAGAAAAATGGGGAAGACTATGGAAGCTGCCTATTACCAATACTGAAAAACTCTTCCTATGGAAGGCTTGCCATAATGCTTTACCTACCAAAGCTAATCTAAAAAGGAGAAGACTAATGGAAGATTCCAACTGTCCCATTTGCCATCAGGCCGAGGAATCAGTGGAGCATGCTCTTTGGGAGTGTCCTGCAGCCAATGATGTATGGAACTGCTCAAAACCATTTCAGAAATAGAGAGTATATTTCCCATCTTTCAAAACAATGATCCTCAATATGTTAGCTGAAATGAAGGAATCTCTCCTAGTCGAATTTGCAGTGGTAATATGGAAGATTTGGAAGCAAAGGAATGAGTTCATCTTCAAACAGACCCTCACTAATCCAATTACTCTATCCTTTCAATCAAAACAAAAAATAGAAGAACTACAAATTTTGGCCACCCATATACCAAACTCTTCTCATATGGCAAGTAATCCAGTAACTCATTGGGAGGCCCCTCCTCAAAATCTTTATAAGGTGAACTGGGCAGCAAATTTATCAAAACTATCCTGCACATGTGGTATTGGTGTGTATATCAGAGATTAGCAAGGGCAGTTCATAGCAACAATGAGGATGAAGTTATCTTTATTTCCCAATACCTGGCTTGCAGAAGCTTATGCTGCTCAACAAGCTACTCTCTTAGCCTCAAATGTTGGTCTGCGGAATATCATCCTTGAAGGAAATGCACAGCAGACAGTGAAAGATCTTAATGGGAATATTGTTAACTGGTCTTCAACTGGTTTGATTTCGATGGAAACTAGAATCCTATTAAACCAATTTGATTCATGGTCTGTTCAATCTGTACCAAGAGCTTCCAATGTGATAGCTCATGCTTTAGCAAAAAATGCTCAAGTTATTGAAAATGTACTTATTGAGCTAGAGGACATTCCAGACTGTATTGACCATTTGGTCTCTACTTAATGAATATACTATTCAAGCTTCAAAAAAAAAAAAACATCTTTCTTCCACAAATTCGAATTCATTTTGTAATGCTGAGCATTGAGTTGGATTAGTTTTCTATGCAAGGAAGTTTCAATTGATTCAATTGAAAGTAATTGATCATCATTTTCTTTCACCGATCGAATTCTTCGTCTTTGGCCCAAGGAAATCGCTACCAGGAAAATGCTAAATGAAGTATTCCTTTGTTTTATATGGCCGCGTTCTTTGACCAACGCATATGCAAGGAAAATGCTAAATGTTAATTTTAGTTGTGTTCAATTAAAAAATTAAAATAAAATTTTTTTATTTTAATTTATGTAAATGATGGTATATATTTTGCGGTCACATCGAAAAACGATAAGAAAATAATTTAATTCTGATCTTGTCAGTATATATCAGGTATATATACATGTCGTACAAGTTGATGTAGTGTATTTGAGTGATTATTCATTTAATTAGAAACATATATGATTAGAAAAGATTAAAAATAAAAGGAACATATATGACTAGAAACATTATGGAAAACTAGCATTTTTTAAATTCAAATGTCCTTTTTTAAATTTTCTACGATATTCAAACAATTTCATTACTGGCTACCTACCATTTTACCATCTCAAACATCCCTAATGTCTGTTGATGACACATTCACGTGTTCTGAAAATGCAAAAGCGTCCAGTTTCTTTCAACTCCAATAATAATTATGCCAATTCAATTAGATGACAGCCTTTTATTCTCATATTTTCTTCTCTACTTTCCATATATATGATGCAACACGCGCGGAAGTTGCCAAGAAGTTCCTCCTCATGCAATGCAATTTATATAAAGAGCTCCATCATCATCCATGGTCCATCTGCAATTAATTATACTTTACATTCAAAATGACTTCTTCCATCGTATCACCGGGAGTCCCCTCCTTTCCTTCCTCCTTCAATTCCTCTTCTTTAACCTTGAGTTATGATGTATTCTTGAGCTTTCGAGGTGAAGATACCCGCAATAATTTTGTTGTTCATCTTTACAAAGCTTTGCGTCAAAATGAAATCAATACTTATATGGATAACGAGGAGCTAAGAATAGGTGAAGAAATTTCACCTGCACTTCGGAAGGCTATTGAAGAGTCAAAGATTTCGATCGTTGTATTTTCTGAAAACTATGTGTCATCTACGTGGTGTTTGGATGAGCTGATGAAGATCCTAGAGTGTAAAGAATCAAAGCAACAGAAGGTTATACCGGTATTTTACAAAGTCGAGCCATCGACAGTACGACACCAAAAAGATAGTTTCAAAGAAGCTCGTTGGCTAAGCACGAAGACAAGTTCAAGGATGATGCTAAAGTTCAAAGGAGGAAGACTGCCTTAAATCAAGCTGCTAATCTATCCGGTTTGCATTTAAAGATCAACGAGTAATTCCAACAACTCTTATCCCCCTATCGATTCATATATAATTTAGTTCTAATCAGATTATATCCTTTGAAGATATATATATATATATATATATATATATATATATTTATTTATATATATAGTGAGAAGCTGTAATTCAGTGGAATGGAGGAAATTTCTAGCACACATTCACATGCTATAAATCCGAACAATAGTCAAAAATTCTAACACTCCCTTCTGACTAAACAATATCATAATATGACATCACAATAACAAGATTTAATATACAAAAACGCCACAACACTTGTGAAGCAAAATGAACAAATGGACATAATTCGTCCAACACTCCACGAGGCACTCAGCCACATCACAAAATTACACAATGCATCTCAACACTTCACATGGAACTTGGCCACATCACAACTACATAGATCATCACCCAACACACAGCCACAAGACAGAAATTCACATATCACAATTCGCAATTTCCATCAACAATTATTTTCAAGGTTAGTCCAAGAGTCACTTACACACAGAGGGGATAATCTATGGATGATCACGGGCATCACGAGCTCTCAGAGAGAGAGAGAGAGAGAGAGGAAACCAAGAGGGAAGGCAGAGTTGGGTTGCCGTTAGCCTGAGAGAGAGAGTGCGATGGAGATAGAGAGAACGAGAGGGACAGAGAGTAACAAAGACAGTGGGGGAAGGAGGGAAAGTGAGAGGCGACAGAAAGAGGAGAAGTACGCCAGCGAAAGGTGGTGGAGATGGCCGGCAGCCTGAAAATTTCAGACAGAGATAGAGAGCGGCAAAGACAGAGAGGGAGAAAGAGAGAGAATGCAAGAGGGAGGGAGGGAGAGTGAGTGAGTGAGTGTGAGGAACACAAAGACTAAGGGCTCACCGTGGCCAGGATCTAACGGATATGGCAAGGCAAGGTGGCAGCGGCTAGGGTTTTCGAACCCAAAATGGGTATGGGTTTCATGTTACAATGAGAGAGGCAAAGAGAGGGAAGATGGAGAGAGAGATGGAAAGTGAGGATTACTTGCGATGTGTGGTGTCGAGGCGTGGAGGATGGTGGAGGCAGACGGCACAAAACAGAGAGAGAAGAGAATTCTAAAGGAGGGAGAGTGAGACTGAGAGATGAGAGGGAGATAGAGAGACACCAAGGTGCCAAGGAAGGGAAGAAAGCGGTGGTCGGAGGGGGAGGTGGCTCATTTTATTTATAGATCGGAAAGCCTTTTCACGGGCGTCATGTGTATGCGCATGCTATATTTGAAATATTTATGAGAAAAATTGAGGCAAATATTTCAAGATATGACATGGGGGAACTGGCGAAAGATAAAATTCCATACAAAAGGAAAATTGATATTTATGATAACTTTTTTTTTTATAGGAAATAGACATCATTTCGTTGATTCCATAAGGAAGTTATATCTAAGACTTAAATTACAAGTCAAACCAATATTTGTTGAAAGCTTCTCGTACGCGAATTTTTGTGCAACGGCATTGTCTAAAATTCAGAGACTCTCAAAAGAGAGTATCCCACTCCATCCTCCAAACTAACAATCGTACTCCATCCTCTAAAAGAGGAGAAGTAACCAACAAAGCTATGGACATAAGTCCAATGGCCTATTTCACCTTATTTTCCTTACAAATAAAACCAACAAAAACAAAACTCCAACATAAACATACCAACATAGAGTCGGAACTACAGATTCCTACAACAAAAACCCAACAAAACAAGCACTACAAACAACCACCAAACAAAGCAACAGAAATTGAAAAACAGAACACAACAGGATCGGTGGTGGTGCGTGAAAGTCACAAGCCACTTTGAAAATGAGCCAAACAACTAGTCGAGACAGTGCTGGTGTACTGGGCCCTAAGCTGCACCGGCGCAGTGTGATACGCGCGTGGGTATGACGTGTCGCTCCAAATGGTGCCCAAAGCGAACGGTTGCAAGATCGGTGAGCAAGGGTTCTCCCGGTGGTACGTGTGTAGGAAATTTCCACCTGGAGAGGCTCGGATCGACTACCTCCCATTTATACGGCCAAAACCTAAAAAATAACAAATAAAACACAAATAAAACCGTCGGAGACGACGGTAGAGAGGGAGGAGAGGAAAGGGGAAGAGGAAGTCGAAGCTTCCCCTCCCCCCAGCTATGATCGAACGAGAGACTTTTAGAAAGAGAGGGTCTAGACGAGAGACTTTTATAATTACTTTTGGCATTCAATAGTTATATGCAAAACGTAGTTAAATCTGAGATTCGCGAGGGATCCGCAACTGTTCACACGCACACAACACACTTTTATTTTTTATTTCTTTGAAATGTCATATCTCTTCATCACCTTCTCTCTCAGCTACGTCTCACTCTCCTCAATCTCACTCTCTCATCATCTCTCTCTTCAACCTCTCTCACTCCTCAAGCTCTCTCTCTCATCATTTCTCTCTCTCTTCGACCTCTCTCACTCTTCAAGCTCTCTCTCATCACCTCTCTCTCATCAAGCTCTCTCTCCCCTCAAGCTTTCTCTCTCTCCTCAAGCTCTCTCTCTCATCATTTCTCTTCGACCTCTCTCACTCCTCAAACTTTCTCTCTCTTCGACCTCTCTCTCTCATCATTTCTCTCTCTTTGACCTCTCTCACTCAAGCTTTCTCTCTCATCAAACCGTCCTCTCTCTCTCCTCAAGTTTTCTCTCTCATCAAGTTCTCACTCTCTGCCTCTCAACATCAAGTCTTCAAGTGTTCATTCTCACATCCAGAGGAAAAAAATCTAATGGTAAAATCAATTGACGCATAGAGTGTGTATTGGCTGATGCATACAATAGGCTGATACACAGATTTTTTCGTTAAATTTTAGAAGTCTTTTGTGATTCCGGGAAATATCTACTACCACTACCAAGATGTTCCTCCTACATGCAACGCTGTATCCACTTCTTTAAACTTATACAAGGAGCTCCATCATCATCCACAATCTATCTACAATTAGTTATACTTTACATTTAAAATGAACGCATCACCGGATCTCCTCTCCTCTCCTCTGCTTCCTCCTCCAATTCCTCTTCTTTACCCTCTCAATAATTTGTGTGTATGATATGGTTAGAGAGATAGAGAGAGAACCAGACCAAAGGACCCCAACTGACACAGATTGTTGTCAATCAAGCTGTTTTTTTTTAATTTATATATATTAGTTAACTAATATATATATTAGTTAATTTATATATTAACTAATATATATATATATATTAGTTAATATATATGTAAAGTCCTTTTGTGCTCTTACTACTGACTGATTTTTTTTCAACAGCATCGACTGCAAATCTTTTCACCCACTTTCACTTGACTTTGAGTTCTCCACCGATAGATTCTAACATTAAAAAAATATTTATATTTTAATAAAAAAATATATAAAATAAATTTATAAATTAATATAATATAACATAATTATTTTTATCATAAAATCAATCTTATTTATAGTATAAATTATATCAATTTATTAATTTAATTTATATTAATTTAATTATATCAACAGCAACTTTTGTTTCCATATATTCTTAATTTGAAAAACAAAGAAATTTGAGATATATTACTAATTATAACTTTACGCATCAAAATTCGTTTTACTGAGTTGAGTTGAGTTGAGATGATAAAATATTATTAGAAAATTATTTTTTAATATTATTATTATTTCAAAATTTAAAAAAATTGAATTGTTTATTATATTTTGTATTGGAATTTAAAAAAATTGTAATAATGACTTGAGGTGAGTTGAGATATGTTTAGGATCCAAACCTAAGTGTATTTTCAACAGCCAACTTTACGCACCAAATTGCAGAAGCACTCAGTTCATAAAAATTTGTGCTCATATTGATTATGTTTTTTTACGTAATAACATTTTTCAAACTGAAACTGCAGTCTTTTTTTTATTTTACATCATAAATTGAAAATTCTAATTTATACCATAAGATATTGCATATATTTACCGGTTAAATTGGTCAAGCAGCACATTCTTCATATATATATATATATAGTCAAATTAAATTGGAAGGAAGTAAAGTGTATCTGTAATTTAGAATGCAAATCAATACTTCTTTTTTTTTAAGTTTATGGTATAAATTAAAAATGGTGGTAGTTTTGTGGTGGAAAATATTATTTTCCTATATTTTATTAACACATAAAAGTCAGGTACTGAAAAAAAAATACTGCAACGATTAAAGAAAATAGGGAACAAAGATTAATGACAGCATACAATGGCTTTGCTTCTCCACCATTTTCAAGTTCCATTTCTTATTCCCTTTTTAAGTATTGAGTTTGATAAGAGATTGGAATCCCTATGGCCACTATTATTTAAGTTTATTGGGATTCAGGTCGACAATTAAGGATCATATGAATGTTGTAACTTCTTCGTACCCTACCAATAATGTCGACATTTATTATATGAGAATAAAATTCATGTGCCTAAATCATGTCCCCATCTTTAACGAAAAGGAAGTCAAAATCATGATTTTTCTTTTAATCTTTTTGCATTGGAAGGAACGAATCTGAATTTATCGGCAAGATTGTTCAAGAAGTCTTAAGCAAACTACCAAATCGTACACGCTTGTATGTTGCAGAGTATCCGGTTGGGTTGGAGTCTCGTGTAGAAAAGATTATTGAGATCATTAATGAGACACGCATGATAGGGATTTTCGGTACTGGAGGAATTGGTAAGACAACTATTGCAAAAGAGGTGTATAACCGCATTGCTGAACAGTTTGAAGGGAGTTGTTTTCTTGCCAATGTTAGAGAAGAGTCAAAACCAGATAAGAGCGGTCTCATCCAATTGCAAGAAAATATTCTTCATGATATCCTAAGAAACCCAAATGTTAAGGTCGATCATGTTGATCGAGGAATCATTTTGATACAGTAGAGACTTTGGTGTAAAAAGGTTCTTTTGGTTCTTGACGATATTGATTGTTCGGACCAATTAGAAAATCTAAGTGGAAGTTGTGATTGGTTTGGATTGGGAAGTCGAATCGTCATAACAACAAGAGATGAGCATCTACTATATAAGCATGATGTTGGTTTGAAATATCCTATGAATGAATTGGATGCTAAAGATGCTCTTAAGCTCTTTTCATGGCATGCCTTCAAGCGTGACCAACCGGATAATGATTTTGTGGAAGTCACAAAACTTGCACTGCAATATGCTGGTGGCCTTCCACTCGCTTTGATTGTGGTAGGCTCAAATCTATGCAAAAGGGATACACATTTTTGGAGAAGCGAATTGGAAAAGTACCAAAGAATTCCACATAAAAAGATCTATGATATACTCAAAATAAGTTTCGATGGATTAGATGATGTTGAGAAAAATATTTTCCTCAACATTGCATGTTTCTTCAAAGGAGACAAGAGAGAATATGTCACTAAAATACTGGACAGTTGTCATTTCTTTACGGCCTATTCTGGTATTACAAATCTCATAGATAAATCTCTCATAACTATTGATCAATATGACCAACTGTGGATGCATGACTTACTAGAAGATATAAAGAAATTGTTCGACAGGAATCACCCGAAGAACCTGGCAAGCGCAGTAGATTATGGTTTCACGAAGATGTTCGTGAAGTACTTGAGAAAAATAAGGTAAGATCATTTGCCCTGGAAAAATAATTCTACTTCTGAGTTATCTTTTTTCTCAATTGAAGCTTCTTTTAAATTAAAAGAAATAGAAAAACTAATAATTTTAGTAAGTGTTGATAGATATGCCTCCAGGGGACCACATGATATGCTCGAGTCCCAACATGCTTGCAAAGATGAAAAAACTGAGAATATTTATTAACCGCAGTGCAAGTTTTGATTGGCCCAAATGTCCTTGGCTATCTTGGCCACCAAAGTTTCTTGGAAAGAACCTCATTGTTTCAAAAATGGAAGGAAGCATGATTAGAGATTTAGGCATGGGATTGCTATCTAAGGTAAGTATTTTTATTTTCAATGTCATGTTGATATGTCTTACTTTTAAGGTATGCTGCAAATAGTTAATATATTTCCTTTAATTTCTTCTTTTTAAACAGAACTTAACAAGTATAGATCTCAGTTACTGTGAATACTTGACAAAAATATCGGATCTTCCAAGTTGCTCAAATCTAGAGAAGTTGATTCTTGATGAATGTAAAAGTTTAGTTGAGGTTCATGATTCTGTTGGATTTTTGGATAAACTTTTTTAATTGAGATTTAAACAATATACCAGCCTAAAGAATTTGCCAAGAAGCTTCAAGTTGCGATCTCTAAAAGTACTTGAACTTGAAGGTTGTAAAAGCCTTGAATACTTCCCTGAATTGAGTGTGAAATGGAACATTTGAAGCATCTCTAGTTAGAAAGCACCGTAGTACAGGAGCTACCTTCATCCATTACATACCTCATTGGGCTCAATGAGTTAACTATGGAAAGTTGTGAAAGCTTTGTGCGTCTTCCATTAAACATTTTTCAGTTGGAACGTCTAGTTACTGTTGCCGTCATTTATTGTCAAAATTTTGTAAATTTTGGAAAAGAGGTGGGGCATAATGGACAATCCATGCCATGCACACAAGAAACTGAAATTTCATCAAGTATGGAATTGCTCACATTGCCGCCTCCAGAATCAAATTTCAGTTTGAGGACTTTAGATCTATCTGGTAGTGGTATTGTTAGCCTTCCTCCATGCATAGAAGGATTTGTTCAATTGTGTCAGCTTAATTTGAGAAATTGCAAGCAACTTGAAGAAATATTACACCTTCCACCAAATATAGAAGTTGTAGATGCTGTAGGATGTATAAGTTTAGTTGAGGTTCATGATTCTGTTGGATTTTTGAATAAGCTTGTTGAATTGAGTTTTGAAGGATGTTCCAGCCTAAAGAAGTTCTTACCAAAATCAAACAATTTATCTACGACTTATAACTTCTCATTCAGTTTACGGAAATTAAATCTATCTGGTAGTTGTATTGTTAGCCTTCCTCCATGTATTGAAAGATTTGTTGGATTTATTAGCCTTGATTTGGCAAAATGCAAGCAACTTGAAGAAATTCCACAACTTCCACAAAATATAGAAGTTGTAGATGCTACAGGATGTACAAGTTTAGTTGAGGTTCATGATTCTGTTGGAATTTTGTATAAGCTTGTTCAATTGGATTTTGGAGATTGTTCCAGCCTAAAGAGGTTGCCAAGAAGCTTCAAGTTGAGATCTCTAGAATTCCTTGAACTTCAAGATTGTATAAGCCTTGAATACTTCCCTGAAATTGAGTGTGAAATGGAACATTTGAAGTGTGTCAAGATAGAAAGCACCGTAATACAGGAGCTACCTTCATCCATTACATACCTCACTGGTCTTGAGGAGTTATATTTGAGTGGGTGCAAAAGCCTTGTGCGTCTTCCAATAGACATTTTTCAGTTGGAAATTCTAGGGAGAGTTGACGTCTCTTATTGTCCAAATCTTGTAAATTTTGTAAAGGAGGTGGGGCAAAATAGACAATCCATGCCATGTACACAGGAAAATGAAATTTCATCAAATACGGAATTGATCCGATTGCCGCCTCCTGAATCAAATAAATTTTTTGGGACATCTAATTTCTCATACAGTTTGTGCACATTAACTCTATCGGGTAGTGGTATTGTTAGCCTTCCTCCATGGATCGAAGGACTTGATGGATTGTCTCGCCTTGATTTGGAAGACTACGAGCAACTTGAAGAAATTCTACACCTTCCACCAAATATAGAAGAGGTAGGTGCTAGAAGATGCGGGTTATTGGAACGCTTTCCTAATGTATCGACAGAATCTTCATTCGGTATACCCGACTTCAAACGGCTAAGCAAGATTGACTTATCAGAGTGCAATAAAGTGGATGTGGATGTAGGGAATCATGCACCAGATCCATTATTGGTTCAGGTATACATGTCTGATCTATTTGATCTGTAATTTCCTTCTGTTTCGTATATATGCCATATTTGATAGCTTGTATTTGTTTTCTAACATATATATACTTGGTTTAATATCCAGGAACGCTTTCGAGAGAAAAAATCAAGTACAATCATATATCCAGGAAGTAGGATTCCAGAGTGGTTCAAGTATTGCAAGGAGACTACTTCATATAGTAATTCTATTGAAATAGAAATCGATCATAATGTGTCCATCTGTGGGCACCAGATCGTGGCATTAGTTTTGTGTTCTGTTGTGGGACCTCTTGATAAAAGGGAATTTATTGATATCTCAAGAAACGACAAGTTGATTAGACATCGTAATTATCTACGGCCTTCGATGGACACGCATTGTGTATGTCTACAATGCATAGCTGGAAATTCTATAACGATGTCAAGAAAGTACAGGGAGGGGAACAATATGAGGTTTACATTTGGAATTAGGTCAAAGAAAGCAATCTTAAAAAGTGCTGGAGTCCATCTAATATTCGGGAATGACAACTTCCAAAGAGATACTAAGATGATGGTAATGAAGTACATCAACTAGCTCTAGCATTATGGAATTCAAGGATGCTAATGATGATTTAATTAATGAAGAGCTTCCACCTGGGTATGTGATAATTCATAATAGCCGAATTTCTTGTCAATAACCACACAAAGATCCACACTTGGTCAATACCATAAACACAGACATGTAAGAGCCTAGATGGTAAATGGGTTCTGCCCCTGAAGATCTGTCAGGTAGGAAATGCAGTTGGTAGAGTTTCATTAATCAATTTTCCTCTAGAAAATCCTACATATTTATTATTTTTTTATAAAATTATTTTTCTTATTCTTGTTCTGTTAGAAAATGTGTACAATGGATAAATCCGTTAGTTATTAATTCTTGCTAAATATGTTATAATTATAACAAGATATGCATAATTAGCTAGTAATTGGTGATTTGTATTTAAGCTTGGACCGTGCTACGTCCACCGCTCCCAGCTACCACTGGGAGCTACAGTTAGGTATAAGTGGGTTTTTTTTTTTTTTTTTTGTGTTTTTTGCATGTATTTTTTTAACACTTTTAATTTAAAAAAAAAATCACAACATCATTAAAAAACACTTGAGTGTATAAGTAGAGGAATACCTACTACTTGATTAGGTAGAATAAAATTTTGCTCTGTTTTTGGTCTAGGCAATTCGGTTTCTATTATAGTTTCTACTATAGATTTAGCTCTATCATTTCCTTTACCTGAATCCCTTTTCAAAGGTTTAAAACCTCCATTTTATACGTCAAACCATTAGAAATCAGTGTTTGTTTGTGAGCCACCTTCTCAAGCTTAAACCAACGTGAACAACCATAGATTACACCAAACCAGTAAAATCTGCAGCCGTGAACTAACAACCTATTTCACCTCTTCCTCAACTACTCAACTCAAGCCTCTTGTAGCTATTGAACTTGCCTCATTCTAGACCACCTCAAGAGGTAGCACAACCACCATAGAAGCCACCAAAGCAGCAGGTAAGATCCCTCTTTTAATTCTGTCCAAAGCTGTAGCATAGCAGCAAACTCTTTCTGCAATGCGCTTCCTCCTCTAAATTTATGCAATTGATTCCTTCCTACTATTTTCTGTTTGGTTGACTCTCTAGCTTGTTTATCTCCATTTGATCACTTCTAAATCATTTTTCCCCCCCTCCTTCTCACATGTAATCTCTTCTTACTCCAAGGACCCTCATCTATACAATATATTCTAGTCCAGTGGATGAAATATTCGAGCTCAGAGTGAAGCAAAACAGAAAACAAAAACATCCTATCTGCAGCAGCAGTTTTCATATTTGAACCCCTCATTGTTTACTCTAATTTCTAATGCTTTTACCTCTTAGTTCCTCTTAACTCAAGCCTCCTCACCTTTAACTTCATTTGGTTGAGTAGTAGAAAGTATGGTGGAGGAAATGATAATTTGGAGCAAGAAAACATCTATGTTAGTTGAAATTTATGGTGTTAATTCTTATATTTTTATTAGTTTTGAAATATTTATTTTTCTTATTTAAATTTGAACTTTATCTTAATGAAGGAACTGAAGTTTGGAAATGAATCAAAGTTGCGGAAGGAATCAAAGAAGGGAAAGAATTGTAACCACAACAAAATTCAACAGTAACAGACTTGTAGCTATTTTTACGTTCTAGAGCAGTGTAATTTTTAATTTTCTTTAGTTTCATTTTAAATATGGATTTGATATTTTTATTTAAGTTGATATTTTAGAATTTATTTTCATGAATATGCCTAGCTAAAATTTCAACAATGGTTAAAGATGAAACCTCATTAAAGATTAGTAATATTATTTATGAGATTGATTTTTTCTGTTTCATTATATGCAATTTCTTCTTCATGTCCTCTGTTTCCTGAAATATGCCTTAATTGTATTACTATATACCTTAATACGATTGAACTCATGACATTACTATATACCTTCAGTTTCGCCCCCCGATGGTCAGTTTGGATGATGGGAAAGGTTGGAAACACAGCGGAGACTAAGATATGAATCCACAAACCTCTAACCCTCCCAAAAGATAAATTCCATTAATTGTATTAGAAAGAAATAATATTTCAAACCTCAATTTTATTTCCTTCCATATCAGTTTTTCACAGCAACCCACAAGAGGGTGAAGTAAGAAAAAAAATAAAAATAAACCAATAAGGGGAAAAAAAAAGGCGAAGAAATACGACTTTTTTGGCTTTTCTTATGCAAGACCTTTCTTGAAACTAAAGACAAGAAAATCATACGAGGTATCAAAAATACTAACCACATATTTTTCAATACTTCATTTTTTATTTTCCCAAAGTTTATGGTTGGTTACTGTCAATGCTTTTTGGGTGTCTGATTGTTGAGATGTTACATGTTACCTATCAAATTAGATGTAGTGGAACTTGAATTGAAATCTCTCTCTCTCTCTCTCTCTCCTTAATTGAAGAATTACTAAACTTCGTACGACAACAAAAAATCGTCGTTATAATCTAAGTTACGAGAAGTGTTAAATGAGAGGTATTGAAAAAAATAATTACTTCAATGAATAAAAATAGGGAACAAAGATTAATGACAACATATATACAATGGCTTAATTTGCTTCTCCACTATACGTCAAATTCCATTTCTTGTCCCTTTTTTTCAAGTATTGAGTTTGATAAGAGATTGGAATCTGTACCACTATTTCAAAGACAGTTTTTAGTCTAATCCGTGAGGGAGTTAACATGAGATGAGATTAGACGAGATGAGTTGAGATGATTTGTGAATAATAATGAAATGATTTGAGTTAAAATGTTATATGAGGTTTTGGAAAAAGATAGAGAAAAAGTTGAATAAAAATATTATAAAATTAAAATATTGTTATAATATAATTTTTTAATCTCTACTTATAAAAAAGAAGAATATAATTTTTATTTTGGAATTAGAAAAAGTTGAAATATTTTTTTGTGCTTTATTTGGAAATTTGGGAAATATGTAATAATTAGATAATGATTAGTTAAAAAAGTTAAAGATTTGAAATTGAAAAAAGTATTTGTATTTGTGGTGTTTGAATATTGAGATGAGATGAGATGTAATAAAAAGATCTCTCTATCCAAACCAAGTATTAGTACTTGACTTATGTTCAACCCATGGGAGGATTGGGATTCAGGTCGACAAGGATATGAGTGTTGTAACTTTCTTTGTACCCTACCAATAATGTCATTTCTTACACGAGAATAAAATTGTGTCTAAATCATGTCCCCATGTCTTTTAAGAAAAGGAAGTCAAATTCATGATTTTTCGTTTAATCTTTTTTGCATTGGCCGTAGAAACGAATCTAAATTTATCGAGAAGATTGTTCAAGAGGTGATCTCAAGAATACTGAATTGTACATAATTACATGTTACCAAATATCCGGTTGGAATAGAGTCTCGTGTAAAAGATTATAATATGTTCTTACGTATTGAGATGATTTATGAGACACGAATGATAGGTATCTTCGGTACTGGTAGAATTGGTAACACAACTATTACAAAAGCAATATATAACCTCATTGCCAATCAATTTGAAGGGATTTGTTTTCTTAAAGATGTTAGAAAAGGCAGTCTCACCCAACTGCAAGAGAAAATTCTTTCTGAGATCTTAAGAGATTCAAGTTTGAAGGTTGGTCAGGTTGATAAAGGAATTAATTTGATAAAGGAGAGACTTTGCCGTAAAAAGATTCTTTTGGTTCTTGATGATGTTGATTGTTCAGACCGATTAGTAAAACTATGTGGAAGTTGCAATTGGTTTGGTTTAGGAAGTCGAATTATCATAACAACAAGAGATGAGCATCTACTAGATAAGCATGATGTTGGTTTGAAATATCCGATGAATGTATTGGATCCTATTGACTGATGTTAAGCTCTTTACCTGGCATGCCTTCAAATGTGACAAACCTGATGATGGTTTTGTGGAACTCACAAAACTTGCATTGCAATATGCTGGTGGCCTTCCACTCACTTTAATTGTGGTAGACTCAAATCTACATGGAAGAGAATTTTCATGGACGGAAACTCTTTGTTTTAAGAATGGAAAGAAGCATGATTATAGAGACCGGCATGACATTGTTATCTGTAGTATGTTTTTTTATTTTCAATTTTGTAGATTTGTCCTCCTTTAAGGTATGCTACAAATTTCCTTTAATAGTTTAATTTATTTGTTTTCTTTTTTTCTTTTTAAACACAACTTAAAAAGTAAGAATTTCAAGAACTGTAAATACTTGACAAAAATATCGGATCTTTCAAGGTGCCCAAATCTAAAGCAATTGATTCTTGTTGGATGTAAAAATTTAGTTGAGATCGTGATTCTGTTGGATTTTTGGATAAACTTGTTGAATTGAATTTTGATAAT
The DNA here is from genome assembly GCA_029856935.1 of Cyclocarya paliurus. Taxonomy (NCBI): domain Eukaryota; kingdom Viridiplantae; phylum Streptophyta; class Magnoliopsida; order Fagales; family Juglandaceae; genus Cyclocarya; species Cyclocarya paliurus. Next base: position 35,912,809 of record CM056947.1, on the reverse strand, counting down.
TGTTCCGGTCTAAAGAATTTGCCAAGAAAAGTTGGCTCATGAATTGTTGAAATTTTGTAAATCTTGTAAAGGAGGTGGGACATAATGGACAATCCATACCATGTATAAAGGAAAATGAAATTTCATCAAGTATGCCATGTATACAGAGTATTGTTTCTCCATCTGCAAAATCAAATAATTTATTTAGGATCTATCTAAGAGTGGTGTTGTTAGCCTTCTTCCATGCATAGTGGTATTATTGATTTGCATTCTATAGTACTTTAGAATGCAAATCAGTACTTTTTAAAGCATATGTTATAAATTAAAAATTAAAAATGGTGGTAGTTTTTTTATTTTTTTAACATATAAATGCCAGGTACTGAAGAAAACAGTGAACAAAGAATGACAACATACATGGCTTTGCTTCTCCACTATTTTCAAAGTTCCATCTCTTTTCCCTTTCTAAAATCCGAAGTATTGAGTGTGATAAAAACTGCTAAAGAAATAGGGAGGCCCCTCATATTTGAGAGCAAAGACAGGTTTTAGTCCAATCGCTACGCCAATGGAAATTAAGACTGCAACAACTACTGCCATGCACATTGTTACATTTTCAAAAGACAAATGCTACTATGTTGTTCTATACCGCTCACTCTGCCCCATTGACATATAAACATAAAAGGAATAGACAGAATCTAGAGTTTCAGTTTCTCTCATTTTATCTTTTCAAACTCCATTTTGTTCTGAATGTATTTGTTTGTTTTTTATTTTTTAATAAACCACATAGCACCTTAGTGCCAAGTCAATGGGTCAAAGTGAGCAGTATAACTAGGGCAGCATAGTAGCATAATCAAGTCGACAAGGATATGATTCTCCTTTCAAAATTCATAAGATTTTAACAGTTGTTAGTGATCATTTTCCTTATTTAGTACTTAACTTCTGGCCAACCCAGCCCATAGGAGGGTTGGGATTTGACATGGATATTAATGTAACTTCTTCCTACCCAACCAATAATATCTTTTATTACAAGAGGAATTCTAATTCATGATTCTTCTTTTAATCCTTTTGCAATGGTAGAAGCGAATCTAAATTTATTCAAGAGATTGTTCCAAAGGTCTCAGAAATATTGATCTTTCCGATTTATCGATATTTTCATTGATCTTCAACCTTGAGCATTGTGGACTTGGAGGAGGCTGATGATGATTTAAAATGAAGATTTGGATTTAGAACGGTGTGCATAGTCGTAGATGAGACTGGCCTTTCCGCAGCATGGGTGGGATTTAGTTGGTGGTGGGCACTTGGTGGGGTTTGTATCATGTTGATGAGTGCAATTGAATCTGAAACTTCATTAAGTGGCAGAGAATCAGTCTCATTGCCACATTTGAATTATGAAGGTAGCCTCTTATCAAAATCAGGTCTCCTTATGGCACTATATTACTTAATTTGTAGTTTGGAAGACCTATATCTAGGAGTGATGTTATTAGTCTTCCCACATCCATCAAAAGTGTTTTTGGACTAAAGCACCTTATGTTGACGGATTGCCTGCATCTTAAAGAAATTCTGAGCTTCCACCCAATATAGAGCAGGTGCATGCTAATGGATGCACCTCATTGGAAAGCTTTCTAGAAGCATAAAAAAAGTTCAAATTCAATACCAGCCACTTAAGAGCACATAGATGGATTGAATTGCTCGATTGCTACGAAATGTCTGTGAATATAGGAGAATCATGTGGAAAATCCTTTGTTGACTGAGGTCTCTCTCCCTCTCTCTCTCTCTCTCTCTCTCTCTCTGATGTTTCTTTCTCTTGGAGCTTGTTCAGGGCAGCTTGGTGAGCTTAGAAAGAAGGTGGAAGTGCGGTATACATTATGCTTTGTCTACAAATGAATATGAAACTTCACTCTCATTGCCACATTTGAATCAAAATCAGGTCTCCTTAAGGCAGAATATTACTTTTGTAGTTTGGAAGATACTGTTAGTCTTCCCACATCAAAAGTGTTGTTGGATTAAAGACCTTGTATTGACGGACTGCCTGCAAATTTAAGAAATTCTAGAGCTTCCATACAAAAAAAAGTTCCAATTCAAAATCAGCAACTTAAGAGCACTAAGATAGATACAAAATACTAAAAAAAATGCACTCTATATTTTTCCTTATTTCTTAGGAATATTGCTCGTCATATCTACCACCATTTGCCCAGAAACACGTAGCTTGGTCTTGGCCACTTTATGTTGAGGATGGTGAAAGCTAATTAGTCCAGACAGGTGGCACGACCTTCTTGCATGGAAATTCTGTTTTCGGAGACGTCTTGTCGGATGGTTCTAGACTCAAGATCTACAAATTGCCTTCAAGGAACATGTATCATAACCAGTAGAGGCCGGTTGATCCTGCTGGGTATACGACCAAAGTGCCACATTGGCTAGAAGTGGAGAAGATCATGAATATATAAGGATGGATAAATATCTCTATTGGTACGAGACCTTTTGGGGTAAAAGTTCAAGAGCAAATTCATGAGGGCTTGGGTCCAAAACGGACAATATCATACCAATGTAAAGATATGTGGTGTCCATAGTACCAACAGATCCTACAGGACTGTGATTCATTTTGAGCATCTCATTTCAGCATGCTTTTGGGTCTAAACAATCATAAAATGTTTCGTCTGTTAATTTTACATCCTTTTATAAATTTAGTACTGATTAAAAAATTATCAAAACGTAATAAAATGATCCTATTCTTTTCTATTCCATTCCTCCTCCTACACTCCCAAATGAAGTAGATATGATCCTGATCTCCTAAAAATATCATAAATAGAAAGGTGATAAAAATTATAATTATCGTAAACAAAGTAGGACATATATCATGTGGTTTTATTTTTCTAGAAGTGTTGAACCATTTCACTATTATTGATATAATTCTCATATTATTTCATTATCCAAACATGTCCAAAATTTAAGAGAAATATTGTTCTTCCTTTTACATTTTTTCTCTAATCATACATGTTGCAAATTAAAGGAATAACAACTTAAAATGCATCACGTCAATATGTTTAACAAACTTTAAAATAAATAATAAATAAATAATTATTTTCCCTTTATTTCTTGCATATGATGCACTTCCAATTAGAAAGCGATATCACGTGCAATGTTGGTGGAACAATCTGAGGTCTACAATTGAAAGTTATTTAGAGGAAGCAATTAAGAATATAGTGTATAGCATACAATTGAAAGTTATTTAGAGGTCTACAATGTCCTACTTTGTTAATATAGTGTATTTTAAGTGATTATTGATTTAATTAAGAATATATCTGATTAGAAATGATTAAAAATAAAATTATATTTTTGTTAGATTTAATTGTTAGATAATGTCTTTTATACTGTTAAATAGATAAATAATAATAATAATAATAATAATAATAATAATAATAATAATTGAATGATTGATTGACTGACCTGGAGAAGCGGCCCACCATTATGGATAAAAAGGGAGCTGCTGAAAGAATTTTGTGGCCGCCTTCTTTGGATAATGCATAGGCCGTTTGTAACTCCAAAAGCATTCGCTTGAAAGCAGTAGAGAAATTATTATGAATGAACTTCAATTCACTGGACTTCAATTTGCTTGCAAGCAGTTGAGATATTATTATGAATGAAGTTGCTCATAATTTTCTTTCACCGAATTCTATTTCGATGACAATTTTATTAATTAACTCCAATATTAATTAATAAATTAATTATGCCAATTCAGATTACAACCTTTTATTCTGATCTTTCCTTTTTCACATATATATAATGCATGCAACTATAAAATATATATACTCAATAAGGCAAAAGGCAAAATAATTATAATTATAATAATAATAATTAAACAACTCAATAATTAATAATAAAAACCAAAAACACATTCTAGAACTATTTATATATTTAAAGAAAATAATATTTTATTTATCATCATCCTCTTATATATATATATATAACATATAATATAATTCTATTCCCTTCTATTCCATTCCTTCAACAACTCCGATCCCAAACCAAGTATACATCATCAATTAATTTCAGCAATATGGTTAATTTTGTGTCTAAACAATTATTACTGATCTATAAAAGAAATCCTATCATTTATAAATTATTATGACTTGATGTTCTACGTTACAAATTTTTGAAATGAAAGTAAAGTAAAAGAAACTATAATATACAACAAAAAGCCATATTAATGAAGTTGTAAACTTTATTATTATATTAATTTTAGTTTTTATTCAATTAAAAAATAAAAAATTTAATTCACTTTATGCATATGGTATATATTTTGCGGTATCATCGAAAAGCGATAAGAAAATAATTTAATTCTGATCTTGTCATTTTATATTAATATACGTGTCAGTGATTATTCATTTAATTAGAACTAGTTTGAATGTTGAGTTGAGATGATAAAATATTATTAGAATATTATTTTTTAATATTAAAATTGTTTTGGGATTTGAAAAAGTTGAATTGTTTATTATATTTTTTATTAAGACTTGAAAAAATTGTAATGATGAGTTGAGTTGAGTTGAGTTGGATTGAGGATCCAAACGTATCCTAAGAATATATATGATTAGAATAGATATAAAAGTAAAACGAAGAACAATATTTCTCTTAGATTCAAAATGTCGTAATTTACAGCATTAAATAGTTAGAAAGGGGACCAACCCACCGACCGGAATGTCAGTTAATGATACATCCACGTGTCAGTTAAATATAATACAGAAATTACCTTGTGAATTGAGGTAAATATTTCTTGGATTAAAACTTTAAAGTGTTTTATTTATTTATTTCTTGGATTAAAACTTTTTTTTTTTTGAAGAAAATAGACTCATTTCATTAATGAACCGAAGTTACAAATGTGACTTATCAATACATGGAAAACTAGACTATAAGTCAACTACGCATCAGCTCTGGAGCATCCCCACACACAAAGGACTTTGTGGCGGACATTGTCTAAACTTCAATAAACTCTCTCAAAAAGAGAAAGCGTTCTGTATAAACAGAACTAAAGGGCCCCTTAATCCTCCCTAGGAGGATGATAACGGGACACTGCTATGGACATCAAATCCAATATCCTAATTCCTATTTTATTACTAACTAAAACAAAATAACCTAAAAAACAACAAAACAAAATACAGGACCCAAATACTAGTGCGACCTTGACGTCACGCCCACCGAAGGCATCGGCATCTCGAATTCGGACTGGACGAGCACCCAGATCGCGCACAGACCACAACTTCCGGCCATACGACCACTAGCCTATGCATCACCCAAAACTCTCGAACCGCTCTTGCCTTGGATTACGTCCGATCCAAAGGCCAACACCACACTCGGGTTGACAAAATAACAACAAAACATAAAACAAAACCAACTACAGAAGCTGAAAAAAGCAACAAAACAGAAACACAAAAGAAAAAATAAACAACAAAACAGAACCACAAAACTCGGGTGAACAGTATACAAAAAAACTCGGCATTGACGCGTGTACGCACTGGTCACTCGGGGAGGAAAACCGACGGTCATTCTTGGAAGCCCCGGAGATAGGGAAGCCAGACAAGCTGAACGTGGCGTCGGCAGGGAGCTCCACAGTGGCGCGTGGTGGCCACGCGCCGACGAGGTCCGGAATCTTCGTCCCGCGCGTGCGGGCTACGCGCCACCCCAATGATCGCCATCTTTGGTGGTCTTGAAGATCGGTGGCTGGGCTTCATTCCGGTGGGGCGCGTGTAGAATTTAGACGGCTGGAAAGTCCCGAGCGGCGTTCCTCCCTTATTGTACCTGAAAACAAAACGAAAAAAATGAAACAAAACCAATGCAAAACAGAAATATTTACAGAAGAGAAGGGAGGGGGAGGAGCCAAAGCTCCCACCCCTTTTGCTAGATCTTTTTGGAGAGTTTAGTGAAAGAGAAAATGAGAGTTAGTCCCAGTCGGCGAGAGGTTTTTCTTCGGTTTGAGCCTGGATTAAAACTTTAAAGTGCCACCAAAGTCCTCTTGGCCTTTTACTACCGACTGTTGTGGAATGCAAACGACTGCAAATTAATATGATATATATATATATATAATATAAAAATAAATTTATAAATTATATTAAAATATTTAAAAAGTATTTTTTTTCATATTATTTTTTAACACTTTTAAAGATTAAAAAAAAGAATAAAATTTATTAAATCATTAAATAGTAGAGTTTAGTATTAAAAAATTATTATTATTTTTATATGAGTCTGTATTTACTTATTTTTTTAAGAGATTTTGTACGACACACACTCTACGATTATAAATATTATTTTTATTTTTATTTTTGAATGCACCGATATGAAGTTTATTTAAACAAATAATAGGGATTTTTTAATTTCATTTGATTTGAGGAAAAATTTATATGGGACAAACATAAGCATTGAATAGATCTTGTTTATTATCAACGACGATGAGAATTTGTTTTTTAAAAAAAAAAATGATGATTTGTCGATTTCGCTAATATCCAGCAGTAGATCTTGACTTGTCTTTTGTCTTATATGCTAACACTCTTTTGTGGATCAATTAATTAATGATTTCTTTTATTGTTCTCATCAAAAGCTGGCACCACATATTTTATTTTCTGTACTTTCGATACGACGAAGTTGCCGAGAAGTTCCACCTGCAACGCGGTATCCACTTCTTTAAACTTATACAGGGAGCCCAATCGTCATCCACGGTATATTCATCTCCAACTAATTACACTTTACATCCAAAATGTCTTCTTCCATCGCATTTCCGGGAGTCCTTTCCTCTCCTTCCTCCTATTCCTCTTCTTTAACCTCTCAACATTACGATGTATTCTTAAGCTTTCGCGGTGAGGATACCCGTAATGGTTTTACTAGTCATCTTTACCATGCTTTGGATCAAAATGGAATCAACACTTATAAAGATGATGTGGAGCTGAGAAGAGGTGAAGAAATTTCACCAGCACTTTTAAAGGCCATTGAAGAGTCAAAGATTTCGATTGTTATATTTTCTGAAAACTATGCGTCATCTACTTGGTGTTTAGATGAGCTTTTGAAGATCCTAGAGCGTAAAGAATCAATGCAACAGAAGGTTCTACCGGTGTATTACAAAGTCGACCCATCGATAGTTCGACACCAAAAATATATTTTTGAAGAAGCATTTGCTAAACATGAAGACAAGTTCAAAGATGATGTTAAAGTTCAGAGGTGGAAGACTGCCTTAAAACAAGCTGCCAATCTATCCGGTTTCCGTTTGAAGATCAACGAGTAATTCCAACAACTCTTATCCCTCTATCGATTTATATATAATTTAGTTTTGATCGAATTACATCCTTTGCCTGTATATAGATAGAGTGAGAAGCTGTAATTCAGGAGAAGGGATGAGATTTCTAGTCCACATTCACAAGCTGTAAACTCGTACAATAGTTAAAAAAAAATCCCCTCAATATGACATGACAACAAGAAGAGGTAGTTGGGTGGTCGAGAGGTACTGGGGTGGTCAGCGGGCGGAAAATTTCAGAGAGAGACAGAGGGGCAGAGACAGAAAGAGATAATGAGAGAGAGAGAGAGAGAGAGAGAGAGAGAGAGAGAGAGTGTGTGTGTGTGTGACGAACACAGAGACTAAGGGCTCACCGTGGCCGGCATCTGGCGGACATGACACGGCGGGGTGGCGGCAGCTAGGATTTTTGAACCCAAAATAGGTGTGGGTTTCGTGTTCTAGAGAGAGAGAGAGAGAGAGACAGAGAGACAGAGAGAGCGACGATTGAGAGAGATGGCCAGAGAGAGGATTACTGGAGATGTGGTGTCGAGGCATGGAGGATGGTGGCAGCAGACGGCACAAAACAGAGAGAGAAGAGAGATCTGAGGGAGGGAGAGTGAGACCGAGAGATGAGAGGGAGATAGACAGACAACGAGAAGCCGAGGGAGGGAAGAAGAGAGATGGTCGAAGGGGGAGGTGGCTTTTGGGGCTGGCTTCACATTACGTATGACCAAAATGCAGCTAGCCATGCGAATTGTTACACTTTTAAAAAAATTCATGTGTTTATAACGGTTGTTAGTTCAAAACATGTGAACTCATTTTGAAAAAAATTGGATAAATTTAGAATCTATATAAAAAAAATTATTTTTTAATAATGGGCTACATTTTTTTCAAATAAAATGGCCGAAACTAGCACTACCTAAAATTGTATCTTGCATGTATTTAGTTCAAATGGTAGGGATCATTTTCCTGCATTTAGTACTTAACTTGTGCCTTGCCAATAAACGTCATTTATAACATGAGAATAAAATTGTGCCTAAATCATGTTCTCATGTCTTTTAACGTGAGGAAGTCACATTCATGAATTTTCTTTAAATCTTTTTGCGCTGGTAGGGACGAATATGAGTTTATCCAGAAGGTTGTTCAAGATGTGTCAACAAGTTTACCAAATCGTTTTGACTTGCATGTTACCGAGAATCCGGTGGGAATACAGTCTCATGTAAATTATGTTATGGAGACGCTTTTATGCCTTGAGAAGAATGACACACGCATGATAGGGATCTTCGGTAGTGGTGGAATTGGTAAAACAACTATTGCAAAAGAGATGTATAACCAGCTTATTGCTAAGAAGTTTTTTGGCTGTTGTTTTCTTGCTGATGTTAGAGAATCTTCAAAAAAAAATAAAGGTTGTCTCGGACAGTTGCAAGAGAAAATTCTTTCTAACGTTCTAGGAAAGTCACTAAGGGTTGATGATGATCATCAAGGAATGGAATTGATAAGGAAGAGACTTTGCCTTAAAAAAATTCTTTTGGTTCTTGATGATGTTGATCATTTGGACCAATTAAAAAAATTATGTGGAAAATGCGATTGGTTTGGTCCTGGGAGTCGAATCATCATAACAACAAGGGATAAGAGTTTGCTAACTAAGCATAGTGTTAGTTTGAATTATCCTATGAAGGAAATGGATCACGATGAAGCCCTTCAGCTCTTTACCCAGCATGCCTTCAAAAGTGACAAACCTATTGATGGTTTTGAGGATCTCATGGAGGATGCACTCCATTATGCTGGTGGCCTTCCACTCGCCTTAAAAGTGGTAGGCTCAAATCTATATGGAGAAGATAGAAGTTACTGGAAAAGCGAATTGGAAAAGTACGAAAGAATTCCAGAAGAAAATATCCAGGAAAAACTCAAAATAAGTTACGATGGATTAGATTATTGTACAAAAAAGATTTTCCTTGACATTGCATGTTTCTTCAAAGGAGACGAGAAAGAATATGTCACTAAAATATTGGAAAGTTGTGGTTTCTATCCGGATGCCGGTATCAAAAGGCTCAATGATAAATGTCTCATAACTATTGATATACATGACCAATTGGAGATGCATGACTTACTACAAGATATGGGAAGAGAAATTGTCAGACAAGAATCACCCGAAGAACCTGGCGAGCGGAGTAGATTATGGTTTCCTGAAGATGTTCGTGAAGTACTTGAAAAAAATAATGTAAGATTTTCCCTAAAAATATAATTTTACTTCTGAGTTCTCTTTTTTTTTTTTTTCAATTGAAGCTACTTTTAAATTAAAAGGAATGGATCCAGAAATACATATAAATTATTATATAGATACTTACTTACCCACCACATGAAATATTTTCTCAATGTTGTAAATAAAATAATTTTAATAAAGAATAACAAATAAAATCATCAAAGCCAATCCATTTTTCCCCATTTTTCTATAAAGGCAAAATGCTATGATTATCTGACCCTTTTTTAGTATTTTAAACTGAGTAATACGTATTAAAAGGAAGAAGTATACATGACTTTGACATTCGAACGTACACACTCATTTTTAGAAATCTGAATGATAAAAATAAGGCTATCCCTTTTGAAATCTAAAATAGAAACACCATATGAAGAAAGACGAGGCTTATGTTTGTTATTTCCTTCTTAATAAATGAAATAGTGATGTACACACATATTGTAAAATACATATATATATATATATATATATATATATATAATCTTAGCTTGTTAAACTTTTATATAGTTCATGAACACTTGCGCGAGTAGTGTTGAATTATAGGGAATTTATCTTTGATTTTTGATAGAACACTTGTGCATGATTCTCACATTAGGGAAAAAGGCAAATTGAAGGCATATTGATAAATCTACCTCGGGGTCATCGCAAGATACATTTGGGTTCTGAGGTGTTTGCAAAAATGGAAAGACTCAGAATATTAATAATCCGCAGTGCAGATTCTTGTAGCGGATTAACTTATCTCTCTAATGAGTTAAGAGTTCTTGATTGGCCTGAATGGTCTTTGGAGTTTTTGCCATCTTCTTTTCATGGAGAGAAACTCATTGTTTTAAAAATGAAAAGAAGCATGATTAGAGATTTAGGCACGGGATTGCAATTTAAGGTAAGTATTTTTATTTTCAATAACATGTCGATCTGCCTTACTTTTAAGGTATGCTGCAAATTTCCTTTAATTGTTAATATATTTCCTTTATTTTCTTCTTTTTAAACAGAACTTAACAAGTATAGATCTCAGTGACGGTAAATACTTGACAAAAATATCGGATCTTTCAAGTTGCTCAAATCTAGAGAAGTTGATTCTTCGTAATTGTAAAAGTTTAGTTGAGGTTCATGATTCTGTTGGATTTTTTAATAAGCTTGTTGAATTGGATTTTTATTGCTCCAGCAGCCTAAAGAAGTTACCAAGAAGCTTCAAGTTGAGATCTCTAAAATTACTTGAACTTGAAGGTTGTACAAGCTTTGAATACTTTCCTAAAATTGAGTGTGAAATGGGACATTTGAAATCTGTCCGGTTAGAAAGCACCGTAATACAAGAGCTACCTTCATCCATTACATACCTCACTGGGCTTGAGGTGTTATATATGCATGGGTGCAAGAGCCTTGTGCGTTTTCCAATAAACATTTTTAAGTCGGAACGTCTAAAGGAAGTTGATGTCTTTGATTGTCCAAATCTTGTAAATTTTGGAAAGGAGGTGGGGCATAATGGACAATCCATGCCATGTACACATGAAAATGAAATTTCAGCGAGTATGGAATTTCTCCCATTGCCACCTCCAAAATCAAATAATTTATCTCGGACATATAATTTCTCATCTAGTTTGAGGAAATTAAGTCTATATGGTAGTGGTATTGTTAGCCTTCCTCCATGGATAGAAGGATTTGTTGGATTGTCTCACCTTTATTTGGGAGACTGCAAGCAACTTGAAGAAATTCTACACCTTCCACCAAATATAGAACAGGTAGATGTTGGAGGATGTTCCAGCCTAAAGAATTTCTTTCTAGAATCAACTAATTTATCTCGGACATATAATTTCTCATCCAATTTGTTGGAATTATTTCTATTTCGTAGTAGTATTGTCAGCCTTCCTCCATGCATACAAGGATTTGTTGGATTGACAAGACTTTCTTTGAGATACTGCAAGCAACTTGAAGAAATTCTACACCTTCCACCAAATATAGAAGAGGTAGATGCTACGGGATGCGGGTTGTTGGAACGCTTTCATAATGTATCGACAGAATCTTCATTCGGTATACCAGACTTAAAATGGCTAACATCAATTAACTTATCGGAGTGTAATAAAATGCATGTGAATGTAGGGAATCGTGCACCAGATCCATTATGGGTTCAGGTATACATGTCTCATCTATTTGATCTCTAATTTCTTTCTGTTTCGTATTTGATAATTACTTGTATTTGTTTTCTAACATATATATACTTGGTTCAATAGAGACGCTTTCGGTGGAAAGATTCAAGTAGGATTATATATCCAGGAAGTAGGATTCCAGAGTGGTTCAAGTATTGCAAGGAGACTACTTCATATAGTAATTCTATTGAAATAGAAATTGATCATAATGCATCCATATGTTTTGGGCATCAGATCGTAGCATTAGTTTTGTGTTTTATTGTGGGACCTCTTCTGCTGGGATTTGAAGATATTACTATCTCAATAAACGGCCAGTCAACGATGTGGGACCCATATTGTCATTTTTTGTCGCCTTCAATGGACCCAGATCGTGTATGTCTAAAATACATAGTTGGAAATTCTATTGATGAGAAGTTGTCAAGAAGTTACAGGGAGGGGAACAATATGAGGTCTACATTTGGAATTAGTTCAAGGAAATCAATCATCAAAAGTGTTGGAGTCCATCTAATATATGGGAATGACAATTTCATTAATCCTATTCAACTTTCAAAGAGATACCGAGATGATGGTGAGCATGACTTGGAACCCGATTGGAACCCACAACAGAAGCGGCAATCTTCAACCACGAGAATCATGGAATTCAAAGATGCTAATGATGATTTAATTATTGAAGATTTGGATTTAGAACTTCGACTTGGGTAAGTGATAATAGCCGAATTTGTGCAGAATTTTACTAAATTAAATAAAGCATTATCGCAATTATGGAGTCATGTTAATTCTTATATTTTTATTAGTCTTGAAATATTTATTTTTCTTACTTAAATTTAAGTTTATATTAATGAAGGAATTGAAGTTCAGAAAGGAATCGAAGTTGCGGAAGGAATCAAAGTTGGGGGAAAGAACTGTAAAGGTAATAGACTGGCAGCGCCTATATTTACATTTTGTGAAATTTTTATTCTTCTTTAATTTCGTTTTAAATACTGCTTTGATGTTTATTTACATTCATATTTTAGAATTTAATTTCATGAACAAGCCTAGCTAAATTTTCAACTACGGTTGAGAATGAAACCTCCTTGAAGATTAGTAATATTATTTATAAGATTGATTTTTACCAATTATCGATGCTTTCAATGATTTATTATTCTTGCTTCATATCAATTGAGAGGGATAAAATTCTTGACATGAGTTCAATCATGTGTTTATCATGATTTTGAATAAAAATAAAAACTATTGAAATAGAAATTGATCATAATGCGTCCATGTGTTTTGGGCATCAGATCATGGCATTAGTTTTGTGTTTTGTGACAAATTGTATTTGAAGGTTGAATTCGAATGCCCCTTTCTTTGAGGGTTCTCACATTATATATAGAAGATGATTACATGAGTGAAGGAACCGATCTACACTTAGTCAAAATTAGTATGTTGTACAATCATAAATGTCGTGAAACATGGAGGGAAACCTGGAGAGGAATTAAGGCACCCTAACATTGACCCTTGGTTTAAGGGAGCATGTTGGTCAAGCATTGCAACTTATTGCAACTCACGCTGACACTGCCCCTCAAGTTGGTGCATATAGATCTTTGATGCGCAACTTGTCAAGTGAGTTGTAGAAGTTCTTACTAGATACAGCCTTCGTAAGTATGTCTGCCAACTGGTCTTCGGACTTAACAAAAGGGAATTGAGTTATTTTGGCTTCGAGATTTTGTTTGATGAAATGTCGATCTACCTCTACGTGTTTCGTTCGATCATGCTGGACTGGGTTGTGAGAGATATCAATAGCAGCCTTATTGTTGCAAAACAAATTCATCTCGGAATTAGGAGCAAAGCCAATTTCTGTTAGTAGTCTTCTAAGCCAAAGAAGCTCACAAAGACCCTTGGCCATTTCCTGAAACTCAGCTTCCGCACTCGATAAGGCCACTACTTTTTGCTTCTCACTTCTCCATGTAACAAGGTTCCCGCCAACAAACATGAAGTAACCCGAAGTGGACTTTCTGTATGAGATATTCCCTGCCCAATCTGCATCTGTAAAGCCATTCACCCTTAGATGATTATTCTTTGAAAACATAAGTCCTTTTCGAGGAGATGACTTTAGATATCGAAGAATCCGGATCACTGCATCCATGTGATCTTCACTAGGACAGTGCATGAACTGAGTCATTACACTTACAACATAAGCAATATCTGGACGAGTATGTGAGAGATAAATGAGCTTACCAACCAATCTCTGGTATCTTTTCTTATTCGTCGATATCTGGTCTGGATATTCTCCAAGCTTGTGGTTTTGAACAATTGGAGTGTCTGCAAGCTTACACTCCAGCAATCCCACCTATGATAGTAGATCTAGACATAAGCAATATCTGGACGAGTATGTGAGAGATAAATGAGCTTACCAACCAATCTCTGGTATCTTTTCTTATTCGTCGATATCTGGTATGGATATTCTCCAAGCTTGTGGTTTTGAACAATTGGAGTGTCTGCAGGCTTACACTCCAGCAATCCCACCTCTGATAGTAGATCTAGTAAATATTTTTGTTGGGAAAGAAATATACCTTGTTTTGATCTAGCAACTTCAATCCCCAAAAAATATTTAAGTCTTCCTAGATTCTTCATCTCAAATTCAGTTGCCAATTGCTTTTGGAGCCTCGATATATCTTTTGTGTCATCTCCTGTAATAATCATGTCATCTACATAGACTATCAATGTTGTTACCTTGCCCTGTTGATGCTTTAGGAATAGTGTATGATCTGAGTTGCTTTGTTGGAAGCCATATTTCTTCATTGCCAAGCTAAATCGCCCAAACCATGCTCGAGGTGATGCTTCAATCCATACAGTGATTGCTGTAATTTGCACACCACTTGGGTCCTTGACGTTGCTGTGTAGCCTGGTAGAACATCCATGTAGACTTCCTCCTTGAGGTCTCCATGAAGGAAGGCGTTTTGATATCAAACTGGTGCAATGGCCAATTGAGGTTTGCTGCAAGAGATAACAAAACTTTCACTGTGTCCAACTTGGCCACTGGTGAGAAAGTTTCTTGATAGTCTACACCATATGTCTGCGTATAGCCTTTTGCAACAAGCCTTGCTTTGTATCGCTCAATAGATCCATCTGCCTTGTGTTTGATGGAGAACACCCATTTGCACCCCACTGTCTTTTTTCCCTCAGGTAATGGAGCAAGAGTCCATGTTTTATTCTTCAATAGTGCCTCCATTTCTTCCTTTATAGCCTGAGTCCACTTTGGATTTGTTAAGACTTCATGAACATTAGTGGGAACATGATAATACGAAAATTCATGCACAAATGTCTTGAGAGGTTTGGATAGCCTCTATGTGGACACATAGTTGGCAATTGGATACTTCGACCTCTGTTCTTTAATATCTGGAGAATATCTATTTGGTGGCTTGCCACGATTATGTCTGAAGGGTAAAGTATAGCAAGCAGATTTATCCATATCATTAGTATTTGGAGGTATAGTGGAAGAGCTTACCTCAAGAATATTCTCAAGAGACGGGTCTTCAGGTACTGAAGAGTAGGGACATTCTATTTTAGCTTCAGAAGGCGTGGGTGCCATTCTTGGAGTCATATTAAATTCGATTTCAGCTTCACAAGGCGTGGGTGCCACTCTTGGAGTCATATTAACTTCTAAGGACTCTGCCCCTGTGTCTTTAAAGACTGGCCAGTCAAACCTCAACCAATCAAACCTCAACCAATTCGGCTCTTCCTTTCGCATCTCCCCCTGAAGAGAAGAATTGGATACTGAAGGGGAAAAGAAAGTATCTGATTCCAGAACAGTAATATCCATAGTCACATAGGTGCGTTTGGTAGTCGGATCATAACACCGGTACCCTTTTTGATGTACGGCGTATCCCAAGAGGAGGCAATGAATGGCACATGGATTAAGTTTTGTTTGGTGGTTCTTATGAAGATGCACAAAAGCAACACATCCAAATGTCCGGAGAGGAATCATTAATACTGTGGGTAAGGACACATAAGTAGAAAGAACTTGTAATGGGGTTTTAAAATTTAAGACTTTGGAAGGCATACGTTTGAGGAGATGCACAGCAGTGGAAACTGCATCGGTCCAATACCAGTTGGGCATATGGGCTCCAAGTAAGAGAGCACGGGCTGTTTCAAGAATATGCCGGTTCTTTCTCTCAGTAACACCATTTTGCTTAGGAGTCTATGGGCAAGAGGTTTCATGAATAAGTCCATGATGTTGGAAATATTCTTGAAACCGTTGGTTAACATACTCGCCACCATTATCAGACCTAAGAATCTGAATTTTAGCGGAAAATTGAGTCTGAACCATTACATGAAATGATTTAAACACACTCAACACTTCATCTTTATGTTTCAGCAAGTATAGCCAAGTCATATAGATACAGTCATCAACAAATATCACAAACCAACGGATACCAGATGTAGTAGAAACTGGGGAAGGTCCCCACACATCAGAATGAATTAACGCAAATGGAACATCACTTTTATTCATGCTCAAGGGGTAAGTAGCTCTATGACTTTTAGCTAAAATGCAGGCATCACATTTAGAGTCAACAGTCGGTATATGTGAAAACAAATCAGGAAATAAATATTTCATATAACCAAATGATGGGTGTCCCAAACGACGATGCCACAACCAAATTTGTTGCTCCTTTATACCATTCGGATGAGCATGTGATGTGCCTGCCCCATGCTGAAATCATCCATGTAGTATAATCCCCCCCTCTTAGTACCACGCCCAATGATCTCCTTGGTGAGAATATCCTGAAGAAGACAAAAAGTGGGATAAATGAGCACAATACAGTTCAGGTCCATGGTAATTTGACTGACAGAGAGCAAATTATGGGAAAGAGAAGGAACAAGTAAAGTATTAGATAATGAGAGAGAAGGTGACAGGGTCATAGTGCCAGCCCCAGTTACTGAAGAGGTAACTCCATTGGCATTTTGCAATACTTGTTCTCCGTGGTGGGGAGGTCTGTGAGAAGTCGGTACCATCGAATGTCATGTGGTCAATGGCCCCTAGAGTCAAGTATCCAGGCACTAGTATCTACATCTCTATGAGAACTAAGGAGGACGTTGCCATAGCTACCTGGTTCAGGAAGAGAAGAAATTTCTTGGGAAAGCTCGACAAGTGGTGTGAGAGAGAGATGTGGATCCACAAGAGCCATTGCAGCTTTACCCGCTCCCTCATCATTTCTGGCAATGTCAAGGCGTTTTCGGGCCTGTAATTCATTCCACCAGTCCTGTTCAACTTGAAGCAGTTTTCACGAGTATGTTTCAAATTGCCACAATAAGTACACTTAATTCCAACAGATGTTGCTCGTGACTTGGAATATGGGCCATGTTTCCCACTACTTAGAGAAAGAGATCCAGTAGCAAGAGGAGTTGAAGGTCCCGACTTGAGACCTTTAGATGCTAGAACTGCTCCTGGGGTATCTTTGGCTCTCCCATTGATCATAACTGCCTGCCGGATAGCTCCCCGGCGAACATGGCTATATGCCCGCTCAACGGTGGGAAACGGACGCATCTGGAGTACATCACCCTGAATTTTGTCCAGCCGATCATTGAGGCCATCCAAGAACACATACACTCGATCTTCCTAGACAAGGTTGTTATAGTGTTGCATATCAACAACACACTCCATTGGATTAGGACGACGGAAATCAATCTCACGCCATAGACCTTGAAGATCGTTATAGTATTTTTCAAGTGAACCACCAGCTTGTCGCAGGCTAGTCATACGACGTCGGAGGTCATATACTTGAGAGGTATCACTGCCATCAAAGTAGGTAGTAGCAATGGAGTCCCAGACTAGCTTCGTTGTGGGAAACCGAATGAAGTTCTCGATCAGCGATCGGTCCATGGAGTTGATCAGCCATCCTTTGACAATAGCGTTGTCGGTGCGCCATTTTCGAAAGGTTGGATCAATCTGAAGGGGTTGAGGGAAGTCACCATTAATATATCCCAACTTGTCTTTGCCAGAGATATACATCTCAACAACTTGGGACCAAAGAGCATAGTTGGTACCGTCCAACTTGATACCAATCGGAGCGGCGGAAGTTTCAGTGGTCTAGGTCGTGGTCTAAATTTTGGTCAAAGCTTCAACCATTTGGGTAGTCAATTCTGTGAGAACAGATTCTGGTTCACCGGATTTATCTTTGTCACTGATGTCCACCATGGAGAATGATGAGAGATAAAGGAAAAGAAATTGGTCAAGGGATGATGATAACAGAGGGTCTAAGATCGGCTTGCTCTGATACCATGACAAATTGTATTTGAAGGTTGAATTCGAATGCCCCCTTCTTAGAGGGTTCTCACATTATATATAGAGATGATTACATGAGTGAAGGAACCGATCTACACGTAGTCAAAATTAGTATGCTCTATAATCATAAATGTCATGAAACATGGAGTGAAACATGAAGGGAAACATGGAGGGAAACCTGGAGAGGAATTAAGGCACCCTAACATTGACCCTTGATTTAAGGGAGCATGTTGGTCAAGCATTGCAACTTATTGCAACTCACGCTGACATGTTTTGTTGTGGGACCTCTCCTGCTGGGATTTGAAACTATTACTATCTTGATAAACGACCAGTCGATGGTGTGGAACCCATGTCGTGATTTTTTGTTGCCCTCAATGGACCCACATTGTGTATGTCTAAACTACACAGCTAAAAATTATATTGATGATATGCTGTCAAGAAGTTACAGGGAGGGGAACAATATGAGGTTTACATTTGGAAGTGTGTCAGAGCAAGCAATCTTAAAAAGTGTCGGAGTCCATCTAATATACGGGAATTTCATTGACCCTATTAAACTTTCAAAGAGATACCGAGATGATGGTGAGCATGACTTGGAACCTGATTGGAACCCACAACAGAAGAGGCGGGAAGCTTCAACCAGCTCTAGCATTATGGAAATTCAAGGATGCTAATGATGATTTAATTAATGAAGATTTGGATTTAGAACTTCCACTGGGGTATGTGATAATAGCCAAATTGGACAGAAGTTTACTAAATTAAATAAAGTATTATCACAATTATGTAATGTTAATTCTTATATTTTTATTTGTCCTGAAATATTTATTTTTCTTACTTAAATTTGAACTTTATCTTAATGAAGCAATTGAAGTTCAGAAAGGAATCAAAGTTGCGGAAGGAATCAAAGTTGGGAAAGAACTGTAATCATAACAGACTTTAACGGTAACAGATTTGTAGCTTTTACATTTTGAGAGCAGTGGAATTTTTATTTTTCTTTAGTTTCATTTTAAATATTGCTTTGATATTTATTTACGTTCATTTTCTAGAACTTATTTTCATGAATATGCCTAGCTAAATTTTCAACTAAGTTTAAGGATGAACAAATTAACAATTACCCTCCTTAAAGATTAGTAATATTATTTATGAGATTGATTTTTTCTCCAATTACTGATGCGTTCAACAATTTATTGTTATTGTTTCATATCAATTGAAAGGGATAAAATTCTTGATATAAATTCAATCAGATTTTTCTCATGATCTAGAATAGTATTAATCAGTTGAGAGCCTGATTCATAATTTTGTTAAAAATTACCACTCTTGGTTTTCTCCTCGGGTTTGATAAAAGTCCTCTTAGGCAAGAGCCCTTAATCACTTCTAAAGTGATATTTGGTTGAGCTATTATGGTGTTGATGATCTAGAACAGTAAAGGGATGAAAAAATAAATGTTTGAAGAAGGCTGATTGGTATTCCTAATGTACTTCCAACGATGAAGATAGGCTGATTTTCCTTTAAAGAAGCATGATTATGTCATATTACTTGACGTCATGAGGCATGAGTGCTCATGACACAGAATGAACCTATCTCGAATTGTTTTGCAATGGCTAAAACCTTGCATTCACAGGATGCTTGTGGAATTTGCAGCAAAGCAATCTCCTCGATCACTTTACTGGAATTTCAGTACATATATATACACCAGGAATATTGAAACAGGTTCAAAGGCCTCAAAGAATATGTTTTTAGACCAAGACCAGATCTGTAAAGGGAGATTGAAGTGCCTTGAAAACTATATTTTACAGACCTAATGACCATAAGAGGGGTAAGTTGAATAAGGTTAGAATTGTATAGCATAACATAAAAGGAATTATAATTTTCTAGGTTTCTTTCTGAGTTAACCAAATAGGATATGTATTGGACATGATTTCTTATCCCTTTTTCACCTTTTCAGCTTTCTATGAGACTATGATGACCTCTTCCCATATTGGAAAGGATGCTGGATGAATTGTTATACTAGGCATTAGAAGGTTACCGTTAAAAGGCTGAAATTTATATGTGGAGGGAAGAAAGGTAATGTGCGTGGAGCTGGTTTTCTTAACACTCGTGGCAAACACATGCATTGAGATGAAATTAATTAATTTCTGTGCAAGTTAAGGGAATCTAAACTGTTGTTGATGTTCTTTTTCATCTTACTGTAATTGTTGATCTTCTTGGGCTGCATTTGTCAAAATACAAGGTAAATGCTTAAAGTCTCTAGTTTGAGAAATGATACAAATCAAAGATCCTAAAGTTCTAGATGGGATTATTATCATATTTTTTTACTTGTCTCAAAATTCGAATGAACTCGAGGAAATAATAATCCCTGCCATGAAAACATTCCAATTCCTTAAATTCCAGCAATTCTGCCCCAGCTTATTGGTTACTAATCAGGTCATGGACTATTGCATAATGAAAGACTTCTATATTAGTATCACCAATATTGGCCTGCCATTTTGTGGTTATCTTGGTGAAGCTCTTGGATTCTATTGTATCTAATCGCACCTAACTTGATGGCTAACCGTATGTGGCAGAGGCAGTGGCGGACCTAGGATTTTATTTCAGTAGGTGCAAAATCTAAATGAAACAAAAAAAGTATGAACTATTTTTCTTTTGTAGAACATTTCTTCAATTATAATGACAATAAGTCTTTACACTTCTTCAGATGAGGATGCATTGCTACATGTAATGGCTGCCAATTGCAGACATGCCACTGTTCCCCCAGCACCCCCTCCCTGTCTTGTTGATGTAGGATATGTAAAATATGTGTCACAATACTGTTTCATTCCAAAAGATTGAATTTATTATCAATACCATAAATACAGATATGTAAGAGCCTAGATTGTTAAATTGGTTCTGCCCCTGAAGATCTGTCAGGTAGAAAATCGTACATATTTATTATTTTTTTATAAAATTATTTTTCGTATTCTTGTTCTGTTAGAAAATGTGTACAATGGATGAATCCGTTAGTTATTAATGCCTGCTAAATATGTTATAATTATAACAAGATATGCATAATTAGTTAATAATTGGTGATTTGTATTTAAGCTTGGACTGTGCTACATCCACCGCTCCCAGCTACCGCTGGGAACTACCATTAGGAACAACCATAGAAGCCTGTTGTAGCTATTGAACTTGCCTCATTCTAGACCACCTCAAGAGGTAGCACAACCACCATAGAAGCCATTAAAGCAGCAGGTAAGATCCCTCTTTTAATTCTGTCCAAAACTGTAGAATAGCAGCAAACTCTTTCTGCAATGCGTTTCCTCCTCTAAATTTATGCAATTGATTCCTTCCTACTAGTTTCTGTTTGGTTGACTCTCTAGCTTGTTTATCTCCATTTGATCACTTCTAAATCCTTGCTTGTGTAATTAGGAATGTATTAGAAAGAGGGAAGGTTTGAAAACAAGAAAATACACAAGCTCTTGGCTGTCCTTCTAGTGCAGAAAAAATTCAGCAACTTCAACCTTTTTTTTTTTTTTTTGGGTCTGAGATTTGAAGGTCATTTGGTAGTCCTAATGTCACATAAAAATTCAGCAACTTCAACCCTTGAGTCCTATTAAGTTTCAGCACCTTAGTTGGCTTTTATTTCATCTCTTCAACTCAGCCTCAGTATGTGACATTAGGACTACCAAATGACCTTAAAATCTCAGACCAAAACCAGCTCTTAAGTAGCTGAAACTGAGGGGAACAGCAGAAAGTTGTAAGAGACAGCAGCAGTAACAGTTTCTCATTTTGTTTTCCCTCTCCTTCTCACATGTAATCTCTTCTTACTCCAAGGACCCTCATCTATACAATTTATTCTAGTCCAGTGGATGAAATATTCGAGCTCAGAATGAAGCAAAACAGAAAACAAAAACATCCTATCTGCAGCAGCAGTTTTCATATTTGAACCCCTCATTGTTTACTCTAATTTCTAATGCTTTTACCTCTTAGTTCCTCTTAACTCAAGCCTCCTCACCTCTAGCTTCATTTGGTTGAGTAGTAGAAAGTATGGTGGAGGAAATGATAATTTGGAGTAAGAAAACATCTATGTTAGTTGCAATTTTATAGTGTTAATTCTAATATTTTTGTTAGTTTTGAAATTTTTATTTTTCTTACTTAAATTTGAACTTTATCTTAATGAAGGAATTGAAGTTTGGAAATGAATCATAGTTGCGGAATCAAAGAAGGGAAAGAATTGTAACCATAACAAAATTCAATGGTAACAGACTTGTAGCTATTTTTACGTTCTGAGAGCAGTGTAATTTTTAATTTTCTTTAGTTTCATTTTAAATATGGATTTGATATTTATTTACGTTCATATTTTAGAATTTATTTTCATGAATATGCCTAGCTAAATTTTCAACAAAGGTTAAGGACGAAACCTCATTAAAGATTAGTAATATTATTTATGAGATTGATTTTTTCTGTTTCATTATCTGCAATTTCTTCTTCATGTCCTCTGTTTCCTGAAATATGACTTAATTGTATTACTATATACCTTAATACGATTGAACTCATGACATTACTATATACCTTCAGTTTTGCCCCCCGATGGTCAGTTTGGATTTAGAACGGTGTGCATAGTCATAGATGAGACTGGCCTTTCCGCAGCATGGGTGGGATTTAGTTGGTGGTGGGCACTTGGTGGGGTTTGTATCATGTTGATGAGTGCAATTGAATCTTAAACTTCATTAAGTGGCAGAGAATCAGTCTCATTGCCACATTTGAATTATGAAGGTAGCTTCTTACCAAAATCAGGTCTCCTTATGGCACTATATTACTTAATTTGTAGTCTGGACTCTGGAAGATCTATATCAATCGAGGAGTGATGTTATTAGTCTTCCCACATGCATCAAAAGTGTTTTTGGACTAAAGCAGCTTGTGCTGACGGATTGCCTGCATCTTAAAGAAATTCTGAGCTTCCACCCAATATAGAGCAGGTGCATGCTAATGGATGCACCTCATTGGAAAGCTTTCTAGAAGCATAAAAAAAGTTCCAATTCAATACCAGCCACTTAAGAGCACTTAGATGGATTGAATTGCTCAATTGCTATGAAATGTCTGTGAATATAGGGAATCATGTGGAAAATCCTTTGTTGACTGAGCTCTCTCTCTCTCTCTCTCTCTCTCTCTCTGATGTTTCTTTCTTTTGCTACATGCGTGTGTGTATTTTGATTTATAATTTTATAGTTGAAAGTGATATATGTTTGGAATTGGCAGGGACATCTAAATTACATTCTTCAGTTGCAGCAGCTAAAGACACTCTCTCTTGGAGCTTGTTCAGGGCAGCTTGGTGAGCTTAGAAAGAAGGTGGAAGTGCGGTATGCATTATGCTTTGTCTACAAATGAATATGAAACTTCATCAAGTGGAGAATCACTCTCATTGCCACATTTGAATCAAAATCAGGTCTCCTTAAGGCAGTATATTACTTTTGTAGTTTGGAAGATACTCTTAGTCTTCCCACATCCATCAAAAGAGTTGTTGGATTAATGCACCTTGTATTGACGGATTGCCTGCAACTTTAAGAAATTCTAGAGCTTCCATTCAAAAAAAGTTCCAATTTAAAACCAGCAACTTAAGAGCACTAAGATAGATTGAATTACTCGAATGTCATGACATGTCTGTGTTTTTTTCTTTTTTAGATGTTTGTGTTTCTATTTATAATTTTATGGTTGAGACTTTGTGATATTATATGTTTGACAGGGACATCTAAATGACTATTTTGGCCGCATTATATTTCCAAGAGATACGATTCAAGTGGTTCAACCACTGTAAGGAGGCTTCAAATAATACTGAATCATGTGAAATAGATATTGATGGGAGTGATCTATATTTGGATGAGATCAGAGGAATAGCTGTGTGTGTTGTTTGTTATTAAAGCAAATTTTGAAAGCTCTGCATTCGATCTCTTTTATTTCCTAGTGTTGAGATCATTATTAATGGCGTGCCAAATATTACAGCGAGAAAATGCTTGACACAGGGATTTCAGTATCTGGAGATCATGTATGGTCGAAGTACTTTGCTCTAGATCAGCCATTTAAGCTAAACGGGTAAGGTCTGAATGTTGAGTTTTCTTGTAATTCAAGATCATTATACATTAAAAGTTGCAGAGTCCATTTGCTACATAAGCATGTAGAGAACACAAAAGATCATTCAGATGTCCTCTACCTATGAACATGTTTACAACTTGAATCTGACTGCTATCGACAACACAACATGAATGATCTGCAAATAACTCATAACATGAATGATCAACCTACCAGTTTTCCTTCATTCATTACCCAAAATGCTTGTTTTGTTCTTGACATGGCTGGACCCTGTAATAATTACTCTTTTGTTCCAAAGTTGACAACTCAATATGGTGGTGTGGTCTATATGTGATCCTACTCTCTGTTGGCATGCATATTAAATCTGTATACAAAATACTGAAACACACGCACTCTTTATTTTTCCTTATTTCTTAGGAATATTGCTCGTGATGTATACCACCATTTGCTCAGAAACACAGCTTGATCTTTACCATTTTCACTTGAGGATGGTGAAAGCTAATTAGTCTAGACAGGTGGCACGAGCTTCTTGCATGGAAATTCTGTTATCGGAGCATAATGTCGGATGGATATTGCGCATAATGTTCTAGTGCAGGAACATGATCTCGAAGATATTGTTCTAGACTCAAGATCACAGATCAGGGAGGTTCAACTCCAAGATCTACAGGACTTTGATTCATTTTGAGCATTTTATTTCAGCTTGCTTATGGGTCTAAACAATCATAAAATATTTCGTATGTTGATTTTACACCCTTTTATAAATTTAGTACTGATTAAAAAATTATCAAAACGTATGAAAATTATCTTATTCCTTTCTATTCCATTCCCTCCTATACTCCCAAGCGAAGTAGATATGATCATGATCTCCTAAAAATATCGTAAATAAAAAGGTGATAAAAATTATGATTATTGTAAACAAAGTAGGACATATACGTGGTTTTATTTTTCTTGAACTGTTGAACCTTTTTTTCACTATTATTGATATAACTCTCATATTATCTCATTATCCAAATGTCTCCAAAATTTAAGAGAAATATTCATCTTCCTCTTACATTTTTTCTCTAATCATACATGTTGCAAATTAAAGGAATAACTATTTAAAATGCATCACATAAAGTACTATGCACTTTCAATTAAAAAGTGATATCAAGTGCAATGTTCGTGGAACAATATGAGGTTTACAATTGAAAGTTATTTAGAGGAAGCAATCTTCAAAAGTGTCGGAGTTGATCTGATATACAAGAATGACGATTTCATGAATTGTATTCAATCTTTAAAGAGATCGATACCTAAATGATAATGATCTACATTTTTAACTTTCAAAGAGATACCGAGATTGGAAGTCATCTTTAAAATTGTCGGACATATATATGTATATAACTTTACTTGAATTTGCAATATCATAGATGAGACCAACGTTCCGCATTTTTTTCAATGCAAGTCAAAATAAATGAAATTGCAAATTTTAAATAGATTAATAGATAGTGGTTAAACTCTGTGAATAGTTCTTAATTTGTTTGTGGGTCCATAAAGTACATAAAGTACCTTCAAGTTAGTGGGAGTGGAATTATTTCTTAAGATGATATTTTACTTTCAAACAATAATTTAGATTTGCTTTCAAACAATATTCTCTTCTTTTTGGTTTCTTTATTGTTAATTAAAAAAAAAATTATCTCTTAGACGTTTGTCTGTAAGGATTGAGCCTTCTCTTTTTACAAAATATGAGGTTAAGTCTCTATTTAGATAGAGTAATATCTTTTAAATATTTATATATAAAGAGTATTAATAATATTGAAGACTAAACTAATCACAAAAACAAAAAAAAAAATAGTGTAAAATAAGAAAGTAGGCGTGGACCAAGAGTTTAGCTTATCAATTATTTTTGTTAGATTAATGTCTTTTATACCATTAAATAGATAAAGAATAATAATAATTATTATTGAATGATTGATTTTTTTTTGAAAAGGAATGATTGATTGATTGATCTCGAGAAGCGGCCCACCATTATGATATTTTTTTTCTTTGACTGTTAAGTTTATAAGAAATCCTATAATTTATAAATTAATGCTGAAGAATTTTGTGGCCGCCTTCTATGACTAACGCATAGGCTGTTTGCAACAATTCGCTTGAAAGCAACTGAGGAAGTTGCTCATAATTTTCTTCCACCGAATTCTTTGTATTTGGCCCAATGAGATCACCATCAGGAAAATTGAAGAACTGTTTATAGTCAAATTTATTAGGTCATGATTTAGGATGTGATCTATTTTCTTAACAAAGGACTCAATTTCCAACTTTACACACAGAGAGAAATATCTAACTAGTTTAGCTACAGCCTGAAATTCTCAATGTACGTGAATTCATGAAATTATCTACTAATTTATTTGAATAAATTTATTAGATCTCAATCTTGTAATTATTTAATCAATCAAACACATAAAATAAATATATAATGATTATGAAAGAAAACTCTTTAAAAAAATATTTAAAAGTAAAACCTTACATAACAATCAAATCTAAAAAAATTAATTTTTTTATTTGAAAATCATTTTACAAGCAAGTCCTCGATTACAAAACTTTACACATGAAGAGAAATATCTTAACTAGTTTAGCTACACCCTAACCAAATAAATAAATCAGGATATTCCTATCAAAATTATAACAAATAATAAGAGGAAGTTCCCATGCATTGTGTCATACGTGCAAAGCACATTAGCCTAGTTAGATGAAATGATTATTTTTAAAAAATAATATATTTAAAAAAAATTGATTTCAATCAATAATGTAATGCACATGAAAAAAAATGTAAATTCTAACAAATATTTTTAGATAATGATAGTTAAGCACATACTTGCATAAATTAGAAGATAAAGACATTAGTTCAAAGACAAATAAGTTAAATAGGCCATAGGTTGGTACAAGTTTGGATGAATTGAAATTACAGTTTTTTCCTAACAAGAGCATATATGATGCAGATGTTTTCCTGCACAATTTTTTTTTTTTTTTGTTAAACATAAAGCTGTGAGCCACTCCAAATCATCAGATTCAGTATTTACAGAAGGTTTAAACTTCAGGAGCTCCACTTCAGATGGTTCAACTGTGTAGATCTTTTTGCTCTCTAAGAGAATGGATGGAACTTAGAAGCTCCACTGCAAAACAACATACGCATTAACAAGAAAAAGTTTTCAGAGAAAAAGGGTCCTGCAAAATCAACACTCAAAAGGAAATAAACACACCCAACTAAACAAGAATTAACACACCCAACTAAACAAGAATTAGAAGAAAAAAAAAATGTAAGAATGGATGAGGTTGGAAGACACCGTGATAGAATTTGTGGTAGAAAATTTCAGAAGTTGGAAGTGTGTTGTTGCTATCTTTCTAGGTGCTGAACGTGAACTAAGAGAGGAAAAAATTAAAGTTTCAAACTAACCTAAACTTAGTCATCTAGCAAATGAAATTTAAGCCAAAGTTCATGCCTTATAAAGTGAAGATATAAGCTGAAAACATGAAAGTATATATACATATGATTGCCGCAAACATGAAAGTAGAAAAAGAGAGAAATTTTGACAATGAACAATGAATAAAGATACACCAGTGTTGAACAATGAATGCATGAGTATAGATGTGTTGTTAGTAAGTGCATAATGATTACATACAATCAATAGAAAGCCAGAAAAATTACTTGGGAGTTTTCTTCTGTTAGACCGCCACCTTTTCCATTGATATAATCTGTATAATGAAACACATCTGAAGCAAATAATAATAATAATAATAATCTCTATAACGAAACAAATCTGAAGCAACACTAAAAGAAATTTAAAAAAAAAAACACTAAAAGAATGCAAGACATTAATTGATTTTACATTGTGACACTTATCAAAGTGAAATACTAATAATGACATATTACATATTTAATATATGAATAAGTTATAATTATTTCTTTACAAATACGTAAGTATAATTATAGTACTTTACCTATTATTATTACTTTTAACAGTTATAATCAAACATGTATGCTATATATTACTTATTTGTAGAATAATAGTAAACCATGGGCACATCAGCCTGATTATTAAGTAGTGCTCGATCCTGTGCAAGCTCCACAAATCTACAAACAATTACAGTACAAAAATATAGAAATAGACCTAAATATTCACAGAGGTTAAAAATAGAAGGAATAAGACACTGTGTAACATTAAAATTCATATCTTTAAATGTTTTATTTTCTTAAGAATTTTATGAAAAGTTACTATCATTTTCTCGCCCCCGCCGCCCGGGGGGGTGTCAAGGCCATTTCTGAAACTTTTGACAACTCCATGAATTTGTTCGACGAGAGAAAGAACAACAAAATGCAAGGAAAAAATACAACAAATAGAAGAAGCAAACAAACAGAAGTGACATGATTGCAGATGGTAATCCAGATCGGGATTGGGGAGAACAATTTTTTAGATCCAATAACAAAAACTATAGGATTGTTTTAAATTTTCCCTATAAGATTTGATGAAGCAGATTTAGGATTCTTACTTGTTACAATATATACAGAAAAAATATCCACAACTTCATACTATTCACACAATCTTCACACAACACACTTTTTTTTAATTTTTATTATTTTTTTCTTTTATCAAATATTTATTATATGAATAATGAATAGAAAATTTGGAATAGTTTAAAAAGAATAAACTCAAAAAAAATTAAAAAAAATTAAAAATTTAAAAAAATGTGGAGTGTGGGGTGTGAAAGAGATTGTGTAACAAAACTCATATATACAACGTTCTATATATATATATATATATATATATATATATATATATATATTTTTTTTAAATCGGAATGTTGTATGACATGAAGACTGCATTAACTATTTTTCTTTTTCTTTTTTTAAATAAGCAAAGAAAATGAGGGGAAAGAGAAATAAAGTAACATAAGAAAGTACACGAAATAGAATAAATATGATTAATGACCATCCATTTTTTTTGTAGTTTTGAAAAGGCAGAATGAGCTGTGAATTTGTAGATTATATATATAAATTTTAGAGGGAGGATCGATCATGTGTAATTTATATTAGGAAGTTGTGCACGAGAGTATTTTCTCACATCTTTCTTCCACAAAGTCGTATTGTTCTTTCTGTAATGCTGACCATTGACTTGGATTAGTTTAATTTCTATGCAAGGAAGCTTCTCATCTTTAATATGTAAATTGATTTGATTTGATATAATAGGTTATAATTTATTTAAGTAAAATTAAAATAAATTAAATTAATAAAAAAAATCTTATTAGTTTGTAAACTTTATCATATTAATGAGATCTATATGTGAACAATTTTTTTTTTTATATATATTTTTTGTTCTAATAAAAAGTTTGTTTTACATGGTATTTTGCAGTAGTAGCAAAAATATTAAGAAAATAATTTAATTTTAATCTAGGAATAATTTGGATTTTTAATTTTAATTTTGTTATGTCATGTTATATATGTTAATGTAGTATATTTTAAGTGATTATTGATTTAATTAAGAACATATACGATTAGAAATGATCAAAATTAAAAATAATATTTTTCGAGCATGTTTAAATAGTGAGATGAGATGAATTTATATGATTTATAAATAATAGTAAAATAATTAGTTAAAATTTGATGAGATAGAAGTGAGATAGTTTATGTATCTAAACGGAATCAAAATGTGTCATTAAATAGATAAATAATAATGATGATAGAGCAATGATACAGTTACAACTTATCTATAATTTATCTACTACTTCTCATAAAATATAATTTTTTTTAAAAATGTTAGATACAACAAATCTAAATTTAAATTTAAATCAAATTTTTAAAAAATATTTTATTTAATAATAATTTATAAATTAGTTGATAATTTATCATTTTTCATAAAGATAATGACGATGAAGAATGATGGTTTGACTTACAACGTCGAGAAGTGGCCCACCACTATGGGGTAAAATCGAAGTCTTTTTCTTTCCTTTATTAAGAAAGGAAAATGATAAGATTATTATTTTTTTATTATTTCTTTTTTATTACTATTAATAAAATTATAATTTTGTAATTTTTTTAATAATTAAGAATGTTAAAAAATATTTTAAATTATGATAAAAAAATAATAAATATAATATAAATAATAAATAGATAGTAATAGAGTAATCGCCATGTCACTGCCCATTAATGAAAAGGAAGTTGCTGAAGAAGTTTGTGGCCGCCCTGTTTGACTAACGCATAGGTTGTTTTTGTAACTACTTCAAGAGCATTAGGAATAGTTTATTTTTATAACCCACTTCAATTTATCTTATTCAATCTTATCTGATTATTATAATTATTTTAAATTTTTATATAAAATAATATAAATAATTTAATTTTTTTAAATCTTGAAATAAAAATAATATTAAAAAAATTTATTCTAACAATATTTAATTCAATTTTTAACTTTTAACTCAACTCATCTCATCTCATATAAAAAAAAAAAAAAAACCTTAGTTTATCTAGATATATAAATGCAAAATTACATATTTTAGAGATTATCATTGTCATTTAAGAAAAATTTTCATATTCTATTACGCATTTGTGAACTAAAATAATAATAAAATATTATTTATTATTGTTAATTTTTTAAAATTAATTTTTTTATATATTTTGCAATTAGCATCGCTACAAAGATGTTGAAAGTAGAGTGGGAGGAGAGACAAAAAAAATTAATAAAATACACATATTAGAGAGAGAGAGAGAGGAGATAAAAACAATTAATAAAATAGTATTTATAGAGTAAATGGTACATCTGCAAAGATTTATTGATATTGTTCATAGATATGGAAATATTTATATATGCATAATTCAATATAGTCTATTTAATGATCTAGTTATACAAATATGTGTTTGCATTTACATATAAATAAACCAATACTAATACTCTAACAAAGCTGTCATGCATGCATTCATGTATATGAAATACTTTAAGCTCATGTAATTAAAATCTAACTCCCTGAAGGTTAGTTTAGATAATGAAAGCCTACGTATCATCTAATCTTATTTTATCCCGATATCTAAATACCACAATGTTGAGGGAAAAGCTAGCAAGAGAGAGAGAGAGGGGGATGGGCTTCCTAAAACTACATCAACAATGATGAAAGTTAATCAATCTAGACAGTTGGCATATAATAATCCAGTGCAGCGATAGCTCGGAGATATTGTCCAACTCTTTTAAGTGATTATTAATTTAATTATCAATAATAATATTTCACTTGATTTGATTTATAATATGGTTTACAACATCAAATAGTATTTTTTTTTTAAATTTTTTATAGAAAAA
This sequence comes from Cyclocarya paliurus, assembly GCA_029856935.1. Lineage (NCBI taxonomy): Eukaryota > Viridiplantae > Streptophyta > Magnoliopsida > Fagales > Juglandaceae > Cyclocarya > Cyclocarya paliurus. The sequence goes on along the minus strand of CM056947.1, from coordinate 35,881,548 downwards.
AGGGAGAATGATTGGCCTCGATCGAGAAGAGGCCCACCTCCTTGGGTAAAGTTTAGGAAGTTGGCGGAAGAATTTTCCACACCAAAAGACAAACTCCTTATTATAATAACAAATTCTTTGTATAATAATTGAGGAAGTTGCTCATCATTTTCTTTCACCGATCGAATTCTTCGTTTTTGGCCCAATGAAATCACTATGAGGGTAGGAAAAAAAAGACAAATTGAAGTACTGTTTATAGTCAAATTTATTATGTCATGATTTAGGATGTGATCTATTTTCTTAACAAAGGACTCAATTTCCCACTTTACACACGAAGAGAAAATATCTATCTAACTAGTTTTCAAAAAAAAAAAAAGAAGAAGAAAATATCTAACTAGTTTAGCTACTACAGCCTAACCAAAAAAAAAAAGAGAGGATATTCCTATGGAAATTATAACAAATAATAAGAGGAATTTTCAATGCATTAAAATGGAAATTTGGGAAATGTTTAATAATTAGATAATGATTAGATAAAAAAGTTAAAAATTTGAAATTGAAAAACGTTTGTGTTTATGGTGTTTGAATATTGAGATGAACTGAGATGTGATAAAAGCATCTCTCTATCCAAACCAAGTATAAACTTGACTTATGTTCAACCCATAGGAAGATTGGGATTCACGTCTACAAGGATATGAATGTTGTAACTTTCTTCATACCCTACCAATAATGTCATTTCTTTTAAGAAGAGGAAGTCAAATTCATGATTTTTCTATTAATCTTTTTGCATTGGTAGAAACGAATCTAAATTTATCGAGAAGATTGTTCAAGAGGTGATCTCAAGAATACTAAATTGTACATAATTACATATTACCGAACATCCGGTTGGAATAGTCTTGTGTAAAATATTATAATATCCTCTTACGTATTGATATGATTTATGAGACACGCATGATAGGTACCTTTGGTACTGGTGGAATTGATAACACAACTATTACAAAAGCAGTATATAACCTCATTGCCAATCAATTTGAAGGGATTTGTTTTCGTAAAGATGTTAGAAAGGGCGGTCTCACCCAACTGCAAGAGAAAATTCTTTCTGAGATATTAAGAGATTCAAGTTTGAAGGTTGCTCAGGTTGATTGTTAAGAAACAGAATGTAGGAAATATTTCTCTTGTTTATTCATGATTTCATACACGTATATATGCTTGAGTAAAAACTATACATGGAAAGAAAAAGATTTGCTGTACAAATAATGTGTAACGGCTAAATAGCTAAAATCATGGGATTGCTGTAATTGTGGAATCTTGCGTGGATGATGGAAAATTGATTTGGTAATACTCCCCCTCAAGTTGGCGCATGAAGGTCCGTAATGCCCAACTTGCGAGATAAATGATGGAAAAGATCACTACCCAAAACTTTGGTGAAGATGTCGGCGAGTTGCTCGGAAGAGGGCAAGTGAGCAGTAGTGAGAAGACCAGAACGGAGTTTGTCACGAACAATATGGCAATCGATCTCAATATGTTTTGTGCGTTCATGGAAGACAGGATTGTGGGCAATGTAGAGAGCAGATTGGTTGTCGCAGTAGAGAGTCATGGGACCTTTGTGTGAGATGCTGAGATCACGGAGAAGTTGTTGCAACCATACTAGTTCACAGGTGGTGACAGCCATGGCGCGATATTCGGCTTCTGTAGAGGAACGAGCAACAGTAGTTTGTTTCTTGGTACGCCATGAAATGGGACTAGAGCCAAGAGTGATAAAAAAAAACCAGTGGTAGAGCGTCGGGTGGTGGGACAGCTGGCCCAATCAGAATCCGTGTAGGCTCGAACATGAAGATCATTTGAAGAGGAAAAGAAAATGCCTTGGCCTGGGGTGCCTTTGATGTAGCGAAGAACACGAGTAGCGGCTATCATGTGAGAGATTCTAGGAGCGTGCATGAACTGACTAAGGATGTTGACGGCAAAGACGATATCAGGGCAGGTGATGGTGAGATAAATGAGTCGTCCAACTAACCGTTGGTAAGGAGCAGGGTCAGGAAGTAAATCTCCATCTGTGTCATTGAGCTTTAAGTTCTGTTCCATGGGAAAGGGAGCAGGGCGAGAACCAAGTTGACCACTATCAGCAAGAATATCCAGAGCATATTTCCATTGATTGAGAAAAATGCCGGAAGGAGAGCGAGCGACTTCAAGACCAATGAAATATTTGAGTGGTCCAAGATCCTTGGTTTTGAAGTGAGAAGAAATGATAGTCTTGAAGAAAGTGACTTGAGAGAGATCATTACCGACGACCAATATGTCATCGACATATACCAAGATAATAGTGAGGCTAGGAGCAGTGAACAAGGTAAATAAAGAGTGATCGGCCTGAGATTGAACAAAACCTGCATTAAGAAGAACAGACGTTAGTTTAAAAAACTAATTTCGAGAAGCTTGCTTGAGGCCATAGAGGGATTTCCGAAGGGGACAAACACGTGTCTCCCCCTTAATACAGTAGCCTGGGGGGGGGGGTTTCATGTAAACTTCCTCATCAAGTTCACCATGCAAAAAAGCATTGTGAACGTCCATTGGGTGAATAATCCAATTCTTGGTGGCAGCAATAGCAAGAATGCAGCGGACAGTGGTCATTTTGGCAACTGGAGCAAATGTTTCATGATAGTCTATGCCTTCTACCTGAGTGTAACCTTTGGCTACAAGTCGAGCTTTGTATCGCTCAATGGTACCGTCAGCGCGAAGTTTGGTCTTGAAAACCCATTTGCAACCGATGGGTTTCTTGCCAGAAGGGAGAGGTTCAAGTGTCCAAGTGGAGTTTTCCTCAAGGGCACGGAGTTCAGAGGCCATAGCATCACGCAAGTGAGGATGGAGATTTGCTTCAAAGTAACAAGTAGGCTCAATAGAAGCAGTGAGAGCAGTTAAGAATGAATGATGAGCATGTGAAAAACGAGAGTATGAAAGAAAATCAGATAAAGGGTGAGAAGTACCTGAGGATTGTGCAGCAGTTGAAGATGCATTGGACTCCGTGGGAATGGTAGGGCAAACATAATCAAGGAGATAAGCAGGACGAGTAATAGTTCGGCGAGGGCGAGGGGGAATAGGGGAGGTGGGATTTGAATAAGGAAGAGGAGAATTGGAGTTGGGGTCGATAGGTGTGGTTAGTGTAATAGGAGAGGAAGGAATAGGTTCGGGAATAGGTAAAAATAAAATTTGGGATGGGTTAGGAGGGGAAGAAATGAAGTTCTAAAAGGGAAACTGATTTTCATCAAAAGTGACATCACGCGAGTAAATAATTGAGTCAGTGTCAAGATTATATAATTTGTAAGCTTTACGGTTGCTCGGATAACCAATAAAGATACAACGAGATGCTCGGGCGGAGAATTTGTCGCGATGAGCAGTAAGGGTCTGGGCATAACAAAGACAACCAAAGACGCGTAGATGGGAGTATGTTGGTGCAATATTGAGAAGAAGTTGAAAAGGGGTTTTATTTTGAAGAGACCGACTAGGAGTCCTATTGATGAGATAGGCAGCAGTAAGAACACATTCTCCCCAAAATTTAAGGGGTAAATGAGCTTGAAAACGAAGACTCCGAGCAACGTTCAAGAGATGCCTGTGTTTACGTTCCGCAACACCGTTTTGTTGAGGAGTTTCAACACAAGTACGTTCATGAAGAATGCCATGGTCGTGAAAGTAGGTTTGAAGATTTTTTGAAAGAAATTCTTGGCCATTATCGGTGCGAATAATTTTAACCAGGAAGTTGTATTGAGTTTTGACAAGAGCAAAGAAATGCATTAAATGACTAAAAATTTCCGATTTAAAACGCATTAAATAAATCCATGTAGTGCGAGAAAAATCGTCAACAATAGTCAAAAAATAATGAGCACCACAAATAGAGGCAGTAGGGTAACCACCCCAAATGTCACAATGTAATTGATGAAAAGGAATTAAACTTTTATTAGCATGAATAGGAAAAGATAAACGAGTGTGTTTAGAACGAGCACAAGTATCACAAGAAGAAAGAATACATGGACTATCAAAAATAGTAGGAATAGTAAAGCTTGAAGGATGACTTAGACGGCAATGCCATAAGATCTTATTATCAATTTTTTGAACGGACAAAGCAGTGCTTTTGTTGGGCCGAAAAATGTAGAGTCCATTGCAAGCTTCACCCGCTCCAATCAGCCTCTTCAACTGAAGGTCCTGAAAAAAACAATGAGAATATGAGAATATAGCAACACAAGATAAACGAGTGGTGAGATTAGGGATAGAGAGGAGATTAAAACAAAAGGTTGGGACATATAAGACATTGTGGAGAGTAAGTGTTTCGGATAAAAAGACAGAGCCAATCCCTTCAACGGGAATGGTCTCTCCCGTGGGTAACTGAATAGATCTAGCCATGGGTGTCGGCTGGAGGTGCGAGAAGATGGATCGGCAAGGGCTCATGTGGTCGGTCGCACCACTGTCGATGATCCAATCGTGTTGTGGGTTGAAAACAGAGGTGAGGGAGTTACCCACGAACTGCTCAATTGAAGATGAAGGTTGAAGGAGGGCCATGAGCTGCTGGTAATTTTCTGGGGAGAGGCCTGGAATCGGACTGGAGCTAGCACCTGCAAACCTGGCTCTGATACCATGTTAAGAAACAGAATGTAGGAAATATTTCTCTTGTTTATTCATGATTTCATACACATATATATGCTTGAGTAAAAACTATACATGGAAAGAAAAAGATTTGCTGTACAAATAATGTGTAACGGCTAAATAGCTAAAATCATGGGATTGCTGTAATTGTGGAATCTTGCGTGGATGATGGAAAATTGATTTGGTAATATTGATAAAGGAATTAATTTGATAAAGGAGAGACTTTGCCGTAAAAAGATTCTTTTGGTTCTTGATGATGTTGATTGTTCAAACCAATTAGTAAAATTATGTGGAAGTTGCAATTGGTTTGGTTTAGGAAGTCGAATCATCATAACAACAAGAGATGAGCATCTACTAGATAAGCATGATGGTGGTTTGAAATATCCTATGAATGTATTGGATCCTATTGACTGAGGTTAAGCTCTTTTTAAACATAACTTAAAAAGTAAGAATTTCAAGAGTGTAAATACTTGACAAAAATATCAGATCTTTCAAGGTGCCCAAATCTCTCTTTGGATGTAAAAATTTAGTTAAGATGGTGATTCTGTTGGATTTTTGGATAAGCTTGTTGAATTGAATTTTGATAATTGTTCTCGTCTAAAGAATTTGCCAAGAAGCTTCAAATTGAGATTTCTAGAATTACTTAAACTCAGACGTTGTACAAGCCTTGAAAAATTCACCGAAATTGAGATCTTTGTAATATGCTAGTGGCCTTCCACTCGCTTTAATTGTGGTAGGCTCAAATCTATATGGAAGAGATTTACATTATTGGAAAAGAGAATTGGAGATGTACAAAAAAATTCCAAATAAAAAGAACCATGAAATACTCAAAATAGGTTACCATGGATTTCATGATTATGAGCAAAATAGCTTCCTTGACATTGCATGTTTCTTCAAAGGACAAAATAGGAAATATGTCCCTAAAATACTACGCAAGTGGGGTTTGTTTCCAACTTCTGGTATCAGAAACCTCATTGATAAATGCCTCATAACTATTGGGAGATATGACCTGTTGATGATGCATCACTTACTTGAAGATATGGGTAAAGAAATTATTCGAGAAGAATCTCTCAAAAAACCTGGCAGACGAAGGAGGTTATGGTTTCATGAAGACGTTCGTTACGTACTTGAAGAAAATACGGTATGTTTCAGTTTAGAAATATATTTTTGTTTATTAGTTCTTCTTTTTTTTCCAAATTGAAGCTACAATTAAAAAAAATAGAAAAAATAATAATTTTAGGAAGTGTTGAACTATATTAGGAAACTTATCTACAGTAAATGATACAATGCTTGTGCATTCTCTCACTAGGGTACAGAGCAAATAGAACGCATTATACGCTTGAGTACCAACTGGTTGCAAAGATGAAGAAACTGACAATGTTTATAAACCGTAATGCAAGTTTTTGTGACGGACTGAATTATCTTTCCAATGAGTTGAGAGTTCTTTGATCGACCCGAATGTTCTTTGCCATCAAATTTTCATGGACGGAAACTCTTTGTTTTAAGAATGGAAAGAAGCATGCTGAGAGAGATCGGCATGACATTGTTATCTATGGTATGTATTTTTATTTTCAATATGTAGATTTGTCTTCCTTTAAGGCGCAAATTTCTTTTAATAGTTTAATTTATTTCTTTTATTTTCTTCTTTTTAAACATAACTTAAAAAGTAAGAATTTCAAGAACTGTAAATACTTGACAAAAATATCGGATCTTTCAAGGTGCCCAAATCTAAAGCAATTGATTCTCTTTGGATGTAAAAATTTAGTTGAGATCGTGATTCTGTTGGATTTTTAGATAAACTTGTTGAATTGAATTTTTATAATTGTTCCTGTCTAAAAAGTTTGCCAAGAAGCTTCAAGTTGAGATTTCTAGAATTACTTAAACTTGGACGTTGTCCAAGCCTTGAAAAATTCCCCGAAATTGAGTGTGAAATGAAACATTTAAACAATGTCAATTTCTTTCTTTTGCTACATGTTTGTGTGTGTTTGATTTATAATTTTATAGTTGAAACTTTGTGATATATGTTTGGAATTGGCAGGGACATCTAAATTACATTATTCAGTTGCAGCAGCTAAAGACACTTTCTCCTGGAGCTTGTTCAGGGCAGCTTGGTGAGCTTAGAAAGAAGGTGGAAGTGCGGTATGCATTATGCTTTGTCTACAAATGAATATGAAACTTCACTCTCATTGCGACATTTGAATCAAAATCAGGTCTCCTTAAGGCAGAATATTGCTTTTGTAGTTTGGAAGATACTGTTAGTCTTCCCACATCAAAAGTGTTGTTGGATTAAAGACCTTGTATTGACAGATTGCTTGCAACTTTAAGAAATTCTAGAGCTTCCATCCAAAAAAAGTTCCAATTCAAAATCAGCAACTTAAGAGCACTAAGATAGATTGAATTGCTCGAATGTCATGACATGTCTGTGTTTTCTTCTTTTTTACATGTTTGTGTGTTGTTTATTTATAATGTTATGGTTGAGACTTTGTGATATATGTTTGACAGGGACATCTAAATGACTATTTTGGCCGCATTATATTTCCAAGAGATACGATTGGAGTGGTTCAACCACTGTAAGGAGGCTTCAAATAATACTGAATCATGTGAAATAGATATTGATGGGAGTGATCTATAGTTGGATGAGATCAGAAGAATATCAGTGTGTGTTGTTATTAAATCAAATTTTGAAAGCTCTGCATTCGATCTCTTTGATTTCCTAGTTGGCGTGCCAAATATTACCGCGAGAAAATGCTTGACACAGGGATTTCAGAATCTGGAGATCATGTATGGTCGAAGTACTTTACTCTAGATCAGCCTTTTAAGCTAAACGGGTAAGGTCTAAATTTTGAGTTTTCTTGTAATTCAAGCTCATTATACATTAAAAGTTGCAGGGTCCATTTGCTACATAAGCATGTAGAGAACACAAAAGATTATTCAGATGTCCTCTACCTATGAACATGTTTACACCTTGAATCTGACTGCCATCGACAACACAACATGAATGATCAAATCATTCATAACATGAATGATCAACCTACCAGTTTTCCTTCATTCATTACCCAAAATGCTTGTTTTGTTCTTGGTTAACTTTCAAATCGCGCTCCCAAAACTAAAATATACAAAGCTAGTTTTGATCTTCACATGGCCAGACCCTGTAATAATTCCTCTTTTGTTCCAAAGTTGACAACTCAATATGGTGTGTGAGGTCTATATGTGATCCTACTCTCTGTTGGCATGCATATTAAATCTGTATACAAAATACTAAAACACAACACACGCACTCTTTATTTTTCCTTATTTCTTAGGAATATTGCTCGTATATATACCACCATTTGCTCAGAAACACAGCTTGATCTTTGCCATTTTCACTTGAGGATGGTGAAAGCTAATTAGTCTAGACAGGTGGCACGAGCTTCTTGCATGGAAATTCTGTTATCGGAGATGTAATGTCGGATGGATATTGCGCATAATGTTCTAGTGCAGGAACATGATCTCGAAGATATTGTTCTAGACTCAAGATCACAGATCAGGGAGGTTCAACTCCAAGATCTACAGGACTTTGATTCATTTTGAGCATTTTATTTCAGCTTGCTTTTGGGTCTAAACAATCATAAAATGTTTCGTACGTTGATTTTACATCCTTTTATAAATTTAGTACTGATTAAAAAATTATCAAAACGTATGAAAATTATCCTATTCCTTTCTATTCCATTCCTCCTCCTATACTCCCAAATGAAGTAGATATGATCATGAACTCCTAAAAATATCATAAATAGAAAGGTGATAAAAATTATAATTATCGTAAACTAAGTAGAACATATATCATGTGGTTTTATTTTTCTTGAAGTGTTGAACCATATATTTCTCATATTATTTCATTATCCAAACATGTCCAAAATTTAAGAGAAATATTTTTGTTCTTCCTATAATATTTTTGTCCAAAATATAATATATTTCTCATATTATTGTTCTTCCTCTTACATTTTTTCTCTAATCGTACATGTTGCAAATTAAAGGAATAACTACTTAAAATGCGTCACGTCAATATGTTTAACAAACTTTAAAATAAAAAATAAAAATAAAATTTATTTTCCCTTTATTTCTTGCCGCTACCCCCAAAATATTATGTACATAAAGTAGGATGCAGTTTCAATTAGAAAGTGATATCAAGTGCAATGTTGGTGGAACAATCTGAGGTCTACAATTGAAAGTTATTTAGAGGAAGTAATTTTTAAAAGTGTCGGAGTTCATCTGCTATACAAGAATGACGATTTTATTGATCGTATTCAATCCTTAAAGAGATCGGTGTTGAGATGATGGTGATCCACATATTCAGCTTTCAAAGAGATACCGAGATTGGAAGCCATCTTCAAAAGTGTCGGACATATATATGTATATAACTTTACTTGAATTTGCATCATAGATGAGACCGACGTCACACATTTTTTTCAATGCAAGTCAAAATAAATGAAATTCCAAATTTTGAATAGATTAATATATAGTGGTTAAACTCAATGTGAATGGTGCTTAATTTGTTTGTGGATCCATCTCTGGCCATAAATCTCGAGTGGACGTACACGAATATTTAGAGGAATATTGATGCGGGAGGGATGCTTATGACTCTAAGCAAACTGGAACATGAAGTGAGGGACCAGGTGAGTAGTATAAATGTAAGTTTTAGCCATTATGAGATGATTGCAGATGGCAATCCAGATATGGATTGGGGAGAAAATTACATTATTTATTGGGCTTGCAATTAGGAAACTCAGATTTGGGCTAAAAAAAACAAAAACCCTCCCAATAATAAATAGTATGGCAATGCTAGGAATCCCACTGGGATCCCGTTCAAGCATTCCTTTACTCTTTTTTTTTTTAGTTTCTTTTTACGTAGTGATTAAAAAAATATTGTTTAATGATATTCTGAATTTTATTTTATTTTTTTAAATATTTTAAAGTGTTAAAAAAATGATTTGAAAAAAAAATTTAAAAGTGTTTTTTTTTTGTTTTTTTTTCACATAATTTTTTTAACACTTTTAAATATTTTTAAAAAAAGAAAAAAATTCACATTATAACAACATTTTCTTAATCACTACATAAAATAAAAAGTATAAAAAAAATGGAACGAGATAAATGAATGGGATTCCTATCATTTTCCATAATAGTATATGAAACTTTGCTGATGTGTACATAAAGTACCTTCGGGTTAGTGGGAGTGGAATTATTTCTTAAGATGATATTTTGCTTTCAAATAATATTTTCCTTTTCTTTTTAGTTTCCTTATTGTAATTAAAATAAAAATAAAAAAGTTTAGTAAGAGTGATCTCTCTTTCTACGAATGGTAAAGTTGAGTCTCTATTTAGGTAGAGTGATGTCTCTTGAACATTTGTCTGTAGAAAGTATCAGCAATAGTGAAGACCAAATGGTGCCTAACTCACAGGTTCAATATCTCATTGAACTAAAAAAAAACTGGGTTAATGCAGAATCACTCTGCAACGTTGGAATCACACCAACGAAATTCAAGAATCTTGAATAGGCAACATCAACCCCCTTCCTCCTTTTCCTTATTCTCTTAAATATCTAAAAACGTTACAATCTTCCAATCCCAACTAGGAAAGCAATAAACTAGGAAAATTAAATTAAGAAAGCGATAAACTCGGATGCAATAACAGAATTGACCAACAACAGAATTTGAATAATTAGAATTCTAGAAACGTGAACTTCCAAAACTCCTCTGCAGTTACGTTGCTTATGGATTTAAATTATCATCCCCTTCCAGATTTGCCTCTGCGTCAATATCCACATCCATATTTCCATCCTGATTTGCATCAATTGCCGGCTCTCCTGAAGAACTTGACTTCGGCAAGTTTTGCTGAATGTAAGCAGTAAAAAGCTGTGGATGTAAACGTTGGAGCTCTGATGCTTGCAACCAAACAGAATCTGAGTTTGGGCGATTCTTCCACTGGACTAAGAACTTGTAATATCCTCCCCGGCGAGTCGACACAAATTGATGGTCAAGAATGGCAGCAATCTCATCTCGTGGAGCTGTATTTTCTGGTATTCTCATAGCTGGTGTTACTTCTGGAGCCGGTAATGCAGAAATTTCACGGACATCACCTTTGAAGGCAGTAAGGTCTTCGATGTTAAACATAGGGCTAATACCAAAATCAGAGGGTAACTCAACAACATATGCATTAGTTCCCAATTTCTTGATAACTTGAAAAGGACCTGCTCGGCGCTCATGAAGCTTGGTAAAACTCCCTGGAGGAAAACGTTCGGGCCTTAAACGAACAAGGACCATATCACCTTCGTTAAATTGCCGATCTCTACGTTTTGAGTTTGCTGAAGCTGCATAAGAATTGGTGTGGAAGGTAAGGCGCCGTTTACAGTCTTCGTGAACATTCCGCATATAGCTAGAAAAATCCAAGGCAGCCTCACTTGGTCTGGGTGGCAGCGGTAATGAGTTAATATCGAGTGGAGTGCTTGGTCGAAATCCATAAACCACTTCAAATGGAGCACAGCCTGTTGATCTGTTAACAGAGTTGTTAAAAGCAAACTCAGCATGAGGGAGTACCATATCCCAGCTGGTAACGTGATCGGCAACAAGGCAGCGTAATAAATTCCCTAAACTCTTGTTGGTCACCTCGGTTTGGCCATCAGTTTGGGGATGAAAAGCACTTGAAAACATCAACTTTGTCCCCATTTTTTACCACAAGCTCTTCCAAAAATAACTTACAAATTTGACATCTCTATCAGACATAATGGAAGTTGGAATACCATGCAAACGGACAACCTCTTGCAGAAATATTGCAGCAATCTTGGACGCATCAAATGTTTTGTGACATGGAATAAAATGAGACATTTTGGAAAAGCGATCTACCACCACCATAATTGAGTCGTGTTGCCGAAGAGTCTTTGGCAACCCAAGAACAAAGTCCATACTAATATGCTGCCATGGTTTGTCTGGGATAGGAAGTGGCGTATAGAGTCCAAACTAGTGCTTAGTTCCCTTATTGAGTTGGCAGATTCGACATCGGTCAACCACGGTGTGGACATCCCTCGGCATCCAAGGCCAGTAGAAACGATCGGCTACAATAGCATAAGTTTTATCATACCCGAAATGTCCAGCTAAACCCCCACCATGGAGTTCTGAAATTAGAAACTCCCGAAAAGACCCCCGTGGAACACATAGGCATGACTCGAAGAATAAAAATCCCTCGCGCAGCATGTAATCATTAGCAGATGGCTGGTCATGAAGGGATAAATCATTCCATACATTGCCGAAATCTTCATCATTAGCATACTCTGTTTTTAGTTGTTCAAATTCTGCAGCATTAATGGAAGATATATGTAACAGATGAGGCCTTCTGCTCAAAGCATCAGCCACCTTATTCTCAGTCCCTGACTTATGCTTAATAACAAATTCAAATTGCTGCAAATAATCCATCCAACGGGCGTGTCGTGCATTTAGTTTGCTTTGAGAATTTAAGTGTTTCAGAGAATCATGGTCGGTATAAAGAATAAATTCTCTATGGATTAAATAGGGACGCCAGTGCTTAAGCGTTTGTATTAACGCATAAAATTCCATATCATAAACTGAATAACGTCTGCGAGTCTCGTTAAGCTTCTCACTGTAAAAAGCAATGGGATGACCTTCTTGACTCAGAACACCTCCGATTCCTACATGCGAAGCATCACAGGCTACTTCAAAAATTTTAGAGAAGTTTGGCAACTTGAGCACCGGTGCTTGTCCCATTTTTTTTTTAATGTCAGTGAATGCCCTGGTTGCTGCAACTCCCCAAACAAATTTTTTTCCCTTCAAGCATTCAGTGATCAGAGCCATTATAGTGCTGAAATTGCGAATAAATCGCCGATAGAAAATGGCCAAACCGTGGAAGCTTCTGACTTCAGAAAAATTCTGGGGCGTTGGCCAAGCCTGGACAGCGTGCACCTTTGCAGGATCAGCCTCAACTCCTTGGTTTGAAATAATAAAACCCAGAAACTTGGCACTCTTCTTCATAAACGAGCATTTCTCTTTATTAATAAAGAGTCGCTCAGCTCTTAAGACCTTCAGTACCTGCTCAACGTGGCCCAGATGATCCTGCATACTTCGGCTGAAAATTAATATATCATCAAAGTACACAACAACAAATTTTTCCAAAAATGGTTTGAGAACTTGCGTCATGACGCACATGAAAGTGCTAGGCGCGTTAGTTAATCCGAAAGGCATAACTAACCATTCGAATAAACCATCATTTGACTTGAAAGCCATCTTCCATTCATCACCCAATCGTATACGAATTTGGTGATAACCACTCCGGAGATCAATCTTAGTGAAAATAGAAGAGCCACTTAGTAAATCCAGCATGTCGTCGAGACGTGGAATGGGAAACTGGTATTTCACGGTTATTTTATTGATTGCGCGGCTATCCACACACATCCTCCAACTACCATCCTTCTTTGGCGTCAGCAAAACTGGAACAGCACAGGTGCTAAGGCTCTCTCGAATAAACCCCTTGTCTAGCAAGTGCTGAATTTGTCTGCTAAGCTCTTCATTTTCTGTGGGACTCATCCGGTAGTGTGGGACGTTAGGCAAGGTTGAGCCAAGGATCAAGTCAATGGCATGTTGGACCTCTCTCATTGGGGGAAGTTGATTCGACATTTCGTCTGGCATGATATCCCGGTATTCTTCCAGCAATGCCAAGAGTTCCACTGGAACATTATTGTCTCCTTTGGTTGCCTCACGTTTGACTCTATCATAAGCACCAGATTGTCTTCATGCATAATTCGAGTGAATTGTCGCATCGTCAAAACTGGGCAAGCTTCCTTCTTTGTCTCAAATTCTGAAACCGGTAGAGGCTCCAAAACAAACTTTTTACCTTTAAAATCAAAGGAGTAAGTGTTAGCATACCCATCATAAAGAACCTTCCGATCATAGAGCCATGGGCGTCCCAGTAGCATGTGGCAAACAGTCATGGGAATTACATCGCACCAAGCTTCATCCACATAAGTTTTTCCTAATGAAAATTTAATCAAACAACGTCGCTTTACCAGGACTGAATTAGTTTCATTAACCCAACTAATCCGATAGGGAGTGGGGTGCTTTTCTGTTTTTAATCCCAGACGTTCAACAGCAGTTTCAGAAATCACGTTCATACCACTCCCATTATCAATGATGACGTTCAAAGCCCGTCCATTGTGCTCCATCCTTGTGTGAAAAATATTGGTGCGCAGCCACTCGGGATTGGCCTGGAGTTCTTTTTTTGATCCCGTCAATACCCTCTTGATTACACAGCTGGGTAATTCCGACGCATTCAAATGCTCTTCTTCACTGTGAGTATCTCCGTTGGACTCCTCCACCTCTGTGTCTTCATCCAATTCCACGATTGATAATTCCTTCTCACATATAAATGCTAATTTCTTATCTCTCGTTGGACACACTACAGCGTAGTGTCCAAAGCCTTTACACTTATAACACTGGGGCCCGTCATTAGTAACTTTTGTTTTCCCTTTTAAATCCCCACTTCCCGAGCCTCTAAAGTGATCTTTCGGAACTAGTGCTCTTTGGAATGGAGTTGGAGTAACACGTTCTTGTCTTCCATCAATTGACGTCACTTTCCTCCCAGTCGTAGGACCTGTTTGCCTCTCAATACGGAGAGCCAACTGGTACGCCTCCTCTACGTTGATTAGACGAGCAGTCCACATCTCTCTACGTAGCTCGCTCCGTAAACCAGTGCGGTATCGGGCTAAAGTTTGTTGTTCAGTCTCCACGATTTTGCTGCGAACAGTCAACTCATGAAAATGGTCCGTAAATTGATCTACACTCATCGACCCCTGCCTGAGCTGCAACATCTCTTCAAACATCATTTGCTCATAATCAATGGGCAAATACTTTTCCTTTAGTCGCTCCTTCATCTCTTCCAAATTGGAAACTGCTGGACGTTGAGTTCGTCGTAACTGTTCTTCCACACTTCCCCACCATGCTCGTGCATGCCCCTTCAATTTCATCCGGACGTAACGAACCTTCCTATCCTCCGAAACAGCAAACCAATCGAAATAATCCTCGATTGCTGTTAACCAGTCCTCGAAAGCATTGGGTTCTAATTTCCCATAAAAATCGGGCACGTCGATCTTCATCCTCTTAGTCAGTTCATCAAGAGGTTGATAATTTGCATCATGTTCGACATGTCGTTGGCGAAAGTTCCGCCTATGGCGTCGGACTCGCGGCCCATGGTTCTCAAACTCCTGATATTCTTCATCGTCCCTTTCTTCCTCCTCATCACCGTCACTTTCATTCGCTCTTTCCCCATGAACTACTCCACGCCCCCGTCGATTGAAAGGGCCATACTCCTCTCGCACGTAACGCTCATCCATAACATCAAGCCGATGATGGATTTGCTCTAAGACTGTGACGAGTTGGTTGATTTGTTGCTGTAGCTGGGGTTGGTCTGTGTTTTGGTTGATGGGATTTTGGTCATGTAGAGTTGGGTTGTTCGGGTTTGGATTGCTTGCCATCGCGTAAGAAGTACCACGGGTTCAATATCTCATTGAACTAAAAAAAAAACTGGGTTAATGCAGAATCACTCTGCAACATTGGAATCACACCAATGAAATTCAAGAATCTTGAATAGGCAACATCAACCCCCTTCCTCCTTTTCCTTATTCTCTTAAATATCCAAAAACGTTACAATCTTCCAATCCCAACTAGGAAAGCAATAAACTAGGAAAATTAAATTAAGAAAGCGATAAACTCGGATGCAATAACAGAATTGACCAACAACAGAATCTGAATAATTAGAATTCTAGAAACGTGAACTTCCGAAACTCCTCTGCAGTTACGTTGCTTATGGATTTAAATTATCATCCCCTTCCGGATTTGCCTCTGCGTCAATATCCACATCCATATTTCCATCCCGATTTGCATCACCAAATCAGTTGCAAAAAGAAATAGTGTATTAGTGAAGCTCCAAATGTATTATTTTGGTTTATGATGTCATATTTCATATGGGGACATCTCAGAATATATCTAATTATGGATGTAAATTTATCTAATAAATAAAATGATGACAATTATTCATAAAAAAAAATAATAATAATTTAGATTTGCTATGTGAGACTAAATAGTTCTCGAAGCTTTGAAATGGAAGGATTTAGAGGGCCCGTTAAGTTCTTAGCTCACCCAAAAAGAAAGAAAAAAAAAAAGAGAAATTTTAAGATGCAATAACCATTTTTCTTTAAAAAAAAAAAGATAGAAATAAGATCCAATAACAAAAACCCTAGGATTGTTTTAGATTTCCCCTATAAGATTTGATAAAGCAGATTTAGGATTGTTACTTGCTGCAATATTTTAGATTTTGCCATGTTTGTTTTCAAGATCAAAATCTAAAATTTTGAAAATTTTGAAAACTTCACATTCCATCATTATAACTTTTTCAAATCCCCTTACAAAATAAAATAAATAATTCAACTTTTTCAGATTTCAAAACAAATATAATATTAAAAAATATATTCTAACAATATTTTATTCAACTTTTTAATTTTAATCTCATCTCATCTTATCTCATTTTTAAAAACAAACGAGGCCTTAGGATTGTTCTATACTTTCAAAACCTCCCTCCATCTGGTTCCCTATTTAGGAAAAAGATTTAGGGGATGCATAGTGGTTTCTCAAATATAGAAAATCACTATTCATCCCCTAAATCACTTTTATCAATATTTTATTCATTTTAATTAAATTAATTTTTCTTCCAATCATCTATAATTTCTCTTATATTCATATTTGTTATAGTTTTAAATAATAATTTTTAAAATGATTTAAATAACTATGAAAATATAAAAAAAAAATTATAATTTTAGAAATATTAAAATAATTTAATTTTTTATTTAAAATTTTCGCTAGAGTAATAATTCAAAACATAAGAAAAAATATTGAGTAATTAAATTTATAAATGGTGGTGAGAGAAAAAAGTAATAAAGAAAGAATAAAGAAATATTATTTTAATAGAATAGAGAATGGATAGGGAATGAGATATAAAAGATTTTTTAAAGATGATTAAAATTTAGGATAAAATTATAAAAAGTGTCCTTTTTAACTATAATTTAGAGAAGTCAATGTGAATGCTCTAAAACGACAGAAGGAGCTGTGAACTTGCAAATATATATGTAAACTAATTTTTTGTTTTTAACTCTTTGCTCTAATAAGAAATTTGTTTTATATGGTATTTTGCAGTACTAACAAAAACTAATTAAAAAAAAAAACTTAATTTTGATCAAAGAATAATTTGAATTTTGTTATGTCATGTTATATATGTTAATATAGTGTATTTTAAGTGATTATTGATTTAATTAAGAATATATATGATTCGAAATGAATAAAAATAAAATTTTTTCTTTTTTAGATTTAATTGTTAGATTAACGTCTTTTATACCATTAAATAGATAAATAATAATATTATTATTAATTAAATGATTGATTGACTGACCTGGAGAAGCGGCCCATTGGGTAAAAAGGAAGCTGCTGCAGAATTTTGTGGCCGCCTTCTTTGACTAATGCATAGGCCGTTTGTAACTCCAAAAGCAGTAGAGATATTATTAGGAAGAAGGAAAATGATAGGGAGCCCGTTTTGGGCTCCCGTTAGTTTCAGATTGATTTTTTTTTTTTTTTTTTACAGTGATTAAGAAAATTTGGTTTAATAATATTGTGAATTTTTTTTTCTTAAAAAATATTTAAAATTATTAGAAAATTAATGTGAAAGAAAAAATTTTAAGATTTTAAAAAAAAAATTTCACATTATTTTTTTAACACTTTTAAATATTTTTAAAAAAAGAAAAAATTCACACAAAATTTTCTTAATCACTAAATACAAAAAAAATTAAAAAAAACCAATCGGGAAACGAACGGGAGCTTAAAACGGACTTCCTAGTACTTTTCTAAGAAGAAGAATGCTAGTTTTACTGTCGGTAGTTACTGTTGATTTTTTTTTTAATGATGTTATAATTTTTTTTAAAAAAATATATTTAAAAATATTAAAGAAATATATGTAAAAAAAGTCAAAAAAATAAAACATATCAAAATAAGCTCCCGCTGCCAGCTGTGGCCGTAGGGTTACCAATGGACTTCAATTCGCTTGAAAGCAGTTGAGATATTAAATTCGCTGGTCTTGAAAGCAGTTGAGATATTAAATTCGCTGGTCTTGAAAGCAGTTGAGATATTAAATTCGCTGGTCTTGAAAACAGCTGAGATATTATTACGAATGGACTTCAATTCGTTGGACTTGAAAGCAGTTGAGATATTAAACTGCTTTTATTCTGATTACAACCTTTTATTCTGATATCTCCTTTTTCACATATATATATATATATATATATATATATAATGCATGCAACTATATATTTCTAACAAAATATATATACTCAATAAGGCAAAAGGTAAAATAATAATAATAATAATAATTAAACAACTCAATAATTAATAATAAAAACCAAAAACACATTCTAGAACTATTTATATATTTAAAGAAAATAATATTTTATTTATACATTCTAGAACATATAATATAATTACTCTATTTCTTTCTATTCCATTCCTTCATAAACTCCGATCCCAAACCAAGTATATATCATCATTTAATTTCAGCAATATGGTTAATTTGTGTCTAAACAATTATTATTGATCTATAAAAGAACTCCTATAATTTATAAATTATTATGACTTGATGTTATACGTTAAATTTTTTTGAAATGAAAGTAAAGTAAAAGAAACTATAATATACAACAAAAAGCCATATTAATGAAGTTGTAAACTTTATTATTATATTAATTTAGTTTTTATTCAATTAGAAAATAAAAAATTTAATTCACTTTATGCATATAGTATATATTTTGCAGTATCATCGAAAAGCGATAAGAAAATAATTTAATTCTGATCTTGTCATTTTATATTAATATACATGTCATTTTATTTCAGTGATTAGTCACGCATTATTATTGTGCAGTCTACATCATGATCGTCAACTCTGCTTTACATTCTGGCCCTCTCTGTGTCTCTACCACTGTCATGCTCTTTCATTTCAACTTTCTCAACTTGTTTCCGAATTACAATACAGTAACTAAATATAATACAAAATTTAAATTGTGAATCGAGGTAAATATTTCGTGGATTATAACTTTAAAGGGTATGGATTTTTTTTTAATTTTTCCATCGGGTAGCAATTTTATACTTCTAGGGCTATATTTATTTTAGAAATATTATAATTGTTAAGAGATTTATAAAAATAAACTTACAAATTGTTTTAATTTCATATGGTATATTAGATCTATTTTACTATAAAAATAACTTTACTATCTAACATATTATATCAATTCTTATCTATTTGTAAATTTATATTTATAAAATCTTTTTATAAATAAATCATTTTTCTATTTATTTATTCACAAGTATGTCTGAACGCTTTGATCTAACTGTTCGACGAGTATTTGGTTGGTTGATTCAACTTCGTTAAGGTCCATTTCATGATGAGTGATTATTCATTTAATTAAAACGATACATGATTAGAAAATATAAAAAAATAAAAGTAAAAGGAAGAACAATATTTCTCATTATTATTCTATTTATCCTCCTCTATGCAGAAAAGTTTTTCATAATCTTTAATATGTAAATTGATTGATTTGATATAATGCATTATAATTTATTTAAAGTAACATTAAAATAAAATGAATTAATAAACAAATCTGGTTAGTTTGTAAATTTTACTATAATTTGTTAGTTTTAAAAATCTTATTTCGTCTCCGTATCTAAATACCACCCTAGTGCCGACTGTTGACGACAAGCTCGAATGCAAACGATAGCCCTCTTATCAACACAAATCTTTTCACCCATTTTGACTTGATTTTGAGTTTTCAGATTCTAACATAAAAAAAAAAAAAAAAAATTATAGATTAATATATAAAAAAAAATTTATAAATTAATATGATATAATAAAATATATTAAATTATAAAATTATTTTTATTATAAAATAAATTTAATATATCATTCAAATTATATTAATTTATAAATTTAATGACAGCCAGAGGAGGCGCACCACTATGAATAAAAGGAAAGTTACTGAAGAAGCCTGTGGCCACCACCGTCACAGCGAAGGGTATGTGAAAAGAGTTACGATAGGAATCAGCCACCATAGGGTGTGCAATTATTGTTAGTAGACCTTCTAGTGTTACTGCTGCACTATTGTTATTATAAATTTTTTTGTTTTTTTTAAGTATTTTTTAAATATTTTTAATTATTAAAAAAATACATAATACTAATAGTCATTTATGTAAACATTAAATAAAAAATAAACAAATTAAACAAATTAAAATGCATGAAAAATAAGATTAGCTATAAATTTAGAGTTTTGCTGTGTACAAATAAATTTATATTCTAATCTGTGTATTAATGATATTGACTTCAATTTAAGAGACTTCACTAATATTGTGCAGTTCTCATCGTCAAGTCTACTTCACCTTCTGCCCTTCTCAGCCACTGTCAGCGCCGTTCCGTAACCTATTTGAACTGTCACTGTCATTTCAGCTTCTCAACTCCTACGCTTATCTTTCGGTCTCTCTGTTAGGAATTACATTAATACAGTAACTAAATATAACACAAAGAGAAATTCTTTGCATCCGCCGGTCTACCAACACACACTTTCCACACCTGATGTGGCAGGCCGGGTTCACGCGGACCGGATGAAAAATGAATCCAAACTTGTTTCCCCCCCTCTCATTCCCTCCCTTTCGTCCCCCCCCCCCCTCCCCTTTCCCTCCCTCTGGTTCTCTTCCACTCGACGAAGACCAAAAAAAAAGAAGAGAAGTCCCCGACCCCATGAGAGACGATTCCCTCCCGATGCCCCCTCAGATCTCTCCTTCTCTCCCACTTGACGAAGACCCCTCCGACAGAGACGTTTCACTCCCGAATCACCCTAGGATCTCTCCTTCTCTCCCACTTGATGAAGACCCCTCCGACCCCTAGCGATCCCCTCCCCGTTTCTTTCTTCCTCTTCTTCCTTCCCGTCTCTTTCGTTTTTCTCCCCCCATCCCCCGCGTCGTCTCCTCTCATTCTCTCCTCTCCCCGTCTCTTTCTTCCTCTTCTCCCTTCCCATCTCTCTAGTTCTTCTCCCCCCATCCCCCACGCCCCCCACCCCCTCTTTCCCCCGCGTCAACATCCTCTCCCCCACCCCTACCAATTAATAAATTTTCATCAGATTAAGTTGATATGTAGAGGCATCATCTGCCATTTTCATTTGAGCTTTTTGGTGATTATATTCCGTTCCTTTTTGATTATATGTTTTGCCTTCTTCAATATAACACATTGGAGTAAATTACAGCTAACTTTTAAACTTATGGATTTAGGTTTTCCATAAAAGGATGCCTCCAAAAGCAATTGATCTAGCTTCACGACTGCTGCAATACTCGCCCAGTCTTCGCTGAACAGCACTGGCTTCATTTCTGCCATTACTTTTATATGGATATGACTACATTTAATTTTGTTGTAGCCAATGTGATGAGAAGTTAGTCATGGTAAATTCCAATAGATTATTCGGTGTCTGAGTTATGTTATTTTCTTGTATTATGGAAATGTGTGTTATGTTCAAGTGTACGGACTTGGCTTTAGATGTGTGTTTGTGTAGGGGTGTGTGTGATCGATCTCCTTTTTGACTTGGAGCTTCTTTGTTATCACAGCTAGAAGCATGTGCACACCCTTTCTTTGATGAACTCCGATAACCCAAGGCTCGCCTACCAAATGGTTGCCCATTGCCACCACTTTTCAACTTTAAACAGGAAGTATGTGTATGCTTTTTTGCCTATTTTTGTGGAATATGCTTGTCCATTAGTGGTTGGATTCAAAATGATACTTCAGCATGGATTTTTTAATGGCCAAATACTGAGGTTTAAAGCATTAATATATGTTTATTCTTGCATGTCACATTCAAGAGAAAGTTAATTGTTTTATGTGCTTGTAAGTATATATGTATGGATATGGCTTTAAGTTATGTTGCAAAATGCCCACATTGCTTTTTTATGTATTTTGCAGGTGTGACACATTGCTTTCAGTTTTTGGGTCTAACACACATTGCTTTCATTTTTTTATGTTTTTTGCAGTGTGACATATTGTTTTTTTATGGATGCGGTGATGGTGTTCTGCAATTGGGGCAGGGTTACTCGTACCGCAAACACAACGACCTGACTAGTTTTGGGGGGAGAAGAATCAGGACGATTTTTCATTGATCAGAAAATGTACTTTGAATAAATGGTTGGTTGATATATTATTTAGACAAGATCCAACTGCCTTACACAAGGTCATTGGTGGCACCTAGTGGGGCTTTGTTATTCTCTTGTTGGTTGACGAGGCTTTGTAAAGCCAATGTTTTCTTTTTCTTTTTCTTGTATTTTATGTTTGGTGCAAGATTATGGTTAACATGAATGAAGGCGGGTGGGTGCAGAGCTATTGGGTCTATGTGCTCACATGAATGAATATCTACATCAGCCTTGTGTTATTAAATTCAACTCACTATATGTTATTCACGTGTTTAAGTTGATACGAAAATCATGGATGAATGTTTTGTTTTATTTTTTGCACCATAATGCGATACGGTCTATTGGTGTTGTGTACGCAAGAAGAAAAGAAGAAAATAAACCAACCACAATCAATCGGTAGTCTAAAATTACCGCTAATATCTTTAAAAAAATAAAAGAATTTTTGGCATGAAGATGATCTTAATTTAGTTGATTCTTTCTACTTGGATGTCATCTGTCAAAGAATCCAAAGTTCAGGCGATAACTTTCTTCAATGCAACATGTCAACAAATACAGATTTAAGCTTACTTTTCACTATCTCACAAATATTACAACAAATGAAACACAAAGTAAACAAATATTACTTTGTGTATATTACATGTCTCATTTCCCTTTTATTTCCCTCTTACAATCACTTACAATCAGTGCATGGTTAGCAACCACATGCCAAATTAAAGTTATACAAGAACTAAATATATAGCAAATGAAAATATATCCTGGACATGTCTTCGCTTCTAATTTTTTCAAAATCCTCCATCCGAAAGAAGTGCCACAAAGCCATTCAAAATATTTGGTAGAATGTTTACCAAAGTTCAAACTTAGATCTGAAAAATAGCAGAAACAAACATATTAAATACTGAATTAACATCCTGCATATATTTAACATCCTTATAGTCATCCAAGCCCACAACGAAAAAAATAAATGCCGCCTCAAATAGAAGACCAGGTTCTACCAAGAAATAAGCATGGAAATTCAACAACCTATATTGTAATAGATAAGATAAACAAAACAATTAGTGTATAAACTATAAGCCACATATATATATATATATATATATATATATAAATATATATATATTACTTCTAATTCATCTCGAAATTTAATCTCTTTTCCAATTAAGATGAACAAAACAATTAGTGTATAGACTATAAGAAGTAAAAGCAGGGTAAACTTTCTATACCTCTACTAGAACAAGATGCATAGAACAGGACAACCAATTGAAGATATGTAAACATACATAATTAAAAATCAAAGTGTCACCAAAAACAAAATGTGAGAGCTTATTTTAAAATTTGATCTTACCAAAATCAGAAACTAAACATTATTATCACTAATTTTAAAAAAAATGCATCTGATGTTGGCAAGAACTGTGCTACTTAATTCAGAAACATATGCAAACCAAAACTAGTCAGATCCAAAAGTTGGTAGAATTGCAATAGCTAATCAAAATTCAAGTCCAAAAAAGTTAAGTTAAAGAGCCAGTTCTTTGTACCTTACACCTTATTAAGTACTTAAACTATATTGTTTGTTAATGTTACTTGTCTCAATAAAATTTTTATTCATAAAAAAAAACTATATTGTTTGTTAAAAATTTTGTAATCATTTTCTTAAAAAACTAGTTGAATACTTTTAGAGGCATATCTAATGGATTTTTGCATTTCAAGCTGTCATTAGTGTTATTCATCACTGAATGTAAGAGATCAATAATTTGGGACATGTAAGTCAGAAATGAAATTCTAAAGATTATGCAACCAGATTAGACTCCATTCATTATTTTGTGTTACAAGTATGTGGTCAAAATTGTGGAGCTATTTTTACATATGCAATATGGCTAAAATTAGATCCATTTTGGAGTCTAATATATAGGTTTGTAAACCTAGTTTCTTTCTCTCTTTTGGTTGAGATTATGTAGGTAATACATTGAATTTGCGTGCAAACTCAAGGCACTTCCTGTTAATTTGAGATCGAATTATTTGTAAAGATTAGTTCTTTATTCTTTATTTCGTGCACAATCTAATGCACAATACATAGGCCAAAAACTGAAGAATAGCAAGTATAGTAACTGAGAATTATTAACATCAGATATCCATGATAAGGAATGAATAATGACCAGAAGTGTTACCTCTCAAAGATTTTCATAGTAGGGAAGAGTCCATAACTTCTCTGGATGACCTTCTCAACATTCCCAGACTTGCTTCTCCTTTGTTAGAAGCCATTGGCTATATTAGATTTTTTCTGGGTCAAATTGAGGTGATGTTCCTTCTATACATTATACTTTGTAAGAGACTTGTAATCATAAAGAGCATGCAGTTATCAGTTCAAATATTTATGCTTTTTTCTAAACATTCTTTAGTCATGTAAGTACTCATAAATAATTTTATTCTTTTTTCTCCCCCTGGAATGCAGGCCCTCAACTCTCCTTACTTTGGTAACACATCAAACAATATGCACAACCAACAGTGTGTAAGTACCTATGTTTCTTGAAGCATAATCTCTAGATCTATAAATAAACATCAGACATACATACGCATGCACGCATAGAGAATGCACCGGTTTCCTGAAGCATAAAACTCAGTTTAGAGCCAATCACTCGACATTTGCTTTAATCTATCATTGTTGGTCCAAGCAAACAGCTTGAGAGCGTTTCAACAATATAGATGTAGGACTTTTAACAATAGATGCTGTAAATGGGCGTTTGCAATGATAAAATGGAGAAAGGACCAATCTCCATCCCTTAAGCCGCAATACCCATCACAAAACCCAAAATCCACCTCTCTCAGTATACAAGCAGAACTCAATAATGCAAAAGGAAAAGTAGTGGAGTTACCTACGAAGTTGAGCAGACGGGCGGAGCTAGGCAAACCGAGGAGCGAATGAGGGGCAGCTTTGGATAGAGGGAGGGGCGTCGCGGGATGACGCTGGGCGGGCAGAGGGAGGGCGATGCGACTCGGGTGGGCAGAGGAGGTGCGGGGGTGGAGAGCAAATTCGAAAATGGGCAGCGATGAGGAGGCGCGACGCCCCTCGGGTGGGTAGAGGAGGCGCTGGGGTGGAGAGGGGGAAAGCAAATTCGAAATAAATGACCTCTTCTTCCCTTTTTGCGAGCGTTTCAACAAGGGAAAAATTTCGAATCGGGGAAATACAAACCAATAAACGTACAAAACTCACGTTTTGGGTTAAAAAGAAGAAAAAAAAAAAAGAGCCGTGCTATGCATCAGCCCCTGTTCATGGGCTGATGCATAGCACACCTGATGTGTCACCCTATGAGTGGTTTAGATGTAAATAATTTGAATAATGTAAGTGATTTAGATGATGACACATAGGGTGTGTTGTGGCTGATCCTAAATAGTAGGCTGATGTAAAGAATTTTCCAAAAAAAAATCAACGCCACGTATGGTGTGTGAAGAGTGCAATCTACAGGACGTCCTGATGTATAGCGGTACTCTTGACCCCGAGAAGAGGCCCACCAAGCTGGGTACCGAAGAAGTTTGGCCGCGTTTCTTTGACCAAGGCATACGTTTTCTTGTACAGCTGTCAAGATTTAAAAGGACTTCTGGGTTGGATCTACTGTTCTGAAAATAATTATGCCAATTCACGAGTGACAACCTTTTTATTCTCATCTTTTCTTTGTTCTACTTTCCAGTTTCCAATTATGCAACACGCGGGGAACTTGCCAAGAAGTTTCCTCCTACTTGCAACGCTGTATCCACTTCTTCAAGTGCGTTTGGATTATAAATTGAATTAAATTAAATTAAGATAAAAATTAAAAATTAAATAAAATAATTTATTATTATTATTATTTTCAAATTTAAAAAAATTGAGTTGATTTTTACATTTTATGTTAAAATTTAAAAAAATTATAATGATTAGATAAGATAAATTTAAGCTTTGTTTGGTTCTCAAACTAAATTCATTTCATCTTACTCATCATTACAATTTTTTTAAATTTTAACACAAAATATAATAAACAATTCAATCTTTTCAAATTTCAAAACAATAATAATATTAAAAAATAATATTTTAACAATATTTTATCATCTAAATTCAACTCAACTTATTTTGACATCCGAACGCACCCTTAGATCGATTTGAGGACCAAACTGATCCTAAACTTGTACAAAGAAATCTATCATCATCCACGATCTATCTGCAATGAAAAATACTAATTTGCCGTCCGAAGTACACTGCTCAAGTATATTATTGCTTATCAATTTATTTGTTTTTAAAATTTTTTTATTTAATGATTAAGAAAGTGATTTTAAATATATTAAAAAAATAAAAATAAATAAAAATTACAAAAACAACTAATAGTAAGAATAGCAGCCGCTCATTTGCAATTAGTTATACTTTACATTCAAAATGATTTCTTCCATCGCATTAGTCTTAATAATAAAAAATAAAACAAAATCTAGTAATAATTAAAACAAAAAACACATTCTGGAACTATATATTTTAAAAAAATAATATTCTACTTAACTTCCTTCTCTAAAATATATCATTATTTAGTTTCAGCAATATTGTTTTGTGTCTAAACAATCTATTTCGACATTTCCCAATAAGATATCATGATATTATTTTTTGAATTGTTAAATTTATAAAAGAAATCATATAGTCTATAAATTAACGTGACTTGATTTATTATACGTTAATTTTTTTTAAATGAAAGTAAAGTAAAAAAATTAAATATAAATTTATATTAATTAATTTATGAGATGAAATGAGATAAGATGAGTTAAGATTAAAATTAAAAAGTTAAATAAAGTATTGGTAGAATATATTTTTTAATATTTTTTTTTTTTAGAATTTGAAAAAATTGAATTGTTTATTTTATTTTGTATTGAAATTTGAAAAAATTATAATGATTAGATGAAATAATATGAGATATATTTAAAAAAGTTAATTTTTTTTTTATATTAGAATTTGAAAAAGTTGTAATAATGAGATGAGATGAGATATTTTTTAAAAATAAAAAAGCCTTAAACTTTACTATTACGAGATATCTACCTACATTCAATTAAAAAATTAAAAAAAAATATTTTATTTTATGTACATGGTAAATATTTTTCTGTAGCATCGAAAAGCAATAAGAAAATAATTTAATTATGATATTGTCATTTTATATCAATATACATATTGATGCTAACTTCCTGGTTCAACCTCACGTCGATGTTAAGAAGAGGAAAAAATGTATATATAAGCAAAAAATCAATCTCTCTCTATAAAGTTGGAATCTCTCCAAAAAAATAAATTAAGTTTACGGCGTCTCACCAAACTAGTCTCATTTTAGGATTAAACATACAATTTTCAAAGTGTCTTTTATTGTACATCTTTGATCCTTAAATAGTCAACAAAATAGAATATTACTCTAACTAGAAAATACTAATCTAGATAGAATAAAATTAGAAAATACTAATCTAATTAAGAAATAAAAATTGTAGATAGAATATAATTAAGAAATACTAATATAATTAAGAAAGTAATAAATTCTTATTTGCATCACATGTAGTACATGTTGATGGACTGCATGTAGGGTGTAAACGGGCCGGTCTGGTCCGGTTCAGTCCGGTCCGGACCAAACTCCTATAGGGACCGGACCGGACCAGTAGTCATCGGTCCGGTCCATTCGGTCTGACCTTTTTTTTCACATCAATTAATAAAAAAAATTTATTTACAATACTAAATTAAACTAAGTGACTTATTAATATGAATTATGTAACAAACTTAATAAAAAAATATTTTATATGGTCAATGATAATAAATTAAATGAAGATTATATTATTGATGATGTTAATTATTACTTTATTACTAACTTAAAGTATGTTAATGCATAATGAGCCATATACAACTTTTAACATTTTGTATATGAAACAATAAGTATAAATAATTTAATTATCCATACATATTACATTTATAATTGAGAAAGATACATACTTAACATACTATTATAAATAAGTATAAAATATTTAATTATACATACTATTATAAATTTATAAAGTATACATATATTATAATTTATACTATAACTCTTAATACTTAATAGTATTAATAATACATTAAAGAATATATTAATATATTGATACTAAATATATATAGTTATAGACTTATAGTGATTAGTTATTATGAATCATGATTAGTATAACTATATAATAGTATTAGTATAAAGTATTAGACTATTAGTAATATAGCATAGCTATATATTAGTAATATTAGTATAGGTATAACTGTATAACTATAGTCTATACTTAATTATAATATGGTATAATTATATATTAGTTAGCAGGGGCGGAACCAGAAAATTTAGTTTAGGGGGGCAAAGTTTTAAAAAAAAAGTTTGGGGGGCTAAATACTAATTTTTATATAATCTACTTTATAAAAACACATTCTAAAACCTAATTTTCATCAAATTTTAAAAATTTTGGGGAGGTCAAAGCCCCCCAAGCCATAAGGTAGTTCCACCCCTGTTAGTTAGTGATAAGATTAGGTTAGATGAAAATTATATAATTAATTATATATATATTTTTTGAGGTTCAATCTGAAAAACACATAGACCGTAAACATGACTGAATGAATTTGATCCTATAAAATTCGGACCGTGGACCGGACCGAATGAACTCGATCCTATCTGGTCTTGATCCGGTCCATTCAGTCCGTTTGGTCCGTTTACAACCTTAATTGCATGCATTTGAGTGATTATTCAATTAGAAACATGAAAAGTTGTTCTGATCATTCTTACATCATATCTTATACATAATTTTTTTATTTTTATTTTTATGAATGATGAATAAAAAAAATTATTTAATTTAAAAAGAATAAAAATATAAAAATAAAAATAATGTATAGTATATAAAAACGATGAACAATAAAACCCTGGAAAGATATATGATTAAAAATGATAAAAAAAAGAAGTAAAAGGAAGAATAATATTTCTCTCAGATTGAATAAGGAATGATTCACCACATTCACCACCATGGTCCATGGATGGGTAAAAGGAAGTATCCTGCTGAAGAAGTTTGTGTAAAGAATTAGCTGTCACGCGAGTAGAGGCCCACCACCATGGATGGGTAATGGTTTACTTTTTGTAAAGCTGTCAGCCTGTCACGCGTTATTATTGTGCAGTCTTCATTTCACCATCAGCCTCTCTGCCATTCCGTAACCTAATAAATGTATGTGGCCGCTTTCTTTGATCAACGCATATGCAAAGAAAATGCAAAATGAAGTATTGAGTAAACAATCACAAAATGTTTGGTCCGTTGATTTTACTTTCCTTTTACAAATTTATAGTATTGAGTAAAAAATTATTAAAACGTATGAAAGTTATTCTATTCCTTTTCCTCCTATTCTCCCAAATGAATTAGATAATTAGATATTGATCATGATCTTCTAAAAACATCGTAAATATAAAGGTGTTAAAAATTATAATTATTTTTATTTAAATAAAAACATATGGCATCATAATCTACGGACAATTTTAAGACAGAGAGAAGACGTTCCAGCTTTGTTTGAACGCAAGTCAAAAGAAACTCTACCTTCCATATGACTTCATGAGTTTCTCACAATTTTAGAGTGGTTTCTTGAGATAATTTATAAATAGTATAATAAAATATTATTATTATTATTATTATTTTAAAATTTAAAAAAATTAAATTATTTATTAGAATTTATTTAATAATAATTAAAAAAAATTATAATAATGAGATAAAATGAATTAACAAAATCTTAAATCCAAATTACTATTCTTTTTAATAATTAAGGATCTAAAAAATGTTAAAAGAATACAAAAGAAAAAATCAAAAGATTTTTGAACTAGCCGTATCCCCGCAATAAGCACTGGGCAGCCTGCTAGCAAGATTCTTGCCAAAGAAGCGTAAAAGCTTTTACTCAGAAAATAAAACTTTGAGGCTATTTCGAGATTTCCAAACAAGATATCATGTTATTCTTACTTTCTAACAGGACATATGGTTGATAACTAAGTTCAAACATAAAATTTTTATTTTATTTTGTTATTATAATTTTTTTAAATTTTTATATAAAATATAATAAATAATTTAATTTTTTTTAATTTTAATTTAATTTTTAAAATTTTAAAAATATAATAATATTAAAATATAATATTTTAAATTTTTATTTAAAATATAATATTTTAAACTTTAATTCGAATCGAAAAAATCAATCAGACTGAACCATTCGGACCAGACCGAACTCCAAACAGTTGGTCTCGATCCCATGAATTGAGGTCTTGAAATCTATAAATTCGACCATAGAGGGTGCCTAGTCAGCGCTATCTGTGCGTGAAGGTGGTCTTGATGCCTGATGGTGTTAAGTAGCGCACGAGGGTGAAGGTCCGATTGGGGTTGGCTAGCGGTTCTCAAAACTTTTCCTATAGCACATGTAGTTTTTTATCTTTTTAATTTTTATTTTATTTTTCTATTCATATTTTTTTAATAGATTTAAATATTTTTAAAAAATAAAAAAATATATCAATATATTTAAAATCACTTTTTTAATCAATAAATAAAAAATAATAATTCACTGAGTGGTACATTTGAGGTGCGTTTAGTTTTCTAACTAAATTCATTTCATCTCATTCATCATTATAATTTTTTTAAATTTTAATATAAAATATAATAAATAATTTAACTTTTTTAAATTTTAAAATAATAATAATATTAAAAAATAATATTCTAATAATATTTTATCATCTAAATTCAATTCAATTTAAGTCATTTCAACATTCAAACCCAGCCATGATCTGTACGTTTGGAACGATAAACTAGCGTTTTTCGTAATTTATAAATTTAAATTGATACCCTCTTTCTTAGAAAATGAATGACTGATTCCAAGAAGAGGCCCACCACTGGCAAGACTTGTCTTCCCGCTTGATTCTCTTGGAAGTTGCCAAGAAAGAGCTTCATTCTGTGCTGTATACGAGACTCGATGCCAAATTTTTGGTCGCGAAATATTTATATTTTATTAAGCGAAGTTTTCCTAGCACAAGTGGCTTTTTCTTCTCGAGAAAACGGATCCATAATATCTGGACGTTATTGATTTCATCATTTATGTCTCGTTTAAATTAGAGATGAGAGGAAATAAATTGAAATAATTTATGAATAATAATAAAATTTATGAATAATAATAAAATTTATGAATTAAAATTTATAAATAATAATAAAATAAATTGAGATAATTTTCAAATTCAAACATAGACTTAATTTCAGCAATATGATTTTGTATCTAAGCAACCATTACTGATGATCTATTTTGACATTTTCCAACAAGATATCATGATATATTTTTTGAACTGTTAAATTTATAAAAGAAATCACATAATTTATAAACTAAATTGACTTGATTTGATATACTTTAAATTTTTTTAAAATGAAAATAAAATAAAAGAAACAAGAAAAAACCATATTAATTAATTTTTAAACTTTACTATTACGAGATCTCTACCTAAACTAGATATGTTAATTTTAGTTTTCATTCAATTAAAAAATTAAAATAAAAAATTTATTTTACTTTATGTACATGCTATATATTTTGCGGTCACATCAAAAAATGATAAGAAAATAATTTAATTCTGATCTTGTCATTATATATCAGGTATATATACATGTCGTACAAGTTGATGTAGTGCAAATTTAAGTGATTATTCATTTAATTAGAAACATTATGGAAAACTAGCATTTTTTAAATTCAAATGCCCTTTTTTAATTTTTCTACGATATTCAAACAATTTCATCTCTAATGTCTGTCGATGATACATTCACATGTTGAATCAATTAATGCTTTCTTTTACTGTTCTGAAAATGCAGAAGCGTCCAGTTTCTTTCAACTCCAATAATAATTGTGCCAATTCAATTAGATGACAACATTTTATCCTCATATTTTCTTTTGTCTACTTTCCATTTATATGATGCAACACGCGCGGACGTTGCCAAGAAGTTCCTCCTCATGCAACGCAATTTATATAAGGAGCTCCATCATCATCCACGGTCCATCTGCAATTAATTATACTTAACATTCAAAATGACTTCTTCCATCGTATCACCGGAAGTCCTCTCCTGTCCTTCCTCCTCTAATTCCTCTTCTTTAATCTTGAGGTATGATGTATTCTTGAGTTTTCGAGGTGAAGATACCCGCAATATTTTTGTTGTTCATCTTGACAAAGCTTTGCGTCAAAAGGGAATCAATCCTTTTATGGATAAGGAGAATCTACAATTAGGTGAAGAAATTTCACCTGCACTTCGGAAGGCCATTGAAGAGTCAAAGATTTCGATCGTTGTATTTTCTGAAAACTATGCGTCGTCTACGTGGTGTTTGGATGAGCTGACGAAGATCCTAGAGTGTAAAGACTCAAAGCAACAGAAGGTTTTACCAGTATTTTACAAAGTCGACCCATCGACAGTACGACACCAAAAAGATAGTTTCAAAGAAGCGTTGGCTAAGCATGAAGACAAGTTCAAGGATGATGCTAAAGTTCAGAGGTGGAAGACTGCCTTAAATCAAGCTGCTAATCTATCCGGTTTGCATTTAAAGATCAACGAGTAAGTCCAACAACTCTTATCCCTCTATCGATTCATATATAATTTAGTTCTGATCGGATTATATCCTTTGATGATATATATATATATATATATATATATATGTATATGTATATATAGTGAGAAGCTGTAATTCAGTGGAATGGAGGAAATTTCTATCACACATTCACATGCTATAAATCCGTACAATAGTCAGAAATTCTAACACTCCCTTCCGACTGAACAACAGCGTGAATGAGGAAAAAATCTCCTGAACACTTACGAAAACGCCACAACACTAACGAAGCAAAATGAACAAATGGACAAAATTCTTCCAACACTCCACGAGGCACTCGGCCACATCACAAAATTACACAATGCATCTCAACACTTCACATGGAACTTGGCCACATCACAACTACATATATCATCACCCCAACACACAGCCACAAGACAGAAATTCACATATCACAATTCACAATTTCCATCAACAATTATTTTCAAGGTTAGTCCAAGAGTCACTTACACACAGAGGGGATAATCTATGGATGATCACAGGCATCACGAGCTCAAAGACAGAGAGAGGGGGAGAGAGAGAGAGAGAACCAAGAGGGAAGGCAGAGTTGGGTTGCCGTTGGCCTGAGAGAAAGAGTGCGATGGAGATAGAGAGAATGAGAGGGACAGAGAGTAACAGAGACAGTGGAGGAAGGAGGGAAACTGAGAGGCGACAGAAGGACGAGTACGCCAGCGAGAGGTGGTGGGATGTCCATCATCATCCACAATCTATCTACAATTAGTTATACTTTACATTTAAAATGACTTCTTCCAACGTATCACCGGGACTAGTCTCCTCTGCTTCCTCCAATTCCCCTTCTTTACCCTCTCAACAACTTACGCGTATGATATGGTTGAGAGATAGAGAGAGAACCAGACCAAAGGACCCCAACCGACACAGATTGTTGTCAATAAAGCTGTTTTTTTTTTTTTTTCCAAAATTTATATATATATTAGTTAATTTATAAGTAAAGTCGTTTTGTCCTCTTACTTCCGATTGTTATTTTATCAACAGCATCGACTGCAAATCTTTCCGCCCCCTTTTACTTGGCTTTTGAGTTCTCCAACGACAGATTCTAACATTAAAAAAATATTTATACTTTAATGAGAAATATGTATAAAATAAATTTATAAATTAATATAATTAAACATAATTATTTTTATCATAAAATAATCTTATTTATAGTATAAATTATATCAACTTAATAATTTAATTTATATTAATTTAATTATATCAACAGCAACTTTTGTTTCCATATATTCTTAATTTGAAAAACAAAGAAATTTGAGATATGTTACAAAATTATAACTTTACGCACCAAAATTACTAAGTGTATTTTCAACAGCCAACTTTACGCACCAAAATGCAGAAGCCCTCAGTTCATTAAAATTTGTGTTCATATTGTTTATGTTTTCCTACGTAATAACATTTTTTCAAACTCAAACTGCGGTCTTTTTATTATTTTACATCATACATTAAAAAATCTAGTTTATACCATAAGATATTGCATATATATTTAGCGGTTAAATTGGTCAAGCGGCACATTCTTCATATATATAAATATATATATATATATCTATATAGATATATATATATAGTCAAATTAAATTGGAAGGAAGTAAAGTTTATCTGTACGTTAGAATGCAAATCAATACTTTTTTTTAAGTTTATGGTATAAATTAAAAATAGTGGTAGTTTTGTGGTGGAAAAGATTATTTTCCTATATTTTATTACTGAAAAAAATTACTGCAACGATTAAAGAAAACAGGAAACAAAGATTAATGACAGCATACAATGGCTTTGCTTCTCCACCATTTTAAAGTTCCATTTCTTATTCCTTTTTTAAGTATTGAGTTTGATAAGAGATTGGAATCCCTACGGCCACTATTATTTCAAAGACAGTTCATGTTAGTCCAATGCCTACCACCAATACAAATTCACAAGACTGCATTAATTAGTACGTACTAGACTTTTAGTCAACTCATAGGAGGATTGGGATTCAGGTCGACAATTAAGGATCATATGAATGCTGTAACTTGTTCGTACCCTATCAATAATGTCGATATTTATTACATGATAATAAAATTCATGTGCCTAAATCATGCCCCCATATCTTTAAAGAAGAGGAAGTCAAATTCATGATTTTTCTTTTAATCTTTTTCATTGGTAGGAACGAATCTGAATTTATCGAGAAGATTGTTCGAGAAGTCTCAAGCAAACTACCAAATCGTACACGCTTGCATGTTACGGAGTATCCGGTTGGGTTGGGGTCTCGTGTAGAAGATATTAATACGTTTTTACATATTGAGGTCATTAATGAGACACGCATGATAGGGATTTTCGGTACTGGAGGAATTGGTAAAACAACTATTGCAAAAGAGGTGTATAACCGTATTGCTGATCAGTTTGAAGGGAGTTGTTTTCTTGCCAATGTTAGAGAAAAATCTAAACCAGAGGGTGGTCTCGTGAAGTTGCAAAAGAAAATTCTTTTTGATATCCTAAGAGATCCAAAGGTTGAGGTCGATGATGTCGATCGAGGAATCAATTTGATAATGAAGAGGCTTTGCCGTAAAAGAATTCTTTTGGTTCTTGATGATGTTGATTGTTTGGACCAATTAAAAAAATTATGTGGAAGATGCGATTGGTTTGGTTCTGGTACTCGAATCATCGTAACAACAAGGGATGAGGGTTTACTAACTAAGCATCATGTTCATTTCAAATATCGTATGAAGGAAATGGATCACCATGAAGCTCTTCAGCTCTTGAGCCAGCATGCTTTTAAAAGTGACAAACCTGATGATGCTTTTGCGGATGTCATAAAACTTGCACTAAAGTGTGCTAACGGCCTTCCACTCGCTTTACAAGTGATAGGCTCAAATCTATATGGAGAAGATATACATTTTTGGAAAAGCGAATTGGAAAAGTACAAAAGAATTCCAGAAAAAAATATCCACGAAAAACTCAAAATAAGTTGCGATGGATTAGATGATCCTACAAAAAAGATTTTTCTGGACATTGCATGTTTCTTCAAAGGAGACAGGAAAGAATATGTCACTAAAATACTGGACAGTTGTGGTTTCTTTGCCTATGCCGGTATCAAAAAGCTCAATGATAAATGTCTCATAACTATTGATGAACATGACCGACTGATGATGCATGACTTACTAGAAGATATGGGTAAAGAAATTGTCCGACAGGAATCACCTGAAGAACTTGGCCAGCGCAGTAGATTATGGTTTCACGAAGATGTTTGTGAAGTGCTTGAGAAAAATAAGGTAAGATCATTTGCCCTGGAAAAATAATTCTACTTCCAAGTTATCTTTTTTCTCAATTGAAGCTACTTTTAAATTAGGAAACTTTTCTTCAATATTTGATAGAACGCTTGTGAATTCTCTCACTAGGGTACAGAGAAAATACTAGGCATGCTGATAGATATGCCTCCAGGGGACCACATGATACGCTCGAGTCCCAACGTGCTTGCAAAGATGAAAAAACTGAGAATATTTATTAACCGCAATGCAAGTTTTGATTGGCCCAAATGTCCTTGGCTATCTTGGCTTTCAAAGTTTCTTGGAAAGAACCTCGTTGTTTTAAAAATGGAAGGAAGCATGATTAGAGATTTAGGCATGGGATTGCTATCTAAGGTAAGTATTTTTATTTTCAATATCATGTCGATCTGTCTTACTTTTAAGGTATGCTGCAAATTTCCTTTAATAGTTAATATATTTCCTTTAATTTCTTCTTTTTAAATAGAACTTAACAAGTATAGATCTCAGTTACTGTGAATACTTGACAAAAATATCGAATCTTTCAAGTTGCTCAAATCTAGAGAAGTTGATTCTTGATGAATGTAAAAGTTTAGTTGAGGTTCATGATTCTGTTGGATTTTTTGATAAGCTTTTTCAATTGAGCTTTTATGCTTGCTTCTTCTTTTTTAGTATTTTAAACTCAGTAATACGTATTAAGAGAAAGAAATATACATGACTTTGAAATTTGAATGAAAGATGTGGCTTATGTTTTTTGTTTCCTTCTTAATAAATGAAATAGTGATGTACACACGTATTGTAAAAAAAAAAAAAAAAAATCTTAGCTTGTTAAACTTGTATATAGTTCATGAACGCTTGCACAAGTGTTGAATTTTAGGGAATTTATCTTTGATTTTTGATAGAACACTTGTGCATTCTCACATTAGGGAACAGAGCAAATTGAAGGCATATTGATAAATATACCTTGGCGGGTCCGCATGAGACGTTTAGGTTCTGAGGTGTTTGCAAAAATGGAAAGACTCAGAATATTAATAATGCTAA
The DNA here is from genome assembly GCA_029856935.1 of Cyclocarya paliurus. Lineage (NCBI taxonomy): Eukaryota > Viridiplantae > Streptophyta > Magnoliopsida > Fagales > Juglandaceae > Cyclocarya > Cyclocarya paliurus. The sequence continues at coordinate 35,844,737 of CM056947.1, read as the reverse complement.
GCTGCGGTGTTAGCTTTTGTGGCGGATTGAATTATCTCTCTGATGAGTTAAGAGTTCTTGATTGGTACAAATGCCCTTTGGAGTTTTTGCCATCTACTTTCCATGGAGAGAAACTCATTGTTTTAAAGATGCGAGGAAGCATGATTAGAGATGTAGGCATGGGATTGCTATCTAAGGTAAGTATTTTTATTTTCAATATCAGGTCATCTGTCTTACTTTTAAGGTATGCTGCAAATTTCCTTTAACAACTAATATATATTTCCTTTGTTTTCTGCTTTTTAAACAGAACTTAACAAGTATAGATTTCAGTGGATCTAAATACTTGACAAAAATATCAAATCTTTCAAGTTGCTCAAATCTAGAGAAGTTGATTCTTGATGAATGTAAAAGTTTAGTTGAGGTTCATGATTCTGTTGGATTTTTGGATAAACTTTTTCAATTGAGATTTAAACAATGTTCCAGCCTAAAGAATTTGCCAAGAAGCTTCAAGTTGAGATCTCTAAAAGTACTTGAACTTGAAGGTTGTACAAGCCTTAAATATTTCCCTGAAATTGAGTGTGAAATGGAACATTTGAAGCATCTCCGGTTAGAAAGCACAGTAATACAGGAGCTGCCTTCATCCATTACATACCTCATTGGGCTCAACGAGTTAACTATGAGAAGTTGTGAAAGCTTTGTGCATCTTCCATTAAACATTTTTAAGTTGGAACGTCTAGTTACTGTTGCCGTCATTTATTGTCAAAATTTTGTAAATTTTGGAAAGGAGGTGGGGCATAACGGACAATCCATGCCATGTACACTGGAAACTGAAATTTCATCAAGTATGGAATTGCTCACATTGCCACCTCCAAAATCAAATTTCAGTTTGAGGTCTTTAGATCTATCTGGTAGTGGTATTGTTAGCCTTCCTCCATGCATAGAAGAATTTGTTCAATTGTGGCAGCTTAATTTGAGAGACTGCAAGCAACTTGAAGTAATATTATACCTTCCACCAAATATAGAAGTTGTAGATGCTGGAGGATGTATAAGTTTAGTTGAAGTTCATGATTCTGTTGGATTTTTGGATAAGCTTGTTAAATTGAGTTTTGAAGGATGTTCCAGCCTAAAGAATTTGCCAAGAAGCTTCAAGTTGAAATCTCTAGAATTACTTGAACTTCAAGGTTGTACAAGCCTTGAATACTTTCCTGAAATTGAGTGTGAAATGAAACATTTGACGGATCTCTGGTTAGAAAACACCGTAATACAGGAGCTACCTTCATCCATTGCATACCTCACTGGTCTCGAGAAGTTATATTTGAGAGGGTGCAAAAGCCTCGTGCGTCTTCCAATAAACATTTTTCAGTTGGAAATTCTAGGGAGAGTTGACGTCTCTGATTGTCCAAATCTTGTAAATTTTGTAAAGGAGGTGGGGCAAAATGGACAATCCATGCCATGTACACAGGAAAATGAAATTTCATCAAATACAGAATTGATCCGATTGCCGCCTCCCGAATCAAATAAATTTTTTGGGACATCTAATTTCTCATACAGTTTGTGCACATTAACTCTATCAGGTTGTGGTATTGTTAGCCTTCCTCCATGGATCGAAGGACTTGATGGATTGTCTCGCCTTGATTTGGAAGACTGCAAGCAACTTGAAGAAATTCTACACCTTCCACCAAATATAGAAGAGGTAGATGCTAGAAGATGCGGGTTATTGGAACGCTTTCCAAATGTATCGACAGAATCTTCATTCGGTATACCCGACTTAAAACGACTAAGCAGGATTGACTTATCAGAGTGCAATAAAGTGGATGTGGATGTAGGGAATCATGCACCAGATCCATTATTGGTTCAGGTATAGATGTCTGATCTATTTGATTTGTAATTTCCTTCTGTTTCGTATATATGCCATATTTGATAGCTTGTATTTTTTTTCTAACATATATATACTTGGTTTAATACCCAGGAACGCTTTCGAGAGAAAAAATCAAGTACAATCATATATCCAGGAAGTAGGATTCCAGAGTGGTTCAAGTATTGCAAGGAGACTACTTCATATAGTAATTCTATTGAAATAGAAATCGATCATAATGTGTCCATCTGTGGGCACCAGATCGTGGCATTAGTTTTGTGTTCTGTTGTGGGACCTCTTGATAAAAGGGAATTTATTGATATCTCAAGAAACGACAAGGTGATTAGACATCGTAATTATCTACGGCCTTCGATGGACACACATTGTGTATGTCTACAATACATAGCTGGAAATTCTATAATGATGTCAAGAAAGTACAGGGAGGGGAACAATATGAGGTTTACATTTGGAATTAGGTCAAAGAAAGCAATCTTAAAAAGTGCTGGAGTCCATCTAATATACGGGAATGACAACTTCCAAAGAGATACTAAGATGATGGTAATGAAGTACATCAACTAGCTCTAGCATTATGGAATTCAAGGATGCTAATGATGATTTAATTAATGAAGAACTTCCACCTGGGTATGTGATAATACATAATAGCCGAATTGTGCAGAATTTTACTAAATTAAATAAAAAATTATCACAGTTATATAGTGTTAATTCTTATATTTTTATTAGTTTTGAAATATTTATTTTTCTTCCTTAAATTTGAACTTTATCTTTAACGGTAACAGAATTATAACTCTTTTAACATTATGAGAGCAGTGTAATTTTTATTTTTCCTTTAGTTTCACTTTAAATATTGCTTTGATATTTATTTACGTTCATATTTTAGAACTTATTTTCATGAATATGCCTACCTAAATTTTCAACTAAGGTTAAGGGTGGAACCTCATTAAAGATTAGTAATAATATTTATGAGATTGATTTTTTTTTTTTCCAATTATTGGTGCGTTCAACAATTTATTGTTCTTGTTTCATATCAATTGAGAGGGATAAAATTCTTGAATTCAATCATATTTTTCTCATAATCTAGAATAATCTTAATCAGTTGAGAGCTTGATTCTTAAATTTGTTAAAAATAAAATTCTCCGTTAATAGTTTTTTCAATGTTTAGATTAATTTGCATTTTTAAAATTTATTTTATTTTTTATTATGATTAGCTTAATAAATTAATTATTTCTTGCTTTGATCCATTGATTGTTTAGTTCTTAACTTCTTATTTTATTTTAGAACTTATTTTTCTGGATTGGATTAGAATTTATTCAGTTTATATTTGATTAGTTTCCTACGCTTTTACAAGTCCTTATGGGTTCGGTCTCATTCTTAATAAATTATATTTTGGTACTGTTTGTACACTTATGAATATAATTAAATTTTACAATTAGTTTTTGACAGTGTTGCCAGATATATAGTTAGAAAAAGGTTTTCTGAAAAATGTTGATCGGTTTTCTCATAGAAACATGCTCCCATATTTTATGGAGCTTTTCCCATGTTTTATGGTATCATGTTTTCTGGAAGCTCCCATGTTTTCTGGAGTGGTCCACGTTCTGTCTCATTAGTATCACCGAATTATTGTTGGAGTTAACCACCGAACACTTGATGGAAGTTTCGTTGGCTATATAAACCCATGGCTTTGGTCTCCAAACTCATCTCATCTCGACCCCTTCAATTTACACCATTTACAAAGAGTGAGAGAGAGTTTGGAAGCACCAAACATCAGTGAAATCGCAGCATCACAATGACTACATCAATGGCTGGAGGTACTGTTTTTCTTGGGCATTATACTTTTGATTCTGTTTATTCCGCATTAAGGATCATATTATGTCTAGCAAAAAACACATTGAATATTGACTAAATTTATTCTTCTGTTAGTTGTAGTTAATTTTTCTGAACAAACTTAAAACAAAATTGCAATATTGTGTGGTTTATGAAAATGTGGATATATACGTGATCATACACATTATCTTACTAGTCTGGATTTTGATCCTTTGTCTACAATGGGAAAAATCTCGAGGATGCATAAACTTGTAAGGAGTTGTTTTTACCCATTACCACCAACCCTCCATCATGTGAACTACTGCGGCACACTTTGAGCCAAAGCCACAAATAATTCAACTACTTCCCACCTTTCATAGTTTCGAGAAAGAAGATCCTTACATGCATGTAAAGAATTTTCTTGAAATTTATGCTACATTTAGGTTCTAAAACTTCACTGATGAGTTAGCTAGTCTACGCTTGTTTCCTTTTTCTTTAAAGATAAGGCAAAGGCATGGTTTAACTCTCTCTGCCTTCTAGATCTATCACTTCTTCGATATTCTCGTCACAAAATTTCTTTCTAAATTTTTTCAATGTAAAAAGCTAATGCTTTGAGGAGAGAGATTGCTGATTTTTAACAAGATGATAATGAAAGTTTTATGAGTTGTGAGAGATTTAAGGACCTAATTCTGAAGTGTCCCTACCAAGGTCTTGAGACACGAAGACAAGTGCACTATTTTTATAACAGTTTAAATTCAGAGAAACCGTAAAATGATTGAGTCCATGAATGATGGTAGATTTTTGAGTTTGATGGATGATGAGGCATATAAGTTTCTTGAAAATTTATCAGAAAGCTCCTAGCAATGGAATTTTCCAATCGTAGACAGACACTATCCCAAACAGTCAAGAAATGAGGCTTGTCTAAAACAAGTGAAAATCATGATATTAAGGTCAGATTAGACAATCTCACTCGTAAGGTAGAAGCTTTGACTCTAAGTAGAACCATGAATTATGTCAATCAAGTTCAAGATGAATTATATTCTCTCTGTGCTAGTACCATGCATACAACACAAACGTGTCCTTCCACGTAGCCTTATTCTGAGTGTTGTGTGCTGGTACCTTTTCTGAGACATTCAATCCCAATTGGTGGAATCATCCTAATTTTTCCTAGAGGCAAAATCAGCCTCCCATGAATTTACGTGGATCTCAGATACAGCAACAGAGTCAATTTCGTCCACCTAACACAATTTATCCTTCTTTTCCTCAATCTACTCCTCTATTTGTAGCAGCACCACTACAACAATAATTCTTGGAGGTGTCTCTTACGCTCTTCATGCAGTCCACTATTTAGACCATTCAGGAGATGAAAACTTCTACTCAGATGAATACTCAAACGATTTCAAAATTAGAGAGTCAAGTTGGCTAGTTCGTGATAAGCATGCAGATAATGCTAAAATATCATTCAAATGTATTCTATGAGTGTGATTGCAACTTGGAATCTGGCTATTATCCACAACAGAAGAGGCACTACTAAACTGATCAAATAACTCTTAACATTGATCATCCTAAGTGATTCATGTGTCACGTGTTAATCCCAGTCGTTTACCAACGATGGCATGGAAAGCTAAGTGTTTTACTGTTGAGAGTAGTCTTCAAATCTGAGGGAGAAATCCAATCTCCACTCTTTACAGCTTTACAGGACAAGTTTAATTGTAAGGGGGAAGTAATAAACTTTACCAACATATATAACATGAGGGATACAGAGAGATTGTGAACTTTGTATTTTGATTTGCAGTCATTCATTCACAGGCTGTCTTAGTGCTTGATTTGGCCAACTTTGACCTTCCATTTTTAGCCCCCCAAAGCTCATATATTTCAAGAAATCACTGTAGTTCTCCCTCCTATACATAAACCCTACCGCAGGCCTCACTTCAGTGATCTTGGTGAGTTTTCTTCATGTTAACTCTTTCCTTTTGGATTCAATTGTATCTCTCAAACAACTCTTCTAATGAATTCTCGTCTTTCTTGAACGGTTTTATCATCAACTTCAATGGAAGAGCGATTATGTCCCACTAAACTTATCAAGACTCCAATGGCTACTCTTGGTTTTCTCCTCAGGTTAGATAAAAGTCCTCCTAGGTAAGAGCCTTGATTCACTTCTAAAGTGATATTTGGTCGAGCTATTATGGTGTTGATGATATAGAACAGAAAAGGGATGAAAAAATAAATGTTTGAAGAAGGTTGATTGGTATTCCTAATGTACTTCCAACGATGAAGATAGGCTGATTTTCCTTTAAAGAAGCATGATTATGTCATATTACTTGACGTCATGAGGCATGAGTGCTCAGGGCATGTTTTAAAGTATTGCATGCATATTTATCAATCAAAACCAGATATGAAAAAAGTTTGTTGAATAAATCCTTTCACTATTATCATGTTTAGAACTTCAATTGCATTATCTCATGGTGACTAGTGAAAAAGCATGCATTGATATTCCATGTATCTTATTTTCATGGGAAATTAGTACTCTTTTAAAGGTATTTTTTAGTTTAAGTGACACAGAATGAACCTATCTCGAATTATTTTGCAATGGCTCAAACCTTGCATTCACAGGAAGCTTGTGGAATTTGCAGCAAAGTAATCTCCTCGACCACTTTACTGGAATTTCAGTACATATATACACCAGGAATATTGAAACAGGTTCAAGGCCTCAAAGAATATGTTTTTAGACCAAGACCAGATCTGTAAAGGGAGATTTAAGTGCCTTGAAAACTACGTTTTACCGACCTAATGACCATAAGAAGGGTAAGTTGAATAAGGTTAGAATTACAGCATAACATAGAAGGAATTATAATTTTCTTGGATTCTTTTCGGGTTAACCAAATAGGATATGTATTGGACCTGATTTCTTATCCCTTTTTCGCCTTTTCAGCTTTCTATGGGACTATGATGACCTCTTCCCATATTGGAAAGGATGCTGCATGAATTGTTCTACTAGGCATTAGAAGGTCACCATTAAAAGGCTGAAATTAATGACCAAATTTATGTGTGGAGGGAAGAAAGGTAATGTGCGTGGAGTTGGTCTTCTTAACATTTGTGGAAAATGCATGCATTGAGACGAAATTAATTAACTTCTGTGCAAGTTAAGGGAATCTAAACTGCTGTTGATGTTCTTTTTCATCTTACTGTAATTGTTGATCTTCTTGGGCTGCATTTGTCAAAATACAGGGTAAATGCTTAAAGTCTCTAGTTTGAGAAATGACACAAATCAAAGATCCTAAAGCTCTAAATGGGATTATTATCATATTTTTTTACTCGTCTCAAAATTCGAATGAACTCTTGAGGAAATAATAATCCCTGTCATGAAAACATTCCAATTCCTTAAATTCCAGCAAATCTGCCCCAGCTTACTGGTTACTAATCAGGTCATGGACTAATGCATAATGAAAGACTTCTATATTAGTATCACCAATATTGGCCTGCCATTTTGTGGTTATCTTGCTGGAGCTCTTGGATTCTATTGTATCTAATCGCACCTAACTTGATGGCTAACCTTATGTGGCAGAGGCAGTGGCGGAGGTAGGATTTTATTTCAGTAGGTGCAAAATCTAAATGAAATAAAAAAAGTATGAACTATTTTTCTTTTGTAGAACATTTCTTCAATTATAATGACGATAAGTTCTTTACACTTCTTCAGATGAGGATGCATTGCTACATCTAATGGATGCCAACTGCAGACATGCCACTGTTCCCCCAGCACCCCCTCCCTGTCTTGTTGATGTAGGATATGTAAAATATGTGTCACAATACTGTTTCATCCCAAAAGATTGAATTTATTATCAATACCATAAACACAGACATGTAAGAGCCTAGAAGGTTAAATGGGTTCTGCCCCTGAAGATGGTAGGAAATGCAGCTGGTAGAGTTTCATTAATCAATTTTCCTCTAGAAAAACCTACATATTTATTATTTTTTAAAAAATTATTTTTCTTATTCTCGTTCTGTTAGAAAATGTGTACAATGGATGAATCCATTAGTTATTAATGCTTGCTAAATATGTTATAATTATAACAAGATATGTATAATTAGTCAGTAATTGGTGATTTGTATTTAAGCTTGGACCGTGCTACGTCCACCGCTCCAGCTAGCTACCGTTAGGTATAAGTGGGGCTTTTTTTTTTTTTTTTGTGTTTTTTACATGTATTTTTTAACACTTTTAATTTTACAACATCATTAAAAAACACTTGAGTGTATAAGTAGAGGAAAACCTACTACTTGATTAGGTAGAATAAAATTTTGCTCTGTTTTTGGTCTAGGCAATTCGGTTTCTATTTTAGTTTCCACTTTAGATTTAGCTCTATCATTTCCTTTACCTGAATCCCTTTTCAATAGGTTTAAACCCTCCATTTTACACGTCAAACTATTAGAAATCAGTGTTTGTTTGTGAGCCACCTTCTCAAGCTTAAACAACGTGAACAACCGTAGATTACACCAAACCAGTAAAATCTGCAGCAGTGAACTAACAACCTATTTCACCTCTTCCTCAACTACTCAACTCAAGCCTCTTGTAGCTATTGAACTTGCCTCATTCTAGACCACCTCAAGAGGTAGCACAACCACCATAGAAGCCACCAAAGCGGCAGGTAAGATCCCTCTTTTAATTCTGTCCAAAACTGTAGCATAGCAGCAATCTCTTTCTGCAATGCGTTTCGTCCTCTAAATTTATGCAATTGATTCCTTCCTACTAGTTTCCATTTGGTTGACTCTCTAGCTTGTTTATCTCCATTTGATCACTTCTAAATCCTTGCTTGTGTAATTAGGAATGTATTAGAAAGAGGGAAGGTTTGAAAACAAGAAAATATACAAGCTCTTGGCTGTCCTTCCAGTGCAGAAAAAATTCAGCAACTTCAACCCTTTTTTTTTGTTTTTTTGAGTCTGAGATTTTAAGGTCATTTGGTAGTCCTAATGTCACATAAAAATTCAGCAACTTCAACCCTTGAGTCCTATTAAGTTTCAGCACCTTAGTTGGCTTTTATTTCATCTCTTCAACTCAGCCTCAGTATGTGACATTAGGACTACCAAATGACCTTAAAATCTCAGACCAAAACCAGCTCTTAAGTAGCTGAAACTGAGGGGAACAGCAACACACAACAACAGCAGAAAGTTGTAAGACATAGCAGCAGTAACAGTTTCTCATTTTGTTTTCCCTCTCCTTCTCACATGTAATCTCTTCTTACTCCAAGTACCCTCATCTATACAATATATTCTAGTCCAGTGGATGAAATATTCGAGCTCAGAATGAAGCGAAACAGAAAACAAAAACATCCTATCTGCAGCAGCAGTTTTCATGTTTGAACCCCTCATTGTTTACTCTAATTTCTAATGCTTTTACCTCTTAGTTCCTCTTGACTCAAGCCTCCTCACCTCTAACTTCATTTGGTTGAGTAGTAGAAAGTATGGTGGAGGAAATGATAATTTGGAGCAAGAAAACATCTATGTTAGTTGCAATTTTATAGTGTTAATTCTTATATTTTTATTAGTTTTGAAATGTTTATTTTTCTTACTTAAATTTGAACTTTATCTTAATGAAGGAATTGAAGTTTGGAAATGAATCAAAGTTGCGGAAGGAATCAAAGAAGGGAAAGAATTGTAACCATAACAAAATTCAATGGTAACAAACTTGTAGCTATTTTTACGTTCTGAGAGCAGTGTAATTTTTAATTTTCTTTAGTTTCATTTTAAATATGGATTTGATATTTATTTACGTTCATATTTTAGAATTTATTTTCATGAATATGCCTAGCTAAATTTTCAACAAAGGTTAAGGATGAAACCTCATTAAAGATTAGTAATATTATTTATGAGATTGATTTTTTCTGTTTCATTATCTGCAATTTCTTCTTCATGTCCTCTGTTCCTGAAATATGACTTAATTGTATTACTATATACCTTAATACGATTGAATTCATGACATTACTATGTACCTTCAGTTTTGCCCCCCGATGGTCAGTTTGGATTTAGAACGGTGTGCATAGTCATAGATGAGACTGGCCTTTCCGCAGCATGGGTGGGATTTAGTTGGTGGTGGGCACTTGGTGGGGTTTGTATCATGTTGATGAGTGCAATTGAATCTGAAACTTCATTAAGTGGTAGAGAATCAGTCTCATTGCCACATTTGAATTATGAAGGTAGCCTCTTATCAAAATCAGGTCTCCTTATGGCACTGTATTACTTAATTTGTAGTCTGGAAGATCTATATCTATCGAGGAGTGATGTTATTAGTCTTCCCACATGCATCAAAAGTGTTTTTGGACTAAAGACCTTGTGTTGACGGATTGCCTGCATCTTAAAGAAATTCTGAGCTTCCACCCAATATAGAGCAGGTGCATGCTATTGGATGCACCTCATTGGAAAGCTTTCTAGAAGCATAAAAAAAAGTTCCAATTCAATACCAGCCACTTAAGAGCACTTAGATGGATTGAATTGCTCGATTGCTATGAAATGTCTGTGAATATAGGGAATCATGTGGAAAATCCTTTGTTGACTGAGGTCTGTCTCTCTCTTTCTGATGTTTCTTTCTTTTGCTACATGTTTGTGTGTGTTTTGATTTATAATTTTATAGTTGAAACTTTGTGATATATGTTTGGAATTCCCAGGGACATCTAAATTACATTCTTCAGTTGCAGCAGCGAAAGACACTTTCTCTTGGAGCTTGTTCAGGGCAGCTTGGTGAGCTTAGAAAGAAGGTGGAAGTGCGGTATGCATTATGCTTTGTCTACAAGTGAATATGAAACTTCACTCTCATTGCCACATTTGAATGAAAATCAGGTCTCCTTAAGGCAGAATATTACTTTTGTAGTTTGGAAGATACTGTTAGTCTTCCCACATCAAAAGTGTTGTTGGATTAAAGACCTTGTATTGACGGATTGCCTTCAACTTTAAGAAATTCTAGAGCTTCCATCCAAAAAAAGTTCCAATTCAAAATCAGCAAGTGCTTGCTAATGGATGCATCTCAATACAGAGCAGGTGCATGCTAATGGATGCATCTCATTGGAAAGCTTTCCAAAAGTATCAAAAAGTTCAAATTCAATACCAGTAACTTAAGAGCACTTCGATGGATTGATTGCTCGAATGCTATGAAATGTCTGTGAAAATAGGGAATCATGTGGCAAATCCTTTGTTGACTGAGGTATGCATTCTGCTTTGTCTACAAATGAATATGAAACTTCATCAAGTGGAGAATCACTCTCATTGCCACCTTTGAATTTTGAAGGTAGCCTCTTATCAAAATCAGGTCTCCTTAGGGAACTATATGTATATTACTTTTGTAGTTTGGAAGATAATCTTCCCACATCCATCAAAAGTGTTGTTGGATTAAAGCACCTTGTGTTGACGGATTGCCTGCAACTTTAAGGAATTCTAGAGCGTCAATCCAATATAGAGTAGGTGTGCTAATGGATCAATGCATCTCATTGGAAACTTTAAAATTAGATTGATAAAATGTGTTTGTTGGATAATTAGGTTGAAGAAAAAAATTAATTGGGAAAAAATCATTTAAGTATCAAATTAAATTATTAATTAATATATAGTTAGTGTAATTGCAAAATATGAAAGAAAAAATTAAAAATATTATTATTTAAAAAGTAATATTATATTATTATTTTGATAAATTTAATGACTAATCTAATGTGAAATGATGGATAAGGAGGTTTTAGATATATGAAAAATATGTACTTTTTATTAAAATTTGAAAATAAATTTGATGAATCCAATACTAATGCTCTAAGCATGCAATTTGGGTAAATGACCAGTTGTATTTATTTTTGCGACGACAATAAAATCATTTTGCGGCATTTTATTCACGACGCAAAAAAAATCACATTTTCTATATTTTATTTGCAACGATTAGCAATTCGTCGCAAAATATAGTTTTGCGACAAAAAGCACGTTGCCGCAATTAATTTAGACGAAAAAAAAAATCAATTTCGACACCTTTGTGTCTTTTACGGAGATATTACTTTTGCCACTAAATTTCATTTTTAGTATTTATTTATTTGTGAGAATTATTTAAAGAGCTGTGCTATGCATCAATTCCTGTTCACGGGTTGATGCATAGCACACCTAATATGTCTCTTAGGTGAGTGGTTTGGATGTGAGTAGTTTGGATGATATGAATAATTTAAATAATGATACATAAAATGTGTTGTAACTGCTCTCAACAGTAGGCTGATGTAAAGAATTTTCCTTTTCTTTAAGTATTTACAATTAAATACGAAAAAGGGGAAAACCCAAATCTTAAAGTTCAAATGTTTTTCATTTCTTCTTCGCCCCCGACGGTTCCCTCACTCTCTTTGCTCCTCCCATTCTCTCTTGCCATCTGTGCTCACTCTGTCTCTCTCTCGGCCTTCTCGAACTGCCTTATGATTCCCAACCCCAGCCAATCCCATGGGCCATCACCCACAACCTTTCAAGCACCTCCGACCCTATGAATGGAGAGCCAAAATTTCTTTCTTTTCCTGCTTTCCTGAAGTAAGGAAAAGATTCCAAGACTCTCAAGGCGGAGATGCTTGAAGCCATTGCGCCTTTGGATCCCGGAGCAGATGCCACTGTCGAAGACCAGCAAAGTTGATCTGGTTGGATTGAATTATTTTTCTACTCTTACCTTTGGTTTGTTCTCTGGGTTATTGCTTTCTCTGGAAAAAGATTTTTGTTGTTTTCGGGTTGCTGTTTGGAACTTGTTTTGATTATTGTTTGTTTGGAGATTTCTTCTATAAGGGTTTTGAGCTTTTTTGGTTCGTGTTGATTTTCTTTGTTTTGGAACAATTATGGTTCCGGGTGCTTAATTCCTATTACTTTGATATATAAGTTCACAGTTTAATTTGAAGACGTAGACATGTTATAGCATAACACAAGTCACCAAAATTGCGCCCTTTCAAAAATTTTGTAAAATAAAGTCTAATTTTTTTCAAGTTCAATGGGTATAATAAGACAATGGCCTGATTGGAATGCCCGTATTCTGTCTATTGTGTTGTGGGATAGTGATTTAATTTACTGACGGCAGTGCATTGAAAATCAGTTCTTTTGTTATTTTCTTTTTTTAAATTTTGATGCAGAGAAAGCAGGATGAAGTACTGGTGGATGCTACCTCCTACAAAAACAACATCAAAGCTTTTTTCCCTGGTCAGTGTTCCCATGATCCCATGATTACAACTCTCTCCTCTTGCTTCTTTCCTTCCTGTTTGATAACATCAGTTATTTATATATATATTGCGAACTTCTAGAGTGCTTGTTCTTCTAACAATGCTGCATCTTTAACCTTATGTTTTCTGGTTTCATTAGAGGTCGTGATAAATACTTATGAGTTATCTATCACCAAAGCATGGGAACCGATCTTTTCTAAACTGATTAGGTGGCATAGACTAGGCCAAAACTTAACATAATTGATCTTCTAACACAAGTGAAAACGTTTTCTATCACTAAAACGTATCCTTTTTGCTTATTTTATCCCCTGCAACTTCTAACACAAGTGGATTGTCATATATATCATCAAGGAAGTTTATGGATATCATTTAGTAAACTCTGATCAGAATGGAAGATGTTTTGAGAAGCTTTAGTATACTCTGACCCAATTTACTGATTTTTTTTTTCTTAAAGCATTTGATACTTTCTGAAGATCATGAGCACCTCTTTTCAAGATTATGATGATGCTTCCTCCTCCATTCCCCCACTAGAGAAAAGAATTTTCAGGAAAAATGTTTGCCTTAGAATATCTTAGTTTGTTCTGTGTAGCCAGAATTTTGCTCTCTTTTTTAATGGTTTTTACATGTAAGATAACAATGAGTTTTTTATAGTTATATTAACTTGAGCATTTTTGAAAAGGTGAGGATTCGGTCTTGGATGAAATTGTGTGGAAAAAATAGGCTAGGTACCCTTTGAATGGAAGAGTCATTTTAGTAGAGGATGATTCACATTCTATAAGTAGCAGTGAGCAAAGCATGTCAAATCAACTTTTTATGTTGTTGTAATGTGAAATCGAATTGGGCAATTAATTATGATGATTCTACTCTAGGGATCAAATAATATAGCATAAATTTGGACTAAAGCACCTTGTGTTGACGGATTGCCTGGCATCTTAAAGAAATTCTGAGCTTCCACCCAATATAGAGCAGGTGCATGCTATTGGATGCACCTCATTGGAAAGCTTTCTAGAAGCATAAAAAAAGTTCCAATTCAATACTAGCAACTTAAGAGCACTTAGATGGATTGAATTGCTCGATTGCTATGAAATGTCTGTGAGTATAGGGAATCATGTGGAAAATCCCTTGTTGACTGTGGTCTCTCTCTCTCTCTCTCTCTCTCTCTAATGTTTCTTTCTTTTGCTACATGTCTGTGTGTGTTTTGATTTATAATTTTATAGTTGAAACTTTGTGATATATGTTTGGAATTCCCAGGGACATCTAAATTACGTTCTTCAGTTGCAGCAGCTAAAAACACTTTCGCTTGGAGCTTGTTCAGGGCAGCTTGGTGAGCTTAGAAAGAAGGTGGAAGTGCGGTATGCATTCTGCTTTGTCTACAAATGAATATGAAACTTCACTCTCATTGCCACATTTGAATCAAAATCAGGTCTCCTTAAGGCAGTATATTACTTTTGTAGTTTGGAAGATACTGTTAGTCTTCCCACATCAAAAGTGTTGTTGGATTAAAGACCTTGTATTGACAGATTGCCTGCAACTTTAAGAAATTCTAGAGCTTCCATCCAAAAAAAGTTCCAATTCAAAATCAGCAACTTAAGAGCACTAAGATTGAATTGCTCGAATGTCATGGCATGTCTGTGTTTTCTTCTTTTTTACATGTTTGTGTGTTTTTATTTATAATTTTATGGTTGAGACTGTGATATATGTTTGACAGGGACATCTAAATGACTATTTTGGCCGCATTATATTTCCAAGAGATATGATTCGAGTGGTTCAACCACTGTAAGAAGGCTTCAAATAATACTGAATCATGTGAAATAGATATTGATGGGAGTGATCTATAGTTGGATGAGATCAGAGGAATAGCTGTGTGTTGTTATTAAAGCAAATTTTGAAAGCTCTGCATTCGATCTCTTTGATATCCTAGTGTTGAGATCACTATTTAATGGCGTGCCAAATATTACAGCGAGAAAATGCTTGACACAGGGATTTCAGAATCTGGAGATCATGTATGGTCGAAGTACTTTGCTCTAGATCAGCCTTTTAAGCTAAACGGGTAAGGTCTGAATGTTTGAGTTTTCTTGTAATTCAAGCTCATTATACATTAAAAGTTGCAGTGTCCATTTGCTACATAAACATGTAGAGAACACAAAAGATCATTCAGATGTCCTCTACCTATGAACATGTTTACAACTTGAATCTGACTGCCATCAACAACACAACATGAATGATCAACCTACCAGTTTTCCTTCATTCATTACCCAAAATGCTTGTTTTGTTCTTGATTAACTTTCAAATCACGCTCCCAAAACTAAAATATACAAAGCTAGTTTTGATCTTCACATGGGACCCTGTAATAATTCCTCTTTTGTTCCAAAGTTAACAACTCAATATGGTGGTGTGAGGTTTATATGTGATCCTACTCTGTGTTGGCATGCATATTAAATCTGTATACAAAATACTAAAACATGCGCACTCTTTATTTTTCCTTATTTCTTAGGAATATTGCTCGTGATATATACCACCATTTGCTCAGAAACACAGCTTGATCTTTGCCATTTTCACTTGAGGATGGTGAAAGCTAATTAGTCTGGACAGGTGGCACGAGCTTCATGCATGGAAATTCTATTATCGGAGACGTAATGTCGGATGGATATTGCGCATAATGTTCTAGTGCAGGAACATGATCTCGAAGATGTTGTTCTAGACTCAAGATCACAGATCAGGAAGGTTCAACTCCAAGATCTACAGGACTTTGATTCATTTTGAGCATTTTATTTCAGCTTACTTTTGGGTCTGAACAATCATAAAATGTTTCGTATGTTGATTTTACATCCTTTTATAAATTTAGTACTGATTAAAAAATTATCAAAACGTATGAAAATTATCCTATTCCTTTCTATTCCATTCCCTCCTATAATCCCAAACGAAGTAGATATGATCATGATCTCCTAAAAATATCGTAAATAAAAAGGTGAAAAATTATGATTATCCTAAACAAAGTAGGACATATACGTGGTTATATTTTTCTTGAAGTGTCGAACCATTTTTATTTTATTTTTTTACATTTCACTATTATTGATATAATTCTCATATTATCTCATTATCCAAACATGTCCAAAATTTAAGAGAAATATTCTTCTTCCTCTTTCATTTTTTTCTAAGCATACATGTTGCAAATTAAAGGAATAACTACGTAAAATGCATTATGTCAATATGTACATAAAGTACGATGCACTTTCAATTAGAAAGTGATATCAAGTGCAATGTTCGTGGAACAATATGAGGTTTACAATTGAAAGTTATTCAGAGGAAGCAATCTTCAAAAGTGTCGGAGTTCATATAATATACAAGAATGACGATTTTATGGATGGTATTCAATCTTTAAAGAGATCGATGCCGAGATGATGGTGATCTACGTTTTCAACTTTCAAAGAGATACCAAGATTGGAAGCCATCTTCAAAAGTGTTGGACATATATATGTATGTAACTTTACTTGAATTTGCAATATCATAGATGAGACCGATATTCCACATTTTTTTCAATGCAACTCAAAATAAATGAAATTGCAAATTTTAAATAGATTAATATACAGTGGTTAAACTCAATGTGAATGGTTCTTAATTTGTTTGTGGATAGTACCTTCAAGTTAATGGAAATGGAATTATTTCTTAAGATGATATTTTACTTTCAAACAATAATTTAGATTTGCTTTCGAACAATATTTTTCTGTTCTTTTTGGTTTTCTTATTGTTAATTAAAGAAAAAAAAAGTTTGTCATTCGGACATTTGTCTGTAGAGGTTGAGCTCTCTCTTTTTACAAAAGGTGAGGTTAAATCTCTATTTAGGTAGAGTGATATCTCTTGACGTTTATCTATATAGAGTATTATTAATATTGAAGACCAAACCAATAAAAAAAAAAAATAGTGTGAAATAAAAAAGTACGCGCGGACCAAGAATTTAGCTTAACATTTATTTTTGTTAGATTTAGTTGTTAGATTAATGTCTTTATACCATTAAATAGATAAATAATAATAATAATAATTGAATGATTGATTGACTGACCTCGAAAAGCGGCCCACCACTATGATATTTTTTTTTTCTTGATTATTAAGTTTATAAGAAATCCTATAATTTATAAATTAATGCTGAAGAATTTTGTGGCCGCCTTCTTTGACTAACGCATGGGCTGTTTGTAACAATTCGCTTGAAAGCAACTGAGGAAGTTGCTACATTATTTGTATTTGGCCCAATGAGATCACCGTTAGGAAAATTGAAGTACTGTTTATAGTCAAATTTATTAGGTCATGATTTAGGATGTGATCTATTTTCTTAATAAAGGACTCAATTTCCAACTTTACACACAGAGAGAAATATCTAACTAGTTTAGCTACAGCCTAAAATTCCCAATGTACGTGAATTCATGAAATTATCTACTAATTTATTTGAATAAATTTATTAGATCTCAATCTTGTAATTATTTAATCGATCAAACACATAAAATAAATATATAATGATTATGAAAGAAAACTCTTTAAAAAATTATTTGAAAGTAAAATTTTACAGAATAATCAAATCTAAAAAAATTAATTTTATTATTTAAAAATCATTTTACAAGCAAGATTACAAAACTTTACACACCAAGAGAAATATATATCTTAACTAGTTTAGCTACACCCTAACCAAATAAATAAATCCGGATATTCCTATCGAAATTATAACAAATAATAAGAGGAAGTCTCCATGCA
Source organism: Cyclocarya paliurus (assembly GCA_029856935.1). Taxonomy (NCBI): domain Eukaryota; kingdom Viridiplantae; phylum Streptophyta; class Magnoliopsida; order Fagales; family Juglandaceae; genus Cyclocarya; species Cyclocarya paliurus. The sequence goes on along the minus strand of CM056947.1, from coordinate 35,827,139 downwards.
TTGAGTCATACGTGCAAAGGACATTAGCCTAGTTTGATGAAATGATTATTTTTTAAAAATAATATATTTAAAAAAAATTGCTTTCAATCAATAATGTAATGCATAGGAAAAAAAATGTAAATTCTAACAAATATTTTTGAATAATGATAGTATAAGCACATACTTGCATAAATTAGAAGATAAAGACATTAGTTCAAAGACAAATAAGTTAAAATAGGCCATAGGTTGATACAAGTTTGGATGAATTGAAATTACAGTTTTTTCCTAACAAGAGCATATATGATGCAGATGTTTTCCTGCACAATTTTTTTTTTTTTTTGGGGTTAAACATAAAGCTGTGAGCCACTCCAAATCATCAGATTCAGTATTCACAGAAGGTTTAAACTTCAGGAGCTCCACTTCTAATGGTTCAACTGTGTAGATCTTTTCGCTCTCTAAGAGAATGGATGGAACTTAGAAGCTCCACTGCAAAACAACATATGCTTTAACAAGAAAAAGTTTTCAGAGAAAAAGGGTCCTGCAAAATCAACACTCAAAAAGGAAATAAACACACCCAACTAAACAAGAATTAGAAGAAAAAAAAGGTAAGAATGGAGGAGGTTGGAAGACACCGTGATAGAATTTGTGGTAGAAAATTTCAGAAGTTGGAAGTGTGTTATTGCTATCTTTCTAGGTGTAAATGTGAACTAAGAGAGGAAAAAATGAAAGTTTTAAACTAACCTAAACTTAGTCATCTAGCAAATGAAATTTAACCCAAAGCTCCTGCCTTATATAGTGAAGATATAAGCTGAAAACATGGAAGTATATATACATATGATTGCCGCAAACATGAAAGTAGAAAAAGAGAGAAATTTTGACAATGAACAATGAATAAAAAATACACCAGTGTTGAACAATGAATGCATGGGTATAGATGTGTTGTTAGTACGTAAGTGCATAATGATTACATGCAATCAATAGAAAGCCAGAAAAATTACTTGGAGTTTTCTTCTGTTAGACCGCCACCTTTTCCATTGATATAATCTGTATAACGAAACACATCTGAAGCAAATAATAATAATAATAATAATAATAATAATAATAATAATAATAATAATAATAATAATAATAATAATAATAATAATAATAATAATCTCTATAACGAAACAAATCTGAAGCAACACTAAAAGAAATTAAAAAAAAAACACTAAAAGAATGCAAGACATTAATTGATTTTACATTGTGACACTTATCAAAGTGAAATACTAATAATGACATATTACATATTTAATATATGAATAAGTTATAATTATTTCTTTACAAATACGTAAGTATAATTATAGTACTTTACCTATTATTATTACTCTTTAACAGTTATAATCAAACATGTATGCTATATATTACTTATTTGTAGAATAATAGTAAACCATGGGCACATCAGCCTGATTATTAAGTAGTGCTCGATGCTGTGCAAGCTCCACAAATCTACAAACAATTACTGATTTGTACAAAAATATAGAAATAGACCTAAATATTCACAGAGGTTAATAATAGAGGGAATAAGACACTGTGTAACATTAAAGTTCATATCTTTAAATGTTTTATTTCCTTAAGAATTTTATGAAAAGTTACTATCATTTTCGAGAAAAAAAAAAAATCAAGGCCATTTATGAAACTTCTGACAACTCCATGAATTTGTTGGACGAGAGAAAGAACAACAAAATGCAAGGAAAAAATACAACAAACGGAAGAAGCAAACAAACACAAGTGACATGATTGCAGATGGTAATCCAGATCGGGATTGGGGAGAAAACTATTTTTAAGATCCAATAACAAAAACCATAGGATTGTTTTAAATTTCCCCTATAAGATTTGATAAAGCAGATTTAGGATTCTTACTTGCTACAATATATACAACGTTCTATATATATATATATATATATATATATATATATATATATGTTTTTTTTTTTTAAATCGGAATGTTGTATGACATGAAGACTGTATTAACCATTTTTCTTTTTTCTTTTTTTAAATAAGCAAGGAAAATTAGGAGAAAGAGAAATGAAGTAAAATAAGAAAGTACGTGAAATAGAATAAATATGATTAACGACCATCCATTTTCTTTGCAATTATGAAAAGGCAAACTGTGAACTTGCAGATTATATATATAAATTTTAGAGGGAGGATCGATCATGTGTAATTTATATTAGGAAGTTGCGCGCCAAAGTATTTTCTCACATCTTTCTTCCACAAAGTCTTATTATTCTTTTTGTAATGGTGACCATTGACTTGGATTAGTTTTCTATGCAAGGAAGTTTCTTATCTATAATATGTAAATTGATTTGATTTGATATAATACGTTATAATTTATTTAAGTAAAATTAAAATAAAATAAATTAATATAAAAAAAAATCTTGTTAGTTTGTAAACTTTATCATATTAATGAGATCTATATGTGAACTATTTTTTTTTATATACTTTTTGTTCTAATAACAAGTTTGTTTTACATGGTATTTTGCAGTAGTAGCAAAAATATTAAGAAAATAATTTAATTTTAATCTAGGAATAATTTGGGTTTTTAATTTTAATTTTGTTATGTCATGTTATATATGTTAATGTAGTATATTTTAAGTGATTATTGATTTAATTAAGAACGTATACGATTAGAAATGATCAAAATTAAAAATAATATTTTTCAAGCCCGTTTGAATAGTGAGATTAAATAATATAAGTTTATATGATTTGTGAATAATAGTGAGATAATTAGTTAAAATTAGATGAGACAGAAATGATATAGTTTCTGTATCTAAACAAAATCAAAATGTTCATTAAATAGATAAATAATAATGATGATAGAGCAATGATACAATTACAACCTATCTACAATTTATCTACTACTTATCATAAAATATAATTTTTTTCAAATTTAGATACATCAAATCTAAATTTAAATTTAAATCAAATTTTAAAAAAATATTATTTTATTCAATAATAATTTAAAATTAATAAATTAGTTGATAATCTATCATTTCTAATGACGATAATGATGATAATGAATGATGGATTGACTTACAATCTCGAGAAGTAGCCCACCACTATGGGTAAAGAGAAAGTTTTTTTTTTCCTTTATTAACTAAGGAAAATGATAGGATTATTATTCTCTTATTATTTATTTATTATTTTTTTTGTATTTAATTTTTTATTTTACTTAATGGTTAAGAAATTGATAATTAGTAAAATTATATATTTTTTTAATAATTAAAGATGTTAAAAAAATACTTAAAAAAATGATTAAAAAAATAAAAAAGTTTAAATATAGTATAAATAGTAAATAGATAATAATAGAATGGTAACCGTGTCACTACCCATTAATGAAAAGGAAGTTGCTGAAGAAGTTTGTGACCGCCCTCTTTAACTAACGCGTAGGTTGTTTTTGTAACTACTTCAAGAGCATTAGACATCGTTTATTTTTATAACCTACTTCAAATTATCTTATTCCATTTTATTTAATTATTATAATTTTTTAAATTTTTAAATTTTTATACAAAATAAAATAAATAATTCAACTTTTTTAAATCTTAAAATAAAAATAATATTTAAAAAATTATTCTAACAATATTTTATTCAATTTTTAACTTTTAACTCAACTCGTCTTAACTCATTTCATCTCATCTAAAAAAAAAAGAAAAAAGAAAAGGAAAACTTAGTTTATCTAGATATATATAAATGCAAAATTACATATTTTAGAGATTATCGTTGTCATTTAAGAAAAATTTTCATATTCTATTACACATTTTTGAGCTAAAAAATAATAAAATATTATTTTTTAATATTATTAATTTTATATATATATATATCTTGCAATTAGCATCACTACAAAAATGTTGAAAGTAGAGTGGAATGAGCGAAAAAAAATTAATAAAATACACATATTAGAGATAGAGAGAGGAGAGAGAAAAAAATTAATAAAATATTATTTATAAAGTAAATAGTACATTTGCAAAGATTTATTGATACTGTTGATAGATACAGAAATATTTATATATGCATAATCTAATATAATCTATTTAATGATCTAGTTATACAAATATGTATTTGCATTTACATATAAATAAACCAATATTAATACTCTAATGAAGCTGTCATGCATATATTCATGTATTTGAAATACTTAAACTTTAAGCTCATGTAATTAAAATCTAACCTCTTGGAGGTTGGTTTAGATAATGAAAACTCACGTATCATCTAATCATATTTTATCTCAATATCTGAATACTCCAATGTTAAGGGAAAAGCTAGCAAGAGAGAGAGACAGAGAGAGAGATGGGCTTCCTAAAACTACATCAATAGTGATGAAAGTTAATCAATCTAGACAACTGGCACATAATAATCCAGTGCAGCGACAACGCGGAGATATTGTCCAACTCTTTTAAGTGATTATTAATTTAATTACCAATAATAATATTTCACTTGATTTGATTTATAATATGGTTTACAACATCAAATAGATTATTATTATTATTATTATAAAAAAAAAAGAAAAAAAAAGAATGATTGGCCTCGATCGAGAAGAGGCCCACCTCTTTGGGTAAAAGTTAGGAAGTTGGCAGAAGAATTTTCTATTCCAAAGACAAAAAGTAGCTGCACTCCTTATTATAATAACAAATTCTTTGTATAATAATTGAGGAAGTTGCTCATCATTTTCTCACCGATCGAATTCTTCATATTTGGCCTAATGAAATCACTATGAGGGCAAAAAAAAAAAAGAGACAAATTGAAGTACTGTTTATAGTCATATTTATTATGTCATGATTTAGGATGTGATCTATTTTCTTAACAAAGGACTCAATTTCCCACTTTACACACGAAGAGAAAATATCTAACTAGTTTAGCTAGCTACAGCCTAACCAAATTAAAAAATAAGGATATTCCTATGGAAATTATAACAAATAATAAGAGGAATTTCCAATGCATTAATACGTATGAAAGTTATTCTATTCCTTTCCCTCCTATACTCCCAAATGAAGTAGATAATATATATGATCATGATCTTCTAAAATCATCGTAAATACAAAGGTGTTAAAATTAAATTAGATTATGTGTATGATAAAATTAAATTAGAGATTAAAGAAAAGAAAAAAAAAACAAGATTATCGTTTCTGTAGGGCTACCCACTTGTAATATTGCCATTGGCTGCATCCTAAACTTAGTAATTAACATATAAAATTAAATTACATTATGCGTATGATATGGTAAGAGTACTATCAGTGAACTCAACTTAGCCAAATTTTGGTCAAAGTTTAGATTGGTTGTACAAAAATTCACTATAATAGATTCAAAAAATGAACTGTAATTTTAGACCAAGATTTATTCACTAGCCAAATTTGGCCAGCCCCTTAGACTGACTAAATATTATTTTCATCATAAACAATTCTCTTCTCACTGCCTGATGTTCCTACCGCGTAAAAATACTGCAGAAAAAATATATCCGTTGTGAATATATGACCGTTAAAAAAATATATTAGTTGAAAGAATATGGTCATTATAAAAAAAGAAAGACTGTTAGAAAATTAAATCCGTTAGGAATAATATGAAAGTTAAAAAATTACTGTGTATTTTGTTAATAACGAATAAATATTCAAATTATAATTATAATTAAAATAAATGAAAATGTCAAAATTAATATTTTAATAGAATAATGATAGATTCGGAGAGTCTGTAATTTGGTGTTGTTGAAAAATGGCTAACTAAATTTATAAAAGTGAATTTTCTAACTAAATTTTTGCAAAACTTCATTGAGTACACTACTAATACTCTAAGAGATACAGAGAGAGAACCAAACCAAAGGACCCACTACAACAAAAAGGTATTTTTCTTGCGAAAAGTTTTGTCCAAAATAGTCAGTATTATTACCAGAAATAATTTTTTCCTGCCACTTCGACTCATGGGAGACTCTTTAAAAATAACTGGCAGTGGATGTTGCCTATAGTCTCCAAGTTAATTGCTGTCTCAAATATTTCTGGCATATAATAGTCGTTGAAAATATAGAGTTTTGTGAAAAATATGTCACGCACGAGTGGAGCTTGTTCGCAAGAAAAGTTTATTGTGGCAAATGATGTTGTTGGAACTGCCTATTTTAGACAATAAATAGTGCAGTAAATTCTTTTTTCCCATATGAAAAAAATATTTTCGACAATTTGTTCTTATTAGAAATAGTCTTTTATGAAAAAAAAAAATACTTGCAAAATAGTATCATAGGCTCACATCCTTATACCTAAAGTGACCTTAAAGAATGTGAATAATATATTACAAAAAAAAATATATATTGGAATACAAATAATAATTTCTAGGTAGTAATAAAAGAAAGGGGAAAAAATAGCACAAGTATTAAACATCATTATCATGCTTTTTAATTCCACTACAACTCTATTTAATCTCAACACTTCAATACAATTCATCTCCATCCAAACTTTATACATTAACACCAAACATCTCAATATAATGTATTGAAAAACTCTAAACAATAGCCTCACACTCCTGCACACCATTTAAAAACATGTGATTGTATCCTTTTATCCTCATATTTCATTAAATATGTTTCATGAAATATGAGAGTAAAATGATAAAATTACATGTTTTTAAGTAATGTACAGAGTGTAGGACGTCTATGTAACACAACTCTAATGTATTTATGTAGCATTGAACAAAGTCAAATATAATTATATAATTATAAATTATTTCTACGCTCATTAGACAAATACTAATGTAACCAATGAGTATTTGTAAAATACATCAATAACGATGAAAGTTAATCAAGGGGATGGGCTTCCTAAAAATACATCAACAATGACGAAAGTTAATCAATCTAGACAATTGGCACTTAATAATCCAGTGAAGTGACCGCTCGGACTCTTTCAAGTGATTATTAATTTAATTAGCAATATATAAGATTAGAAAAGATAAAAATCAGAATAAATAATAATATTTCTCTTGATTTGATTTATAATGTCGTTTACAACATCAAATAGATTTTTTAAAAAGAAGAAGAAGAAGAATGATTAGTCTCGAGAAGAGGCCCACCTAGACAAAGTTAGAAAGTTGGCGGAAGAATTTTCCACACCAAAGACAAAAAGTAACCGCACTCATTATTATAACACATTCTTTGTATAATAATTGAGGAAGTTGCTTATCGTTTTCTTTCACGGGATTCATTGTATTTGGCCCAATGAGATCACCATCAGGGAAGGAAAAAAAAAGACAAATTGAAGTACTTTTTATAGTCAAATTCATTAGGTCATGATTTAGGATGTGATCTATTTTCTTAACAAAAGACTTAATTTCCAACTTTACACATGAAGAAAAATATCTAACTAGTTTAGCTAAAGGATATTCCTATGGAAATTATAACAAATAATAAGAGGAAGTTCCCATTCATTGTGTCATATATATACTCTATAAATAAAAGTGGCTATGGGCTAATAAATACTGATTTTTCTCTAAATTTTATTTTTTCATTTTATCCTTGTTTTTTCTCCAAATTTTATTTTTCCATTTTATCCTTCTTTATTTTTCTTTTCCTATTTTGTCCTTCTTTGGTCTTGCTTTTTCCATTTTGTCCCTCTTTATTCATAGTTTTCTTTTTTATCCTTGTCATTGCATTTCTTTTATTTAAAAAATTACGTTTTTAACCTCTTATTTTATTACTTTCTAATCGAATTTATCTTTTTTACACTTACTCATTCCCTTCAAATTGTTTAAAATTTTATTTTATAATTTTCTTAATACAAATTATGAAACAACTCATTCGAACTAATATATTATTCTTAAAATTGACCCCAATAAATATAAATAATTTAGAATCATTTTTATAACGATCTTTTATTATTTTATTCAAATTTTATTTACTTATCTCATTCTCTTTGGAGAAATGAGAAACATCATAGTTATTTTTTTTATTATTATTATGACAATATGTGTTATTTTGTTTGTGGGGAATGAAATAAGTATTTCAAATTGTATAACCTTTTTTTGAAAGAATCATTCTTCTTATTTTTTATACTTATTTTCTTTTATTTCTATATTGATGATGCAAATGCTCTAAATTCATTCTATACAAGAGCAACCGCATTATTTGCAACATATGGCAGATCAAACTTTTAAAAAAGAATGGATCATTCAACCCCCTGCATACATGGATTAATGGAAACAATATCGTCACAAAAAATTCAACATCTTTTCTATTCATGCTGTAGAAGAAACAACAACATAGCTCTTGAATTAATGCATCCTCCAAACTACACAAGAGCTACTTTGATAGTCCTATAAAACATTTACATCCTATGCACAACTTTTAAGAGAAAAACTATAATTTCACTTCTTATATGTTGCTTATTTTGCTAAATTTATGTTCAATTATAATCTATTTTGACCTACTAGTCTTTTGTTTAGTACTCTATAAATAAAATGTAATTATTATGCATCTTTATATATTAATATTCTTACAATATTTTTTTTAACTAGAAAAATATGCTTTGCACATTGCACCATAACTAGTATATATATATATATAATTCCTCTAATTTTACTATTCTGAAAAGGCAGAAATAGAAGATTAAATGTGCCATTAAATAGATAAATAAAAATGATGATAATGATGCTCAAGAAGTTTATGGCCGCTTTCATTGACTAACGCATAGGTTTTTTTAACTACGGACAGTGCTACTCGCACATAGAGAGTCCACTGAAAACACCACCGAATCAGTAAAATTAATTTTGTTTTTTTTTTAATATTTTTAATATTTTTTTAAAAAATAAAAGATATAAATTTATTTTAAAATAATTACTTAACAATTAAGTAAATAATAAAAAAAAAAAATGCAATCGGTGGCCACCAAGAAGCAATTCCCTTTAACTATTAAGATCATTGATTTATCTATATACAAATGTAAAATCAAAATAGATTATCTATATCATTTTTTTAAAAAAACTTTTAGTATTATACGCATAAGTCAAAATAATAAGGAAATATTATTTTATTATTATTATTAATTTCTTTTTAAATTAATTTCTTTTATATATTTTACAATTAAAACCTACTACAAAGATGTTAAAGGTAAGAGTCGGAGGATAGAAAAAAAAAATTAATAAAATACACATATTAGAGAGAGATGGGAGGAGAGAGAAAAAATTAATAACATAATATTTGTAGAATGAATAGTGCATATGTAAAGATGTATTGGCACTGTTCATAAATATGAAAATATTTACATATACATAATCTAATGGAATCAATTTAATGATCTAATTATATAAATATGTGTTTGCATTTTTATAAAAATAACCTAATGCTGCTCTAACGAAGCTGTCACGCATAGACTTTTTGCATATTCTGGTATACCAAATACTTTAAGCTCATGTAATTAAAATCTAACCTCCCGATTTAGATAACAAACGCTCACATATCATGATAATTTTATTTTCTCGAGGAAAAAGTTGGCAACAGAGAGAGAGAGAGAGGGGTATGGGTTTTCTAAAAATACATCAACAATGATGAAAGTTTATCAATCTAGACAGTTGGCACATGATAATCCAGTGCAGAGACAGTTCGGAGATATTGTCCAACTCTTTTCAATGATTATTAATCTAATTACCAATAAATACGATTAGAAAAGACAAAAATCAGAATAAATAATATATTTGTCTTGATTTGATTTATAATGTCATTTACAAAATCAAATAGATTTATATATATATATATATATATATAAAAGAAGAATGATTGGTCTCGATCGAGAAGAGGCCCACCTCTTTGGGTAAAAGTTAGGAAGTTGGTAGAAGAATTTTCCACACCAAAGATAAAAGTAGCAGAGCGCACGCCTTATTATTTTTTATTTTCCATTGTGTATGCAAGTTTACAAGATAGTATTTTTTTTTTCCTTAGAACTTTACAACATAGTGATACTAGAGTTATATTTATTTTAGTAAGGGTTACAATTATAAAGAAATTAATTTATAAATTAATATAATTTTATATGATATATTGAATTTATTTTATTATAAATATAATTTTACTATCTAAAATATCATATCAAATTATATCAGTATGTAATTTACGAGTACAACAGTTATAAAATTGTAGATAACCATATCTTGTTGCTAGACAGGAGAATGCAAATCCACTCTTGGGCAGCTAACCATCCTAGGATAATAAAAAACCAATGGCAGGAAGTATGAGGTTTCCCTCCGATGTCCCGCTACTTGAATTGTACCAACCACTCGTAGTTGTTGTTATATTAATTTCTACCCCTCCACCTGAAAACGAATACTCAGATTTCTCTATGGAAGACATATCCCTTGAAGAGGGCGATCTAAGTGGGATTCATTCATAGTAAGGGTAGAAGTACTTCTACGGCTACTCGAGATGTAAAATTGTTTTGTAATCCTCCTATTTATGATTAAATTACTCATAACATATAGTGATCAACCTACCAGCTTATCTTCATTCACTAACCAAAATGCTTGGTTTTTTCATGATGAACTTTCACATCACACCACAACACTAAAATCTACAAGCTAGCTAATCTTCATTTGGGATACTTTAATAATTCCTGTTTTGTTCCAAAGTATACAACTCAATATTGTGGTGTGGGGTCTATATGTCATCCTACTTTATGTTTGCATGCACATTTCGTATACAAAACACCCGAAGTTCAGATACTTTAAGTTGTTTGTCGCATGTTAATCACAATTGCTCACAAACAATAAGTCATGATGACTCAAAGACCTAAGTTTTTTACTCCTTGATTGTTGTTTCCAAACTCTAGGGAGAAATCCAATCTCCACTCTTTACCGGACGATCGAGTTTAACACAACATATATATTGATCAGAAATATTTTCTTGAGATAAAGTACTTGTGGTAGATTTATTGATTATTGGCAATTGCAATTGATCACGCATGTATATTTGTTGTACACAACTTTTCAAGTTACTTCATCAAAGAAGCCACTAGGGGGGCAAAGCTAGCAAGAGAGAGAGGATCTCAAAGACATTCTTTAGAGAGAACTCCATAAGCGTAATTGGAGAGGATGGAGAACTTGTATTAAACTACACTTTAGTAGGTTTTACACTCAAGATCGTGGATGTAAGTCTCGAGTCACGTAAATTATGAATTTTCTTATTTATTTTTAGTATGTATCATTAAACAAGACATGAATGATCATTTCAAAAGAACCACAGCCAAGACGATAGTGGAAATAAAAATACACGATCATGAACAATAGTGAAAGCTAATGACAAGATTATATTATCGGAGATGTATTGTCGGATAGATATTCTGTTGCAAGGACAGCTCGGAGATATTGCTAAACTAAAAATGTTAATTTTAGTTTTTGTTCAATTTTTTTAAAAAAAGAAAAAGAAAAAAAAAAGAAATTAGTATTATCATGTACATGGCATATACTACAAGAAATCGCACCTTTCTTAGCGCTCAAAATCGTCGAAAATACCCCCTAAATTCGCTGGTTATGATCTCTCTCGGCGATTTTTAAATTGCTGAACAGTCGACGATTTTAAAGTGACGATTCTGAGAATTTTCAGCGATAAAAAAAAATCGTCGGGAAAAAGAGTATTTTCGGTAATTATTACTCGCCGCAAAATCTAAATAAAACGTCGAAAAAGGGGATATATATTGCGGCGATTTTATTACCGACAGACCAAAAATCGCCGCAATAAGTCTATTTCATTGTAGTGATATATATTGCGGTAGCATCGAAAAGCAATAAGAAAGTAATTAAATTTTGATCTTGTCATTTTATATCAATATACATGTCATACACGTTGATAGTCCATTTCATGTGTGATTATATATTCATTTAATTAAAAAGATTATATATAATTAGAAAAGAGAATACTTTCCATATGATGCAACGCGCGCGGAAGTTGCCAAGAAGTTCCTCCTGATCATGCAACGCTGTATCCACGTCTTTAAACTTATATTAGAAGGAGCTCCATCATCACCGATTCATCCACTATATGTGTGTGTATATATTTTTATATATATATATATATTTATCCATCTCCAATTAATTAATTATACTTTACATTCAAAATGACTTCTTCCATCACATTCGTTAAATCATTTCTCTATTTATTTATTTGGTTGGATGATTCAACTGCGTTAAGCTTCAATATTGCATAATATTTTAATTTATAAAAGAAAAGTTATAAAAAGCTACTTTCTAAGTTTGCATTAGACTTTAAAACTCGAATTAGATCTCGATCGGCTACCAAATAGCAAATCGAAAATGAATAAACAAATGAATAAAAAAGAAGAAAGGAAGTTGCCGAGAAGTTTCTCCTCCTTCCATAGAATCGGTAAAAATCGAACCAAATTTAGTAAACTTTTTGAATAGTTAATTGGATCGCCGATTCAAATCGATTCTAATTGATTTTAGACCGATTTGAACATATTCAAAACTGTAATTATTTTATATTGTCTAACAACTAAGGTTTTTTTTTTCTTTTTATTTCTTGTATAAAATATGATAAAACTAAACATATATTTTGAATGAATTATTATTTTGATCAGAAGAAAATATATTTAAATTTATAATAAAATACACAGCTTAAACAAACTATAAACAATATATTTAATATTTGAACCATACCATAAAAAGTGTCTAAACACTTAAAAAAAAAAATTCAAATTATAAAAGCATTATATTCTTACATTTATATCTTCTCATTATTTCATACAAGATCACCTACCATATTTTTAAAATATTGTAATCAAAGTTACAGAAATGAATAGATCATCTATCTTGCTGAAGAAATAAATCAATTTAAACAATTGTGTCAAAACAAACTGAACATTCTCTCCATCAATCCTATCAGTGAAATAACGGCATAATGCTTCAAAATTTGTTGTTATCAAACTTTCGAGTGTTCTAATTATATCTCTAAACAAAACACTAACTTGTATAAATTTATAATTTCTATTAATTATTATTAAGTTTACTATAACTTCTATAAATTGATGACATGTTTTAATTTTTTTTTTAATTTTTTTACTCAGCTTTTGATCATTTCTCATTTAGTATATTTTTTGTTTTTTTATATTTTTTCAACTGGACACACGTGCAGTGTACGTTGTGCGCCCTTACTAGTAACAATAAAAAAGAGGATATATATTCACATTGAAATTATAACAAACAAGAATTTTTCCCACTGACGGGAATGGTAGTTGATGCCTTGATGATACAGTCATGTGTGGGATCGCTTTCTTTTTACTGTTCTGAAAAGCTGGCAGAAGGAGAAGTTTCTTTCAACTCCAATAATAATTATGCCAATTAGATGACAACCTTTTCTTCTCATCTTTTATTTGAAAAATGATAAAAACAACAACTATATTATTTTTCTACAATTTTAGAATAAAATAATATTTTTTAAAATATATAATTTAATTTTAATTTTGATTTGATATATTTAAACTATATAAAAATATCATTTTATTGATAAGTTGTAAATAAATGACGGGGATTGTCATTGTATCACTGCTCCTTTTCTTCTCTCTACTTTCCATATGACGCTACGCGGAACTTGCCAAGAAGTTGCTCCTCATGCAACGCGGTCACTTCTTTAAACTTATATAAGGAGCTCCATAACCATCCATCTCCAATTAATTCTACTTTACATGCAAAATGACTTCTTGCATCGATTTCTCCGGAATCCTTTCCTCTTCTTCCTCCTATTCCTCTTCTTTAACTTCTCAATGGACTTATGATGTATTTTTAAGCTTTCGTGGTGAGGATACTCGCAATAATTTTACTGCTCATCTTTACGAAGCTTTGCGTCAAAAGGGAATCCACACTTTCATAGATGATGATCTTAGAAGAGGTGAAAAAATTTCACCTGCAATTTTGAAGGCCATTGAAGAGTCAAGGATTTCCATCATTATATTTTCTGAAAACTATGCGTCATCCACATGTTGTTTGGAAGAGCTGATGAAGATTCTAAATTGTAAAGAATTAAAGCAACAGAAGGTTCTACCGGTGTTTTACAAAATCGAGCCATCGATAGTACGACATCAAAAAAATAGTTTTGGAGAAGCGTTGACTAAACATGAAGATAAGTTAACGGATGATGCAAAAGTTCAAAGTTGGAAGAAAGCCCTAAAACAAGCGGCCGACCTATCCGGTTTGCATTTAGGGATCAACGGGTAATTCCAATAACGACTCTTATCCCTCCATGGATGCATATATTTTTTAGTTGTGATCTGATTACAAGCCGACATATATATATATATATATATATATATATATATATATATTTATATAAATTGTTGTGAAATTGTAGTCAGATCAATTTATATATATATATATATATATAAATTGTAGTCAGATCACAACAAATACAATACTTTTTTGGCATATAGCTTGCGTTATATAATTGAATCGACTCGAGACTAAGCTTGAACATACTACTTTTCTTTCTGTATCTTCTTAATTTGAAAACCAAAGAAATTTGAGATACAATATTACAAAATTAGTTAAATCAATAAAATACTAATAAGAGCCATATTCTGAAACTAGATGTCACTGTTGTATGCATGTGAAGTTGGATGAGAACATTATCCAAAAAATAAAATAAAATAAAGACAAATTGAACTGTTTTAGTCAAAATTACAGGTGTATTTTCAATAGCCTACTTTACCTAGGGGTGTAACCGGTCCAGTCCGATCTGGTTTTAGACAAAATCTTGGACCGAACCGGTATAACCAGTTTTGCATTTTTCAAAACCGATTACGGATCGGTTATCCTCCTAAACCGGTATTTCTGATTTCCAGTCCGATCCGATCCGGTTTTTTCGATTTTTTTTTTTAAATATAAATTTGATATGTTGTCATTAAAAATCTGTTTAAAAATAAAAACTGCTTTAAAAATAAAAATAAACACAATGAAAGGCAGCCATAACTATATATATATATATCTGGGTAAGCACTTGCCAAATTCCAATTAAAGGCTTATTTTTATTTTTATTTTAAGGATACACATTCCATTTTTATTTTCTTAAAAGTTAGGACACGTGGTGAATGTATAAATAGGAATAAGTATACAACTTTGCCACCACGCATAACATAGGGATCCTGATCAATGTATATATTACCATGTGCATGCAACAACCAGATATAATAGTTTCTGAGGATATATCCAGGGGGCCGGGAATGGTTGAAACTTGCTGCCTATTATATAGCCTAATATATTACAAATGTTCATATTTAAGAATTAATATTAATATTTTATATTATAATTAATTAAATTTTTATTTTTAAGATTAAACTTTTATTTTTTAATAACATTATCTTATATATAATTATATTAATAATAATATAATTTATTAATTATACGTTATATATAATACTTATATATATTAATATATAAAAAAATATTTTGTATAATTTTAATTTTTAATAAAACTTATATATAAAATATTAGTTTATATATAAATATATATATTTATCAACCGGTCCGGTCCGAAAAATCCTAAAATCAGAACCGGACCGGTTCCGGTCGGTTTAAGGATTTTAGAAACCGGTTCCAGACTGGACCGGTTCAAAATCGGTTAAACCGGTCTAGTTCGGTCTGATTTTTTGGGTTAAATTTACACCCCTAACTTTACCCACCAAAATGCAGAAGCCCTTAGATCATAAAAATCTATGTTCATATTGATGTGTTTTATGTAATAACATTAATTTTCACCCTCAGTTTAGTTACCCACCACTCTTTCCTAATTCTGCTATCTGCTGCACACTTATCTTCATAGCCTTCAACTAGAACACACTTTACAATATTCTCCCACTCTTAAAGGACTTGTCCACAAAGGCCTTTAACTAGAACACACTTTCAAAGCATAGTTCCCACCAGATCATGGGGGTAGAGTTGCCTTAACTTCCACAAGCTCTCCCAAGATGAATCTTTAGATGCAGTTCCCACCCAACTCATGACAAGCACTTCTGTCACAGCATGATTGCACCTCTTTTGAATTCGTGTGTCTAGTATCTGTTGAGGCTCAGGTTGTAGTTGTCCACTGGAATCAGTAAGGGGTAATATTGGCAAGGGTACAACGTTTTGACCAATTTTCCTCTTTGAACATGAAACATGGAAAACTGGATGTATTTTAGATGAGCTAGGCATATTAAGTTTGTAAGTTACAGACCCCAATTTCTGCACAATCTAGAAAAGGCCATAAAATCTTAGTGCTAGCTTCATATTGTGCCTCATTGCTACTGTTTTCTGCCTTTAAGGTTGGAGTCTCAAGAAGACCCAATCTTCCTTTTGGAAAGATCTTTCACTTATGTTTCTGTTAACATAAAATTGCATTCAATACTGTGCCTTTTTCATGTTATCTCTCAATAAGCTCAATAATTCTTCCCTTGACGTTAACTGCCTATCAAGAGCATCATTAGAGGAGATACTTGGCACATAAGCCAACAACTTAGGAGGGTCATACCTATAAAGGGCTTCAAATGGGGTGATTTTAATGGAAGAATGCACAGTAGTGTTGTAATACCACTCAGCCATTGGTAACCATGAAGTCCATTCCTTTGGTCTCTGACTACAATAACACCTTAAGTACCCTTCTAAACACTTATTCAAGGCTTCTATTTGACCATCTGATTAAGGATGGTAGGAGGAACTGAAATCCAAAGGCACTCGTTGCAACTAAAATAATTGTCTCCAAAAGAAACTAGTGAAGACTACATCTCAATCTGAAACAATTGATCTAGGTAGCCCATGCAACTTGAATACCCTAGCAAAAAATACATGAGCTACCTTAACAACTATATAAATATGTGAAAGAGCAGAGAAATGGGCAAACTTGGTCAATCTATCCACCATAGAAAAGACCACAGAAAACCCATTTGAAAGAGGCAAGCCATCAATGAAATCCATGGATATGTCTAGCCATGGAGACTCAAGTATAGACAGTGGTTGTAAAAGACTAGGGTACAGCACAGTTTCACTTTTGCTAACTTTACAAATCTCACACTCCCTCACCAATCTTCTGCCATCTTTTCTCGTACCCTCCCACCAAAAATCTCTTCTTGCCCTCTGCAAAGTCTTGTGATAACCCACATGACCTGCTTGTGGGTTATTGTGGATATACTACAAAATTTTGGACTAAATTGAAGAAGAATGAATGACTATGAGCTTATCATTTCTCATCAACAAACCCTATTTTATATAGAAATGCTTAGGCCCTTCCTCACCTTGTTGCAACTTAGTAACTAAATAAAAAAACTTTGGACACAAAGAATAACTTCCTTTCAACTCTTTAATCCACAAGGGAGTTGGAAACGAAATCATTGCAACCACTGCTTGCTCTTCCTCATTTTTTCTCGAGAGAGCATTAGCTACTAAGTTCTCTTTTCCCCTCTTGTAATCAACTGAAAAATCATAGCCAATCAGTTTAGATACTCACTTATGCTATGACTCAATGCCAATTTTCTATTCCATATGTTAACAACAATAGTGCTTTCCCCTTCAAAGCTTTACTATAAAAGGCAATAGGTTGAGAATCTGGCATCAAGATTTTCCCATATCCCACACCAAAAGCATCACACTCAATGGCCAAAACTTTAGTGAAATCTGGCAACCTCAACATAGGAGGATTGCTAACAGCTACTTTCAACAACTCAAGTGCAGCAACAACTTTGTTAGTCCAACAAAAAGAGTTCTTTTCAACAAATCTGTTAGAGGTGTTGTTATAGATCCATAACCTTGTATGATTTTTCTATAATAACCTGTTAATCCTAAAAAACCTCATTGGACCATAGCTGCTGTCTTTGCATAATTTGTTTGTACCCCTTTTCCAGATATTATGTGGCCCAAATACTCTATTTCATACACTCCAAACTTGCACTTGGACATCTTTGCATAGAGGGTGTGCTACCTCAATATGCCCAATACAGTTCTAACATGCAACACATGATCATTGACATCTCTACTATACACCAGGATGTCATAAAAAAAATACCAAAACAAACATTCTCAAAAGAGGTTTGAAGATGTTTATCAAGCTTTGAAAGGTGGCAAGGGCATTGGTGAGTCCAAATGGCATCACCAAGAACTCATAATGGCCTTCATGAGTTCTAAAGGCTCTTTTTTTAATATCTCTCTCCCTCACTCTAATATGATGGTATCCAGCCCTTAAATCGAGCCTTGAAAAAATGCGAGCCCCAAACAGTTCATCAATGATAGGTATTGGGAATTTATATTTGATGGTTTCTTGTTTAAGGGATACATACGCCAAGTACCATAAGCTTTCTTAACCAATAACACATGTGAAGAAAATGGACTTTGGCTTGGTGTCACTACTCCAGATTGCACTAATTCATGCACAATTTTTTCTATTTCAGATTTTTGGTAGTGAGGATACCTGTATGGTAGAACTGCAATAGGAGAGGCACCATCCTTCAAATTAATTGGTTAGTCGAAAGCTCTTCTTGGTGGCAATCCAACAGGTTCAACAAAAACGTCGCTAAATTCCTTGAGCAACTCAGACAGTGGCCCTTCAAAATAGACAGGAAAGGCACCATCCTTCAGATTAATTGGTTGGTCAAAATCTCTTCTTAGTGGCAATCCAACATGTTCAACAAAAACATCACTGAATTCCTTGAGCAACTCATACATTGGCCCTTCAGAATAGACCTCATTATACTGCTGCTCCATAAGCATAAACTGCAACAGCCACTCTTGCTTACTCACAAAATCTAGCTTAAATCCTTTAGCATCAGTCATCATATGCACATTGGCAGAATTCAAGCCTTGCAACTTAACCACTTGACCTCCCTGCTCAAAACTAATTGACATATCAATAAAATTCCAAATAATAGAACCTAAGGTCTTTAACCATTGGATCCCGAGCACTATATCACATCCTCCCAAAGTTAAAACATGAAAGGGCACAGAAAACTTTGATCCTTGGATCTTAAGCATTTCCTCCCCACTGCCTTGACTCAAAATCTTATCACCATTGACCACCCTCACTAGCAAACTGGAACCTTTTATGACAATCAACTTAGCTTCTTGGACCACTAAAGGATCTAAGAAGTTGTGTGTGCTCCCAAAATTTACAAGGATTTCTATAGCACAAAAGCCCACACTACCATGCAATCTCATAGCATTCCCACTATTACAAATAGAAATGGCATTGATAGAGACCTCTAAGGTACCAACATAATCACCACAGATTCATTCACCTTCAGTAATCACAGATTCTACAAGAACAGGCTGGTGTACCTCAACAAAATTAACTTGGATCAAATAAACTTTGGGTTTTTGCACAAGTGGTTTGAACTCCACTTTTCATTACAATGATAACAGAGGTCTTTCCTCCTCTTTTCATCTATTTGTGATGAAAAAAATTTCATTGTTGGCATCCCATTTCTCTGGAACTGAGAACTATCCTCAAAAGTTTCAACAAGACTTTTGACAAGCAAACCTACATTATTTCTCCAAGATCTCCTAGATGTCAAAACATACTCCTCTTGTATCTTAGCAAGACCAAAAGTAGCATTGAGATTTATTAGATTAAACATTCTCACAGGAAGCCTAATCTCATTTTTAAGGCCACTCATAAAGCAACTAAGCTTATGTTGTTTTGACAGCCCTTTTAGTCTATTAGATAAAGCCTCGAATTGTGCCTTCTAAATAGCCATAGAGGACACTTGTTTCAAATGTTTTAAGGCTTCTATATGATCATCGTAGATTGTAGAGCCAAATCTAACTTTGACAATCCAAAGTTGTAAAGATGCCACCATCAATGGCATCTTGATACCACACGAGGGCCTCACCCTCCATGTGATATGAGGCCATTAAAGGTCTTTGATTAGTTGGAACTTAATGGTATTCAAAGTACTGAGTAACCTTAAATACCCCCACTCCCTTGGGTTAGACCTATCAAAATGCGGGAAATCAAGCCTAATTCCCCTTGGCAATCTCTCTTCTTGATACAAACTTCTACCAAAGGTACCCTCCTCAAGATTCTCTCCTCTACCCATACCAGAACCACCAGGATGAGAATTAACTTGTTGAAACTCAACTAAAGATTTTAGCATATCAGACAGTTGATCTAACCTAAGATTGACAGCTTGATTGTGGTCTTCTAATTGTTTCAAAACCCCTTCTTGTTGTCGTAAGGCCCTTTCTTGCTGAGCCTTCATAACAGTTGCTCTCGTGCTTTCAGCCTCGCCAATTTGATACCAATTTCATGTTCCCTCTTCCAGCTCTAACTTCCAACATGAACAATAACCCAGTTGATCAGATAATAGATGCACAAATTCAATGCAGAACAAATGAACAAGAACAAGATGATGAACCAAGAGTCTACTTTAATTCCTAGAAGATATTTTCGAGCAATCTCCAAAGCTCCTAAACGATCCAGTTTAAGCAAAATGATCAAGATATCCATGTGAATATGAGAGACTTCACTTTTATACTACAAACATCCCGAGAGTTAAAAACTTAACCAAATTAGTATCTAATAATCTTAAGGCTTTTGGATCAATGGTTGTGTATTTAACAATTGAGATTAGAGTTAGGTTCCAAGTCACGAGTTCAAATCACGGAGGGGGTGACCTATAGGCTGGATTAAAATGTCTTGGTATCATGTATGGACATGGTGTTAAGTCATTGAATACTGATAGATGAGTAAAGCTGCCAAAAGGGAAATGGCAATCACTGGGTCAGCGTCGATAAAGTGGGCCATCATGAACGTCGAAATTTGAAGAGTGGTGGAATGTTATGATCTTGAGAGTTAAAAGCTTAACCAAATTAGTATCCAATAGTCTTAAGCTTTTTGGATCAATGGTTGTGTATTTAACATAGTTTAGAATGCAAATCAATACTTTTTGAAAAGATTATTTCCCTATATTTTTTTAAAATGTATATGTTAGGTACTGAAAAATAAAACTACAGCAACGAATAAAGAAACTAGTGAACAAAGAATGACAACATACATGATTTTGCTGCTCCGCTATTTTCAAAGCTCCATTTCTTGTACTCCCTAAGTATTGAGTTTGATAAAACGTTAAAAACTGCCAAAGAAACAAGGAGGCCACTTATATTGAAAGATTGGGTCTTGAGAGGTAGAGGCAGTTTTTAGTCCAATCCCTACAACCAATAGAAATTAAGACCACAACAACTACGCCGGCCATGTGATATCAAGAATGAAGAAGATATCTTTCTCTATTAACGGAACTTAGGGAAAATATCATGTGTCAATCTATATACAAGGAAAGAATGAGCAGAAAAAATAGAATTTAAATAAAATATCTAATCTCTAATACCTCCTCCTCAAGCTGGTGCATGAATGTTAAAGATGTCCAACTTAGACAACATATCAGAAAACAAAGGATAGCGAAGGGGTTAGTAAAGCAATCAACAAGTTGATATTTTGAGGAAACATTAAAGGTACGAATGTGCCCAGCTTGGATTTTGTCACGAAGAAAATGACAATTGATCTCTATATGCTTAGTGCGTTCGTGAAAAACTAGATTGGAGGCAATGTGAATAGCAGCTTTACTGTCACAATATAGGGAAGCAGGATTAGATAAGTGAATTTGCAAATCATGTAGTAAGGTAGAAATCCAAACCAATTCACAAAAAGTTGTCGCCATGGCACAGTACTCTACCTCAGCTAAGGATCGGTGACTATGGCCTGCTTCTTGGACTTCCAGGAGACAAGAGAGGTATTAATAAACACATAAAAAACCAGTTATATAATGTCTAGTATCATTACATCTAGCCCAATCAAAATCTGTGAAAGCATTCAAATGCATGGATGAGGTAGCAGGAAAAAAAATTCCCTGACCTAGAGAGGACTTTAGTTACTATAAGACCTGATTTACAGCATGAAGATGAGGTTGCCAAGGCGAGTCCATAAACTGTCTAAGTATAAGAACAACAAAAGTAATGTCTGGCCTAGTTATTGTAAGATATAATAAACTAGCCACAAGTCTTCTATAAATTGTAGGATCATCAAGAATGGCACCATCAGACCAAGACAACTTAATATTTTGTTCCATTGGAGTCTTGGTTAGTTTACAACCCAAATAACCACTATCGGATAAGATTTCCAAAGCTTATTTTCTTTGTGACAGAGAAATACCTTTGGTGGTGCAGGCACCCTCAAGCCTTAGAAAATATTTCAAAGAACCAAGATCTTTCAGCTTAAACTTCTAATCAAGAAACACTTTGAGAGTATTCATAGCCTCTATATCATTCCTTGCAATGCAAATATCATCAATATAGACCAATAAGGTAAGGAAAGATGAGCCTTGAGATCGAGTAAAGAGAGAATAATCACCTTTAGATTGTATAAAGACATGTTCAACAACTGTAGATGAAAATTTAGCAAACCACTGCTGTGGGGCTTGTTTTAATCCACACTCTAGAATTTGCTATATCACCAAAACCAGGAGGTAAGGACATATAAACCTCTTCTGCCAGTTCACCACGTAAAAAGGCATTGTTGACATATAATTGAATTAGATGCTAACCTTTGATGGCTATAATGGCCAACAAAAACTTCACTGTAACCATCTTGGTAACAGGTGAAAATTTGTCAAAATAGTCAATTTTTTCTCTTTGCGTAAAGCCCTTAGCTACCGATCGAGCCTTGTACCTTTCAATAGTGCCATCGGATCTATATTTTATCTTATAAACCCATGTGCAACCAATTGGATTTTTACAATGTGGAAGTGTAGTCAAGATCCAAGTATTATTGGTTTCTAAAGCTGAGATTTCATCTATCATAGTAGTTCTCCAATGGAAAATTTAATACTTGGTTATAAGACTTGGGTTTAAAATTTGAAGAAATAGCTAGGCATATGATTTGTGAGAGGGAGATAACCGAGAATAAGAGAGAAAAGAAGAGATGGGATATGCTTTACCTCAATCAGAATTAGTAAAATGAACTGAGGATGAGTAAGGACAAGCATTAGAAGAAACCGAATGACAATGTTAATCTTGCAAATAACCATGTAGTCTGTGTACTTTAGAAGATCTTCGACATGAAGTAGGTGGGAGTGAGACATCTAAAATAGGAGGTGGATGTGAAGAAATGGAATCAGAATAATTAGTAACAAGTTGAGGAAGAACAACTGGTGAAATGGAATGAGATGAAACTCTATCAATGTTATGAGACATTGATTGAAATTGAGAAATTTGTTCATAAAAAGTAACATCACGGGAAACAAAAGTAGAATGATTGTCAAGGTCATAAAGTTTGTAACCCTTAGAAGCAAGAAGATAACGAAGGAATATACAACGATGGGCATGAGGAGCAAATTTGGATCTGTTATATATGTGCTAGAGTAGAGGCATAAGAGAGAGAACCAAAGACTTTCAAATGAGTACAAGAAGGGGATTTTCTGAAGAGTAGTTCATAAGGACTTTTATTATAGAGAGTAGGACAAGGAGTTTTGTTTATGAGGTAAACTGCAATGAGCACACAATCACTCCAGAAAATCAATGGAATGTTGGATTGAAAAAGAAGATCAGCACTAGAAATATTAGGAATATGTTGGTGTTTTCTTTCTACAACCTTTGTTGGGGGTGGCTACACAAGACAACTGATGAATGATTCCTTTATTGGAAAATAAATGATTCATAGCAAATTCACTTCCATGAATAGTGCAAATAATTTTTATTTTGGAAGTAAATTGAGTTTCAACCATAGCAACAAAAAATTTTAATATACTCCGAACATCATATTTGGATTTAAGTAAATAAATGCAAGTGGTTCAAGAATAGTCATCTACTATGATTAAAAAGAAACAAAAACCTTCTATAGATGGAGGAGACAAAGACTCCCATATATCACAATGAACAAGTTCAAAAGGAATAGATGAATAATGTTCAATAATGGGAAAATGTAATCTCTTGTGTTTAGCAAGGGGACAAACAACACAATATTCTGAAACATTATTGAAAATGAGTGAAGCAAACTGAGGTAAAAGTTTCATGTGAGAAAAGAACGGATGACCCAACCTTTTGTTCCAAGTATCAAGCGCATTATTAGTAAAAGTACTAGAAATAGCAATTATAGAAGACAAATCTTTAGAGTGAAGACCATGGTCTGGTTGATGTTGCAGCAAGTATAAACCTTCCTTAGCATGGTCCTTCCCAATCATCCTCCAATTTTTTAGGTCTGAATGAAGCAAGCATCATTAAGAAATATGAGACAACAAGTTGAAGTAGTCAGCTTGTTTATAGAAAAAAGATTGAAGGTGAAAGACAGAACACATAGTACATCATGTAAAACAAGAGTAGGCAAAAGAGATATGGAACCTATATGAGTGACAGAGGTTGAGACTCCATTGGGCAATTTGACAAACATATTGTGAATAGGACAAAAAGAATTGAATAAAGATACTGAGTGGATCATGTGATCTATTGCTCCAGTATCGATTCTCCAGTTAATAGATAAAAAATTGGAATAATTGATATTGTTGGTGGAAAACACATAGTGTTTGGAGAGATATTTACCTAATAAATGTTCGAGAGAAGATGAAGAGGTTATGTTGGCTGCTTTGGATGTAGACTGAGAGGATTTTGAACTAAGGAGGGCCAATAATTGTTGGCATTGTGACTGGGATATTGGAAGGCTGTAAGTGGATTCAGTGGAAGTAACTTGATTGGCAGAAGGTGAAGATACCGAGGACCTTGCTTTGGAGCGATATCTAGGTGGATATCCATGAATTTTGAAGCACTTCTCAACAATATGTCCTTATATTCTATAGGAGCAAATAGGCCTCTCTTTCCGTGTAAAATTATTTTGTCCAGTAGAAGACATAGTATAGGAGCTTGGAGATAAAGTAGCAAATTGAATGGAAGGAAGCAAAAAAGAACCAATCTCACGCTGTCTCTCTTTTTAAGGAACAAGGGAAAAAACCTTGTTAATTGGGGGAAGAGGTTCAAGAAGTAAAATCTGACCTTGAATGTGTGAATAAGAATCATTGAGCCCCATCAGAAAACTCATGCATATTCTTGTTGCTGTAAATCAAGAAACAAATACAATCCTCCACATGAACAAACAAGTAATGGCCTGTAATTGAGTAGATAACACTTTCTGCAATTTCTTTGGAAAGAGAATTTAAGATCCAAGAAAGGACCATATTGTTGCATCTGGTCCAAGAATGAAATAGAGGGGAAGAATTTAAAGGCTGTGAGATGGAACCGTCGACAAAGCCGATCTTGTTCTTTGCAGTTAAAGCCACCAACATGGAACGACGTCAAGTGTGGTAATTATCACTAGTGAGAACTTAAGTAACCAGTAAAGTGCCTAGATTGTCACCCTGACGTAGATAGTAAGGACTTGATGCAAGCTATGAGGAAGATGAGGATCAGAAGAAATAAAAGATGAAGCTATGGTTAGCGTGCGGAGAAGAAAACTACTGATACCATATCAAGAATGAAGAAAATATCTTCTTTTTTTTTATTAACTGAACTTAGGGAAAATATCACGTGTCTATTTATATACAAGGAAAGAATGAATGGAAAAAAATTAAAATAAAATATCTAATCTCTAATATGTGAATTGTTACATTTTCAAAATTGTTTTTAGCAGTTGTTAGTTCAAATAGCAGGAATCATTTTTGTACATTTAGTCAACCCATAGGAGGATTGGGATTAAGGTCGACAAGGATATAACTTTAATTTTGAAATCATTTGAGTATTCATCTGAGTGGAATTTTTCATCTCCTGAAATGTCTGGATAGTGGATTGCATGAATTCCTTGGACTCCTCCAATGATGATTAATGTTGTAGTGGTGGTGCCACAAATGGATGAGTAAGTTGAGAAATAAAAGGATAAATTGGATTAGGTTGCTGTATCTGAGCTCCACCTAAATTCATGGGAGACTAATTTTGCCTCCAAGAACAATTAGGATGATTCCGCCAATGGGATTGAATCTCTCTAAAAAGGTACCAGCAAACGAATTCTCAAAATTATTTAGTGCTTTCGCTTGCTCAACATAGCACTCTGAATAAGCCTGTGTGGAAGGACACGTTTGTGTCGTATGCATGGGACTAGCACAGAGATAATTAACTAAGGTTTTGCAATCTACCTCATTAATATAGAGTAATAACATATTTATGATAATTGATTATTTCTAAATGTTTACATGATAATCTAAAAATCAATATTGTCATCATAGAAAATATCCTCGTCGAAACATTTTTCTTTAAGAAAATATCTAAAGTATGTTATTCTTCAATGTAACTTCCTAATTTTTACCCTACCACCAATGTATTTTAACATGAGGAAGTCGAATTCATGATTTTTCTTTTAATCTTTTTGGATTGGTAGGAACGAATCTAAATTTATCTCGAAGATTGTTCAAGAGGTCTTAAGGATGGTACCAAAGCATACTAGCTTGCATTTTGCCATGGATCCGATTGGAATGGAGTCTCGTGTAAAAGATATTAATATGCTTTTACGTATTAATACAAATGACACATGCATGATAGGGATCTTTGGTACTGGTGGAATTGGTAAGACAACTATTGCAAAAGTGATGTATAACCTCATTGCTGATCAATTTGAAGGGACTTGTTTTCTTGAAAATGTTAGAGGATCTTCAAAACCAGATAAGGGAGGTCTCATCCAACTGCAAGAGAAAATTCTTTCTGAGATCCTAAGATATTCATGTTTGAAGATAGTTCATGTTGATCAAGGAATCAATTTAATAAAGGAGAGACTTTGCCGTAAAAAGGTTCTTTTGGTTATTGATGATGTTGATTGTTCTGACCAATTAGAGAAACTATGTGGAAGATGCGATTGGTTTGGTTTAGGAAGCTTAATCATCATAACAACAAGGGATAAGGATTTACTAGTTAAGCATAGTGTTGATTTGAAATATCGTATGAAGGAAATGGATCACGATGAAGCTCTTAAGCTCTTTAGTCAGTATGCCTTCAAAAGTGACAAACCTAATAATGATTTTAAAGAAGTCACGGAACTTGCACTATATTATGCTGGTGGCCTTCCACTTGCTTTAAAAGTGGTAGGCTCAAATCTATATGGAAAAGATATACATTATTGGGAAAGCGAACTGAAAAAGTACAAAAGAATTCCAGAAGAAAATATCCAAGAAATACTCAAAATAAGTTATGATGGATTAGATTATTATACACAGAAGATTTTCCTTGACATTGCATGTTTCTTCAAAGGCGATAAGAGAGAATATGTCAATAAAATACTACAAAGCTGTGATCTCTTTCCCTATGCCGGTATCCAAAAGCTCAACTGTCAATGTCTCATAACTATTGATCGATATGACCGATTGAGGATGCATGACTTACTAGAAGATATGGGCAGAGAAATTATTCGACAAGAATCACCTGAAGAACCTGGCAAGCGCAGTAGATTATGCTTTCACAAAGATGTTCGCGAAGTACTTGAGAAAAATAAGGTAAGATTCGCTTTAGAAAAATAATTTTATTTCCGAGTTATCTTTTTTTTTTCTCAATTGAAGCTACTATTAAATTAAGGAAAATGCTACTACAACCCCTAATTTATACCACTCACTTTACTCCTTGACATGGTATCACAACGTGGTGCCAAATGGCTTATTAAAGAAAATTGAAAAAAATTAAAATTACAAGCATAAAAGGGTAGATGGAATCTAGAGTTTTAGTATTTATCTTTTTGTATTTTTGGGCACCATTTTTGTTTTGAATATATATTTTTTAGATTTTTTACATGTTTTAATAAGCCACGTGGCACCACATTATAGTGCTGTGTCAAGGGGCAAAGTGAGTGGTATAAATAATGAGACATATTAGTAGTTTCCTTAAATTAAAGGAAATGGATCCATAAATACATATAAGTTATATAGATGCAGGCACATGTCTGGCCTCCGCATGAAATATTGTCTCAATGTTGTAAATAAAATACTCCTAATCAAGAAGTACAAGTACAACCATCAAAACCAACTCCCCTTTGCCCATTTTCCTAAAGAGGCGAAATACTATGATTATCTGACCTTGATTTAGTTTTAAATTGAGTAATACATATACATCATATAAAGAAAGATGCAGCTTATGTTTGTTGTTCCCTTCTTAACAAATGGAATAGTAATGTATACACATATTTTGTAAAATAAAAAGAACTATAATTTTAGCAAGTGTTGAATTATAGGGAATTTATCTTCGATATTTGATAGAACTCTTGTGCATTCTCTCGCTAGGGTACAGAGAAAATTGAAGGTATACTAATAGATCTGCCTCGTGGGGACCGCATGATACACTTGAGTCCGAATGTGTTTGCAAACATGGAAAGACTAAGAATATTTATAAACCGCAATGCAAGTTTCAGCGGCGAATTGAATTATCTCTCTAATGAGTTAAGAGTTCTTGATTGGCCCAAATATCCTTTCCAATCTTTGCCATCTAATTTTCACGGAGAGAAACTCCTTATTTTAAGAATGAATGGAAGCATGATTAGAGAGATAGGCGAGAGATTGCTATCTAAGGTACGTACTTTTTATTTTCAATATATCGATCTGTCTTCCTTAGTATGCTGCAAGTTTCCTTTAATAGCTAATATATTTCCTTTATTCTTCTTTTTAAGCAGAACTTAACAAGTATAAGTTTCCGTGAATGTGAATATTTGACAAAAATATCGGATCTTTCAAGTTGCTCAAATCTAAAGGGGTTGATTCTTGATGGATGTAAAAATTTAGTTGAAGTTCATGATTCTGTTGGATATCTAGACTGGCTTATTAAATTGAGTTTTAAAGGATGTTCTGGCCTAAAGAATTTGCCAAGAAGCTTCAAGTTGAGATTTCTAAAATTACTTGAACTCGAAGGTTGTACAAGCCTTGAAAACTTTCCTAAAATTGAGTGTGAAATGGAATTTTTGACTCGTGTCCAGTTACATAGCACTGTAATACAAGAGATACCTTCATCCATATCTACGTACCTCATTTGGCTCAGATGGTTATCTATGGATGGGTGCAAAAGCCTTGTGCGTATTCCAATATGCATTTTTCAGTTGGAACGTCTAGAGGAGGTTGACGTTATTAATTGTCCAAATTTTGTAAATTTTGGAAACGAGGTGGGGCATAATATTGGACAATCTATGCCATGTACTGGGTCTACGCAGGAAAATGAAATTTCATCTAGTATGGAATTGCCCTCTACAATGACGAGTTCAAGCATTTCCACAGATCAGGATTTTTTTTTGTCAACATCCTGTAGGAAATCTAATTTCTCATCCAGTTTGAGGAATTTAAATCTATCTAATAGCGGAATTGTTAGCCTTCCTCGATGCATAAAAGGATTTGTTGGATTGTGTCAGCTTGATTTGGAAAACTGCAAGCAACTTGAAGAAATTCTACACCTTCCACCAAATATAGAAGCTGTAAATGCTCGAGGATGTGTGTCATTGAAGCGCTTTCCTCATGTATCAGCAAAATATTGTTTTGCTGCACCCGAATTATTAAAACGGCTAAGATGGATTGACTTTTCGGGTTGCAAAGAAGTGCATGTGAATGTAGGGAATCATGCGCCAAGCCCATTCATGATTCAGGTATATATGTCTGCTCTATTTCTCTAATTTCTCTCTGTTTGGTATATATATATGCCTTAATTTATAGCTTGTATCTATTTTCTTATATATACTTGGTTTAATAGAGACGCTTTCGGGAGAAAGAATCAAGTTGCATTATATATCCAGGAAGTAGGATTCCAGAGTGGTTCAAGTATTGCAAGGAGACTACTTCATATAGTAATTCTTGCGAAATAGAGATTGATCATAATGCGTCCATGTGTGGGCATCATATCGTGGCATTGGTTTTGTGTTTTGTTGTGGGGCCTATTCCGGTGGGATTAGAAACTGTTACTATCTCAATAAACGGCCAGTCGATTAGACATGATATGTGGCTATCGCCTTCAATGGACCCACATCGTTTATGGCTACAATACATAACTGCAAATTCTATTGAGATACTGTCAATAAGTTCCAGGGAGGGGAACAACTTGAGGTTTACGTTTGGAAGTTATTCAAAGGAAGCAATCTTCAAAAGTGTCGGAGTCCATCTAATATACAGGAATGACAATTTCATTGATCATCCTATTCAACCTTCAAAGAGATACCGAGATGATGCTGATAATGACTTGGAACTCGAGTTGAACCCAGAACTCAACAGGCCGCAATCTTCAACCTCGAGCATTATGGAATTCAAGGACGGGGTTCAACTCAAGAGGCCGCAATCTTCAACCTCGAGCATTATGGAATTCAAGGATGCTAATGATGATTTGGATTTAAACCTTCCCATAATGTTATTCAAGGACGCTAATGATGATTTGGATTTAGAACTTCCCATTATGGAATTCAAGGATGCTGAAGATGAATTAATTAATGATGATTTGGATTTAGAACTTCGACTTGGGTATGTGATAATAGTCTAATTGTGCAGAATTTATTAAATTAAATCAAGCATTATCACAATTATTTGTTAATTCTTATATTTTTATTAGTTTTGAAATATTTATTTTTCTTACTTAAATTTGAACTTTATGTCAATGAGGGAATCAAAGTTGTGGAAGGAATCAAAGTTGGGAAAGAACGGTAACCGTAACAGAGTTTAAAGGTAACAGACTTGCAACTATGTTTACATTCTGAGAACAATGTAATTTTTATTTTTCCTAGGTTTCCTTGTAAATATTGCTTTGATATTTATTTACATTCATATTTTAGAATTTATTTTCATGAACATGTCTAGGTAAATTTTTAACTAAGGTTGAAGATGAAACCTCATTGAAGATAAGTAATATTGTTTATGAGATTGATTTTTTTTTTCCAATTATTTATGCTTTCAACGATCTATCTAGAATAATCTTAATCAGTTAAGTGCCTAATTCATAATTTTTTTAAAAATAAAATCTAAGATTTTTTTTAATTTTTTTAACCTAAAGATCATTCAGATATGTTCTATGAGTATTATTGCAACTTTGAATCTGACTATTATCCACAACAGAAGAGGCACTATTAAACTAATCAAATCACTCATAACATTGATCATCCTAAGTACTTAATGTGCTGCGTGTTAATCTCAGTCGTTTACCAACAATGACTTTGGATTCAAAAATACTCTCAACTCATTTCATCTCATCTCATCTTATCTAATTATGTCAACTTTTCCAAACAAAACATAATAAACAATTCAACTTTTTCAAATTCCAAAACAAGCATTCCCTTAGAAAGCAAGTGTTTTACTCTTGAGAGTAGTCTTCAAATCCTAGGGGAAAACCCAATCTCCACTCTTCACAGCTTTACAGGACAAGTGCTCAACATATATTGAGAAATGTTTTCTTGAGATAAA
The DNA here is from genome assembly GCA_029856935.1 of Cyclocarya paliurus. Taxonomy (NCBI): domain Eukaryota; kingdom Viridiplantae; phylum Streptophyta; class Magnoliopsida; order Fagales; family Juglandaceae; genus Cyclocarya; species Cyclocarya paliurus. The sequence continues at coordinate 35,795,766 of CM056947.1, read as the reverse complement.
GTACTCTTGCTGTGGTTATTGATTACTACTATTCGCATATGCATTTATCTTTGCGAACAAGTTTCAGGTTACTTGGGAAAAAAAAAAAAAAAACTAAATTTGTCAATCTTTCTTAGGATTGCACATCATGCCACCATTTGCTCAGAAACAGACTACTTGGTCTTGGCCAACATCACATGAGGCTGGTGAAAGCTCATCTAGACAGGTGGCACGACCTTCCTGGATGGAAACTCTATTATCGGAGATGGATTCTAGGATGGATGAACATGTTGCTCCAATGCGGAGACAGCTCGAAGATATTGCATCTAGAGTCAAGAACACGGACATTCAACTCCAAGATCTACAAAGTGCCTTCAATGAAAATGTACCAAAACCAACAGATGATTGATCCTACAGGGCTTTGATTCACATTCCACTTCTAGCTGCTAACTTTTCATTATGTTTGTATTGTACTGTACTCATTTTCAGCATGTTATTTCACCATGATTTTTAGTCTGTTACAATCATAATGTGTCACCTGTTGATTGTACATCCTTTATGTATTAACAAGGCCGGTGTGCTTGTTGCTCTATATTAATGCCAACAATATTTATGTTAACAAGTGTTGTATCTGTAATATTTAGAGATTTGTATCCATTTAGTGATAATCTAAAATGTTGTTGATTTTTTTTTTCATCGTACTGTAATTGTTGATCTTCTTGTGCTGCATTTGTCAAAATACAGGGTAATTGCTGAAAGTTTCTGGTTTGAGAAATGATACAAATCAAAGGTCCTACTACTTGAGTGTATAAGTAGAGGAATACCTACTACTTGATTAGGTAGAATAAAATTTTGCTCTGTTTTTGGTCTAGGCAATTCGGTTTCTATTATAGTTTCTACTATAGATTTAGCTCTATCATTTCCTTTACCTGAATCCCTTTTCAATAGGTTTAAAACCTCCATTTTATACGTCAAACCATTAGAAATCAGTGTTTGTTTGTGAGCCACCTTCTCAAGCTTAAACCAACGTGAACAACCATAGATTACACCAAACCAGTAAAATCTGCAGCCGTGAACTAACAACCTATTTCACCTCTTCCTCAACTACTCAACTCAAGCCTCTTGTAGCTATTGAACTTGCCTCATTCTAGACCACCTCAAGAGGTAGCACAACCATAGAAGCCACCAAAGCAGCAGGTAAGATCCCTCTTTTAATTCTGTCCAAAGCTGTAGCATAGCAGCAAACTCTTTCTGCAATGCGCTTCCTCCTCTAAATTTATGCAATTGATTCCTTCCTACTAGTTTCTGTTTGGTTGACTCTCTAGCTTGTTTATCTCCATTTGATCACTTCTAAATCATTTTTCCCCCCCTCCTTCTCACATGTAATCTCTTCTTACTCCAAGGACCCTCATCTATACAATATATTCTAGTCCAGTGGATGAAATATTCGAGCTCAGAGTGAAGCAAAACAGAAAACAAAAACATCCTATCTGCAGCAGCAGTTTTCATATTTGAACCCCTCATTGTTTACTCTAATTTCTAATGCTTTTACCTCTTAGTTCCTCTTAACTCAAGCCTCCTCACCTTTAACTTCATTTGGTTGAGTAGTAGAAAGTATGGTGGAGGAAATGATAATTTGGAGCAAGAAAACATCTATGTTAGTTGCAATTTTATAGTGTTAATTCTTATATTTTTATTAGTTTTGAAATATTTATTTTTCTTATTTAAATTTGAACTTTATCTTAATGAAGGAACTGAAGTTTGGAAATGAATCAAAGTTGCGGAAGGAATCAAAGAAGGAAAAGAATTGTAACCATAACAAAATTCAACAGTAACAGACTTGTAGCTATTTTTACGTTCTAGAGCAGTGTAATTTTTAATTTTCTTTAGTTTCATTTTAAATATGGATTTTGAAAGAGCAGTGGTTCTACCCAACACAACACCTAGAGGGGGTGAATAGGTGTAGTTCAATTTTTCTTGTCTAATAAAAATATTGACTAGCAAGCAATCAAACAATAAAATAAATTACACAAATAATCAACACAGAGATTTGATCACGAAGTGGAAACTCATTTGAAGAACTCTTCAAAATCTAAAATCACTCTGGGTGTAAGACACCACCTCAAATCCACTATAGAAACTCTAATAGTTACAACCAATTTAGCGACACTTACAAAACCTTTGAAGTTCCTAAACTTGATCTGCAACACCACGAGTAACCCACTCAATCTCTACACGCATGTAGTGCCGGAACTCCGACCTTTCTATAGCATCCCATGAAAACCTCTCGATCTCTGCAACAACAGCAGCTCCGGAAACCTTTCGGCCAATGAACACATCCACTTCGATGGACTCAACTGTGTTTTTATCTTGAGTGTGATTTGGTGGAAATATATTTTCCAAGAGATTCAACTTTGAATGGAGGTAAAGTTCCTCTCAAATTCTCTTGGAAATGGGTTTTGTTTTTGCTCTTATTTTCCACACAATGAGAGAACTAGAAGGTTCCCTTTTATACTTACCAACAAAGAGGCTCTCAAACCTAAGGATAAATTAAGTTTCCAAAACATTGACACGAGCGAAGTGTCGAGTGAAGTCGAGCGAACTCTCTGACTTGAAATTCGCTCAAGTGAAGTGTCGAGCGAAGTTGAGCGAACTCTCTGACTTGAACATTGGCTCGAGCGAAGTGTTGAGCGTAGTCGAGCGAACTCTCTAACTTGAAGTTAGCTCGAGTGAAGTGTCAAGCAGAGTTGAGCAAACTCTCTAACTTGAATGTAGCTTGAGTGGAGTGTCAAGCCAAGTTCGCTCGAGCAAAGTGTCGAGACATGTCAAGCCAAATTCCTGCACACTTCTTGTATGTGTTATGCTTGAGCTCACTTGACCCCCTTTTTACTAAGACACACTTCAACACTTGTTACAACACAATCTTACAAAGGTTTTCATAAGAATATGCCAATCAACTAATTTTTTCTCTCAACAGATTTGATATTTATTTATTCATATTTTAGAATTTATTCTCATGAATATGCCTAGCTAAATTTTCAACAAAGGTTAAGGATGAAACCTCATTAAAGATTAGTAATATTATTTATGAGATTGATTTTTTTTGTTTCATTATCTGCAATTTCTTCTTCATGTCCTTTGTTTCCTGAAATGTGCCTTAATTGTATTACTATATACCTTAATTGTATTACAATAGTCCCAAACCAGGAAAAAATACGATTGAACTCATGACATTACAATATACCTTCAGTTTCGCCCCCCGATGGTCAGTTTGGATGATGGGAAAGGTTGGAACACAGAATTCTCTAACCCTCTAACCCTCCCAAAAGATCATTTCCACAATCCTCTAACCCTCCCAAAAGATAATATCCATTAATTGTATTGGAAAGAAATCATATTTCAAACCTCAATTTTATTTCCTTCCATATCAGTTTTTCTCAGCAACCCACAAGAGGGTGAAGTAAGAAAAAAAAAAAAAAATAAACCAACGCAGGAAAAAAAAAAAAAAAAGCGAAGAAATACAACTTCTTTGGCTTTTCTTATGCAAGACCTTTCTTGAAACTAAAGACAATGAAAATCATAAAAGGTATCAAAAATACTAACCACATATTTTTCAAGACATCATTTTTTATTTTCCCAAAGTTTATGGTTGGTTATCATCGATGCTTTTTGGGTGTCTGATTGTTGAGATGTTACATGTTACCTAGCAAATTAGATGTAGTGGAACTTGAATTGAAATCTCTCTCTCTCTGTGCTTAATTTCATTATGAAGAATTACTAAACTTCTTACGACTACAAAAAATCGTCTTTATAAAAATAGGGAACAAAAAAATGAGAGGTACTGAAAATAGGGAACAAAGATTAATGACAACATATATACAACGGCTTAATTTGCTTCTCCACTATACTTCAAATTCCATTTCTTGTTCCTTTTTTTAAGTATTGAGTTTGATAAGAGATTGGAATCCGTACCACTATTTCAAAGATAGTTTTTAGTCTAATCCCTAAGAGAGTTGAGATAAGATAAGATGAGATGAGTTAAGATAATTTGTGACTAGTAATAAAATGGTTTGAGTTAAAATTTTATATAATATTTTAGAAAAGGACATAAAAAAATTGAATAAAAATATTATAAAATTAAAATATTATTATAATATAATTTTTTAATCTCTACGTATAAAAAAGAAGAATATAATTTTTATTTTGAAATTTGAAAAAGTTGAAATGTTTTTTTGTGCTTTATTTGGAAATTTGGGAAATGTTTAATAATTAGATAATGATTATATAAAAAAGTTAAAAATTTAAAATTAAAAAGTGTTTGTATTTATGGTGTTTGAATATTGAGATGAGACGAGATGCGATAAAAGTATCTCTCTATCCAAACCAGGCATTAGTACTTGACTTATGTTCAACCCATAGGAGGATTGGGATTCAGGTTGACAAGGATATGAATGTTGTAACTTTCTTCGTACCCTACCAATAATGTCATTTCTTGCACGAGAATAAAATTGTGCCTAAATCATGTCCCCATGTCTTTTAAGAAGAGGAAGTCAAATTCATGATTTTTCTTTTAATCTTTTTGCATTGGGAGAAACGAATCTAAATTTATAGAGAAGATTGTTCAAGAGGTGATCTCAAGAATACTAAATTGTACATAATTACATGTTACCGAATATCCGGTTGGAATAGAGTCTCGTGTAAAATATTGTAAGATCCTCTTGAACAATTTAGGTATCTTCGGTACTGGTAGAATTGGTAACACAACTATTACAAAAACAGTATATAACCTCATTGCCAATCAATTTGAAGGGATTTGTTTTCTTAAAGATGTTAGAAAGGGCGGTCTCACCCAACTGCAAGAGAAAAAAATTTTCTGAGATCTTAAGAGATTAAAGTTTGAAGGGTGGTCAGGTTGATAAAGAAATTAATTTGCTAAAGGAGAGACTTTGCCGTAAAAAGATTCTTTTGGTTCTTGATGATGTTGATTGTTCAGACCGATTAGTAAAACTATGTGGAAGTTGCAATTGGTTTGGTTTCAGAAGTCGAATCATCATAACAACAAGAGATGAGCATCTACTAGATAAGCATGATGTTGGTTTGAAATATCCTATAAATGTATTGGATCATATTGACTGATGTTAAGCTCCTTACCTGGCATGCCTTCAAATGTGACAAACCTGATGATGGTTTTGTGGAACTCACAAAACTTGCATTGCAATATGCTGGTGGCCTTCCACTCGCTTTAATTGTGGTTGGCTCAAATCTACATGGAAGAGATATACATTATGGAAAAACGAATTGGAGAAGTACAAAAAAATTCCAAATAAAAAGAACCATGAAATACTCAAAATAAGTTACCATGGATTTCATGATTATATATGAGCAAAATAGCTTCCTTGACATTGCATGTTTCTTTAAAGGACAAAATAGGAAATATGTTCCTAAAATACCCAAGTGTGGTTTCTTTCCAACTTTTGGAATAAAAAACCTCATTGATAAATGCCTCATAACTATTGGTAGATATGACGTGTTAATGATGCATCACTTACTTGAATATATGGGTAAAGAAATTATTTGAGAAAAATCACCAAAAGTACCGGCAGACAAAGTAGGTTATGGTCTCATGAAGATGTTCGTTACATATTTAAAGAAAATAAGGTATGTTTCACTTTAGAAATATATTTTTATTTCTCAGTTCTTCCATTTTCCAAATTGAAGCTACAAATAAAAAAAATGGAAAAAATAATAATTTTAGCAAGTGTTGAACTTATCTACAGTATTTTGATACAATGCTTGTGCATTCTCTCAATAGAATGCATGATACGCTTGAGTCCCAACGTGCTTGCAAAGATGAAGAAACTGAGAATATTTATAAACCGTAATGCAAGTTTTTGTGACGGATTGAATTATCTCGCCAATGAGTTGAGAGTTCTTTGATTGACCCGATTGTTCTTTCCCATCAAGTTTTCATGGACAGAAACTCTTTGTTTTAAGAATGGAAAGAAGCATGATGAGAGAGATCGGCATGACATTGTTATCTATGGTATGTATTTTTATTTTCAATATTTAGATTTGTCTTCCTTAAGGTGCAAATTTCCTTTAATAGTTTAATTTATTTGTTTTATTTTCTTCTTTTTAAACATAACTTAAAAAGTAAGAATTTCAAGAACTGTAAATACTTGACAAAAATATCGGATCTTTCAAGGTGCCCAAATCTAAAGCAATTGATTCTCTTTGGATGTAAAAATTTTAGTTGAGATCGTGATTATGTTGGATTTTTAGATAAACTTGTTGAATTGAATTTTTATAATTGTTTCTGTCTAAAAAGTTTGCCAAGAAACTTCAAGTTGAGATTTCTAGAATTACTTAAACTTGGACGTTGTCCAAGCCTTGAAAAATTCCCCGAAATTGAGTGTGAAATGAAACATTTGAACAATGTCAACTTAGAATGTACCTTGATACAAAAGCAACCTTCATCCATCACATACCTCACTGGGCTCCAATTGTTATATTTATGAATGGGTGCAAAAGTCTTGTGTATCTTCCAATAAACATTTTTCAGTTGGAACTTCTAGAGAAAGTTGGCGTCATTAATTGTCTAAATTTTGTAAATCTTGTGAAGGAGGTGGGGCATAATGGACAATCCATGCCATGTATATAGGAAAATGAAATTTCATCAAGTATGCCATGTATACAGAGTATTATTTCTCCATCTGCAAAATCAAATAATTTATTTAGGACCTATAATTTCTCTTCAAGTTTGAGCAGATTAAATCTACCTGAGAGTGGTATTGTTAGCTGCAATACATAACTGCAAATTCTATTGAGATACAGCCAAGGCAAGGAGAGGGGATCATTAATCTACGGTTACAAGAATGATGATTTCATGGATCGTATTCAACTTTCAAAGAGATACCAAGATGATGATGATCATTACTTTACATGCAAAATGATTTCTTCCATTGCCTTCCCCCAAGGGTCTCCTCCTCCTCTTCTTTAACCTGTCAATGGAGTTATGATGCATGTCAAGTTGTCACTGTTGACATATTCTGAAACTAAGATGTCGTTGTTGTAATATATCAATTTATGTCAAGTTGGATGAGAACATGAGCAAAAAATTAAAAAATAAAATAAAATAAAGACAAATTGAACTGTTTTAGTCAAAATCTATGTGTACTTTTAACATCAATCTTTACGCACCAAAATGCAAAAGTGCGAAGCCCTCAATTAAAAAAAAAAAAAATTTATGTTCATATTGATGTTTTTTACGAAATAACACAATACTTTTCACACAAACTACGGTCTTTCTTATTTTACACCATAAATTAAAATAATTAAAACCTAATTTATTTTACACCAAATCATTTTCATCTCTAGAAAAATCGTCGTTAAAACTTATTTTTGTGGCCAATTTTACCTTGTTGCAACTTTATGTTGAAAGGGCGATTCGGGTAAGTGAACAGTTGTATTTATTTTTGCGACCTTTTAATCTCGATGCAAAAAACATACCTCATTTTCTCTATTTTATTTGCAACGATTAGGAATTTGTCACAAAAACATACCTTTTGCAACAAATGCACATCGATGCAATTAATTAGACGGAAAAAATAAATTTCAACACCTTTGTGTCTTTTACAGCATATTATTTTTACCACTAAAGTTTATTTTTGGATATTTAATTATTTCTAACGATTATTTAACTATTTACGTCAACATTAAATAAATACAGTTTGAGGATCGTTTGAGGAAAAAATAAGAAAAAGGGAAAAAATCCTAATTCCTAAATAAATAATTTTTTAATATTAATTTTATTTTAAAATTAGAAAAAAATAAATTATTTATTATATTTTTTTCATTTCTTCTATGCCCCCTCAGAAGTCTGAACCCCCGATTTACTCCTCTGTCCTCTCATTCTCTCTCTCTCTCTCTCTCTCTCTCTCGGCCTCCTCGAACTGCCTTATGCTTCCCAACCCCAGCCAATCCCTCGGGCCATCACCCACAACCTTTCAAGCATGTCAGACCATATGAATGGAGAACCAAAATTTCTTTGTTTTCCTGCTTTCCTGAAGTAAGGCAAAGATTCCAAGATTCTCAAGGAGGAGCTGCTTGAAGCCATTGCGCCTTTGGATCGCGGAGCAGATGCCATTGTCGAAGACCAGCAAAGTTGATCTGGTTGGATTGAATTCTTTTTCAACTCTTACCTTTGGTTTGTTCTCTGGGTTATTGCTTTCTCTGGAAAAAGATTTTTGTGCTTTTTCGGTTACTTTGTTGTTTTTAATGTGTTAAAGTTGTGTTTTGGTTGCCGTTTGGAACTTGTTTTGATTATTGTTTGTTTGGAGATTTCTTCTATAAGGGTTTTGAGCTTTTTTGGTTCGTGTTGATTTTCTTTGTGTTGGAACAATTATGGTTCCGGATGCTTGATTCCTATTACTTTGATATATAAGTTCAAAGTTTAATTTGAAGACGTAGACATGTTATAGCATAACACAAGTCACCAAAATTCCGCCCTTTCAAAAATTTTGTAAAATAAAGTCTAATTTTTTTCAAGTTCAATGGGTATTATAAGACAATGGCCTGATTGGAATGCCCGTATTCTGTCTATTGCGTTGTGGGATAATGATTTAATTTTACTGACGGCAGTGCATTGAAAAGCAGTTCTTTTGTTATTTTCTTTTCTTAAATTTTGATGCAGAGAAAGCAGGATGAAGTACCAGTGGATGCTACCCTCTGCAAAAACAACAACATCAAAGCTTTTTGCCCTGGTTGGTGTTCCCAAGATCCCATGATTGCAACTCTCTCCTCTTGCTTCTTTCCTTCCTGTTTGATAACATCAGTTATTTATATCTATTGCGAACTTATTGAGTGCTTGTTCTTCTAACAATGCTGCTTCTTTAACCTTATGTTTGAGTTTTTCTGCTTTTTATGTTTTATGGTTTCATTAGAGGTCGTGATAAATACTTATGAGCTATCTATCACCAAAGCATGGGAACCGATCTTTTCTAAACTGATTAGGTGGCATAGACTAGGCCAAAACTTAACATAATTGATCTTCTGACACAAGTGAAAACGTTTTCTATCACTAAAACGTACCCTTTTTGCTCCTTTTATCCCCTGCATCTTCTAACTGGATTGTTATATATATCATCAAGGAATTTATGGATATAATTTAGTCAACTCTTATCAGCATGGAAGATGCTTTGAGAAGCTTTAGTAAACTTTGACCCAATTTACTGATTTTTTTTTTCTTAAAGCATTTCATACTTTCTGAAGATCATGAGCACCTCTTTTCAAGAATATGGTGATGCTTCCTCCTCCATTCCCCCACTGGGGAAAAGAATTTTGAGGAAAAATGTTTGCCTTAGAATATCTTAGTTTGTTCTGCATAGCCAGAATTTTGCTTTATTTTTTAATGGTTTTTACATGTAAGATAACAATGAGTTTTTTATAGTTATATTAACTTGAGCATATTTTAAAAGGTGAGGATTTGGTCTTGGATGAAATTGTGTGAACAAAATAGGCTAGGTATCCTTTGAATGGAAGAGTCAATTTAGTAGAGGATGATTCACATTCTATAAGTAGCAGTGAGGAAAGCATGTCAAATCAGCTTTTTATGTTGTTGTAATGTGAAATCGAATTGGGCAATTAATTATGATGATTCTACTCTAGGGATCAAATAATATAGCATAAATTTGTGATTAGATATGTGATTAGATAATATAGCATCATCTATGTGCATGCTAAATATGCTTTGAGATTCTGACAAGATTTTGCTGTTTGCAAGTTGAGAGTCCCTGGATGCTGGTTCATTGCAAAAGAATGTGGCAGCTATTGGAGTTGCACTCCAGGCTTTGTACTAGTTATGATGTTTGTATGGTGCCTTTTGTGCAGGTGAACCATTCCCTCTCCTCTTGGTTCTTTCCTTCCAGTTTGATAACATAGCTACGTATGTGGTTTAAGAGATCAGAGTTTCTTGGATCCATATTCGTCAAAAGCATCTGCCTAACTCAGGAAGATACCGTCTTTTCAGAAACTTTAAAGAAAGAATTAGGAGATAAGAGCACTATTCTCTTCATGGGAATTGTGAGCTCTTCATGAAAAAAAGTTTGCTTCTCCTAGAATAAGCTTTTCAAACTTTAAACTTCACTCTCATTGCCACATTTGAATGAAAATCAGGTCTCCTTAAGGCAGAATATTACTTTTGTAGTTTGGAAGATACTGTTAGTCTTCCCACATCAAAAGTGTTGTTGGATTAAAGACCTTGTATTGACGGACTGCCTGCAACTTTAAGAAATTCTAGAGCTTCCATCCAAAAAAAAGTTCCAATTCAAAATCAGCAACTTAAGAGCACTAAGATAGATACAAAATACTAAAAAAAATGCACTCTATATTTTTCCTTATTTCTTAGGAATACTGCTCGTCATATCTACCACCATTTGCCCAGAAACTTGCAGCTTGGTCTTGGCCATTTTATATTGAGGATGGTGAAAGCTAATTAGTCCAGACAGGTGGCACGACCTTCTTGCATGGAAATTCTGTTTGGAGACGTCGTGTCGGATGGTTCTAGACTCAAGAATCCAAGATGTACAAATTGCCTTCAAGGAACATGTACCATAACCAGTAGAGGGTTGACCCTACAGGACTTTGATTCATTTTGAGCATCTTATTTCAGCATGCTTTTGGGTCTAAACAATCATAAAATGTTTCGTCTGTTGATTTTATATCCTTTTATAAATTTAGTACTGATTAAAAAATTATCAAAACGTATTAAAATTATCCTATTCCTCTCCATTCCATTCCTCCTCCTATACTCCCAAATGAAGTAGATATGATCATGATCTCCTAAAAATATCATAAATAGAAAGGTGGTAAAAATTGTAATTATCGTAAACTAAGTAGGACATATATCATGTGGTTTTATTTTCCTTCAAGTGTTGAACCATTTCACTATTATTGATATAATTCTCATATTATTTCATTATCCAAACATGTCCAAAATTTAAGAGAAATATTGTTCTTCCTCTTTCATTTTTTCTCTAATCATACATGTTGTAAATCAACTTTAAAATAAAAAATAAAATAAAAAATTATTTTCCCTTTATTTCTTGCCGCTACCCCCAAAATATTATGTACATAAAGTAGGATGCACTTTCAATTAGAAAGTGATATCAAGTGCAATGTTGGTGGAACAATCTGAGGTCTACAATTGAAAGTTATTTAGCGGAAGCAATTTTTAAAAGTGTTGGAGTTCATCTATCTATAAGAATGACGATTTCATTGATCGTATTCAATCCTTAAAGAGATCGATGTCGAGATGATGGTGATCGTATGCAAAAGTGTCGGACATATATATGTATATAACTTGAATTTGCATCATAGATGAGACCAACGTTACACATTTTTTCCAATGCAAGTCAAAATAAATGAAATTCCAAATTTGGAATAGATTAATATATAGTGGTTAAACTCAATGTGAATGGTGCTTAATTTGTTTGTGGATCCACCTCTGGCCATAAATCTCGAGTGGATGTACACGAATATTTAGAGGAATATTGATGCGGGAGGGATGCTTATCGCTCTAAGCAAACTGGAACATGAAGTGAGTGACCAGGTGAGTAGTATAAATGTAAGTTTTAGCCATTATGAGATGATTGCAGACGGCAATCCAGATCGGAATTGGGGAGAAAATTACATTATTTATTGGGCTTGGAATAAGAGTGATCTCTCTTTTTATGAAAGGTGAAGTTGAGTCTCTGTTTAGGCAGAGTGATATTTTTTAGACATTTATCTATAAAAAAATATTAACAATAATGAAGACTAGATTAGTCACAAATAGAAATAGTGAATTAGTGGAGCTCTAAATGCATTATTTTGGTTTATGATGTCATGTTTTATATGGGGACATCTTAGAATGTATCGAGTCATGGATGTAAATTTTTCTGATAAATAAATGATGACAGTTTTATGTAAAAAAAAAAAAAAAAAAGTAATTTAGATTTGCTACGTGAGACTAAATAGTTCTCGAAGCTTTGAAATGGAAGGATTTAGAGGGCCTCTTAAGTTCTTAACTCACAAACAAACAAACAAACAAACAAAAAAGGAGAAATTATAAGATGCAATAACCATTTTTTCTTAAAAAAAGAAGAAGATAGAAATAAGATCCAATAACAAAAACCATAGGATTGTCTTAGATTTCCCCTATAAGATTTGATGAAGTAGATTTAGGATTCTTACTTACTACAATATTTTAGATTTAGGATTGTTCTATATATATATATTTTTTAAAATCAGAATTTTGTATGAAATGAAGGCTGCATTAACCATTTTTCTTTTTTTGATAAAAAGGAAAGCGAGGGAAAAGAGAAATGAAATAAACTAAGAAATTACACCCGGACCAAGAGTTTAGCTTAGCTTAACGACCACCCATTTCTTTTTCAATCTTGGCCATAATTCCATTGAATGCTTTTTTTGCAGTTCTACAAAGACAGAAGGAGCTGTGAACTTGCAAATATATATGTAAACTAATTTTTTGGTTTTTACTCTTTGCTCCAATAAGAAATTTGTATTATATGGTATTTTGCGTGCAGTACTAACAAAAAATAATTAAAAAAAAACTTAATTTTGATCTAAGAATAATTTAAATTTTGTTATGTCATGTTATATATGTTAATATAGTGTATTTTAATTGATTATTGATTTAATTAAGAATATATATGATTAGATATGATTAAAAATAAAATTATATTTTTGTTAGATTTAATTGTTAGATTAATGTTTTTTAGAGCACTAGTAATGAGCTAGCTAAAATCAAAATTTAGCTAAACAATAGTTAAAGTGTAAAATAAAGTACAACATTAAGCTACTTAAATATACAATAAATTTAATTTTAGATGAATAGGTTGGCTATATTTATTGAGCCAAAGGAAGCTGACCAAATAATATTTTTGACTAAAATATACAATTTCCTACTGCTTGTCACTTGTTTTACCAAACAATATCGGTTGGTGCAATACCGATAGATAAACCAACAACAATTGCTGCCAAAATCTTATTTAGTACAATCTCATCAGTTTGTTCTTTAACGAGCTGGTGAGTTTTTTAACGTAGTCATAACTTACAGAATTTTGTTATTCTACATTTCTATATATTATATACTATATATTATTTTTTTAAAACTAATTAAATTTTTTATTTATTATTCATATAATATACACACTCAACAAATTGTATTATATAGTCGTTAAAAAATATAATCATTAGAAAAATTTAAATTACAATTAAAATTAAAATTAATATAAAAATTAAAAATTAATATTTTAATAAAATAATAAAATATTTGTCAAGCTTATTATTTGATATTATAAAAAGTGACTAATTAAAATTTATAAAAATAAATTTTTTAATTAAAATTTAACTAAAATTTGTCGAGTCCTTTACTAATACTCTTATACTATTGAATAGATAAATAATAATAATATTATTAATTGAATGATTGATTGACTGACCTGAGTATGGGTAAAAAGGAAGCTACTGAAGAATTTTGTGGCCGCCTTATTTGACTAATGCATAGGCCGTTTGTAACTCCAAAAGCATTCGCTTGAAAGCAGTAGAGATATTATTAGGAAGAATTAATGCTAGTTTTACCGTCGGTAGTTATTGCTGATTTTTTTTTTTTGTAATTAAAGAAGCCTTTTTAATGATGTTATAATTTTTTTTTAAATATTAAAAAATATTAAAAAAATATATGTAAAAAAAGTCAAAAAAATAAAGCACATCAAAATAACTAGCAGTAGTTTCGACTGCCAGCTGTAGCTGTAGTGTCACTCTATTAGAGCATTCTCAATAGATTAGTTAAAATTAAAGGATATTTTTTATAAACGTAAGAGAAATTTAATTTTTAGCTATTCCATTCACATAAATCTTCACATTGGAATAACTATTTTTTCATTATATAACAATAAAATAATATAAAATAAATTTGATTTTAACTATTTATATTAAATTTTCACATTGAATTATCTATTTATTCATTATATAGTAATGAGTAATTAATAATTTCAAAATTATTTAATTTTTTTAATTATTATTTAATTTAATTTTATCATATTTTACTATTCATAATATTATATATTAATTAGTAATCATATTCTAATTAAATTATCAGTTAAAGAAATTATATTTTTGAAAGGGAAGAAAGAAAGACATTGATAGAAAAAAAGAAAGAGAGAAACAATTCATAAAATAAGAATTTAGCCTATGAATAGAAACATTTAAATTTGAAAATTATTTTAGATGTAACTGTAGCTAAAAGTAAAATATTTAAAATTTGACTAATCTATTGTGATTTTTTTTTTATTTTTAATAATTAAATCTTCAATGAATTTAACTTTTGGCTAATAATGCGCTTACGAATGGATTTCAATTCGCTGGACTTCAATTCACTTGAAAGCAGTTGCCAGTTGAGAAAGCAGTTAGGATATTATTACGAATGGACTTCACTTCGCTGGTCTTGAAAGCAGTTGAGATATTAAATTCCTGGTCTTGAAAGCAGTTGAGATATCATTACGAATGGACTTCAATTCGCTGGTCTTGAAAGCAGTTGAGAAAGCAGTTGAGATATTATTACGAATGGACTTCAATGGAAGTTGCTCATAATTTTCTTTCACCGAATTCTAATTCGATGACAACTTTATTAATTAACTCCAATATTAATTAATAAATTAATTATGCCAATTCAGATTACAACCTTTTATTCTTATCTTTCCTTTTTCACATATATATAATGCATGCAACTATAAAATATGTATACTCAATAAGGCAAAAGGAAAAATAATTATAATTATAATAATAATAATTAAACAACTCAATAATTAATAATAAAAACCAAAAACACATTCTAGAACTATTTATATATTTAAAGAAAATAATATTTTATTTATCATCATCCTCTTATATATATATGTATAACATATAATATAATTACTCTATTCCTTTCTATTCCATTCCTTCATAAACTCCGATCCCAAACCAAGTATACATCATCATTTAATTTCAGCAAGAAAAAGTCTGGGTGCAGTCGGTTTTGCGTAAGCGATGGGGAGTCGGCTGACGTGGAAAAACGCTAACGACGTCGTTTCTATTCCGAATTTCAAATTCAACAAATTTCGCTGTTAGCTCCTCCCTCCTTCTCTCTGTTATTGAAACACATTTGGTTCTCTCCCTCCTCTCTGTTTCGAAACACAGCTGACGAAGTCACCCGAGCTCTCCCTCCTTCTCTCTGTTTTGAAACACATTTCGAGCTCTCCCCTGACGTCGGTTGTGGTTGGAGTAGCCCCGAAGACCTCTCTGTTTCTCTCCCACACTGCTCCGAAGGTCCTCTCGGTCATTTCTCATCGGAAGAGATTTCACTCCAGCTGCGTCGCGCCTTCCTTCCCGTCCGCTCAATCATTTCTCATCTCAACAGATTTCTCTCCAGCGGCGAAGCCCCTTCCTTCATCCCGATGGCCCTTCCATTTGCCTTCATCCCGAAATGGAATCCCTAATAGGCCCCTTTCTTTAATTCCGAAGCCCTAGCCCAAAAGCCCCTTTCCCTAATTCCGAAACCCTAACCCTAACCCTAACCCTATAACCCCTTTCCCTAATTCTGAAACCCTAACCCTAAATCCCCTTTCCCTCATCCTGAAACCCTAACCCAGGAACTTCAACCCGAAACCCTAATCCTAGAAGAAGGTGACCAACGAAAGACACTCACCCCTGTCTGGTCCAGGTTGAAGGCAAGTAAATCATTCCTTTCTTGATTACAATTGTATTATACGTTACAATTGAAACTTTTATTGTCTTGGTCTTACAGTCCCATTCAAAATATTGTTTTTTTTTTTTTTGTTATTTTTAAACATATTAGTTGATATAATACCGAATTTTTATTCAAATAATTGATATAAAAACTCACTGAAAACACTTTTTCCATTTAGATTTTGCATTGGACTACGATTAAGGTAAACTTTACCTTAATTAAATTCATGATCTATTTTGAGTATGAGCACCGAGCATGCACAAGTACTGTGCATGCTATGTTGTCCTTTACACGTACAACCCTACAACAGAATTGTGAAGTCTGTTGTGAGGTAGGGATGGAATGGCAAAAAGGTACATCTCAATTACAAGAGAACATGTATGTTTCCTGTTGATTTTGGGGCACAATATTATAAACCCATTAAATGTTTAGTTCAAAACAACAGGATTTTTCTCCCCTTAGTCCATTAGATAAAATATTATTAATGATTTACAGTAGGCTTAACAGTAACCGAGAACTTGCTGTTCGAAATTATATGGTGGTTCTGAATACTGAAAAGAATTGTCTCGGTAGTCAACATGGTAATGATACAATAGATGTAACTTCAATAACCAAAGAGGATACCAGGAGCCATTCAGAAGAAGCTTTCTTGTACATGGACATAAAAAATGCAATCTGATATAACTTTTTTATGGAATAACCCTTTTTTTTTATAAGTAAGAGGTAAATCTAATTCAAACGAATGAAATAGGTATAACCCGTGTACACAAGAGCCATACAAAAGAACACCTAAATACATTCTAAGATAGATAGATCAAGCTGAACACCTAAATACATTCGAGGATAGATAGATCAAGCTCCTTTTTGATGGAATAACTTAGCTTATCAAGCTAATTGAAAAGGGTTGAAGGCAATAAAGCATGATGAAAGTTGTTTAAATGATGCGCAGGATATCTATTCTGAACAAGTGTATCTAAAAAAAAAAACTGAATGGATAACCTCTTCACAAACAATCATCTGTGGACTTTAAGATGTTCATAAGATGATCAAGTGGACAAACTGCCCCATAAACCAAAATGACTTTGTTGCTCCTTTTAAGCATTTGTTTTTCTCATCACCACTCCAGTGCTGCATTGAAGAATTTCAAACATCAACCAAAAAATAATGAAATCTACCTACTTAAAGCTAATGCAAACCAATTAGGCATGATAGGCATTGGAATTAACCTCTCCAAGCATGTTCAGCTTCTCACGGACGTCACTCATCAACCCTGGCATATCCCCCCCCCCCATCCTTAAAACTCCATCTCCCTTCCTTCTAGGAGCTTGTTAGAAACATAATTGTAAATCAGTAAATATGTTTACATATATATTCATGAGCATGAGATATGTATCTTAATTACTAAGTTTAAATTAATGCTATCCACCAAACATTCAGTGAAAAGAAATGCACATCAACTAAAAATTAAGCAATTGCATAAGAGTCAACAAAGGACTTGTTTTTTCCAAAAAAAACAAAGGACTTGTTTAAAATTTGAGATAAGGGAGCATTGGGATTATTTATAGTGGGGTTATTTATAGTGAAAGTATAAGGAGTAGGTGAATGATATTGATTTGCATAAACACTGTCAGGTTTGCATAAACACTAGTCTAAATGATATTGGTAATTTTTGAAAGCAACTTGTAGCAAGAGGGCATGGCATATTCATGTACTGAACTCTGCCAATACCTAGCTTTTATTATAACAGTTGGCTTGCTTGATTGAACATTTATTTCTGCTTGATTTCTTCAACATGATGATTTACTGTGAAATCCAGCAGATTGGTTTATGTGTGTTTTTTGATATCTGTGCATTTCCATTTGTGAATTTGGTTCATGCTAGAATGTCGTCATCATCACTATGTTCTAACTCCTTTGGCAAACGTACTTTGGCACCTCCCTTGTGCTTCTGTGAGGTTGAAGCACAATTGAGATATTCAAATACTAAGGCAAATCCAGGACGACCATTCTTAGGGTGTCGAAAGTACAACACGAAGGTAACTACAGGACTTGAAATCTAACGTGTTTAAAATAGATTAATTAATATTATGTACGTTTAACATTTGCCATATATCTGTACAAATACCAGGGATTACCATATTATAAATATTTCAAGTGGGCTGATAGTAATCAATATTTAGAGCTAGAAGAAAGAAAAAATGAAATGTCAAGAAAGGAGGAGGAGCTGGAGAAGAGACTGACCGATGTCGAAAATAATGTAACTGAGCTCCGTAAGATAGTGGATGACGTGAAGAAGATAGAGATGGTGCTATACAATAGAAATGAGGAGGTACGGAAAAAGGAGTTGCTACTTCTTGAGAGAGAAGCTGTCCTAAGGCATTCACGCATGCTATCTCGAGTGTACTTTGGATTATTTGTACTTGTTAGTTGTTATTTATTGACACGATAGTTGTTATATGTTACATCTTATTGGAATTTGTAATTTAAGTGCAAATATGTAAATATTTTCATAACTGAATTGTATTATGGACTGTAAGTTAGATTGTATATGTGTTATAAGTTATTAGTTATGTTAGATTTGTATTATGAATTGTATAAGTGTTATAAGTTATTAGTTATTAGATTTGTATAATTAAGTGATTTATGTAAATTTTGAGATTTGGATTGACTAGCAGAGTTATATGTAAATATTTAGATTTGTATTAGTTGATTTGTAAATATGTAAATATTTAGTTATTAAATCTTGTAAAAGTGTTTTTTAGAGAACTTAAATATTGCACATCACAAACAAAAAATTTACAAGTTCCAGATTGAGAGCAAAAACAAGAGTGCCACGCATGAAGACTAAAAATTGCACACGCATGGATCCATGCACATTTGGTAGTTCCAGAAACAAAAACTGTCTCAGACCTGCATCCATGCACATTTGGTAGCATATCAAATTTACAAGTTCCAGATTGGGAACTGCACCCAGCGTTTCAGAGCTACAAGAGAGCCACGCATGTTGCTATAAATTCACCCTATTTATGTTCCTGAAAACAAGAGAGCCACGCATCTTGCTATATCTTCACGCTATTCATCAACCTAGCTGTACTAACAACGCAATAAACATTCCTACTCAAACCCACATAGATTACTGTCATTTATAGCAACCAATGCATTGACCATTTGCCTTTGAATGCACCTGTTATACCCCTAGCATTCCATAATTATCACAAAAATCTATCCATGCATTCTCAAGACCATTTGGCCAAATTCCATCACTAGTAATATAAATATCTATAAAATCTACCTTCTATCAAATATAATTGGTAAGCATATCACTTTACAAGCTTTGTGAATATAATAATCATTACAAAAAACTAATAATCATTAGTTGAGTTTTCAGCCCACTTCTATAAGCAGCATATGACTCAAGTTTTTCAGGGACTTTTTTCAGTATCTGCCAAAGGCATAATCTATGTCGAGTTTCTGGAAAGACAGTAACAATTGTATTTTTCATTGCTCTGTCTTGATCAATAATAATTTCCTTTGGAGCTACACCGTCCATACACTGCAACCAGGTTTGGAATAGCCATGTAAAAGTCTCTGTGTCCTCACTGGAAATCAACCCAGCTCCCAAAAGAATCGACTGCCCGTGGTGGTTTACACCAACAAATGGTGCAAAGGGCATCCCATACCTATTCGTCAGGTATGTGGTGTCGAATGTAACTACATCACCAAAGTACTAGTAGGCTGCCCGACTACGTGGATATGCCCAAAACATATTTTTTAATCTCCTGTCATCGTCTAAATCCATCAATGCAAAAAAGCCGTCATTCTTGTATTGCATCCTCATAAAATAATCCCGAAGTGCACCAGCACCACCTGCGCCAAGTCGTAGATGTCGTGCTTTGTCGATATAATTGCGACAATCTTTTTCCAAAAATGGCAGGTTCTCAAAACCACCTGCGCCAACAACAAGAGATCCATAACTTTTATTAAGTCGGATGCCAGTTGCGTCGTTTGTGTCTAAGACTCTTTTAACTATCTCACTCACTTCTCGGTTACATCGAAAAAAACGAGATTTCATTGGGCTGAGGCCGGGATTGTGTGTATTATGGATTGTTGTCAATTGCATCTTTCCCTTGACTCTAGTGGCATTTATCCTTGCCTTACAGTCTGTTTTTCCCGTCGGACGTGGGTTGGCGACATTGGAACTCCTATTCCGAGCCTTCCCTCCCCGTGCACAACCAATGGTAACATATTTGACACTTTGATCCTCTAACCTCTCACTCCTTTGTGTCATCACCCCAAACCCACATTTTTTAGCATACTGCTTATAATAACTCATCAAATCTTCAAACAAATTAAACTCCATCCCCGATTTTGGCTCCTCAATAATATCATCACCATCTGACGATGGCACTACCTGTGGTGTACCGGTAGTGCCATTATCAATTTCCCGTTCATCTTGTCTATCCAACAAAATTTCTTCATCAACTCTAGCAGAAGTAGATGGTGATTCAGTTTCCAGTATATCAGGTCTATCTTCTTGAGTAAATCTTGCAATCGTTGTGGAGCTTATAGCGATAAATGGGCTTGAAGGTCTCATCCCATATTGTAATGGATAACCAACATTTTGTTTCAAACAAGAAAATGAAAATATGTAAATTGCTTAAAAAATGATTAACTTATAACTAAAAAACAATAACGAATATTTTCAACTATGCACCTGAATGTTGCTTGAATTTTTGTTGCTATCTGGATATGGTAGGAAAGCCGGTGGCCATGCAGACACTGGTCCATAGTAACCGTGCATATAAGTTGGATAATTTAGTAGACCAGTTTGAGAGATGTCCTAACATAAAAAATAATAATAATAATTAGGATGTTATGCATTGAGTTGCAATAAGTTTTTTAATTATGAAATAACATACTAAGTTTGAGGGATTTGAGCTAGATGGTGTTAGCGGAGATGGGTGTTCTTCTCCTTTTTCCATGCCCTGTTCAGGAAAATTAATTCAATCGATCAAGAGTGATGACTAATATCATACATACTTTTTCCAAGAAAAAAACACTGATAAAAAAGAATATAAAAATTCATTGAATTAATAGAAAGTAAAAGAAGGTGGAAATTATATATATCCGATAGATCATCCATTGAATTAATTAAGAAGCTAAAAGATCATCCATGGGCTTTTTTTTTCAGAATTATTCTATATATCTTAGGAAAAAGCATAATATTCAAAGGGGTAACCATGACTTTTTTTTTATAGGACCACATTGATCAAACTTTACAAGCATCAATCTTCAATATTTTTAATATTATTGGGTATTTAATTAATACAATTAATTGTTTTGTATAATAAGTGAAAATAAATCACAACAAACCAGAAAACATGTATTTTCAGCCACCATTATCTAATCTAAATCACAACATTTTTTGAAAGAAAAAAAAAACTAATCTAAACAGATCATTTGAACCAAATGTTTTGATGATCTACAAACCACAAAATTAATATTTTCAGCCAAATTTAACCACAAAATTAATATTATCAGCCAACAACATCTAATCTAAATCACAACATGCTGTGAAATAAAAAAAAAAAAAAAAAACTAATCTTGCAAGATAAATTATCAGCCAACCATAGGCGTTTTTGTTGTTTTGATGAATTTATAATCTACAAAGCAGAAAATTTCTAATCTCAGCCATATCTAATAAGATAAATATAAATGTTAAAATTACAAATTGAAGCAAAAATTGAAGATTGATGGTACCATTTGGTGGCGACTGTTTGGGGATGAAGATGACCCACGAAGCCGACCCGAAATGGTGGCCCACCCACGAAGCTGACCCGAAATGGTGGCCCACGAAGCTGGCCCAAACGGCATGGGCTTGAAACCCACCAAGGAAGACCCAGACCGGCGTTGGGTTTGGGTTGACCCACCCAAATCTCTACACCCATGCAGGAATGGGTAGGTCCGTTCGATTTTATGGTGAAATCGTGGTGCCCGAAACTGGTCTGGAACAGAGAAGCCCGTTCTCCCTCAATCCATGCGCAACTCGTCTTCCTCAGTAACTGAGAAACGAAATGGGGGGCACGCAGTCTGGACGAAAGCTTCTGTTTTTGTTAATTCAAATTTAATTCCTTTTCGTCGTTTTCTCGTTTTTGTTTTTTTATTATTATTATCGGATGACGTGGCATGATATCCGACTGCACGACCGACTGCACCAACGGACTGTATGTAGAATTGCTGTTTCAGCAATATGGTTAATTTGTGTCTAAACAATTATTAGTGATCTATAAAAGAAATCCTATCATTTATAAATTATTGTGACTTGATGTTCTACGTTACAAATTTTTGAAATGAAAGTAAAGTAAAAGAAACTATAATATACAACAAAAAGCCATATTAATGAAGTTGTAAACTTTATTATTATATTAATTTTAGTTTTTATTCAATTAAAAAATAAAAAATAAAAAATTTAATTCACTTTATGCATATGGTATATATTTTGCGGTATCATCGAAAAGCGATAAGAAAATAATTTAATTCTGATCTTGTCATTTTATATTAATATACATGTCCTTTTATATCAGTGATTATTCATTTAATTAAGAATGTATATGATTAGAAAAGATATAAAAGTAAAAGGAAGAACAATATTTCTCTTAGATTCTAAATGTCGTAATTTACAGCATTAAATAGTTAGAAAGAGGCCCAACCCACCGACCGGAATGTCAGTTAATGATACATCTGCGTGTCAGTTAAATATAATACAGAAATTACCTTGTGAATTGAGGTAAATATTTCTTGGATTAAAACTTTAAAGTGTTTGGATTTTTTATTTTTTATTTTAGAAGTAAAAAGGAGAAAGGAAATTGCGTAGAAGCTTCTCCGTCTCATTCCCTTGCCAATAAGTTATTAAAGTTTATATATGCTATCACTTTCAAGCGACGTGCCACCAAAGTTCCAAACCCAGCCAAAGTCCTCTTGTTCTTTTACTGCTGACTGTTGAGGACCAGATGGAATGCAAACGACTGCAAATTAATATGATATATATAATATAAATATAAATTTATAACTTAATATAATATAATATAATATATTAAATTATTAATTTTTTTTTATAAAATAAATTTAACATTTCATATAAATTATATAAATTTATAAATTTAATTTTATAGTTACTTATTAGGAATGAATGACTGGCCCAAGAAGAGGCCCACCACCGTGAATAAAAGGGAAGCTGCCGAAGAAGTTTGTGGCCAAGGTATAAGGCTTTTGTAAAGCTGTCATACATTATTATTGTGCAGTCCTCGTGATGATCGTCCAGTCTACTTTACCTTCTGACCCTGTCTGCCACTGTCATGCTCTTTGATGGATGGGTAATGATCCCCTTCCAACCGGTTTACTCCTAATTTACCGTTCATGCTATATTTCAAAAAAAAAAATTTTATTATTTTCTTATAAGTATTTTTTTAACATTTTTAATTATTAAAAAAAAATTAAAAAAATATATAATTTTATTAATAATCATTTTCTTAATCAGTAAAATAAAAAATTAAATAAAAATTAAATAAAAAAAAGGAATAAATAAGTTGTAAATGAGGTGTAATTTTATCATTTTCCTTGATGGATTACAACTTTAAAGGGTTTGGATTTTTATTTTTCCATCGCGTAGCAATTTTATAATTCTGGAGTTTTATTTATCTTAAAAACATTATAGTTGTAAAGAGATTAAAAACAAATATACAGATTGATTTAATTTTATATAATATATTAAATCTATTTTATTATAAAAATAATTTTATTATCTAACAAATCGTATCAATTCATATTATTATAAATTTATATTTATAAAAAAAATTTATAATTAAATCATTTCTCTATTTATTTATTCACAAATATGCCTGAATGCTTTGATCACAAGTATTTGGTTGGTTGATTCAACTTCGTTAAGGTCCATTTCATGATGAGTGATTATTCATTTAATTAAAACGATACATGATTAGAAAATAAAAAAAATAAAAAAAAGTAAAAGGAAGAACAATATTTCTCATTATTATTCTATTTATCCTCCTCCTCTCATATATAACCTATAGTATAATTACTCCATTCCTTTATATTCCATTCCTTCTTAGACTCCCAAACGAAGTATATGTCATCATTTAATTTCAACAATTTGCTTTTGTGTTTAAACAAAATAAGATATCATGATATTTTTTTAATTGTTCAGTTTATAAAAGAAATCTCATAATTTATAAACTAATGTGACTAAAAGGGATAAGTTAAAATTTGTTGAAATGAAAGTAAAGTAAAAGGAACTATAATATACAACAAAAAACCATATTAATGAATTTGTAAACTTTATTATTATATTAATTTTAGTTTTTATTCAATTAAAAAATAAAATAAAAAATATTTTACTTTATGTACATGGTATATATTTTGCGATAGGATCGAAAAGCGATAAGAAAATAATTTAATTCTGATCTTGTCATTTTATATCAATATACATGTCATTTTATACAAGTGATTATTAATTTAATTAAAGAATATATATATATATATGATTAGAAAAGATAAAAAGTTAAAAGGAAGAACAAAAATTTTCTTAGATTGAAAATGTCGTAATTTACAGCACTAAATAATTAAAAAGTAATAAGAAATGATTGAGCTGGAGAAGAAAGAGGCCCAACACCATGAGTAAAAAGTAAAAAGGAAGGTGCTGAAGAACTATGTTCTTTGACTGAGGGAGAAGAAAGAGGCTCAACCCACCGATTTCTTTTAGAATAATGATAGTTACTTCCCTACTTCTATCTATTTATTACTTTTTTTTATTAGGCTGCTCTTTCTTTTATTGTTCTCATCAAAAGCTGGCATCTCATATTTTATTTTCTCTACTTTCGATATGATGCAACGCGGAAGTTGCCAAGAAGTTCCTCTTGCAACGCGGTATCCACTTCTTTAAACTTATACAAGGAGCCCAATCGTCATCCACGATATATCCATCTCCAACTAATTAAACTTTACATCCACAATGTCTTCTTCCATGGCATTACCGGGAGTCCTTTCCTCTCCTTCCTCCTCCTATTCCTCTTCTTTAATCTCTCTACATTACGATGTATTCTTAAGCTTTCGCGGTGAGGATACCCGCAATAGTTTTACTAGTCATCTTTACCATGCTTTGGATCAAAGTGGAATCAACACTTGCAAAGATGATGAGGAGCTGAGAAGAGGTGAAGAAATTTCACCGGCACTTTTAAAGGCCATTGAAGAGTCAAAGATTTCGATTGTTATATTTTCTGAAAACTATGCATCATCTACTTGGTGTTTAGATGAGCTTTTGAAGATTCTAGAGTGTAAAGAATCAAAGCAACAGAAGGTTATACCGGTATTTTTCAAAGTTGAGCCATCGACAGTACGACACCAAAAAGATAGTTTCAAAGAAGCGTTGGCTAAACATGAAGAAAAGTTCAAGGATGATGCTAAAGTTCAGAGGTGGAAGACTGGCTTAAATCAAGTTGCCAATCTATCCGGTTTCCATTTGAAGATCAACGAGTAATTCCAACAACTCTTATCCCTCTATCGATTCATATATAATTTAGTTTTAATCGAATTACATCCTTTGCCTATATATATATATAGATAGAGTGAGAAGCTGTAATTCAGTAGAAGGGATGAGATTTCCAGTACACATTCACAAGCTGTAAACTCGTACAACAGTTTAAAAAAAGCCCCTCAATATGACATGACAACAAGAAGATTTAACATACGAAAACACCACAAGACAGAATTTCATGAGGGACCGACCGTACTCATCCTTCCACACCACACATATCACACACATATATATTCATATATATATATTTTTAACTTCTTGTTCTTCTCATAATCCATACACCAGATAAATGTTTGGAAAAAAGAAAAAAATTAAAAGAAAAGTGGTGTGTATGGTGTGGATATAATAAGTAGAATTATTCGAAATTCACGTATCTCAATTCACAATTTACGTCAACAATTATTTTCAAAGTTAGTGCAAGAGCCACTTACACACGAAGGGGAGAATCTCTGGATGCAGACAGGCGTCCCGAGCTCTGCTGCTTCCTGTGATCATTCCCGTCAGCTTAAGGCGCAGTGGTCTCTTGAATGGGTGTGGTGGGTCTCAGGTAGAAAGAAACAGATTATGTGTGTGTTGCGGAGCTAGAGAGAGAGAGAGAGAGAGAGAGAGGAGAAACCGAGTGGGTGAGACAGAGAGTGACGGAGGTGGGTAGTCGTCCGCCTGAGAGAGAGTGTGACGGAGACAGAGAATGAGAGGGACAGAGAGTGACGGAGACACAGGCGGAAAGAGGGAAAGTGAGGGATGGCAGAAGGAGGAGACGTACGCTGGCGAGAGGTAGTGGGGTGGTCGGCGGGTGGAAAATTTCAGAGAGAGACAGAGAGGCAGAGACAGAGAGAGAGACAGAGACAGAGTGAGTGTGACGAACACAGAGACTAAGGGCTCACAGTGGCCGACATCTGGCGGACATGACACGGCGGTGTGGCGGCAGCTAGGGTTTTTGAACCCAAAATAGGTGTGGGTTTCGTGTTCTAGAGAGAGAGAGAGAGAGAGACAGACAGAAACAGAGAGAGCGACGATCGAGAGAGATGGAGAGAGAGGATTACTGGAGATGTGGTGTCGAGGCGTGGAGGATGGTGGCAGCAGACGGCACAAAACAGAGAGAGAAGAGAGATCTGAGTGAGGGAGAGTGAGACCGAGAGATGAGAGGGAGATAGAGAGACAACGAGAAGCCGAGGGAGGGAAGAGAGAGGTAGTCGAAGGGCGAGGTGGCTTTTGGGGCTGGGCTTCACATTACGTATGACCAAAATGCAGAAGCCCTCAATTCATAAAAATTTGTGTTCATGTTTTTTTCTTTTAGAGTAAAATTTGTGTTCATGTTGATGTTTTTTAGGCAGTAGCATTTTTCACACTCGAACTACGGTCTTTTTTTATTATTTACCAAAATTTAATATATATGTATATGTATATATAATTTCTACCCTAAGTAATTGCATACATTTATTATTTACCAATTAAATTGGTCAAGCAGCACATTCTCGATATATATTGTCAAATTAAATTGGAATGTACAAAGTAAAATTTATCCGTACTTCATAATGCAAATTAATACTTTACCAAACTTATGGTATAAATTGAATATGTGGCATTTTTTTTAACACATAAATGTCACGTACTGAAAAACATTAATACTGCAACGATTAAAGAAAACAGTCATGAACAAAGAATGACAACGTACATGGCTTTGCTTCTCCATTATTTTCAAAGTTCCATTTCTTTTACCTTTTTTTAAGTCTTCAATTTGATAAAGACCATCTCTGCACCTTCTTCGATCAGCACTTATGATGATAGTTTTGATATATATAGTACTACAGCTAGCATTGCGAATTGTTACTCTTTCAAAATTCATATGTTTATAACAGTTGTTAGTTCAAAATCTGTTCACTCTTTTTGAAAAGAGAAAATTAGATAAATTTGAGACCTAATAGTAGACTTTACTTTTTTTCAAATAAAGTGCGCTAAACTAGCACTACCTAAAATTGCATCTTGCATATATCTAGTTCAAATGGTAGGGATCATTTTCCTGCATTTAGTACTTAACTTGTGCCTTGCCAATAAATGCCATTTATAACATGAGAATAAAATTGTGACTAAATCATGTTCTCATGTCTTTTAACGTGAGGAAGTCAAATTCATGAATTTTCTTTAAATCTTTTTGCATTGGTAGGGACGAATATGAGTTTATCCAGAAGATTGTTCAAGATGTGTCAACAAGTTTACCAAATCGTTTTCACATGCATGTTGCTGAGAATCCGGTGGGAATACAGTCTCGTGCAAATTATGTTATTAAGAAGCTTTTATGTATTGAGGAGAATGACACACGCATGATAGGGATCTTCGGTAGTGGTGGAATTGGTAAAACAACTATTGCAAAAGAGATGTATAACTAGCTCATTGCTAAGAAGTTTGACGGCTATTGTTTTCTTGTTGATGTTAGAGAATCTTTAAAACAAAATCAAGGCCGTCTCGGACAGTTGCAAGAGAAAATTCTTTCTAACATTCTAGAAAAGTCACCAAGGGTTGATGATGATCATCAAGGAATGGAATTGATAAGGAATAGACTTTGCCGTAAAAAAATTCTTTTGGTTCTTGATGATGTTGATTGTTTGGACTAATTAAAAAAATTATGTGAAAAATGCGATTGGTTTGGTTCTGGGAGTCGAATCATCATAACAACAAGGGATAAGAGTTTGCTAAATAAACATGGTGTTAGTTTGAATTATCGTATGAGGGAAATGGAAGGCTATGAAGCCCGTCTGCTCTTTACCCGGCATGCCTTCAAAAGTGACAAGCCTATTGATGGTTTTGAGGATCTCATAAAGGATGCACTACATTATGCTGGTGGCCTTCCACTCGCCTTAAAAGTGGTAGGCTCAAATCTATATGGAGAAAATAGAAAGTATTGGAAAAGTGCATTGAAAAAGTACAAAAGAATTCCAGAAGAAAATATCCAAGAAAAACTCAAAATAAGTTACGATGGATTAGATGGTTTTACAAAAAAAATTTTCCTTGACATTGCATGTTTCTTCAAAGGAGACGAGAAAGAATATGTCACTAAAATACTGGAAAGTTGTGGTTTCTTTCCCGATGATGGTATAAAAAAGCTTAATGATAAATGTCTCATGACGATTTATAAAGATAACCGATTGAGGATGCATGACTTACTACAAGATATGGGAAAAGAAATTGTTCGACAAGAATCACCCGAAGAACCCAGCAAGCGGAGTAGATTATGGTTTCATGAAGATGTTTGTGAAGTACTTGAAACAAATAAAGTAAGATTTGCCCTAGAAATATAATTTTACTTCCAAGTTCTTTTTTTTTTTTTTTCAATTGAAGCTATTATTAAATTAAAAGAAATGGATCCAGAAATACATATAAATTATTATATAGACACATACGTGCCCTCTACATGAAATATTTTCTCAATGTTGTAAATAAAATAATATTAATGAAGAAGTACAAATAAAATCATCAAAACCAATTCCCCTTTTCCCCAGATTTTTCCTAGAAAGGCAAAATGCTATGATTATCTGACCCTTTTTAGTATTTCAAACTGAGTAATACGTATTTAAAGAAAGAAGTATTCATGACTTTGACATTTGAACCTACTCACTTATTCCTAGAAACACCATATGAAGATGTGGCTTATGTTTATTGTTTCCTTCTAAATAAATGAAATAGTGATGTACACACATATTGTAAAAAACTATATATATAATCTTAGCTTGTTAAACTTATATATAGTTCATGAACACTTACGCAAGTGGTGTTGAATTATAGCTTTGATTTTTTATAGAACACTTGTGCATTCTCACATTAGGGAACAAAGCATATTGAAGGCATATTGATAAATCTACCTTCGGGGCACCGCGAGATACGTTTGGGTTCTGAGGTGTTTGCAAAAATGAAAAGACTCAGAATATTAATAGCTAGAAGATTCAATGAATTTTTTTGTGGCAGTTTGAGTTATCTCTCCAATGAGTTAAGAGTTCTTGATTGGCCTCGATGCTCTGTGGAGATTTTGCCATCTTCTTTTCATGGAGAGAAACTCATTGTTCTAAATATCAGTAAAGCCAATTTGAGAGATTTAGGCACGGTATTGCAATCTAAGGTAAGTATTTTTATTTTCAATATCATGTTGATCTGTCTTACTTTTAAGGTATGCTGCAAATTTCCTTTAATTGTTAATATATTTCCCTTATTTTCTTCTGTTTAAACAGAACTTAACAAGTATAGATCTCAGTTGGTGTGTAGACTTGACAAATATATCGGATCTTTCAAGTTGCTCAAATCTAGAGAAGTTGATTCTTCGTAATTGTAAAAGTTTAGACGAGGTTCCTAATTCTGTTGGATTTTTGGATAAGCTTGTTCTATTGGATTTTAGAGATTGTTCCAGCCTAAAGAAGTTGCCAAGAAGCTTCAAGTTAAAATGTCTAGAATTACTGAAACTTAAAGGTTGTACAAGCCTTGAATACTTTCCTGAAATTGAGTGTGAAATAGAACATTTGAAGCATCTCGAGATAGAAAGCACCGTAATACAAGAGCTACCTTCATCCATTACATACCTCACTGGGCTCGAGGTGTTATATATGCATGGGTGCAAAAGCCTTGTGCGTTTTCCAATAAAAATTTTTAAGTTGGAAAGTCTAAAGGAGGTTTTCATCATTTATTGTTCAAATTTTGTAAATTTTTTTAAGGAGGTGGGGCATAATGGACAATCCATGACATGTACACAGGAAAATGAAATTTCATCATGTATGGAATATTTCCCATTGCTGCCTCTAGAATCAAGTAATTTATCTCGGACATATAATTTCTCATCCAGTTTGACGATATTATGTCTACGTGGTAATGATATTGTTAGCCTTCCTCCATGCATTGAAGGATTTGTTGGATTGTCTAAACTTGATTTGACATCCTGCAAGCAACTTGAAGAAATTTTACACCTTCCACCAAATATAGAAAAAGTAGATGCCAGAGAATGTTCCAGCCTAAAGAATTTCTTATCGGAATCAAATAATTTATCTCGGATATATAAGTTCTCATCCAGTTTGAGGAAGTTAAATCTATCTCGTAGTGGTATTGTTAGCCTTCCTCCATGCATCAAAAGATTTGTTGGATTGCAGCTCCTTTATTTGGAAGACTGTGAGCAACTTGAAGAGATTCTACACCTTCCACCAAATATTAAAGAGGTAAATGTCAGAGGATGTTCCAGCCTAAAGAATTTCTTACCAGAATCAAATAATTTATCTCGAACATGTAATTTCTCATCCAATTTGAGGGAATTAAATCTATCTGGTAGTGGTATTATTAGCCTTCCTCCATGCATCCAAGGATTTGTTGGATTGTCTCACCTTGATTTGAAAGACTGCAAGCAACTTGAAGAAATTCTACATTTTCCACCAAATATAGAATGGGTAGATGCCAGTGGATGTTCTAGCCTAAAGAATTTCTTACCAAAATCAAATAATTTATCTCAGACATATAAACTCTCATCCAGTTTGAGGACTTTATCGACAGAATCTTTAGGCACAAGATTGCAATCTAAGGTAAGTATTTTTATTTTCAAAATCATGTCGATCTGTCTTACTTTTAAGGTATGCTGCAAATTTCCTTTAATTGTTAATATATTTCCTTTATTATCTTCTTTTTAAATAGAACTTAACAAGTATAGATCTCAGTTGGTGTGTAGACTTGACAAATATATCGGATCTTTCAATTTGCTCAAATCTAGAGAAGTTGATTCTTCGTAATTGTAAAAGTTTAGTTGAGGTTCATGATTCTGTTGGATTTTTGGATAAGCTTGTTCTATTGGATTTTAGAGATTGTTCCAGCCTAAAGAAGTTGCCAAGAAGCTTCAAGTTAAAATGTCTAGAATTACTGAAACTTAAAGGTTGTACAAGCCTTGAATACTTTCCTGAAATTGAGTGTGAAATAGAACAGTTGAAGCATCTCCAGATAGAAAGCACCTTAATACAAGAGCTACCTTCATCCATTACAAATCTCACTGGGCTCAACAAGTTATATTTGAAAGGGTGCAAAAGCCTTAGGCGTCTTCCAATAAACATTTATCAGTTGGAACATCTAAAGGATGTTAAAATCAAAGATTGTCCAAATTTTGTAGAAGAGGTGGGGCATAATCGACAATCCATTCCATGTACACAGGAAAATGAAATTTCATCATGTATGGAATATTTCCCATTGCTGCGTCCAAAATCAAGTAATTTATCTCGGACATTTAATTTATCACCCAATTTGAGGATATTATGTCTATCTAGTTGTGATATTGTTAGCCTTCCTCCATGCATCGAAGGATTGGTTGGATTGTCTAAACTTGATTTGACATCCTGCAAGCAACTTGAAGAAATTCTACACCTTCCACCAAATATAGAAAAGGTATATGTCAGAGGATGTTCTAGCCTAAAGAATTTCTTACCAGAATCAAATAATTTATCTCAGACATATAATTTCTCATCCAGTTTGAGGAAATTAAATCTATCTAGTAGTGGTATTGTTAGCCTTCCTCTATGCATCCAAGGATTTGTTGAATTGTCTCACCTTGATTTGAAAGACTGCAAGCAACTTGAAGAAATTCTACACCGTCCACCAAATATAAAATGGGTAGATGCCAGTGGATGTTCTAGCTTAAAGAATTTCTTACCAGAATCAAATAATTTATCTCGGACATCTAATTTATCATCCAATTTGAGGAACTTAAGTCTATCTCGTAGTGGTATTGTTAGCCTTCCTCCATGTATCGAAGGATTTGTTAGATTGTCTGAACTTAATTTGAGAGACTGCAAGCAACTTGAAGAAATTCTACACCTTCTACCAAATATAGAAGATGTAGATGCTGGAGGATGCGTGTTATTGGAACGCTTTCCTCATGTATCGACAAGATCTTCATTTGGTACACCCGACTTAAAACGGCTAACAAGGATTAACTTATCGGAATGCAATAAAGTGGAAGTAGATGTAGGGAATCATGCGCCAGATCCATTATTGGTTCAGGTATACATGTCTCATCTGTTTGATCTCTAATTTCCTTATGTTTAGTATTTGATAGCTTATATTTGTTTTCTAACATATACTTGATTTAATATCCAGGAACGCTTTCGGGAGAAAGATTCAAGTACGATCATATATCCAGGAAGTAGGATTCCAGAGTGGTTCAAGTATTGCAAGGAGACTACTTCATATAATTATTCTATTGAAATAGAAATTGATCATAATGCGTTCAAGCATCAGATCGTGGCATTAGTTTTGTGTTTTGTTGTAAGAGCTAAATCTTTTGGTACTATGGCAATAAACGGCCGGTCGATCACTGAGTGGATACGGCCTTCAACGGACCCACATCGTATATACCTAAAATACATAGTTGGAAATTATATTGGTGAGATTCTGTCAAAAAGTTACAGGGAGGGGAAGAATAATTTGAGGGTTACATTTAAAAGTGATTCATTTAGCCTATTGAGCAAAAGTGTCGGAGTCCATCTAATATACGGGAAATCAAAGAGATACTGAGATGATGGTGAGCGTGACTTGGAACATCGGAACCCACAACAGAAGAGGCAATCTTCAACCACGTGAAGGAATTCAAGGATGCTAATGAAGATTTACTTCCACTTGGGTATGTGAATATAATATCCAAATTGTGCAGAATTTTACCAAATTAAATAAAGCATTATCACAATTATGTAATGTTAATTTTATTTTTATTTTTATTAATTTTGAAATATTTATTTTTCTTGCTTAAATTTGAACTTTATCTTAATGAAGGAATTGAAGTTCAGAAAGGAATCAAAGTTGCGGGAGGAATCAAAGTTGGGAAAGAACTGTAACCATAACAGACTTCAACGGTAACTAACTTGTAGCTATTTTTACATTCTGAGAGCGGTGCAATTTTTATTTTTCTTTAATTTCATTTTAAATATTGCTTTGATATTTATTTAAGTTCATATTTTAAAATTTATTTTCATGAATATGCCTAACTAAAATTTCAACTAAGGTTAAAGATGAAACCTCATTAAAGATTAGTAATATTATTTATGAGATTGATTTTTTCTCCAATTATTGATGCGTTCAACAATTTATTGATATTGCTTCATATCAATTGAGAGGGATAAAATTCTTGATATAAATTCAATCATATTTTTCTCATGATCTAGACTAGTATTAATCAGATGAGAGCTTGATTCATAATTTTGTTAAAAATTACCACTCATGGTTTTCTCCTCGGGTTTGGTAAAAGTCCTCTTAGGTAAGAGCCCTTAATCACTTCTAAAGTGATATTTGGTTGAGCTATTATGGTGTTGATGATCTAGAACAGTAAAGAGATGAAAAAAATAAATGTTTGAAGAAGGCTGATTGGTATTCCTAATGTACTTCCAACGATGAAGATAGGCTGATTTTCCTTTAAAGAAGCATGATTATGGCATATTACTTGACGTCATGAGGCATGAATGCTCAGAGCATGTTTTAAAGTATTGCATGCATATTTATCAATCAAAACCAGATATGAAAAAAGTTTGTGGAATAAATCCTTTCACTATTAGCATGTTTAGAACTTCAATTGCATTATCTCATGGTGACTCGTGAATAAGCATCCATTGATATTTCATGTATCTTAGATGACATTTTTATGGGAAATTAGTAGTCTTTTAGAGGTATTTTTTTAGTTTTAAGTGACACAAAATCATGAACCTATCGTGACACAGAATGAACCTATCTCGAATTGTTTTGCAATGGCTAAAACCTTGCATTCACAGGATGCATGTGGAATTTGCAGCAAAGTAATCTCCTTGACCACTTTACTGGAATTTCAGTACATATATATACACTAGGAATATTGAAACAGGTTCAAAGGCCTCAAAGAATATGTTTTTAGACCAAGACCAGATCTGTAAAGGGAGACTTAAGTGCCTTGAAAACTATGTTTTATAGACCTAATGACCATAAGAAGGGTAAGTTGAATAAGGTTAGAAGGAATTATAATTTTCTAGGATTCTTTCTGAGTTAACCAAATAGGATATGTATTGAACATGATTTCTTATCCATTTTTTCGCCTTTTCAGCTTTCTATGAGACTATCATGACCTCTTCCCATATTGGAAAGGATGCTGGATGAATTGTTATACTAGGCATTAGAAGATCACCATTAAAAGGCTGAAATTAATGACCAAATTTATGTGTGGAGGGAAGAAAGGTAATGTGCGTGGAGCTGGTTTTCTTAACATTTATGTGTTGCTTTTTTCTTTTTCCGCATATTGTAATTGTCGATCTTCTTGGACTATATTTGTCAAAATACAGGGTAATTGCTGAAAGTTTCTAGTCTGAGAAATGACACAAATCAAAGGTCCTAAAGCTCTAGATTGGATTATTATCATACTTTTGTACCCGTTTCATTTCAAAAGATTTATTGTCAAGAACCACAGGCATGATCTAGATTGTTAAATGGGTTATTCCCCCTGAAGATCTGTCAGGTGGGAAATCCTACATATTTATTTATCTTTATTTTTATTATGAGTTTATTTTTCTAATTCTTGTGTTGTTTGAATATGTGTACAATGGATGAATCGGTTAGTTATTAGTGCTTGCTAGATATGTTCTAATTATAACAAGACGTGTAATTTGTTAGTAACAAGGCCTTTTTAAAAAAAAAAAAAAAAAGAAATAAAGTCATGATGAGTTTCCTAGATACCAGTTAAAAGGCCTTCCAAATTAGTGTATAAATTTTATTCATGAAGTCCCATATTTTCCAAAAAAAAAGTAGAAATTTTAACTAAGACCTATATTTGAGTGTTGTGAAAGTTGTTGGTCATAGTTTTTCATTTGCGGTTTATCTGATTGCGTCATAGTTTTTCATAGTTTTTTGGTTTTTAGTTTTGTCAAAAAAAAAAAAAAAAAAAATAGAGGGAGGGAGAGGAATCAATTTGATCAAAGAAAGACTTTGCCGCAAAAAGATTCTTTTAGTTCTTGATGATGTCGATCAGCCAGACCAATTGGAAAAATTATGTGAAAGATGTGATTGGTTTGGTTTAGGAAGTCAAATCGTCATAACAACAAGGGATAAACATCTACTAGCTATGCATGATATATATTTGACATATAACATGAAGGAATTGGATCACAATAAAGCTATTCAACTCTTTAGCCAGAATGTCTTCAAAAGTGACAAACCCAATGACAATTTTGTGGAACTCACAAAAGATGCACTAAGCTATGCTGAGGGTCTTCCACTCGCTTTAATAGTGGTGGGCTCGGATCTATACGGTAGAGATATATCTTATTGGAAAAGTGTATTGGAAAAATACAAAAGAATTCCGGAGGAAAATATTCAAGAAAAATTAAGAATAAGTTACGATGGATTAGATCCAAATGAAAGAAATATTTTCCTTGATATTGCATGTTTTTTCAAAGGAAAGGATGCAATATATGTCACTAAAATACTGGATAGTTGTGGCTTCTTTCCGAATGCTGGTATTGAAAAGCTTATCGACAAATGCCTCATAAGTATTAAGTATTGATAAGTATGATAGATTGACCATACATGACTTATTGCAAAATATGGGTAGAGAAGTTGTTCGACAAGAGTCACCAAGAGAGCCTGGCAGACGTAGTAGGTTATGGTTTCATGAAGACGTTCGTTATGTACTTGAAGAAAATACGGTAAGATTCACTATAAAATGTGCTTTAATTTTTAATTTGTCTTTTTTCTTCCCCCTAGTGAACCTGTTAGGGGTTTTGTTTTAGAAGAAAATGAAATTAGAAATACAAAGGGACACAGAAACATTAGCTGTATTAAATTGTCGATCTGAAGTAGTGTAAATGAAGATAGATGAATGAAGTTTAAGTTTCTTCGTTATAAATTTTTACAAAGTGAAATAGCGATGTATACATATGTGTGTGTTCTGATAAGACAAAATACATAATTTTTTGCAATTGTTGAAGTATGTAGAACTTCATTCTTTGCTTTTGCCAGCTTAGGCATTCTTTGCTCTTGCTAAGGAACAAAATTGCTTTTCTACTTTGAAAGAATTAGATCTATCGAGTAGTGATATTGTTAGTCTTCCCACATCCATCAAAAGAGTTATTGGATTAAAACAACTTAGGTTGGAGGATTGCAGGCAACTTCAAGAAATTCTAGAGCTTCCACCCAATATAGAAGAGATGTATGCTAATGGATGCATCTCATTGGAAAGGTTTCCCGAAGTATCAAGAAGCATTATATTTCCGGGAAGTATGATTCCTGACTGGTTAATCCATTGTAAGGAGGCTTCAAATACTCGATCATGTGAAATAGATATTGATGGGCTTCTATATTGGGGTGAGATTATAGGAATTGTTGTGTATGCTGCTGTTGGACCTATTTTTGCGATCTCTATGGAAACTCCCATTCATCTTCTTAATGTTGACATCACCTGTAACGGTGCAAGAAAGCTTTGTAAAGAAAGGATACTTCACTCATGGTTTAGATCATGAATGGTTGGAGTATTCTGTTCTAGAACCTTTCCAGCTAAAAGGGAAAAGTCTAAATGTTAAGTTTACTTGTTATTCAAACTCATTATCCCCTAAACGTTGTGGAGTCCAGTTGGTGCATAAGCATGCAGATAATGCTAAAGATCATTCAGATGTGTTCTATGAGCATGATTGCAACTTGGAATCTGACTATTATCCACAACAGAAGAGGCGTTCTACAACCTTGGATATCGAAAATTTGAACTTAGAGGATACTCAACTCGGTGAGTCCCTACTAAACTAATCAAATCACTCATACCATTGATCAACCTACCATCCTTTCTTCATTCATCACCCAAATGCTTGTTTTGTTCTAGATTTACTTTCAAATCTCACTCCTAACACTAAAACACACTTGCTAGTTTTCATCACTGACGAACCTGCAATTCTTATTCTGTTCCAAAGTTAACAACTCAAGATGGGGGTCGTTAGGACTATATGCAACCATACTTGTTGGCAGATTTCCAATACAAGAAACTAATAGCAGATTTCCAATACAAGAAACTAATAGCTCAGGTTTAAGTCGTGAGTCTAAGTGATTCATGTGTCGCGTGTTAATCTCAGTCGTTTACCAACGATGACTTAGAAACCAAGTGCTTTTCTCTTGAGAATAGTCTTCAAATCCTAGGGGGAAATCCAATCTCCACTCTTCACATTACAAGACATGTTTAAACTCAAAATATACTGAGAAATGTTTTCTCGAAATGAAGCACTCTTGTTAGGGTTACTGATTACTCTATTCACGTATGCATATATGTTT
Source organism: Cyclocarya paliurus (assembly GCA_029856935.1). Taxonomy (NCBI): domain Eukaryota; kingdom Viridiplantae; phylum Streptophyta; class Magnoliopsida; order Fagales; family Juglandaceae; genus Cyclocarya; species Cyclocarya paliurus. Next base: position 35,758,112 of record CM056947.1, on the reverse strand, counting down.
GTGAACAAGTTTCAGGTTACTTAGTATAAAAATTTAATTTGTCAATCTTTCTTTGGATTCACAACATGCCACCATTTGCTCAGAAACAGACTACTTGGTCTTAGCCAACTTCATATGAGGCTGGTGAAAGCTCATCTAGACAGGTGGCACGACCTTCCTGGATGGAAACTCTGTTATCGGAGATGGATTGTAGGATGGATGCACATGTTGCTCAAGTGAGGAGACAGCTCGAAGATATTGCATCTAGACTCAAGAACACAGAGATTCAACTCCAAGATCTACAGAGTGCCTTCAAGGAAAATGTACCATAACTAGCAGTGGATTGATCCTACAGTGCTTGATTCACATTCTCTTTCTACCTGCTAACTTTTCATTATGTTTGTATTGTACCATACTCCTTTTGAGCATGTTATTTCAACATGTTTTTGTGTCTGTTATGGAGCTTTTATGGAGCCTTGATTCACTTCTAAAGTGATATTTGGTCAAGCTATTATGGAGTTGATGATCTAGGACAGTAAAAGGGATGAAAAAATAAATGTTTGAAGACAGCTGATTGGTATGCCAAATATACTTCCAACAATGAAGACTAATTGATTTTCCTTTAAAGAAGCATGATTATGTCATATTATGTCCTTTAAAGAAGCATTGATTTTCAGCTTTCTATGAGACTATGATGACCTGTTCCCATATTGGAAAGGATGCTGGATGAATTGTTATACTAGGCATTAGAAGGTCACCATTAAAAGGCTGAAATTAATGAACAAATATATGTGTGGAGGGAAGAAAGATAGTGTGCGTGGAGCTGGTCTTCTTAACATTTGTGGCAAATGCATGCATTGAGATGAAATTAATTAATTTATGTGCAAGTTGAGGGAATCTAAACTGTTGTTGATGTTCTTTTTCATCTTATTGTAATTGTTGATCTTCTTGGGCTGCATTTGTCAAAATACAGGGTAAATGCTTAAAGTCTCTAGTTTGAGAAATGACACAAATCAAAGATCCTAAAGCTCTAGATGGGATTATTATCATATTTTTTTACTCGTCTCAAAATTCAAATGATCTCTTGAGGAAATAATAATCCCTGCCATGAAAACATTCCAATTCCTTAAATTCCAGCAAATCTGCCCCAGCTTACTGGTTACTAATCAGGTCATGGACTAATGCATAATGAAAGACTTCTAGATTAGTATCTCCAATATTGGCCCGCCATTTTGTGGTTATCTTGCTGGAGCTCTTGGATTCTATTGTATCTAATCCCACCTAACTTGATGGCTAACCGTATGTGGCAGAGGCAGTGGCGGAGCAAGGATTTTATTTCAGTAGGTGTAAAATCTAAATGAAATAAAAAAAGTATGAACTATTTTTCTTTTGTAGAACATTTCTTCAATTATAATGACGATAAGTTCTTTACACTTCTTCAGATGAGGATGCATTGCTACATCTAATGGATGCCAACTGCAGACATGCCACTGTTCCCCCAGCACCCCCTCCTTGTCTTGTTGATGTAGGATATGTAAAATATGTGTCACAATATTGTTTCATTCCAAAAGATTGAATTTATTATCAATACCATAAACACAGACATGTAAGAGCCTAGATTGTTAAATGGGTTCTGCCCCTGAAGATCTGTCAGGTAGGAATTGTAGCTGGTAGAGTTTCATTAATCAATTTTCCTTTAGGAAATCCTACATATTTATTATTTTTTTATAAAATTATTTTTCTTATTATTGCTCTGTTAGAAAATGTGTACAATGGATGAATCCGTTAGTTATTAATGCTTTCTAAATATGTTATAATTATAACAAGATATGTATAATTAGTTAGTAATTGGTGATTTGTATTTAAGCTTGGACCATGCTACGTCCACCGCTCCCAGCGGTAGCTGGGAGCTACCGTTAGGTATAGGTGGGGTTTTTCTTTTTTTGTTGTGTTTTTTACTTGTATTTTTTAACACTTCTAATTTAAAAAAAAAAACTCACAACATCATTAAAAAACACTTGAGTGTATAAGTAGAGGAATACCTACTACTTGATTAGGTAGAATAAAATTTTGCTCTGTTTTTGGTCTAGGCAATTCAGTTTCTATTATAGTTTCTACTATAGATTTAGCTCTATCATTTCCTTGACCTGAATCCCTTTTCAATAGGTTTAAACCCTCCATTTTATACGTCAAACCATTAGAAATCAGTGTTTGTTTGTGAGCCACCTTCTCAAGCTTAAACCAACGTGAACAACCATAGATTACACCAAACCAGTAAAATCTGCAGCAGTGAACTAACAACCTATTTCACCTCTTCCTCAACTACTCAACTCAAGCCTCTTGTAGCTATTGAACTTGCCTCATTCTAGACCACCTCAAGAGGTAGCACAACCACCATAGAAGCCACCAAAGCAGCAGGTAAGATCCCTCTTTTAATTCTGTCCAAAACTGTAGCATAGCAGCAAACTCTTTCTGCAATGCGTTTCCTCCTCTAAATTTATGCAATTGATTCCTTCCTACTAGTTTCTGTTTGGTTGACTCTCTAGCTTGTTTATCTCCATTTGATCATTTCTAAATCCTTGCTTGTGTAATTAGGAATGTATGAGAAAGAGGGAAGGTTTGAAAACAAGAAAATACACAAGCTCTTGGCTGTCCTTCCAGTGCAGAAAAAATTCAGCAACTTCAACCCTTTTTTTTTATTGGGTCTGAGATTTTAAGGTCATTTGGTAGTCCTAATGTCACATAAAAATTCACCAACTTCAACCCTTGATTCCTATTAAGTTTCAGCACCTTAGTTGGCTTTATTTCATCTCTTCAACTCAGCCTCAATATGTGACATTAGGACTACCAAATGACCTTAAAATCTCAGACCAAAACCAGCTCTTAAGTAGCTGAAACTGAGGGGAACAGCAACACACACAACAACAGCAGAAAGTTGTAAGAGACAGCAGCAGCAGTAACAGTTTCTCATTTTGTTTTCCCTCTCCTCACATGTAATCTCTTCTTACTCCAAGGACCCTCATCTATTCAATATATTCTAGTCCAGTGGATGAAATATTCGAGCTCATAATGAAACAAAACATCCTATCTGCAGCAGCAGCTTTCATATTTGAACCCATCAATGCTTACTCTAATTTCTAATGCTTTTACCTCTTAGTTCCTCTTAACTCAAGCCTCCTCACCTCTAACTTCATTTGGTTGAGTAGTAGAAAGTATGGTGGAGGAAATGATAATTTGGAGCAAGAAAACATCTATGTTAGTTGCTTTACATGTGAGAAACTAACCCCTCTATTCCAGTTTCTGTTTTGGTATCTTGCGTAGCAAATCATCTCATATTTCTCTGTTTTCTTCAATGTTTACCTTTATCCTAGTTAGTCCTTTATATTTGGTTGTTAAACCACTAGAATATGTGAAGTGAAAGTGACTCTCAACCTTGCACATAATCATTTTTGTTCAACTCCTTACGTCAACTATTCCATGTGTAAACCTTAGCTAAGGTACTGACTTTGGTATTTACCTTATATTCCATCTTGTATTGGTCTCCACTCCTAAATAACCTTACTCCCTGGCCCTAATCGTCACTAAATATAGAAAACCATGTTCAGCTAATCCTATTATTGTTGGAAATATTTTCAAAATAATTAATTATATATTATATTTATTAATAATATTTTTGGGTTGATTTTGGAAGTTGTGAATTAGTTTGGAAATAGGGAAGATGTGGAATGTTTATGAGAGTTATAACATTTTGGGTCTACATATGCATCACAAGCCATTCACTGGCTTGGTGGTGTTAGTGCCATTGGTTTGCTCCGAAAGCTTGAGTTCGAGTCACCCCCATGTCAAGTTGGGGTTTTTAAATGATTTGTGAAGATGGCTCTCCAAGAGGTATGCGGCCAGGCATGCATGCATGAAGCAATGCAACGCATGGGCTCAAGCGTTGCACTGCGTGCTGGCGGCTCCATGCGCGAGGCGCTGTGATGCATAGGAAAGCCAAATTTAAATTCCCAATGCGCACACACGGTGACTCAAACTGGTGCCAACCAGTTAAAGAGGAATCAAGGCAACAATTGGACTTATGTCATTTGGCAACAGGTATAATATATATCCCTATTCCGAACAGTTTTCATAAGAACGAAAAGTAATAACTTTTCATTCATAACTTTTGGCCATCTATAAATAGACCCATTGGCCTACCATTTTAGTATTCCCAGAATTCAATTTCGAATTCTCTCTCTCTCTTTCCCAAATTTTTCACTTCTTCAAACTTGTTAGAACGTGTTAGAATCTGTTTATTCTCTAGAAAACAGATTTCTAATTTCTTGGTTGAATAACAAAATCTGAGGGTATACGGGGTCTAATTTCGTGTGTGCATAACGCAGTTAGACAAACAAACTTGTTTTGGGCTTCATTGTATCTTGGAGGTAAATTCGCTTGTCACCTGTGTGCATACCGTTATTAGTAGGGGCGAATATTGTCTTAAGGAAAGTGACATTGTAACGCGCCTTGAAGCAAACTTTCTCTCACTATTGTCTCTCTTGCAGCCCATTTGCTCCAACAATCTTAAAACAATATTTCTAATGGCACATAGTTTGAGAGAGTTTGCTGCGGACTTTGTCAAACTCAAACGTTTTGATGGAGCCAATTTTCGATGCTGGCAAAAGAAGATGCATTTTCTCTTGGCTAGTCTTAAAGTGGTGTATGTTCTAACCACTCCTAGGCCGTCTGCAAATGAGGATGAGACAATTGCTCAAAGTCAGGCAAGAATCAAGTGGGAACAAGACGACTACGTCTGCAAGGGTCACATCTGTAATGCAATGTCTGACATATTGTTTGACGCTTATCAGAACAAAGCAACCGCTAAGGATCTATGGGACGCTCTTGAGGGCAAGTATCTCTTAGAAGATGCTACAAGTAAGAAATTTCTGACTACCAAATTTTTTAGTTATAAAATGGTAGACTCTAGGCCTATTGTTGAACAATTCAATGAAATTATGCATATTCTTGATCAATTCACTCAACACAATATGAAGATGGATGATTCTATATCAGTTTCATCCATTATTGATAAACTTCCTCCATCATGGAAAGATTACAAAAGAAGTCTAAAGTATAGAAAGGAAGAAATGTCTCTGGAAGATCTAAGCCAACATCTTCATATAGAAGAGGAAATAAGGCTCAGAGATGGTAAGGAAGAGCGTGACTCTTTGACCTCCAATATGCATATGGTAGAGGAAGGGAAGACCCACAAATCTGGACAACCCAATCAATTAGGATATAAAAACCGGAAGAGAAAGAATAATTTTGGAAGAAATCAAAGTCACTTCCAAGGCAAGAATCAGAAGAAACTTAGTGTAAAATGCTTCCATTGTGGAAAGCAAGGCCATTACAAAAGAGATTGTCATTTCCTTAAAAAGAAACAACAAAACCCTGACTCCAAAGAGAATTTTGTGGCCATGATTTCTAAGGTCAATATTCTCAAATGAGACAACTCTTGGTGGATTGATTCAGGAACAACACGACATGTTTGCAAAGATAAGAGTTTGTTTAAAAAGCATGAGTCGGAAGAAGATGGATGTGTTATCTACATGAAAAATTCATCTACTACTACAGTTAAAGGCAAAGGCACAATAGATTTGGAGTTCACTTCTGAAAAAGTGCTTACTTTCAGGGATGTATATTATGTACCAGAAGTTGGGAAAAATCTTGTATCTGGTAGTCTTCTGAATAAGTATGGGTTTAAATTAGTTTTTGAGTCAGATAAATTTGTTCTGACCAAAGGGGTAATTTTGTGGGGAAGGGATATTTGAGTGAAGGCATGTTCAAACTCAATATTAATAATAAAGTGAATGTTTCTGCTTATATGCTTGATTCGTATTCTTTATGGCATTGTCGTTTAGGACATATTCATGCTAGAAAACTTCATAACATAGTTAATTTAAGTTTAATTCCTGAATATGCCAAAGATATGATGGATAAATGTAGAATATGCATACAAACAAAAATTACAAGAAAATCATTTTCTAAAGTGAATATAACTTTGTCTTTATTGCAATTAATACACGATTATGTATGTGACATGCATAGCACGCCTACTAGAGGAGGTAAAAAATATTTTGTGACTTTTATAGACGATTTCTCTAGATATTGCTATGTTTATTTGATGTATTCGAAAGACCAAGTTTTGGATAATTTTAAGGCATATAAAAATGAAGTAGAAAATCAATGTGATGTCAAAATAAAATATCTTAGATCCGATAGAGGAGGTGAATATCACTTTCCTGCTTATTGTGAATCTGTAGACATTATTTATGAAACTACTATGGATTACACTCCATAACAAAATGGAGTGGCGGAAAGGAAAAACAGAACTTTAATAGAGATGGTTAATGCCATACTTACTAATTATGGTTTAAAGAATAATTTTTGGGGAGAAGCTATGCTTACAGCATGCTATATTTTGAATAGAATACCCCACAAGAAAACTAAAGTTTCTCCATATGAATTATGGAAGAAAAGAAAACCAAACTTAAATCATTTTAAAGTTTGGGGTTGTCGAGTCATAGTTAGGTTACCTGAACCTAAGATAAAGAAGTTAGGACAAAAAGCCATTGAGTGCATTTTCTTAGGTTATGCACATCATAGTGTTGGCTATAGATTCCTAGTTGTGGAACCTAACGGTTCTGTTGACGTCAATACAGTGATTGAATTCAGGGATACTAAATTTTTTGAAAATAAATTCAGTGCAATTCCACCTTTTAATGATAAAATAGTGGAATTAGACAGATCACTTGAAAATAATGGTAAATCTGGTGAATCATTTGAACCAAGAAGGAGTAAATGAATCATAACTGAAAAGTCATTTAGACCAAATTTCGTTGTGTACTTGGTAGAGGGTATAAGAGATTCATCTTGTAACCAAATCATGATTACACATAGTGTTGAAAATGATCCTATGACGTATGAAGAGGCTATGAAGTCTCAGGATGTAGCTTTTTGGAAAGAAGCTATTAATGATGAAATGGATTCAATCATGAGTAATAATACTTGAAAATTAGTAGATTTATCCCCTGGTTCGAAACCTATTAGTTGCAAATGAATTTTTAAAAGGAAACTGAAAGTAGATGGAACAATTGAAAAGTTTAAGGCAAGACTAGTAGCAAAGGATTTTACCCAGAAGGCAGGGTTAGATTATTTTGATACCTACGCACCAGTTGCTAGGATTGCTACTATCAGATCTTTGATTGCCTTAGCAGTCATCTACAAGTTTGAAATCTATCAAATGGATGTTAAGACTGCCTTCTTGAATGGTGAATTAGAAGAAGAAATTTACATGGAACAACCCGAGGGGTTTGCCATGCTTAGCCAAGAACATAAAGTTTGTAAATTGGTTAAGTCACTTTATGGACTAAACACACACCAAAACAATGACACGAAAAGTTTGATAAAGCTGTAGTGAACAATGATTTTAGGATACATGAATTTGATAAATGTGTCTACAGCAAGTTCAATGGAAATAAAGGTATTATAATATGCTTATATGTAGATGACATGTTGATTTTTGGCACTGATAATATAATCATTGAAAATACTAAGAAATTTTTGTCATCAAATTTTGATATGAAGGATTTAGGTATTGCAAACGTGATTTTGGGTATTAGAATTATAAGAAATAATAATAGTATAGTTCTAACCCAATCACATTATATTGAGAAAATATTGAAAAAGTTTAATCACTTTGATTGCAAACCCATGGCTACACCTTTTGATTCAAATTTAAAATTGTATCCTAATACTGGGAGAGCAGTGGATCAACTTGAATATACTAGAGTTATTGGTAGTCTAATGTATGCTATGACATGTATTAGACCTAATATTGCGTTTGCAGTAGGCAAACTTAGTAGGTACACTAGTAACCCTAGTCATATTCATTGGATAGCTATACAAAGAATTTTCAAATATTTGCGAAATACCATAAATTATAATATTGAGTACAGCGGGTTTCCTTCGGTTGTAGAAGGATACACTGATGCTAGTTGGATAACTGAGCATGATGATCACAAATCAACCAGTGGGTGGATATTCACCTTTGGTGGATGAGCAATCTCTTGGGGATCAAAGAAGTAGACATGCATAACTGACTCTACCATGGCAGCAGAGTTTATATCATTGGCTTCTTGTAGCAAAAAGGCAGAGTGGCTAAGAAACTTATTGATAAAGATTTCGATTTGGCCAAAACCAATGCCACCAATATCTTTGCATTGTGACAGTCAGGCTACACTGTCGCGGGCCTATAGGCATATATACAATGGCAAGTCTAGGCATATTGGTTTAAGACGTAGCTATGTGAGGCAATTACTCACAGATGGAGTAATTACAATTGATTTTGTGAGATCTTGTCAAAATTTGGTAGATCCGTTAACTAAAGGACTTGCAAGAGATTTGATGTGGAAGACATCAAAGGGGATGGGTTTAAAGCCTATACAATAAAATCACCAATAATGGAAACTCGACTCAACTCTTGAACATATCAAGACTTGAGTTCAATGAGCAAAGTACATTATATGTTCATGATTTGCAAGAACTGTGATATTAAAATTAGTTTTCAAACTAATTTAATCATCCTAAAGTTTGAAGTGCTTGGTACTATAATGAAAATGAGAGGTTGAGCAATAAGCTCTTAATAAACTCATAACATAGTTATGTTAAAGTGTTTAGTTACATAACACTTTTGATAAGTCTACCTATATGAGTGTCGGGGGTGGTGCCACCTCCTATGCGAATTAGGCTTTGTCTCTAGAGCGCTCATGAAACTAGGATATTGACACAAGGCCAATCCACGTGTCAGCTTTTATGAACTACCCAAAGAGAAGAAAATATATATGTGAGATATATCTGGCTAATCGTATAGAATCGCTAGTTCAAAGCATGTCTACTATGCCATTCTAATTAGCTTTGATGTATTTTCACTATGTGAAAGTTCAAGTCCAAAAGACACCTTCATTTATGTATACGTTTTCCTATTCTAACCAATATGTATTTTGAAAATGGTGGGAGATTGTTGAAAATATTTTCAAAATAATTAATTATATATTATATTTATTAATAATATTTTTTGGTTGATTTTGGAAGTTGTGAATTAGTTTGGAAAGAAAGAAGATGTGGAATGTTTATGAGAGTTATAACATTTTGGGTCTACATAAGGATCACAAGCCATTCACTGGCTTGGTGGTGTTAGTGCCATTGGTTTGCTCTGAGGGCTTGAGTTTGAGTCACCCCCATGTCAAGTTGGGGTTTTTAAATGATTTATGAAGAAGGCTCTCTAAGAGGTATGCGGCCAGGCATGCATGCATGAAGCAATGCAACACATGGGCTCAAGCGTTGCACTGCATGCGGGCGGCTCCATGCGCGAGGCGCTGTGACGCATAGGAAAGCCAAATTTAAATTCTCAATGCGCACATGCGGTGACTCAAACTGGTGCCAACCAGTTAAAGAGGAATCAAGGTCCAACGGTTGTGTCATTTGGCAACATGCATAATATATATCCCTATTTCAAACCGTTTTCATAAAAATGAAAAGTAATAACTTTTCGTTCATAACTTTTGGCCATCTATAAATAGACCCATTGGCCTACCATTTTAGTATTCCCAGAATTCAATTTCGAATTCTCTCTCTCTTTCCCAAATTTTTCACTTCTTCAAACTTGTTAGAACGTGTTAGAATCTGTTTGTTCTCGAGAATACAGATTTCTAATTTCTTGGTTGAATAGAAAAATCTGAGGGTATTCGGGGTCTAATTTCATGCGTGTATAACGCAGTTAGACAAACAGACTTGTTTTGGGCTTCATTGTATCTTGGAGGCAAATTTGCTTGTAACCCGTGTGCATACCGTTATTGGTGGGGGCGAATATTGTCTTAAGGAAAGCGACATTGTAACGCACCTTGAAGCAAAATTTCTCTCACTATTGTCTCTCTTGCAGCCCCTTTGCTCCAACAATTATGTGCCTTCCTCTTTATTTCCTCCAAGTGCACTACCATATACACCAGCCACTTTTATCTAGGTAACTCTCTCATCTAAGTTGTGGTTTGACTTTTGGTTATCTATATGCTATGAAGTATGATGGGAATGGACTGAAAGAAAAGGTGGGTTATAAGCAATAAGGCTCATGAATGGGACAAGTTGTTGGATTCGACAGATTTGGTATGAATGATGTATTTTGGAGGAAGGGTATTGAGCATTTTGTAGTCGAGTTGAATGGATGTAGATGTTGTGATGGGCCATGAAGTTGGATATTGTGTTAGAAATGTGACCTCGAGGGTCACAAGCTATGGCTCTTAAATTAAGGAAATGATGATAACGGAAAATATGGAGGATGGACTCGAATAATAGAGTATGTCTAAGTGGAGGAAGTTTATGTAAATTCTAAGTTGCTTATGCACTTAAAAAGAAAATAACAGGAAGTTATGAATGAATATAGGTTATCATATAACACGCACATGAATGGACTATGAAATGAAAATGGCATGGAGTTCAATTAAGTATTTTGTTCATACTTCTATAGAGTTTTCTAAATGATATGAAATGAAAATGAATATATTTTTCTTATGGTGCTTTATGAAATGAAATGATATTTTATGAATGTATGCTGTGTATGAATGTTTAAAGGTATAAGTATGTAAAGGCCTTCTTTGACAGCCCTTATTTATGCACCCAAAGTAATAAGTTGTATGCATGTGAATGGATGTTATACATAGTATCTATTGTCTTTATTTTCATGAAAAGAAATGTTGAGGTTTATGCTTGATGCTTCAAATGATGTTTAAAAGATGCGATGAAAGTGTATTTAAATGACGCCATGAAATGAATTTTAAATGATGCCATGAACTGATATTTAAGTTGATGCTTATGCGTATGCTTTAAAGGATGTTTTAAATGATGATGTTTAACCTCATGCTTTTAAATGATGTTTATGAAATGAATGGATTGATGACTAAAAAGAATGAAAAGGAAATGATTGAATGAATGAAAGGAAATGAAATGAATGTTTTAATGTATGAAAATATATAACGACCATGACTAAATGAATGATGGTACCAATGGACTGAGCAGATTGCAATGCCGGATAAGTAGTACTGGTAATGCACCTAGTGCTATCTCCTGATTGAAATGTTTTAATGTATGAAAATACATATGCTTTTTGTTTGAAAGTTTGAGAAAGTTGTAATTATTAGTTTGAAAAAGTTATAATAATTAGTTTAAAAGTATTTGTGTTTGAGTGATATTTGAGAAGGAGATGGGATGAAATGAAATGAGATAAGATGAAATTTTTGAGATGAAATTTTTTTCCAAACAAGCCCTTATAAGTCTTGTTTATATATCTACATGTGGGTGAAAATCCACGACTTCATCCTCACATGGTATCTTTCATGAGAAATAAAAGAAAATACCAAAGACTAGTACTAGACCATTGAAATGATTGCATCACTTTTTATATTATATGATGGTGACAGCTTAAAAATCAAATTTTTTGCTTTCAGTCTTTCAAGGGATGGGAAGAAGCTCCTCATCATATTTTCTTTTATTAATTTATGTAACCAACTTGAATTATTTTCACTTTTTTTTTCCTAATCTTATGTGTGATGCAACGCCGAAGTTGGCAAGACGTTACGACGTTACGTTCCTCATCATCATTGGTAATTCTATTCTTGTTCATATGATGCAACCGGCCTGTGTGGACTTCTCTGTCTAAGGCAAAGTCCAAGTACTCCTTCTCCAATTATACTTCACATAACAAATCAGTTCCTCCATGGCCTTAATTTTTTTATAATCTTCCAACTGCAAAAGACAATTCTTAACTTTTGACACCCTACCAGACTCAAGTTGAAAGGTTGGTCGGCAATGTTAACTAGAGAATTGATGCTATAAAGGATCAAGGGGCATTGCTGTAAAACGAAAAAAATTTCTTTTAGTTCTTGATGATTTGGTAGGAATGTCTCATGTAGAAAATATCAATATGCTTTTAGGTATGAGATGAATGACACACATGGTAGGAATATTTGGTGTTGGTAGGATTGGGAATACAACTATTGCAAAAACGATATATCTATAATCTCATTGCTCATTGGTTTAAGAGCAGTTGTTTTCTTGCTGACGTTAGGAAAACTTCAAAACAAAAGGACTGCCTCATCCAATTACGAGAAACAATTCTTTCAGCAAACCTAGGTGACTCAAGCTTGAAAGTTGGCAATATTGATCGAGGAAATAATGTGATAAAGGAAAGACTTTGTCGTAAAAAGATTCTTCAATGATGTGGACGATTCAAACCAATTAAAAGTGTTATGTGAAAGATTTCATTGGTTTGGTTTAGGAAGCTGAATCCTCAATAACAATAAGAGATCAACGTTTACTAACTTATAAGAATAATATCGATTTGGCATATAATCTGAAGGAATTGCATTATAATGAAGCTCTTTGAATCTTTAGTTGATCGTAATGCATGGAAGGTGTGACAAACCAAATGATGATTTTGTGGAACAAACAAAACAAGTACCATCCGAAGTGGTGGGCTCATATGTGGTCAAGATATTTCTTATTGGAAAAACACGAGAATTCTAGTGAAGATATTCAAAAGTACTTAGGTAAGTTTCGATGGATTAGATGAATGCAAGAGATATATTTTCCGTGACATTGCATGTTTTTTCAAAGAAGGCAATATAAATTCTAGATAGTACTTGTCACTAAAATTCTAGACAGTTCTTGTTTCTATCCAAATTTTGGTATTGAAAGGCTTATTGATAAATGTCTAACAACTATTGACGAGTATGACAAATTGGCGGTGTGTGACTTTTTTTTTTTTAAAGAGCGGGTAGTCGCATGTCCAATAGTGACCTCCTCCCAAATTTATTGATAAAACCCTTACTTATGGTGGATGAATACCGTGATAACAATCAAGTCCCATGGGAGAAAAAAACCCAAAAAGACTAAAAACCAAATAATCAACTAAACAAGCCTATGAATTGAACAAGATAAACAAAAGCAAAGAAAAGACTACGAGCACCTTAACGAGGGAAGCCCCAAGTAGTCCAAACAGATCAAACCCCTAAGAATCCGAGGCATGTGAAAATTATTAGAGTAACTCAAATCTGCGCCTGAAGCACCTTCCTTGGCTAACCAATCATCTACTTTATTACCTTCACAAAAAACATGCTGAAAACGACAATTTATAAGATCAGTCAATGCAACAAGCTCTTCCCAAAAATCCTCTAGGTACCATATACCACAACGCCCTCTATTCCACCAAAGAAATAACCATTATTGAATCAATCTCTACTATCACATTTGGAATGTTTAAAGATTTGCAAAGCCTTAAATCTCTAAAAAGCACTAGAAGCTTTGCTTTGTTGTTAGAGCCTAGACCAATAGGAGAGGCAAAAGCCTAAACCAACCAACCCAGATCATTACAAATAACACCACCAATGCCACAAGAGTCTGAATTTCCAAGTCTACTACCATCCATGTTCAACTTGAACCACCCAAGCGGAGGTTTATGCCATTTAACCACTTTGCAAGTTCTAGCTTTTGGAGCAATCGGCTTAATCCGCAAGGTCTCCAAGATTATGCCATCAAAATGGGACAATCTAATGGGATTCTTTAAGTAATTTTATTTCTTTAGGAATATTATTTAATATTCATCATTTTATTTTAAGTTAAAAATTCTATTTACTTAGATGGATTTATTTCTCTGAGAAATATTTATTAAAACTCATCATGAAAGTTCTATTTTTTCATTTAGTCTATTTCCCTTTCCTCTCTATTTTCCTTACGTCTCTCTCTCCTATTTCTAAATGTTTTATCTCCATTTGATCACTTCTAAATCCTTGCTTGTGTAATTAGGAATGTATTAGAAAGAGGGAAGGTTGGAAAACAAGAAAATACACAATCTCTTGGCTGTCTTTCTAGTGCAAAAAAAATTCAGCAACCTCAACCCTTGATTCCTATTAAGTTTCATCTCTTCATCTCTTGAATATTTGTAAATTCCACTTGTCCTGCTTGTTACCACAGTATTCTTCCGCCATAAGTAAGGATAATCAATAAAATTAGATACCGTCCTCTTTTTTTTTTCAAAAAAAAAAAATCTCTTGGCTTGGTGGCTCAAAATCAGTCGGCAGTTCCTCCTGTGTCTGCAAATGGCAAAATCAATAAGAACATTGGCTCATTGAAAAAACAAAAAAGAGCAAATGGAAGTGTTAATATGAAGGAGTATGCTATACCAGACTTCCGAAGAAAGGGTCAATTTTTTCTGTTTCATTATCTGCAAATTTCTTCTTCATGTCCTCTATTTCCTGAAATATGCCTTAATATTATATACCCATATCTGGCTAACTCAAGAAAATTAAAACCCTACATAAAGACTAATAAGGCTACCCAAGACCTCATAAACCCCCCCAAAAAAAAATCACAGTAAATAAAATTCAAAAGAGCAAAACGCAAATAATTACAGGGCAAATTTTTAACAAACACAGAAACAGAATACAGGGATATAAATAAAATAAATAAAAATGAAGAACAAATTTTAATAGACAATAGTCCCAAACCAGAGAAAAATACGATTGAACTCATGACATTACCTTCAGTTTCGCCCCCCGATGGTCAAGTTGGATGATGGGAAAGGTTGGAACACAGCGGAGACTAAGATATGAACCCACAATCCTCTAACCCTCCCAAAAGATAATTTCCATTAATTGTATTAGAAATAAATCATATTTCAAACCTCAATTTTATTTCCTTCCATATCAGTTTTTCTCAGCAACCCACAAGAGGGTGAAGTAAGAAAAAAAATAAAAATAAACCAATAGAGGGAAAAAAAAAAAGCAAAGAAATACAACTTTTTTTGGCTTTTCTTATGCAAGACCTTTCTTGAAACTAAAGACAAGAAAATCATACAAGGTATCAAAAATACTAACCACATATTTTTCAAGACTTCATTTTTTATTTTCCCAAAGTTTATGGTTGGTTACTGTCGATGCTTTTTGGGTGTCTAATTGTTGAGATGTTACATGTTACCTATCAAATTAGATGTAGTGGAACTCTCTCTCTCTCTCTCTCTCTCTCTCTCTGCGCTTAATTTCATTATGAAGAATTACTAAACTTCGTACGAAAAAAAAAAAATCGTCGTTATAATCTAAGTTACGAGAAGTGTTAAATGAGAGGTACTGCAAAAACAAAAAATACTTCAACGAATAAAAATAAGAACAAAGATTAATGACAACATATTCACAATGGCTTAATTTGCTTCTCCACTATTCTTCAAATTCCATTTCTTGTCCCTTTTTTTAAGTATTGAGTTTGATAAGAGATTGGAATCCGTACCACTATTTCAAAGACAGTTTTAGTCTAATCCCTTAGGGAGTTGAGATGAGATGAGTTAAGATGATTTGTGAATAGTAATGAAATAGTTTGAGTTAAAATGTTATATGAGGTTTTGGAAAATGACGGAGAAAAAGTTGAATAAAAATATTGATATAATATACTTTTTTAATCTCTACTTATAAAAAATAAGAATATAATTTTTATTTTGAAATTTGAGAAAGTTGAAATATTTTTTTGTGTTTTATTTGGAAATTTGAAAAATGTGTAATAATTGGATAATGATTAGATCAAAAAGTTAAAAATTTGAAATTGAAAAGCGTTTGTCTTTATGGTATTTGAATATTGAGATGAGATGAGATGCAATAAAAACATATACTCTATCCAAACCAAGCATTAGTACTTGACTTATGTTTAACCCATAGGAGGATTGGGATTCAATCGACAAGGATATGAATGTTGTAACTTTCTTCGTACCCTACCAATAATGTCATTTCTTACACGGGAATAAAATTGTGCCTAAATCATGTCCCCATGTCTTTTAAGAAGAGGATGTCAAATTCTTGATTTTTCTTTTAATCTTTTTGCATTGGTAGAAGCGAATCTAAATTTATCGAGAAGATTGTTCAAGAGGTGATCTCAAGAATACTAAATTGTACATAATTACTTGTTACCTAATATCTAGTTGGAATAGAGTCTCGTGTAAAAGATTATAATATGCTCTATGTATTGAGATGATTTATGAGACACGCATGATAGGTATCTTCGGTACTGGTGGAATTAGTAACACAACTACTACAAAAGCATTATATAACCTCATTGCCAATCAATTTGAAGGGATTTGTTTTCTTAAAGATGTTAGAAAGGGTGGTCTCACCCAACTGCAAGAGAAAATTCTTTCTGAGATCTTAAGAGATTCAAGTTTGAAGGTTGGTCAGGTTGATAAAGGAATTAATTTGATAAAGGAGACACTTTGCCGTAAAAATATTCTTTTGGTTCTTGATAATGTTGATTGTTCTGACCGATTAGTTAAACTATGTGGAAGTTGCAATTGGTTTGGTTTCGGAAGTTAAATCATCATAACAACAAGAGATGAGCATCTACTATATAAGCATGATGTTGGTTTGAAATATCCTATGAATGTATTGGATCCTATTGACTGATGTTAAGCTCTTTACCTGGAATGCCTTCAAATGTGACAAACCTGATTATGGTTTTGTGGAACTCACAAAACTTGCATTGCAATATGCCGGTGGCCTTCCACTCGCTTTAATTGTGGTAGACTCAAATCTAAATGGAAGAGATACACATTATGGAAAAGCGAATTGGAGAAGTACAAAAAAAAGGACCATGAAATACTCAAAATAAGTTACCATGGATTTCATGATTATGAGCAAAATAGCTTCCTTGACATTGCATGTTCTTCAAAGGACAAAATAGGAAATATGTCCCTAAAATACTACGCAAGTGTGGTTTCTTTGCAACTTCTGGTAGCAAAAACCTCATTAATAAATGTCCCATAACTACTGGTAGATATGACCTGTTGATGATGCATCACTTACATGAAGATATGGGTAAAGAAATTATTCGAGAAGAATCACCCAAAAAACCTGGCAGACGAAGTAGGTTATGGTTTCATGAAGATGTTTGTTTCGTACTTGAAGAAAATAAGGTATGTTTCAGTTTATAAATATATTATTATTTCTCAGTTCTTCTTTTTTCCAAATTGAAGCTACAATTAAAAAAAATAGAAAAAATAATAATTTTAGCAAGTGTTGAACTATATTAGGAAACTTTTCTACAGTATTTGATACAATGCTTGTGCATTGTCTCACTAGGGTACAGAGCAAATAGAACGCATGATACGCTTGAGTCCCAACGTGCTTGCAAAGATGAAGAAACTGAGAATATTTATAAACTGTAATGCAAGTTTTTGTGACGGATTGAATTATTTATGGTATGTATTTTTCTTTTCAATACGTAGATTTGTCTTCCTTTAAGGTGCAAATTTCCTTTAATAGTTTAATATATTTGTTTTATTTTCTTCTTTTTAAACATAACTTAAAAAGAATTTCAAGAACTGTAAATAATTGACAAAAATATCGGATCTTTCAAGGTGCCCAAATCTAAAGCAGTTGATTCTCATTGGATGTAAAAATTTAGTTGAGATTGTGATTCTGTTGGATTTTTGGATAAGTTTTTTGAATTGAATTTTGATAATTGTTCCGGTCTAAAGAATTTGCCAAGAAGCTTCAAATTGAGACCTCTAGAATTACTTAAACTTGGACATTGTACAAGCCTTGAAAAATTCACCGAAATTGACTGTGAAATGAAACATTTGAACAGTGTCAACTTAGAAAGCACCTCAATACAAGAGCTACCTTCATCCCTTACATACCTCACTGGGCTCCAATTGTTATTATGAATGAGTGCAAAAGTCTTGTGTATCTTCCAATAAACATTTTTCAGTTGGAACTTCTAGAGAAAGTTAGCGTCATTAATTGTCTAAATTTTGTAAATCTTGTACAGGAGGTGGGGCATAATGGATAATTCATGCCATGTATACAGGAAAATGAAATTTCATCAAGTATGCCATATATACAGAGTATTGTTTCTCCATCTGCAAAATCAAATAATTTATTTAGGACCTTCCTGAGAGTGGTATTATTAGCCTTCCTCCATGCATATAGAAGGACTTGTTGGATTGTGTCAACTTAATTTGAAAGACTGCAAGCAATTACTACGATCGTGGCAATAGCTTTGTGTGTAGTTGTGGGACCCTTTACAGTGGATTACGCTCCTATAACTATATCGAGTGGCGCTTCAACGGACCCACATTGTGCTTCGCTGCAATACACAACTGCAAGTTCTATTGAGATACAACCAAGGCAAGGGGAGGGGATCATTAATCTGCGGTTACAAGTATGATACCAAGATGATGATGATCATTACTTTACATGCAAAATGACTTCTTCCACTGCCTCCCCCCAGGGGTCTCCTCCTCCTCTTCTTTAACCTGTCAATGGAGTTGATCTGGTTGGTTGAATTCTTTTTCAACTCTTATCTTTGGTTTGTTTTCTGGGTTATTGCTTTCCCTGGAAAAAGATTTTTGTGCTTTTTCGGTTACTTTGTTGTTTTTAATGTGTTAAAGTTGTGTTTTGGTTGCCGTTTGGAACTTGTTTTGATTATTGTTTGTTTGGAGATTTCTTCTATTAGGGTTTTGAGCTTTTTTGGTTCGTGTTGATTTTCTTTGTTTTGGAACAATTATGGTTCTGGCTGCTTAATTCCTATTAATTTGATATATAAGTTCACAGTTTAATTTGAAGACGTAGACATGTTATAACATAACACAAGTCACCAAAATTGCGCCCTTCCAAAAATTTCGCAAAATAAAGTCTAATTTTTTTCAAGTTCAATGGGTATTATAAGACAATGGCCTGATTGGAATGCCCGTATTCTGTCTATTGCGTTGTGGGATAATGATTTAATTTTACTGATGGCAGTGCATTGAAAAGCAGTTCTTTTGTTATTTTCTTTTCTTAAATTTTGATGCAGAGAAAGCAGGATGAAGTACCAGTGGATGCTACCCCCTACAAAAACAACAAGATCAAAGCTTTTTGCCCTGGTCAGTGTTCCCATGATCCCATGATTACAACTCTCTCCTCCTGCTTCTTTCCTTCCAGTTTGATAACATCAGTTATTTATATCTATTGTGAACTTCTAGAGTGCTTGTTCTTCTAACAATGCTGCATCTTTAACCTTATGTTTGAGTTTTTCTACTTTTAATGTTTTCTGGTTTCATTAGAGGTCGTGATAAATACATGAGTTATAACCAAAGCATGGGAACCGATCTTTTCTAAACTGATTAGGTGGCATAGACTAGGCCAAAACTTAACATAATTGATCTTCTAACACAAGTGAAAGCGTTTTCTATCACTAAAACGTATCCTTTTTGCTCATTTTATCCCCTGCATCTTCTAACACAAGTGGATTGTCATATATATTATCAAGGAAGTTTATGTATATCATTTAGTAAACTCTGATCAGCATGGAAGATGCTTTGAGAAGCTTTAGTAAACTCTGACCCAATTGACTGATTTTTTTTTCCTTAAAGCATTTCATACTTTCTGAAGATCATGAGCACCTCTTTTCAAGAATATGATGATGCTTCCTCCTCCATTCCCCCCACTGGAGAAAAGAATTTTCAGGAAAAATGTATGCCTTAGAATATCTTAGTTTGTTCTGCATAGCCAGAATTTTGCATTCTTTTTTAATGGTTTTTACATGTAAGATAACAATGAGTTTTTTATAGTTATATTAACTTGAGCATTTTTTAAAAGGTGAGGATTCGGTCTTGGATGAAATTGTGTGAACAAAATAGGCAAGGTACCCTTTGAATGGAAGAGTCATTTTAGTAGAGGATGATTCACATTCTATAAGTAGCAGTGAGCAAAGCATGTCAAATCAACTTTTAATGTTGTAATGTGAAATCGAATTGGGCAATTAATTATGATCATTCTACTCTAGGAATCAAATAATATAGCATAAATTTGTGATTAGATATGTGATTAGATAATTTAGCATCATCTATGTGCATGCTAAATATGCTTTGAGATTCTGACAAGATTTTGCTGTTTGCAAGTTGAGAGTCCCTGGATGCTGCGTTCATTGCAAAAGAATGTGGCAGCTATTGGAGTTGCACTCCAGGCTTTGTACTAGTTATGATGTCTGTAGGGTGCCTTTTGTGCAGGTGAACCATTCTCTCTCCTCTTGCTTCTTTCCTTCCAGTTTGATAACATGGCTGTGTATGTGGTTTATGAGATCAGAGTTTCTTGGATCCATATTCGTCAAAAGCATCTGCCTAACTCAGGAAGATACCATCTTTTCAGAAACTTTAAAGGAAGGATTAAGAGATAGAGCATCATTCTTTTCATGGGAATTGTGAGTCCTTCATGTTTGTAGCCGCCCCCCCTTCGGAAACCCACAAGTTGGGGATGTTTATTTGTAATTGTCATGTCTTGGTTTCTATGTAATTACTAATTATAAATTGTTTCTAATTTTTTGATATTAGTTATCGGGTGCTTCCCTTGTTGACTGAGGTCTCTCTCTCTCTCTCTCTCTCTCATGTTTCTTTCTTTTGCTACATGTTTGTGTGTGTTTTGATTTATAATTTTATAGTTGAAACTTTGTGATATATGTTTGGAATTGGCCGGGACATCTAAATTACATTCTCCAGTTGCAGCAGCTAAAGACACTTTCTCTTGGAGCTTGCTCAGGGCTTGGTGAGCTTAGAAAGAAGGTGGATGTGTGGTATGCATTCTGCTTTGTCTACAAATGAATATGAAACTTCATCAAGTGGAGAATCACTCTCATTGCCACATTTGAATCAAAATCAGGTCTCCTTAAGGCAGTATATTACTTTTGTAGTTTGGAAGATACTATTAGTCTTCCCACATCCATCAAAAGTGTTGTTGGATTAAAGCACCTTGTATTGACGGATTGCCTGCAACTTTAAGAAATTCTAGAGCTTCTATCCAAAAAAAGTTCCAATTCAAAATCGGCACTTAAGAGCACTAAGATAGATTGAATTGCTCGAATGTCATTGACATGTCTTTGTTTTTTTCTTTTCTACATGTTTGTGTGTTTTTATTTATAATTTTATGGTTGAGACTTTGTGATATATGTTTGACAGGGACATCTAAATGATTGCAGACTTTGTGTTTTTATTTAAGTTTTAGCCATGATGAGATGATTGCAGATGGCAATCCAGATCGGGATTGGGGAGAAAAATACATTATTTATTAGGCTTGCAATTAGGAAACTCATATTTGGGCTAAAAAAAACATCCTCCCATTAATAGTATATGAAACTTTGCTGATGAGTACATAAAGTATCTTCAGGTTAGTGGGAGTGGAATTATTTCTTAAGATGATATTTTGCTTTCAAACAATAATTTAGATTTGCTTCCAAACAATATTTTCCTTTTCTTTTTAGTTTCCTTATTGTAATTAAAATAGAAATAAAAAAGTTTAGTAAGAGTGATTTCTCTTTCAACGAAGGGTGAGGTTGAGTCTCTGTTTAGGCAGAGTGATGTCACTTGGACATTTGTCTGTAGAAAGTATCAGCAATAGTGAAGACCAGAGTCACAAAAAGAAATAGTATGTTAATGGAGCTCTAAATGCATTATTTCGGTTTATGATATCATGTTTCATATGGGGACATCTTAGAATGTATCTAGTCATGGATGTAAATTTCTCTGATGAATAAATGATGACAATTTTTTGTAAAATAAAAATTTAGATTTGCTACGTGAGACTAGACAGTTCTTGAAGCTTTGGAACGGAAGGATTTAGAGGGCCTCTTATAAGATGCAATAACCATTTTTTCTTTTTAAAGAAAAAAGATAGAAATAAGATCCAATAACAAAAACCATAGGATTGTTTTAGATTTCCCCTATAAGAGTTGATGAAGCAGATTTAAGATTCTTACTTGCTACAATATTTTAGATTTAGGATTGTTCTATATATATATTTTTTAAAATTGGAATTTTGTATGAAAATGAAGGCTGCATTAACCATTTTTCTTTTTTTGATAAAAAGGAAATTGAGGGGAAAGAGAGATGAAGTAAAATAAGAAATTACACCTGGACCAAGAGTTTAGCTTAGCTTAGCTTAACGACCACCCATTTCTTTTTCAATCTTGGCCATAATCCTATTGAATGCTCCTTTTACAATTCTAAAAAGGCAGAAGGAGCTCTGAACTTGCAGATATATATGTAAACTGATTTTTTGTTTTTTACTCTTTGCTCTAATAAAAAAAAAAATTATATAGTATTTTGCAGTACTAACAAAAAAAAAACTTAGTTTTGATCAAAGAATAATTTGAATTTTGTTATGTCATGTTATATATGTTAATATAGTGTATTTTAAGTGATTATTGATTTAATAAGAATATATATGATTAGAAATGATTAAAAATAAAATTATATTTTTGTAAGATTTAATTGTTAGATTAATGTCTTTTATACCATTAAATAGATAAATAATAATAATAATAATTGAATGATTGATTGACTGACCTGGAGAAGCGGCCCACCACTATGGGTAAAAAGGGAGCTGCTGAGGAATTTGTGGCCTTCTTCTTTGACTAATGGATTGGCCGTTTGTAACTCCGAAAGCATTCGCTTGAAAGCAGTGGAGATATTAATTATGAATGGACTTCAATTCGCTTGAAAGCAGTTGAGATATTATTACGAAGAATAATGCTAGTTTTTTTTTTTTTTTTTCACTTTGTAATTAAGAAATTTTTTTTAATAATATTGTGAATTTTTGAAAAAATTATATATTTAAAAATAGTAAAGAAATATATGTAAAGAAAGCTAAAATAAAAAAACACATCAAAATAATTAGCGGCAGCTTCCGCCAACTGTGGTTGTAGTGCCACCCTGTTAGGAAAGCAGTTGAGGAAGTTGCTCATAATTTTCTTTCACCGAATTCTATTTCGATGACAATTTTATTAATTAACTCCAATATTAATTAATAAATTAATTATGCCAATTCAGATTACAACCTTTTATTCTGATCTTTCCTTTTTCACATATATATATAAATATATATATATATTTATATATATATATAATGCATGCAACTATATATTTCTAACAAAATATATATATTCAATAAGGCAAAAGGTATAATAATAATAATTAAACAAACTCAATAATTAATAATAAAAACCAAAAACACATTCTAGAACTATTTATATATTTAAAGAAAATAATATTTTATTTATCATCATCCTCTTATATATATATATAACATATAATATAATTACTCTATTCCTTTCTATTCCATTCCTTCATAAACTCCGATCCCAAACCAAGTATATATCATCATTTAATTTCAGCAATATGATTAATTTGTCTCTAAACAATTATTACTGATCTATAAAAGAAATCCTATCATTTATAAATTATTGTGACTTGATGTTATACGTTAAATTTTTTTGAAATGAAAGTAAAGTAAAAGAAACTATAATATAGAACAAAAAAGCATATTAATGAATTTTTAAACTTTATTATTATATTAATTTTAGTTTTTATTCAATTAAAAAATAAAAAAATTTAATTCACTTTATGCATATGGTATGTATTTTGCGGTATCATCCAAAAGCGATAAGAAAATAATTTAATTCTGATCTTGTCATTTTATATCAATATACATGTCATTTTATATCAGTGATTAGTCACGCATTGTTATTGTGCAGTCCACATTATGATCGTTAAGTCTACTTTACCTTCTGGCCCTCTTTGCCATTGTCATGCTCTTTCATTTCAACTTTTCTAACTTCTGTCTCCCTATTAGGAATTACAATACAGTAACTAAATATAATACAAATTTTAGATTGTGAATTGAGGTAAATATTTCATGGATTATAACTTTAAAGGGTTTGGATTTTTATTTTTTTTATTTTTCCATCGCGTAGCAATTTTATAATTCTGGAGTTATATTTATTTTAGAAATATTATATATAGTTGTAAAGAGATTTATAAAAATAAATTTATAAATTGATTTAATTTCATATTAGATCTATTTTACCATAAAAGTAACTTTACTATCTAACATATCATATCAATTTACATCTATTTGTAAATTTACATTTATAAAATCTTTTTATAACTAAATCATTTCTCTAATTATTTATTCACAAATATGCCTGAACGCTTTGATCTAACTGTTCGACAAGTATTTGGTTGGTTGATTCAACTTCGTTAAGGTCCATTTCATGACGAGTGATTATTCATTTAATTAAAAAGATACATGATTAGAAAGATAAAGAAAAAAAAAAAAAGTAAAAGGAAGAACAATATTTCTCATTATTATTCTATTTATCATCCTCCTCTCATATATAACCTATAATATAATTACTCTATTCCTTTGTATTCCATTCCTTTCTAAACTCCCAAACGAAGTAGATATCATCATTTAATTTCAACAATATGCTTTTGTGTTTAAACAATAAGATATCATGATATTTTTTAATTGTTAAGTTTATAAAAGAAGTCTCATAATTTATAAACTAATGTGACTAAATGGGATAAGTTAAATTTTTTTGAAATGAAAGTAAAGTAAAAGGAACTATAATATACAACAAAAAACCATATTAATGAATTTTTAAACTTTATTATTGTATTAATTTTAGTTTTTATTCAATTAAAAAATAAAAAAATTTATTTTACTTTATGTACATGGTATATATTTTGCGGTAGGATCGAAAAGCGATAAGAAAATAATTTAATTATGATCTTGTCATTTTATATCAATATATACATGTCATTTTATATCAATATATACATGTCATTTTATATAAGTGATTATTAATTTAATTAAAGAATATATATGATTAGAAAAGATAAAAAGCTAAAAGGAAGAACAATATTTTTCTTAGATTGAAAATGTCGTAATTTGCAGCATTAAATAATTAAAAAGTAATAAGAAATGATTGAGCTGGAGAAGAAAGAGGCCCAACACGACGAGTAAAAAGGAAGGTGCTGAAGAAGTATGTACTGAAGAAGTATGTGGCCGCGTTCTTTGACCAAGGGAGAAGAAAGAGGCTCAACCCACCGATTTCTTTTCTCTACTTTCGATATGATGCAACGCGGAAGTTGCCAAGAAGTTCCTCTTGCAACGCGGTATCCACTTCTTTAAACTTATACAAGGAGCCCAATCGTCATCCACGATATATCCATCTCCAACTAATTAAACTTTACATCCACAATGTCTTCTTCCATGGCATTACCGGGAGTCCTTTCCTCTCCTTCCTCCTCCTATTCCTCTTCTTTAATCTCTCTACATTACGATGTATTCTTAAGCTTTCGCGGTGAGGATACCCGCAATAGTTTTACTAGTCATCTTTACCATGCTTTGGATCAAAGTGGAATCAACACTTACAAAGATGATGAGGAGCTGAGAAGAGGTGAAGAAATTTCACCGGCACTTTTAAAGGCCATTGAAGAGTCAAAGATTTCGATTGTTATATTTTCTGAAAACTATGCGTCATCTACTTGGTGTTTAGATGAGCTTTTGAAGATTCTAGAGTGTAAAGAATCAAAGCAACAGAAGGTTATACCGGTATTTTTCAAAGTCGAGCCATCGACAGTACGACACCCAAAAGATAATTTCAAAGAAGCGTTGGTTAAACATGAAGAAAAGCTCAAGGATGATGCTAAAGTTCAGAGGTGGAAGACTGCCTTAAATCAAGTTGCCAATCTATCCGGTTTCCATTTGAAGATCAACGAGTAATTCCAACAACTCTTATCCCTCTATCGATTCATATATAATTTAGTTTTGATCGAATTACATCCTTTGCCTATATGTATGGTCTATAGATAGAGTGAGCAGCTGTAATTCAGTAGAAGGGATGAGATTTCCAGTACATATTCACAAGCTATAAACTCGTACAATAGTTAAAAAAAAAAAAACAAAAATTCTCCACAACTTCTTACTATTCATATAACCTCCGCACCATTTTTTTTAAAATTTTTTTCTTTTATCAAATATTTATTATATGAATAATGAATAGAAAATTTGAAATAATTTTAAAAAAAATTTAAAAAGAAAATTTAAAAGTTTAAAAATTTTGAAAAATGTGGAGTGTGGTGAAGGTTGTATAGCAAAACTCTAAAAAAAAAATCCTCTCAATATGACATGACAACAAGAAGATCTAGGATAGGTTTGCGGTGAGATAAGAATTTTGTGTTTTGTTTTAAATTTTAAAATATTATTTTTTAATTTTGAGATTTGAAAAAGTTGAATTGAAATTTAAAAAAATTGTATTAAGATTTGCGACCCTACTCTATACACTACACATATCACATATATATATATTTTTAATTTCTTGTTCTTCTCCTAATCTATACACCAGATAATTGTTTGGAAAAAAGAAAAAAATTAAAAGAAAAATAGTGTATGTAAAGTGTGGGAATGATTAATTGAATTATTCGAAATTCACGTATCTCATTCACAATTTACGTCAACAATTATTATCAAAGTTAGTCCAAGAGCCACTTACACATGAAGGGGAGAATCTCTGGATGATCACAGCCGTCCCGAGCTCTGCTGTTTCCTGTGGTCAATCCCGTCAGCTTAAGGCGCAGTGGTCTCTTGAATGGGTGTGGTGGGTCTCAGGTAGAAAGAAACAGATTATGTGTGTTGAGGAGCTATAGAGAGAGAGATAGAGAGAGAGAGAGAGGAGAAACCGAGAGGGTGAAACAGAGAGTGAGGGAGGGGAAACTGAGAAGGAAGGCGGAGGTGGGTAGTCGTCCGCCTGAGAGAGAGTGTGACGGAGACAAAGAGTGACGGAGACAGAGGCGGAAAGAGGGAAAGTGAGAGATGGCAGAAGGAGGAGACGTATGCTGGCAAGAGGTAGTGAGGTGGTCAGCGGGTGGAAAATTTCAGAGAAAGAGGAGAAACCGAGAGGGTGAAACAGAGAGTGAGGGAGGGGAAACTAAGAGGGAAGGCGGAGGTGGGTAGTCGTCTGCCTGAGAGAGAGTGTGACGGAGACAGAGAATGAGAGGGACAGAGAGTGACAGAGACAGAGGTGGAAAGAGGGAAAGTGAGAGATGGTAGAAGGAGGAGACGTACGCTGGCGAGAGGTAGTGAGGTGGTCAGCGGGTGGAAAATTTCAGAGAGAGACAGAAAGAGATAATGAGAGAGAGTGTGAGAGAGAGAGAGTGAGTGTGACGAACACAGAGACTAAGGGCTCACCGTGGCCGGCATCTGGCGGACATGACACGGCGGGGTGGCGGCAGCTAGGGTATTTGAACCCAAAATAGGTGTGGGTTTCGTGTTCCAGAGAGAGAGAGAGACAGAGAGAGCGACGATCGAGAGAAATGGAGGGAGAGAGGATTACTGGAGATGTGGTGTCGAGGCATGGAGGATGGTGGCAGCAGATGGCACAAAACAGAGAGAGAAGAGAGATCTGAGGGAGGGAGAGTGAGACCGAGAGATGAGAGGGAGATAGAAAGACAACGAGAAGCCGAGGGAGGGAAGAGAGAGGTGGTCGGAGGGGGGAGGGGGCTTGTGGGGCTGGCTTCACATTACGTATGACCAAAATCAATTCATAAAAATTTGTGTTCATATTGATGTTTTCTAGGCAGTAGCATTTTTCACACTCGAACTACGGTCTTTTTTTTATTATTATTTACCATAATTTAATATATATGTATATATAATTTCTACCCTAAGTAATTGCATACATTTATGATTTACCAATTAAATTGGTCAAGCAGCACATTCTCGATATATATTGTCAAATTAAATTGGAATGTACAAAGTAAAATTTATCCGTACTTCATAATGCAAATTAATACTTTACCAAACTTGTGGTATAAATTGAATATGTGTGGCATTTTTTTTAACACATAAATGTCACGTACTGAAAAACATTACTGCAATGATTAAAGAAAACAGTCATGAAAACAAAGAATGACAACGTACATGGCTTTGCTTCTCCATTATTTTCAAAGTTCCATTTCTTTTACCTTTTTTTTAAGTCTTCAATTTGATAAAGACCATCTCTGCTAGCCACGCGAATTGTTACACTTTTAAAAAAATTCATGTTTATAACGGTTGTTAGTTCAAAACATGTGAACTCATTTTGAAAAAAATTGGATAAATTTAGAATCTATATAAAAAAAATTAATTTTTTAATAATAGACTTCATTTTTTTTCAAATAAAGTGCGCGAAACTAGCACTACCTAAAATTGTATCTTGCATGTATCTAGTCCAAATGGTAGGGATCATTTTCCTGCATTTAGTACATAACTTGTGCCTTGCCAATAAACGTCATTTATAACATGAGAATAAAATTGTGCCTAAATCATGTTCTTATGTCTTTTAACGTGAGGAAGTCAAATTCATGAATTTTCTTTAAATCTTTTTGCGTTGGTAGGGACGAATATGAGTTTATCCAGAAGATTGTTCAACATGTGTCAACAAGTTTACCAAACCGTTTTGACTTGCATGTTACCGAGAATCCGGTGGGAATCCAGTCTCATGTAAATTATGTTATGGAGACGCTTTTATGTCTTAAGAAGAATGACACACGCATGATAGGGATCTTCGGTAGTGGTGGAATTGGTAAAACAACTATTGCAAAAGAGATGTATAACCAGCTCATTGCTAAGAAGTTTGTCGGCTGTTGTTTTCTTGCTGATGTTAGAGAATCTTCAAAACAAAATCAAGGCCGTCTCGGACAGTTGCAAGAGAAAATTCTTTCTAACATTCTAGGTAAGTCACCAAGGGTTGATGATGACCATCAAGGAATGGAATTGATAAGGAGTAGACTTCGCCTTAAAAAAATTCTTTTGGTTCTTGATGATGTTGATCATTTGGACCAATTAAAAAAATTATGTGGAAAATGTGATTGGTTTGGTTCTGGGAGTCGAATCATCATAACAACAAGGGATAAGAGTTTGCTAACTAAGCATAGTGTTAGTTTGAATTATCCTATGAAGGAAATGGATCACGATGAAGCCCTTCAGCTCTTTACCCAGCATGCCTTCAAAAGTGACAAACCTATTGATGGTTTTGAGGATCTCATAGAGGATGCACTCCATTATGCTGGTGGCCTTCCACTCGCCTTAAAAGTGGTAGGCTCAAATCTATATGGAGAAAATACGAAGTATTGGAAAAGCGCATTGGAAAAGTACAAAAGAATTCCAGAAGAAAATATCCAGGAAAAACTCAAAATAAGTTACGATGGATTAGATGATCTTACAAAAAAGATTTTTCTTGACATTGCATGTTTCTTCAAAGGAGACGAGAAAGAATATGTCACAAAAATACTGGAAAGTTGTGGTTTCTTTCCCGATGATGGTATCAAAAAGCTCA
Organism: Cyclocarya paliurus; assembly: GCA_029856935.1. Taxonomy (NCBI): domain Eukaryota; kingdom Viridiplantae; phylum Streptophyta; class Magnoliopsida; order Fagales; family Juglandaceae; genus Cyclocarya; species Cyclocarya paliurus. Next base: position 35,728,874 of record CM056947.1, on the reverse strand, counting down.
ATGATAAATGTCTCATAACTATTGATGTACATGATCAATTGGGGATGCATGACTTACTACAAGATATGGGAAGAGAAATTGTCCGAAAAGAATCACCCGAAGAACCTGGCGAGCGGAGTAGATTATGGTTTCCTGAAGATGTTCGTGAAGTACTTGAAAAAAATAAGGTAAGATTTTCCCTAGAAATATAATTTTACTTCCGAGTTCTCTTTTCTTTTTCTTTTTTCAATTGAAGCTACTTTTAAATTAAAAGGAATGGATCCAGAAATACATATAAATTATTATATAGATACTCACTTACCCTCCACATGAAATATTTTCTCAATGTTGTAAATAAAATAATTTAGAATAACAAATAAAATCATCAAAGCCAATCCCTTTTTCCCCATTTTTCTAAAAAGGCAAAATGCTATGATTATCTAACCCTTTTTTAGTATTTTAAACTGTTAATACATATTAAAAGGAAGAAGTATACATGACTTTGACATTTGAACGTACACACTCATTTCTAGAAATCTGAATGATAAAAATAAGGCTATCCCTTTTGAAATCTAAAATAGAAACACCATATGAAGAAAGATGTGGCTTATGTTTGTTATTTCCTTCTTAATAAATGAAATAGTGATGTACACATGTATTGTAAAAAATTATATATATAATCTTAGCTTGTAAAAAATTATATATATATAGTTCATGAACACTTGCGCAAGGAGTGTTGAATTATAGGGAATTTATCTTTGATTTTTGATAGAACACTTGTGCATGATTCTCACATTAGGGAACAAGGCAAATTGAAGGCATATTGATAAATCTACCTCGGGGTCACCGCAAGATACATTTGGGTTCTGAGGTGTTTGCAAAAATGGAAAGACTCAGAATATTAATAATCCGCAGTGCATATTCTTGTAGTGGATTAACTTATCTCTCTAATGAGTTAAGAGTTCTTGATTGGCCTGAATGGTCTTTGGAGTTTTTGCCATCTTCTTTTCATGGAGAGAAACTCATTGTTTTAAAAATGAAAAGAAGCATGAATGGAGATTTAGGCACGGGATTGCAATTTAAGGTAAGTATTTTTATTTTCAATAACATGTCGATCTGCCTTACTTTTAAGGTATGCTGCAAATTTCCTTTAATTGTTAATATATTTCCTTTATTTTCTTCTTTTTAAACAGAACTTAACAAGTATAGATCTCAGTAACAGTAAATACTTGACAAAAATATCGGATCTTTCAAGTTGCTCAAATCTAGAGAAGTTGATTCTTCGTAATTGTAAAAGTTTAGTTGAGGTTCATGATTCTGTTGGATTTTTGAATAAGCTTGTTGAATTGGATTTTTATTGCTCCAGCAGCCTAAAGAAGTTGCCAAGAAGCTTCAAGTTGAGATCTCTAAAATTACTTGAACTTGAAGGTTGTACAAGCCTTGAATACTTTCCTAAAATTGAGTGTGAAATGGGACATTTGAAATCTGTCTGGTTAGAAAGCACCGTAATACAAGAGCTTCCTTCATCCATTATATACCTCACTGGGTTCGAGGTGTTATATATGCATGGGTGCAAAAGCCTAGTGCGTTTTCCAATAAACATTTTTAAGTTGGAACGTCTAAAGGAAGTTGATGTCTTTGATTGTCCAAATCTTGTAAATTTTGGAAAGGAGGTGGGGCATAATGGACAATCCATGCTATGTACACATGAAAATGAAATTTCAGCGAGTATGGAATTTCTCCCATTGCCACCTCCAAAATCAAATAATTTATCTTGGACATATAATTTCTCATCCAGTTTGAGGAAATTAAGTCTCTATGGTAGTGGTATTGTTAGCCTTCCTCCATGGATAGAAGGATTTGTTGGATTGTCTCACCTTTATTTGGGAGACTGCAAGCAACTTAAAGAAATTCTTCACCTTCCACCAAATATAGATGAGGTAGATGTTGGAGGATGTTCCAGCCTAAAGAATTTCTTCCCAGAATCAAATAATTTATCTCGGACATATAATTTCTCATCCAATTTGTTGGAATTATTTTTATTTGGTAGTGGTATTGTTAGCCTTCCTCCATGCATCCAAGGATTTGTTGGATTGACGAGACTTTCTTTGAGATACTGCAAGCAACTTGAAGAAATTCTACACCTTCCACCAAATATAGAAGAGGTAGATGCTACAGGATGCGGGTTATTGGAACGCTTTCATAATGTATCGACAGAATCTTCATTCGGTATACCAGACTTAAAATGGCTAACATCGATTAACTTATCGGAGTGTAATAAAATGCATGTGAATGTAGGGAATCGTGCACCAGATCCATTATGGGTTCAGGTATACATGTCTCATCTATTTGATCTCTAATTTCTTTCTGTTTCGTATTTGATAATTACTTGTATTTGTTTTCTGACATATATATATACTTGGTTTAATAGAAACGCTTTCGGTGGAAAGATTCAAGTAGGATTATATATCCAGGAAGTGGGATTCCAGAGTGGTTCAAGTATTGCAAGGAGACTACTTCATACAGTAATTCTATTGAAATAGAAATTGATCATAATGCGTCCATGTGTTTTGGGCATCAGATCGTAGCATTAGTTTTGTGTTTTGTTGTGGGACCTCTTCTGCTGGGATTTGAAGATGTTACTATCTCAATAAACGGCCAGTCAATGATGTGGGACCCATATTGTGATTTTTTCTTGCCTTCAATGGACCCACATCGTGTATGTCTAAAATACATAGCTGGAAATTCTATTGATGAGATGTTGTCAAGAAGTTACAGGGAGGGGAACAATATGAGGTTTACATTTGGAATTAGTTCAAGGAAAGCAATCATCAATAGTGTTGGAGTCCATCTAATATACGAGAATGACAATTTCATTAATCCTATTCAACTTTCAAAGAGATACCGAGATGATGGTGAGCATGACTTGGAACCCGATTGGAACCCACAGCAGAAGCGGCAATCTTCAACCACAAGAATTATGGAATTCAAAGATGCTGATGACGATTTAATTATTGAAGTTTTGGATGTAGAACTTCGACCTGAGTAAGTGATAATAGCCGAATTTGTGCAGAATTTTACTAAATTAAATAAAGCATTATCACAATTATGTATTCATGTTAATTCTTATATTTTTATTAGTCTTGAAATATTTATTTTTCTTACTTAAATTTAAGTTTATCTTAATGAAGGATTAATTGAAGTTGCAGAAGGAATGAAAGTTGCGGAAGGAATCAAAGTTGGGGGAAAGAACGGTAACGGTAACAAACTTGCACCTATATTTACATTTTGAGAAATTTTTATTCTTCTTTAGTTTCATTTTAAATACTGCTTTGATGTTTATTTACATTCATATTTTAGAATTTAATTTCATGAACAAGCCTAGCTAAATTTTCAACTAAGGTTGAGAATGAAACCTCCTTGAAGATTAGTAATATTATTTATGAGATTGATTTTTACCAATTATGGATGCTTTCAACGAATTATTATTCTTGGTTCATATCAATTGAGAGGGATAAAATTCTTGAAATGAGTTCAATCATGTGTTTATCATGATTTTGAATAAAAATAAAAACTATTGAAATAGAAATTGATCATAATGCGTCCATGTGTTTTGGGCATCAGATCGTGGCATTAGTTTTTGTGTTTTGTTGCAAGACCTCTTCCAGTGGAAAGAATAAGAATAAACGGCCAGCGGATTCGAACTGATCATGATATGGGGCTAGGGACTTCATTGGACCCACATCGTATATATCTAAAATACATAGCTGGAAATTCTATTGGTCAGATGCTGTCAATAAGTTATAGGGAGGGGAACAATATGAGGTTTACATTTGGAAGTTATTCACAGAAAGCAATATACCCACGAGATGATGGTTAGCATGACTAGGAACCCGATTGGAACCCACAACAGAAGAGGCAATCTTCAATCACGAGAACTATGGAATTCAAGGATGCTATTGATGATTTAATTATTGAAGATTTGGATTTAGACCTTCCACTTGCATATGTGATAATAGCCGAATTGGACATAAGTTTACTAAATTAAATAAAGCATTATCACAATTATGTAGTGTTAATTCTTATATTTTTATTTGCCTTGAAATATTTATTTTTCTTACTTAAATTTGAACTTTATCTTAATGAAGCAATTGATGTTCAGAAAGGAATCAAAGTTGGGAAAGAACTGTAACCATAACAGACTTTAACGGTAACAGACTTGTAGCTTGTACGTTCTGATAGAGTGTAATTTTTATTTTTCTTTAGTTTCATTTTAAATATTGCTTTGATATTTATTTACGTTCATTTTCTAGAATTTATTTTCATGAATATGCCTAGCTAAGTTTTCAACTAAGGTTAAGGATGAAACCTCATTAAACATTAGTAATATTATTTATGAGATTGATTTTTCTCCAATTATTGATGCGTTCAACAATTTATTGTTATTGCTTCATATCAATTGAAAGGGATAAAATTCTTGATATAAATTCAATCATATTTTTCTCATGATCTAGAATAGTATTAATCAGTTGAGAGTCAGGTTCATAATTTTGTTGAAAATTACCACTCTTGGTTTTCTCCTCGGGTCTGATAAAAGTCCTCTTAGGTAAGAGCCCTTAATCACTTCTAAAGTGATATTTGGTTGAGCTATTATGGTGTTGATGATCTAGAACTGTAAAGGGATGACAAAAATAAATGTTTGAAGAAGGCTGATTGGTATTCCTAATGTACTTCCAACGATGAAGATAGACTGATTTTCCTTTAAAGAAGCATGATTATGTCATATTACTTGACGTCATGAGGCATGAGTGCTCAGGGCATGTTTTAAAGTATTGCATGCATATTTATCAATCAAAACCAGATATGACAAAAGTTTGTGGAATAAATCCTTTCACTATTAGCATGTTTAGAACTTCAATTGCATTATCTCAAGGTGACTCGTGAATAAGCATCCATTGATATTTCATGTATCTTAGAAAACATTTTTATGGGAAATTAGTAGTCTTTTAGAGGTAGTTTTTAGTTTTAAGTGACACAGAATGAACCTATCTCGAATTGTTTTGCAATGGCTAAAACCTTGCATTCACAGGATGCTTGTGAAATTTGCAGCAAAGTAATCTCCTCGACCACATTACTGGAATTTCAGTACACATATACACCAGGAATATTGAAACAGGTTCAAAGGCCTCAAAGAATATGTTTTTAGACCAAGACCAGATCTGTAAACCAAATAGGATATGTATTGGACATGATTTCTTATCCCTTTTCCACCTTTTCAGCTTTCTATGAGACTATCATGACCTCTTCCCATATTGGAAAGGATGTTGGATGAATTGTTATACAAGGCATTATAAGGTCACCATCAAAAGGCTGAAATTAATGACCAAATTTATGTGTGGAGGGAAGAAAGGTAATGTGTGTGGAGCTGGTTTCTTAACATTTATGTGTTGTTGCTTTTCTTTTACCGCATACTGTAATTGTCGATCTTCTTGGCCTGCATTTGTCATAATACAGGATAATTGCTGAAAGTTTCTGGTTTGAGAAATGACACAAATCAATGGTCCTAAAGCTCTGGATTGGATTATTATCATACTTTTGTACCCGTTTCATTCCAAAAGATTGAATTTATTGTCAATAACCACATGCATGATCTAGATTGTTAAATGGGTTCTGCCCCTGAAGCTCTGTCAGGTAGGAAATCCTACATATTTATTTATTTTTATTTTTATTATGAATTTATTTTTCTAATTCTTGTGTTGTTAGAATATGTGTACAATGGATGAATCGGTTAGTTATTAGTGCTTGCTAGATATGTTTGAATTATAACAAGACGTGTAATTTGTTAGTAACAAGGCCTTTTTTTTTTTTAAAGAAATAAAGTCATGATGAGTTTCCTAGATACGAGTTAAAAGGCCTTCCAAATTAGTGTATAAATTTTATTCATGAAGCCCCATATTTTCCAAAAAAAGTAGAAATTTTAACTAAGACCTATATTTGAGTGCTGTGAAAGTTGTTGTTCATAGTTTTTCATTTGCTGTTTATCTGATTGCGTCAAAGCTCTTACATGCTTTCTGTACCATAGCTGAAAAGTTGTTTTTTGGTTTTTAGTTTTGTCAAAAAACAAAAAAAACAAAAAAAAATAGAGGGAGGGAGAGGAATCAATTTGATAAAAGAAAGACTTTGCTGCAAAAAGATTCTTTTAGTTCTTGATGATGTCGATCAGCCAGACCAATTGGAAAAATTATGTGAAAGATGTGATTGGTTTGGTTTAGGAAGTCGAATCATCATAACAATAAGGGATAAACATCTACTAGCTATGCATGATATATATTTGACATATAACATGAAGGAATTAGATCACAATGAAGCTATTCAACTCTTTAGCCACAATGCCTTCAAAAGTGACAAACTCAATGACAATTTTGTGGAACTCACAAAAGATGCACTAAGCTATGCTGAGGGTCTTCCACTCGCTTTGATAGTGGTGGGCTCGGATCTATACAGTAGAGATATATCTTATTGGAAAAGTGTATTGGAAAAATACAAAAGAATTCAAGAGGAAAATATTCATGAAAAATTAAGAATAAGTTACGATGGATTAGAGCCGAATGAGAGAAATATTTTCCTTGATATTGCATGTTTTTTCAAAGGAAAGGATGCAAGATATGTCACTAAAATACTGGATAGTTGTGGCTTCTTTCCAAATGCTGGTATCGAAAAGCTTATCGAAAAATGCCTCATAAGTATTGATAAGTATGACAGATTGATCATGCATGACTTGTTGCAAATAGGTAGAGAAGTTGTTCGACAAGAGTCGCCAAGAGAGCCTGGCAGACGTCATAGGTCATGGTTTCATGAAGACGTACGTTATGTACTTGAAGAAAATATGCTAAGATTCACTATAAATTGTGCTTTAATTTTTAATGTCTTTTTTTTTTTTTTTTCCTAGTGAACCTATTAGGGGTTTGTTTTAGAAGAAAAAGTAATTAGAAATGCAAAGGGACACAGAAACATTAGCCGTGTTAAACTGTGTAAATAAAGATAGATGAATGAAGTTTAAGTTTCTTCGTTATAAATTTTTACAAAGCGAAATAGCGATGCATACATATGTGTGTGTTCTGATAAGACAAAATACATAATTTTTTGCAATTGTTGAACTATGTAGAACTTCATTCTTTGCTTTTGCCGGCACACTTAGGCATGCTTTGCTCTTGCTAGGGAACAAAATTATTTTTCTACTTTGAAAGAATTAGATCTATCGTAGTGATATTGTTAGTCTTCCCACATCCATCAAAAGAGTTAATGGATTAAAACAACTTAGGTTGGAGGATTGCAGGCAACTTCAAGAAATTCTAGAGCTTCCACCCAATATAGAAGATGTGTATGCTAATGGATGCATCTCATTGGAAAGGTTTCCCGAAGTATCAAGAAAATTTCAATTCAATACTTGCAACTTAAGGGCACTTCGATGGATTGAATTGTTCAGATGCTATAAAATGTTTGTGAATATACAGATTCATGTGGCAAATCCTTTATTCGATGAGGTATCTCTTTCACCCTCACCCCCCCTCTCCCCCCTGTGTCTCTGATGTTTCTTTCTTTTCTTTTTTCCTTTCCTTTTATGTGACATGTTTGAAACATATTTTTCTAACAGGGACATCTTAATGACTATTTTGGCGGCATTATACTTGGAATCTGACTATTATCCACAACAGAAGAGGCGTTCTACAACCTTGGATATCGAAAATTTGAACTTAGAGGATACTCAAGTGAGTCCCTACTAAACTAATCAAATCACTCATACGATCGATCAACCTACCATCCTTTCTTCATTCATCACCCAAATGCTTGTTTTGTTCTAGATTTACTTTCAAATCTCACTCCTACCACTAAAACACACTTGCTAGTTTTCGTCACTGAGGAACCAACAATTCTTATTATGTTCCAAGTTAACAACTCAAGATGGGGGTCGTTAGGACTATATGCAACCATACTTGTGTTGGCAGATTTCCCATACCAGAAACTAATAGCTCAGGTTTAAGTAGTGAGTCTAAGTGATTCATGTGTCACGTGTTAATCTCAGTCGTTTACCAACGATGACTTAGAAACCAAGTGTTTTTCTCTTGAGAATAGTCTTCAAATCCTAAGGGGAAATCCAATCTCCACTCTTCACAGTTTTACGGGACACGTTTAAACTCAAAATATACTAAGAAATGTTTTCTTGAAATAAAGCACTTTTGTTAGGGTTATTGACTACTCTATTCACGTATGCATATATGTTTGTGAACAAGTTTAAGGTTACTTAGGATAAAAATTTAATTTGTCAATCTTTCTTAGGATTGCACATCATGCCACCATTTGCTCAGAAACAGACTACTTGATCTTAGCCAACTTCACATGAGGCTGGTGAAAGCTCATCTAGACAGGTGGCACGACCTTCCTGGATGGAAACTCTGTTATCGGAGATGGATTGTAGGATGGATGCACATGTTGCTCCAGTGAGGAGACAACTCGAAAATATTGCATCTAGACTCAAGAACACAGAGATTCAACTCCAAGATCTGCAGAGTGCCTTCAAGGAAAATGTACCATAACCAACAGAGGATTGATCCTACAGGGCTTGATTCACATTCTATTTCTACCTGCTAACTTTTCATTATGTTCGTATTGTACAGTACTCCTTTTGAGCATGTTATTTCAGCATGTTTTTGTGTCTGTTATGGAGCTATTATGGAGCCTTGATTCACTTCTAAAGTGATATTTGGTCGAGCTATTATGGAGTTGATGATCTAGAACAGTAAAAGGGATAAAAAATAAATGTCACCATTAAAAGGCTGAAAGCTTTGGATAATGTCATTTTATAAACTTTCTAAGCTCCAAACTGAATTGCTCAGGACTTAAAGAGAATTAAACAAATTGTATAGGTTTGGCATACACAAGGGAATTGACTTGCCACCATTTAATGACAGAGGAATTGGATACTCCATAAGTTTGCTTTGGCTTGGACTTGATTGTGACATTCTTAACTGCTACACCAAATTTAGACGTTCATGTTGCTAGCACCGTTGTGTTTTTCTAGGGTCATGGGGAGGGAAGAAAGGTTATCTGTGTGGAGATTTTTTTCTTAACATGTGTGGCAAACGCATGAATTGAGATCAACTTAATTTCTGTGCAATTTAAGGGAATCTAAAATGTTGTTGATTTTCTTTTTCATCATACTGTAATTGTTGATCTTCTTGGGCTGTATTTGTCAAAATACAGGGTAATTGCTAAAAGTTTCTGGTTTGAGAAATGATACAAATCAAAGGTCCTAAAGCTCTAGATGGGATTATTTCAGTTGGTGCAAAATCTAAAAAAAATAAAAAAGTATGAGCTATTTTTCTTTTATAGAACATTTTTTCAATTATAATGACAATAAGTTCTTTACACTTCTTAAGATGAGGATGCATTGCTACATGTAATGGATGCCAACTGCAGACATGCCACTGTTCCCCCAGCACCCCCTCCCTATCTTGTTGATGTAGGATGTGCAGAAATTCAATCTTTTTGTAATGACATTACAAAAAGATTGAATTTCTTCTCAATAACCACACAAATGATCTACACTTAGTCAATACCATAAACACAGACATGTAGATGGTTAAATGGGTTCTGCCCCTGAAGATCTGTCAGGTAGGAAATGCAGCCAGTAGAGTTTTATTAATCACTTTTCCCTAGAAAATCCAACATATTTTTTATTTTATTTTATAAAATTATTTTTCTTATACTTGTTCTGTTAGAAAATGTGTACAATGGATGAATCGGTTAGTTATTAATGCTTGCTAAATATGTTATAATTATAACGAGATATGTCTAATTAGTTATAAGTAATTGGTGATTTGTATTTAAGCTTTCTAATATTGTAATCCGTTCTTGCCTGAATGGCAAAAAGAGAGAGAGAGAGAGAGAGAGAGAGAGTTGAATGTGTTTAAATTAACAAGAATTCGGACTTCCTTTTTTTTTTTTTTCTCCTTTTATTTGGAGAAATAAAGTCATAATGAGTTGCTTAGATACCAGTTTTTTTTTTTGATAATAAAGTCCCATTTTTTCAAAAAAAAAAGAAAATTTAATCAAGACCTATATTTGAGTGCTGTAAAAGTTGATGGTCATGGTTATTCAGCTTGCTCTTGCTAGCTACAGCTTATCTGTTTGCTACAAAAGGCTCTTATATACTTTCTGTACCATAACTGGGATCGCTTCTCACTTGGCTGGAAAGCAAAAATTAAAGTGATTCTCAAGGATTTTCTTTCAAATTTGGAGGTCAGCCGGATATATAGTTCTCATCCAATGCATACATGTACATCTCATGCAAATAAAGACTTTGTCAACCTCTAAACCCATTTCCTGTGTCCCCTAACAGCCTCGCATGAATCTCCTATTTTTAGCACCCCCTTTGTTTCTCTCTATCTCTCTCTCTCTCTCTCTCTCTCTCTCTCTCATGTCATCAAGCTTTTCCACCATTCTTCCAGGCCTTCCTCACCCTTCTATAGCACCCATTCTCATTGCAGCAACCCGCTCTAAGGGCGTGCATGCCGCCCCGGGCTAAGGCGAGTGCTATCCTACGAAATGGCGGCACGTAAGGATACGCCGTCGTTGCATGCTACTTTTTACATGTTTTTGCATGTCATATTTGTGGTCTGTTCTTCTGAGGCATCAGAATCAGAAACCCTTCTAAAGTTCAAGGCCTCCCTTCAATCCAATGACGCATTAATCAGCTGGAATGGCTCAAAAACACCATGTTCTGAGCATAACGTAAATTGGGTTGGTGTTCACTGTGGGAAAGGAAAAGTCAAGGGTTTACGACTCGAGAATATGGGACTAAATGGTTTCATTGATGTGGACTTGCTCGCGTTACTGTCGAATTTGAGAACTATAAGCTTTATGAAGAACAACTTTGATGGTCCATTGCCAGATTTAAAGAAACTCAGTACATTAAGGTCTGTGTATTTACCAAACAACAATTTTTCTGGGGAGATTCCTTATGTTGCTTTTTCTGGTATGTTGCGGTTGAAGAGAGTGCATTTGGCGCATAATCAGTTGGCTGGTAGTATTCCTACATCATTGATAACTTTGCCAAAGCTTTTGGAGTTAAGGCTTGAGGATAACCATTTTGATGGTCAGATACCAGATTTTCAACAGGAGTCATTGAATTATTTTAATGTATCGGGCAATGAATTGGAGGGTCCAATTCCAAATAGTCTTAGTGGGATGGATTCAAGCTCCTTCTCTGGTGAGCCAACTTTTTATGAGATCATCTGTATATATATAATGTATCATGTGCATGTACATGTACATGTATATGTACTTACACAAACGTGTTTCTTCAGTTGTTGTATTTATTCTACACAGAGTTATCAGAAAATGGCTGCCTCTAACAAACTCTAAGGTACAAAGTAATTGTTACAAATCTGCAGTCTTATGTTTTGAACTAAAATATTGATTAAGCCTACAAGTGATCTATTGGATTCTATATTGTTATGGTAATTATAATAGGGAGTACTGTTTCCTATAAGATTATTTGTTAGATCTCTATATCTATATACTTAAAACTTTTCAGTTGAATATAATTTCTGAACATATATATATGATCATCTCAGGGCTTCATTGGCATCTAGCACTTTCCACTCTAATATTGGACATTGATTAGCCAACTTAAGCCTCCAAAGAACTGAAAACCCACATGAAACAATGCCTAATGCCCACATATGCATATATATATACAAAGGTAAATATCTGTGAAAACATTCAGGCAGTGATGTTTGAAGCTATGTGGAAAGCCTATGGGTAATTGTGAGGAAGGCTCAATTCCAAGTATCCTAGTGATTGTTATACTTGCAACGATGGCAACAGTCGGCATAGGTATAGTGGTCTTCATCAACCACAAGAGGCAACCATCTTTATTGACAAAGGCTCCAGTACAGCCATCAAACTTGCAAAAGAAATCAGGCATAAAGGAATCGAACGAATCAGGGAAAGACTCAACAAACTGCAGTGGAAATACCAAGAAGGTTGAGGGTGTGAAGCTGACCTTTGTCAGGGAAGATAGGGAGAAGTTTGATATGCAGGAATTGCTTAAAGCCACAGCTGAGATATTGGGCAGTGGATCCTTTGGGTCTTCTTACAAGGCTGCCTTGCACAATGGACAGGTGATGGTTGTGAAGCAGTTCAAACAAATGAATAATTTGGGGAAAGAGGAGTTTCAAGAGCATATGAGCAAGCTAGGGAGGTTGAGACAACCGAATCTGCTTCCTCTGGTGGCTTACTACTATAGGAAGGAAGAGAAGCTCTTGGCATTTGACTTTTTGCAGAAGGCCAGCTTGGCCGTTCATCTACATGGTACTGATCTCCTCTCTAAAATATGTTTGCTCACATGTGCATGTATATTAGTTCATGAATTGGTAGGCCCTCTGTATATGTTTCTTTATAAACATAGCATTTTTGTCATGCATCTATACATACATACATACATACATACATACATACATATATATAATTTCTGCCTCTCACGTTGTGTAATCACTTTCAATGTGTTCACTGGCATCATTTTCAATGCAAAGAAGCACTATCACATTGTCCAATTATACCAATAGTCCTTCTAATTATAAGCCAGTTTGGAAGGAAAACTGTGTCATTCTTCAATTTACTGTTTATAATTATAAAGCAATACTCAATCTGGTTGAACAAGTCTGCAATTTCTTTTTTCTTATTCTTCCTTTAAGGAAGTAGCATTTAATTAGTTGTCGTCACCCAACTACTATATATATATATATTCTTTGACACACATTCACTTACTACTTGTGACCAACCACTCATTTTCTTCTCGATTGGTCATGAGTTTTGTCTTTACGTTTTAAATCTCGAATCCTTATTTTTAAGTTTAGCGGCTAATTTTTAAATTGAGGCAAGTGTTTTAAAATCTTCTAAATATTTTTATGAGTCCAAAACTTATTTTATGGGATATTTTGGTATTATTGAACCAAACCTAATTTTTGAAGTAAGCCTCTTTAATTTTGGAGCCTCCAAAATAATATAATTGTAGAAAATTATTTTATTTAAGTAATTTTATTTCTTTAGGAATATTATTTAATATTCATCATTTTATTTTATGTTAAATCCTCTATTTATTTAGATGTATTTATTTCTCTGACAAATATTTATTAAAAACTCATCATTTATTTCATGATGAAAAATATTACTTTTGAGATCAAGAAAACAAAGTTCTATTTTTGCATTTAAATTTCCCTTTCCTCTCTATTATCATTATGTCTCTCTCTCCTATTTCTAAATGTTTTATTTCCACCCTTTGATCAAATTAGCCCCAAGTGAATGGCTTGGGCCGGCTAGGGGTGTAACCGGTCCGGTCCGGTCCGGTTTTGGACAAAATCTTGGACCAAACCGGTATGACTGGTTTTGTATTTTTCAAAACCGATTACGTACCGATTACCCTCCTAAACCGATACTTCATGTTTTACCATTTTTTGGTCCGGTCCGGTCCGGTTTTTTGATTTTTTTAAAATGTAAATTTGACATTAGTATTAATATTAGACTATTAGTATAGTTATATAATACATGATCAATTACATTTTCATTTTTAAGATTAAACTTTTATTTTATAATAACATTATCTTATATATAATTATATTAATAGCATATGATAAACAAATTACAAATGTTCATATTTAAAATTAATATTTTATGTTATAATTTATAAATTATAATATGAAATTATTTCATATATGATATATAATTATATTATATATATAAAAATTTCACATATAATTATAAATTATATATAAAACTTATATATTAATATATATAATATTTTGTATAATTTTAATTTTTAATAAAACTTATATATGAAATATTAGTTTTTATATTTTTTTTATCAACCGGTCCGGTCCGGTTTGGTCCAATTCAGAAAATCCCAAAACCGGAACCGGACCAGTTCCAATTGGTTTATGCATTTTAGAAACCTGTTCCGGACCGGATAGGTTCAAAACTGGTAAAACCGGTCCGGTCCGATCCAGTTTAGACCGGTTTACCGGTTTTTCAGTTTAAATTTACACCCCTAGGCTCGGCTCCTTCACTTGAGAACCATTAGTTCAGCGCCAAGACAACCTACACAGCCCTTTGTTCATGCCACTTGCTTTTCCATTCCTCCTCTGTTTTGTTCAAACCACAAGTCGGCAACTTATGGCCATTAATTGGTCTCCCTCTTTTAATTCTGTCCAAAACTGTAGATAGCAGCAAACTCTTTCTGCAATGCGTTTCCTCCTCTAAATTTATGCAATTGATTCCTTCCTACTAGTTTCTGTTTGGTTGACTCTCTAGCTTGTTTATCTCCATTTGATCACTTCTAAATCCTTGCTTGTGTAATTAGGAATGTATTAGAAAGAGGGAAGGTTTGAAAACAAGAAAATACACAAGCTATTGGCTGTCCTTCTAGTGCAGAAAAAATTCAGCAACCTCAACTCTTGATTCCTATTAAGTTTCAACACCTTAGTTTGCTTTTATTTCATCTCTTCAACTCAGCCTCAATATGTGACATTAGGACTACCGAATGACCTTAAAATCTCAGACCAAAACCAGCTCTAAGTAGCTGAAACTGAGGGGAACGGCAACACACACAACAACAGCAGAAAGTTGTAAGAGACAGCAGCAGCAGCAGTAACAGTTTCTCATTTTGTTTTCCCTCTCCTTCTCACATGTAATCTCTTCTTACTCCAAGGACCCTCATCTGTACAATATATTCTAGTCCAGTGGATGAAATATTCGAGCTCAGAATGAAGCAAAACAGAAAACAAAAACACCCTATCTGCAGCAGCAGTTTTCATATTTGAACCCCTTATTGTTTACTCTAATTTCTAATGCTTTTACCTCTTAACTCAAGCCTCCTCACCCCTAACTTCATTTGGTTGAGTAGTAGAAAGTATGGTGGAGGAAATGATAATTTGGAGGAAGAAAACATCTATGTTAGTTGCTTTACATGTGAGAAACTAACCCCTCTATTCCAGTTTCTGTTTTGGTATCTTGCGTAGCAAATCATCTCATATTTCTCTGTTTTCTTCAATGTTTACCTTTATCCTAGTTAGTCCTTTATATTTGGCTGTTAAACCACTAGAATATGTGAAGTGAAAGTGAGTCTCAACGTTTCACATAATCATTTTTGTTCAACTCCTTAAGTCGACTATTCCATGTGTAAACCTTAGCTAAGGTACTGACTTTGGTATTTACATTATATTCCATCTTGTATTGGTCTCCACTCCTAAATAACCTTACTCCCTGGCCCTAATTGTCTCTAAATATAGAAAACCATGTTCAGCTAGTCCTATTATGTGCCTTCCTCTTTATATCCTCCAAGCTGCCAAGTGCACTACCATATACACCAGCCACTTTTATTCTAGGTAACTCTCTCATCTAAGTTGTGGTTTTGACTTTTGGTTGTCTATATGCTATGAAGTATGATGGGAATGAACTGAAAGAAAAGGTGGGCTATAAGCAATAAGGCTCATGAATAGGACAAGTTGTTGGATTGGACAGATTTGGTATGAATGATGTATTTTGGAGGAAGGGTATTGAGCATTTTGTAGTCGAGTTGAATGGATGCAGATGTTGTGACGGGCCATGAAGTTGGATATTGTGTTAGAAATGTGACCTCAAGGGTCACAAGCTGTGGCTCTTAAAATTAAGAAAATGACGATAAAGGAAAGTATGGAGGATGGACTCGGATAATAGAGTATGTCTAAGTGGAGGAAGTTTATGTAAATCCTAAGTTTAAGTTGCTTATGCACATAAAAAGGAAATAACAGGAAGTTATGAATGAATGTAGGCTGCCATCTGAGATGCACATGAATGGACTATGAAATGAAAATGGCATGGAGTCCAGTTAAGTATTATTATGTTCATACTTCTATAGAGTTTTCTAAATGGTATGAAATGAAAATGAAAATGTTTTTCTTATAATGTTTTATGAAATGAAATGATGTTTTATGAAAGTATGCTATGTATGAATGTTCAAAGGTATAAGTATGTAAAGGCCTTCTTTGGCAGCCCCTATTTATGCACCCAAAGTAATAAGTTGTATGCATGTGAATGGATGTTATACATAATATCTATTGTCTTTATTTTCATGAAAAGAAATGTTGAGGTTTATGCTTGATGCTTTAAATGATGTTTAAAAGATGTGATGAAAGTGTATTTAAATGATGTCATGAACTGATGTTTAAGATGATGCTTATGCCTATGCTTTAAAGGATGTTTTAAATGATAACGTTTAAGCTCATGCTTTTAAATGATGTTTATGAAATGAATGGATTGATGACTGAAAAGAATGAAAAGGAAAGGACTGAATGAATGAAAGGAAATGAAATGAAAGAAATGAAAGTTTTAATATATGAAAATATGTAACGGCCATGACTGAATGAATGATGGTACCAATGGACTGGGCAGATTGCAATACCGCGTAAGTAGTACTGGTAGTGCACCTAGTACTGTCCCCTGACTGAAATGTTTTAATGTATGAAAATACGTATGTTTTTTGTTTGAAAGTTTGAGAAAATTGTAATGATTAGTTTGAAAAAGTTGTAATGATTAGTTTGAAAGTATTCGTGTTTGAGTGATATTTAGAAATGAGATGGGATGAAATGAGATGAGATAAGATGAAATTTTTTTCCAAACAAGCCCTCATAAGTCTTTTTTATATCTACATGTAGGTGAGAATCCACGACTTCATCCTCACATGGTATCTTTCATGAGAAATAAAAGAAAATACCAAAGACTAGTACTAGACCATTGACATTATTAAACTATAATAATTAGTTCATGTTCCATTCAAATGATTAAATCACTTATTATATTATATGATGGTGAAAGCTTAAAAATCAAATTTTTGCTTTTCAGTCTTTAAGGGATGGGAAGAAGCTCCTCATCATATTTTCTTTTATTAATTTATGTAACCAACTTGAATTATTTTCACTTTTTTTTTTCCTGATCTTATGTGTGATGCAACGCCGAAGTTGCCAAGACGTTACGTTCCTCATCATCATTGGTAATTCTTTTCTTTTTCATATGATGTAACCGGCCTGTGTGGACTTCTCTGTTTAAAGTAAAGTACAAGTACTCCTTCTCCAATTATACTTCACATAACAAATCACTTCCTCCATGGCCTTAATTTTCTGATAATCTTCCAACTGCAAAATACAATTCTTAACTTTTGACGCCCTACCAGACTCAAGTTGGAAGGTTGGCCGGCAATGTTAACTAGAGAATTGATGCTATAAAGGATCTAGGGGCTTTGCTGTAAAACGAAAAAAATTTCTTTTAGTTCTTGATGATGTGGATCATTCGAGCCACTAGAAAGAAATTAAGTATGTGAAAGATTTGATTGGTATGGTTTAGGAAGTCAAATCATGTATAATGTATAATGTATAATGTATAATGTAAAGTAGGCGCTTAATTAATAAACATGTAAATATTGTGTAGAATCTAATTAAGGGAGGACTTCATGTGGCCAACACATTGGCGGATTGGGACTTAGGAAGCTGGGAAAATATCATTCACTACAACACAATTGCTTTATAGTGACAGTTGAGAATTTGTGACAGTCTCCAAACTGTCACTAAAAAGTCTTTTCTGTGACGGTTTCTAAAAACCGTCACTAAAGACGGATGAGATTTTTTTTACGTTCCAACGAATGTGAAAATTACCTTAGAACGTCACATATACGTTCGGACATGTGGATACTTACGTGTGAATGTAAAATTTTTTGGCGCGAATGTTCGAACCTTAATAATTAACGTTCGAACGTTAATTATAAATTTAAATTAAATATGACCCTAATTTAAAATTTATGTGATTTTTATAGTGCATAAATTATATACAAGTCTAAAAAACTGACTTGTATATATTTATATATACAAAATTTGTAAAATATAATTATATATTTATATATATAAATATATTTATATTAATAAATATATTTATATTAATAAATATATTTATATTAATAAATATATTAATGTTATATATATAAATATATTTATATATACATATTTAAATATATATTTATGTTTATGTATATTTGAAGTGCAATGATTTAGTATTGAAGTTGAAAAATATAACATTAAAGAAGATTGAGAATTGTAATTAAAAAACCATAGATAAATTAAATAATATTGTTCCTTACAAATATTAAAAGCAAAATATAAAATATGATAGAAGTACGTAAACAACACTCAGATGATATCATCGTCCGGGAAAATCATAACGGCCCATATCTCCTCAGTCAAGGTATCAACCTTGTCGTTGAGGATACTTATACGGTAGGCTATCTCGACGACAGACGACTCTACAGCCTTGAGCCGTTCATCGATCTTACAATCGATATGCGCAGTCAGCTTCGAAATCACTGCATCAACCCAAGCAGGTTGCACATCTCCCGCAAATGTACTCGTCGGCTCCTGACCACTACTCCCCACATCGGGCTGGGGCTGCGACGGAGGAACTAGATCCTCTACAGGGGGTGGTTGACGTTCCTTCACCTGTCTAATGCTACGTCGATGAGTGGTCATGTCGAGGAGCAAGTAATAGCCGGCTGATCAGGACACCGTATGAGATGTTGTTCGTGGAGACGATACTTACCTCATAACGGATCTTGTCAAAGATGAGCAGTTGCAAATCGATGACATCTCCACGTGCCACACGTATCAAAAACTGTGCCTGAAACCGACTAAATGTGGTCTTATGTGCCACAGAATCAACGTTTGTTGTAAATATAAGATGCAACATGTGGAAAAACGGTAGCAGATGGTTTTGGTGGAAGTCGTTCGGCCTCTCGATCTGCATGCGGTATCTCTCGGTGAGGATGTAGAAATCCTCGTCTCGGTCGTCATCCCTAGCCGAAGGGCCAGCACTCTCGGCCTCTGATTGGTCTGCATCTCTGGCTAATGATGGATCAAATGGGCCAGTAGATGATGCAGAAGCGTCTACATCTGCATCAAGTCTGCCGTGAGCAGACGTAGATGTGCGAAGCAAGGCTAGAGAGTCAGCCTCAGTCGATGTCTGAACTCCTCGATGAATCCCGAGGTGGTCAACGATGACATCGAGTGAAAACTCAAACGTCACACTGCATACAGTCATGGTGTGAGAGGATGCATCCTGTGGCATGAAGCACATCTCCATATATAACTCCTGAACCATAGAGGGGTATACCTTACCTCTCAATTCGCAGAAATTTCCCCAGCCTTTACTGAGGAAGACATCTCTCAGGTTGGTCTGCTCTCATCTGAGCTGGTCGAACTCGTTGATCAGGGCCTCTCGCTTGACCATAACAGTATGAGCCCCGATCCGAGTAGTGTCTTGAGTGGCTCCTTCCCTCCCTCGTTTCCTGGAATGCAAAGGTTGAGCCATCTCCTGAAAATAGAAAATGAAACAAAATTATGAGTACTATTGATGCATATTTGTCTTAATTTTAAACTGCTTTGCATTAACGTTTGAATCTAGAAAAATATACGTTCGAACATTCAGATAAAACGTTCAAACGTGCATCTTTTACGTTCGCACGTAAAAATTTTTGTCCGAATGTTTAACTTAACGTCCGAACGTAGAATGTATAATAAATTTAATTGTTATACGTTCGAATAATAAATATTAACATTCAAACGTTATATTTATTAACATTCCATATGTATTTCCTAGTAACGTTCCAACGTAGAAGGAATTGTTGGAACGTGAAAAATAAAACGTTCGAACGAACTATATCTATGATTATATTATAATATATGTAGAGTATATTATATTGTAAAATACTTTTATGTATTATATATGAAATATTTTAAAGTATTATTCTATCATAGTGAATATAAGACCACATTTAATGCATTATCTATTATATTTAATGTATATCACTATATATTAATTTTCCTTTTTTCTATTCACATTTTTTAAATATATTTAATTATTTGTAAAAAATAAAATAATACACCAATACATTTAAAATCGTTTTCTTAATCATTATTATAAGGAAGTATTTTCAATAATATTGGGAATTGTTTTTAATATTTAAGGGTAAAAAAAAGTCAAAAAAAAAAATCAACTTTTGTCCTTATCGGGACCCATCTCGGACGGTCATGTAGTATTGCTCTTAAGCTTTAGATGTGAAAAATGAGTAATGTTACAAATTGATTTGAGCTTTACAATTGGACTATAGTATTTTTTTTTTTCTCAAATTGATACCAACTCTTCATAAAATTTTAATAGAAAACCAAAATCTTGAAAATTAAACTTTAATGTTGTGCAGCATTTTATTTCCTTTAACTTTGAATTATGTAAATATCGAATTGAATTCTTACATTTTAGTATAAATCTAATTTTTGCCTTTTATTAATGATTTTATTTTAATGATTTATTAAGAAATAAACTTAAATTTTTTTTTTCATTTCCAAATAAATTGAATAGTTTATTAATGAACCTAAAATTAAGGATGAGACTTTATAAAATATATGATTAAATTATTTAATACTTACCACTATAGTTTTGAATTTTAAAATTAACACATTATATATTTATTTTGGAAATAACAAATTTACAACATACGCATTTAACTACAACTATTAAGAGTAATACTAGTAGGTTGGTTAGTATAATTACAAATTTTCATAAGGAAATAAATTATAACTTCTTAATAATTTAAAAATATAATACGTTGTTATTAGTTTTTTATTTAGGCAGGTGTGAAAATGTTAAGTAAATTAATGTTTTTCATTGTTATTATTTCTTGTAGTGCTTCTGTTTTAGCAATATTAAAAAAGCGTTATGAAAACTTTTGAAGTAAATTAAGATGATTTGGTCTACATTCTTAAACTAAGAGCTAAACTGCCTTTGAAATAACGCAATGATTCATTATTGTGCTGAATAATATGGTCTAGAATATGTTAATATATATTAGAACATTTTTAATTGTTTCCTTCTCTAAAAATTTATATAATGTTGAAATTTTTCTTTTACATATTTACATATTTATGAATAATCCGCAATTTCAAAATATTTTCTCCCATAACCATATGAATTCACCCCATCTTTTTTTATATAGAAACCTAACAAAATTATCATTAATATTTATTTTAATTTTCAAATTGTAATAAACATAGTTTTTTTATTTAAATATATTCTTTATAGTTTTGATATATGTAGGCACAGTATGAATATCGGTAGATAGAGCACGTTAACTTTCTGTTTTAATTATATTTCACCATTTTGTTTTAACTTTACAAAATTTTCCTGACTTTCTCATTTCTCATTTGCTATCAATTTTTATTTTTTATATATTTGTAACTGGACACACGTGCAGTGCACATTATCTCCCTTACTAGTATAATATATATATATATATATATATATATATATATATATATATATATTTATACTATATATATAGGTTGTTGTGAGTGTATTAATTATAGCCAAATATTTATCACTGTGTATTATGTTTTCATTTAAAGTATTATGCAAAATCATAGTGAATATATATATAGTGTATGTACTTATATATATATATATATATATATATATATATATATATATATATATATACACTATATATATAGGTTGTTGTTAATGTATTCATTATAGCCAAATATCTATCACTATGTATTATCTTTCCATTTAAAGTATTATGCAAAATCATAGTGAATATATATAGTGTATGTATTTATATATATATATATATATAATATATATATATACTATATATATAGAGGTTGTTGTTAGTGTATTCATTATAGTCAAATGTCTATCACTATATATTATGTTTCCATTTAAAGTATCATGCAAAATCATAGTGAATATATATGTCTATCGGGAGTGTAACGTAGGGGCTGATTTTCTTGCAAGGCTGGCGTTTGAGCATGATTCTGGAACATGGGTGATGACTAGTGCTCTTCCGCACCGTCTAAAAGGGATATTACAGATTGAAAGGTTGGGGCTTCCTGCTCTGCGATGTGTTGGGACTTAGTGGATAAGGGTTATGGCTTTACTCGGTTTGGTTTAAATGGTTTAGTTGGCCTTTGTCTTGAGTCCTGTTTGTGATATGGTTTTCCTCGGCCATAAGTGAAGGTTCCTAATAAACTTGGGACGGGGCCACTGTATGAGGCTACCGGCTCTTTAAAAAAAGAAAAGTATGTACTTATATATATAATATATATACTAGACTATATCGTGTACATAATATATTATATAACTATAATATATAATAGTAATTATGAATATGTTTTATAATATATATATAGTAGATGGAATTTTATTTCTAACTATTAACTTAATTTAGTTATATTCACGTTCTAATGTTAATTATTTACGTTCAAACGTTTAAAATGTAGGCGGGAAATTTCCCTCTCAATTTTATCATTTGGACGTTAAATTATAGACGTTCGAACGTAATTAAATTGTTGGCAGGAATTTTTTCGCTCGATTATCATCTTCTGTGCTGAGCATTGGCGTTCGAACATTTATTATTAACATTTGAACGTGAATGCTGAAAATTTTACCGGCTGAAAGTAACATCCAAACGTATAAATGAAGTGTTCAAACGTTAATTCAAATAAAATATTTTTTGCATGAAAACACGCACAGGGGAAAGCAGAATCATTTCTGCTTCCATTGTGCGCAAAATAGAGAAAAGGCTGAGAGAGTGCCAATTCGAGTGAGAGAGGGTTAGAGAGAGAGAGAGAGAGAGAGAGGGTTAGAGTGAGATAGAGTAGAGTGAGAGAGGGTGATTATTGATGGCTACAATTTTGAAACTATTTTGGTAAGGAAAAACTATTTTTTTCCATTATTTGCAATTTTTTGATATTTCTCTTGTGTTTATATATATAAATATATATATATATATATATATATATATATATATATATATATATATATATGTCTCTAACAAGTTAGTATTGGTTTTTTTTTTTTTTTGAAGGATTGGTTAGTTTGGCAACTTGAAAGCTTATAATTTGTAAGAGAATATTAAAAAATGTTAGGTATATTTCTAAACTTTAGTTATATATGTGTATGAATTTTGCTGTGAAAATATTGTAACATGGATTTGAAATATTGTAATTATTATTTATTAAGTATAATTATATTTTATGAGTTTATGGTGTTTATTGATGAATTAATATATTTATAAATATTGTTGTGGGAATATTGTTATGTTTAGATAATTTTGTTGTGGAAATATTTTGAAAATGTTGTGATATGGATTTGTAATATTGTAATTATTGTTTATTAAGTATAATTATATTTTGTGAGTTTATGGTGTTTATTGATGAATTAATATGTTTATAAATATTGTTGTGGGAATATTTTTATGTTTAGATAATTTTGTTGTGAAAATTTTGTGTCTTGGATTTGAAATGTTATGATTATTGTTTATGAATTTTTTTGTAGGAATATTGTGAAAATGTTATGATATAGATTAGAAATATCATGATTATTGTTTATGAATTTTGTGAATATTTTGTGAGTTTATGGTGTTTATTGATGAATTAATATATTTAGAAACATTGTTGTCGGAATTTTGTAATGTTAAGATAATTTTGTTATGAGCATATTGTGTGAGTAAAATATAAAAATAATAAGTATGATATTTAATAAATTATAATATATATTCCTACCATTGTGAGGTTCTAAATCATTATATTATTAAATATATATATATATATAATAATAAAGAAAGTAAATATAACTTTTGTGGAAGAAATATTGAACCCACTAAATAAGTAGAAAGTTGGAATAAATAGTTTTATATATTAAAGTACAATATTATGTCTAAATAAATAAGTATTTTGATAAATTATTAATTAGACCAATTAGTACCAAATAAGTACCAATTAGTTGGTATAAACTATATAATGCTGAATTTAAAATAATAAAACTAAGTATAATAAATAAATACAAGTAAATCAACTTAATAAATAAATTAGGACTATAGTTGGAATATTGTGAAAATAACAACTTAGAGGGATAAAACTAAACATAATAACAGCTTCAAATAAATCAACTTAATAAATAAATAAGTACCAATTAGTTGGAATATTGTGAAAATAACAACTTAGAGGGATAGAACTAAGTATAATAACAATTTCAAATAAATCAACTTAATAAATAAATAAGTACCAATTAGTTGAAATATTGTGAAAATAACAACTTAGAGGGATAAAACTAAATATAATAACAACTTCAAATAAATCACCTTAATAAATAAATAAGTAATAATTAGTTGAAATAAATGATAAAACTAAGTATAATAATAATTAAAATTATATAACGAGGGAGAATGATCTCGAAGAAATGTCTGTCAAATTGCTTGACTGTCAAAATTTATCTGGCCTTGAGAGTTGTAAAGGCCAGAGAGTTTGTGACAGTTAAGTAATTAGACTAAAATTTAGACATTTTTTCAAGATTATTCCCGCTCATTGTATATGTATAAGAAAGTTGCACCAACATATTCTTCCATCTCTCTCTAGTTCAACAATATAACCTCCAAATGTTTTTAACATTACTAATTCCAATATTTTTTTCTTATATTATTTCATGTGATTTTTTATAGAAATTGTGTGACATTGCATATCTAACCTTAGACCCGTTCAGGAATTAGTGTACATTTAGGTATCCACTAATTCCTGAATTGTCCAGTGTGGACAGTTTGTGATTATATTATCTGTATTACACATTCTTATTACTCCTACTGAATACGTTTAGTATGAAGTTTCGGTATCTTCTTGTACTGTTCTTCGGGTATACTTTTCGTAGGGTCACAATCCCTCTGAGTGAACATGTATACTTGGAGAACTATGGGGAGGTGCTACCGAAATTTCTACTGACGTGGAAAGTAGTAGAGTGACGGAATATGTGCAATATGGATAATATAATCTCGAATGGGATAGGACCAACTACCTTATAAAAATTAGCAGTGGCAATTGGAGTATGACATGCATGTGAATTTTCTATGTACATTAAGTGTTAATAGATAGAACTTTTTAGAAATGGACAAAAGTTGGATGCATCTAGACTTGGAATGGATTACGCAGCCTATGCACATGGAGTAAGAACCTTTATTAATTTTTGCTCGGGGCTCTACTAATAGTCGTGGTTACATTAAGTGTCCATGTCGAGGGTGTAAAAATTTGTGTGCGATAGGGTTGGCTGAAGTTGAAAACCATATATTTGTGAACGGTATGGATCTGAGGTATACCTGATGGGTATTGCATGGTGAGCCGTATGCACAGTTAGCGGATGCATTGTTCTGTCATCCGAATTATTTACGAGACATGGATGATGATTATGAGCAGAATGAGATAGAGGAGATATTGGGTGACATTGGAGCTGGGATGTTTATGGATGACGTAGATGACAATGGCTCAAATGGTCGAGGGAGTGATTCTGAAAACTTTGCTGCAATGTGGGAAGATGCAAAGCGCGAGCTTTATTCAGGCTGTACAAAACATTCCAAAATGTCGTTTATTGTGTGGTTGCTTCACATTAAGTCATTGTATAAACATGGTATTGGTTTTATTTAACGAGGTGCTTCCGATGGGTCTGCATTGCCAAAGAACTTTTATGAAGCAAAATAGTTAAGAAATGGATTAGGGTTTGAGTACAAGTCAATACATGCATGCAAGAATAATTGTGTTTTGTTTTGGAAGGAGAACGAGGGGAAACAAGCATGTCCTGTATGTGGAGAGTCGAGGTGGAAGGCTAAGAAAAATGTACCGGTTAAGGCATTGCGATATTTTTCCTTGAGACTTAGGTTGCAAAGACTATATATGTGAAAAAAACAGTTGCTGATATGAGGTGGCATGAGGATAAAAGAGTTAAGGATGACGCATACATGAGGCACCCAGCTGACTCACTTGCATGAAAATTTTTCTATGATCAATACCCAGAGTTTGGGATAGAAGTTTGGGACGTGCGTCTGGCACTCACTACCGATGGATTCAACCTTTTTGGGAATATGAGTACAAGTTATACCACTTGACCCGTAGTGTTGATTTCGTACAATATTCCGCCATGGAGGTGCATGAACGTATTAAACTTTTTGTTAACTTTACTTATTCTTGGCCTGAGATCACCTGGGAATGACATTGATGTATTCATGCAGCCGTTGATTGAAGAGTTGAAAGAGTTATGGGAAACAGGCGTCAGAACTTATAATGCATCCACATCGATATCTTTTCAGATGCATGTTGCAGTATTGTGGACCATAAATGACTTTTCGACATATGAGAATCTTTCCAGTTGGAGTATTAAAAGGAAGTTAGTGTGTCTGACATGTAATAAAGAAACTGCTAGTGAGTGGTTAACATATTCTCAGAAGTTGTGCTTCATGGGCCATCGACGTTATCTACCAGCAAATCATGTATGGAAAAGTCAATGTGCTAAGTTTGATGGGAGAGTAGAGGACAAAATTACACCTAATGAGTTGTATGGAGAAGAGATAGTGAAACAACTGGTACATGTTAGAGTGAACAATTTTAGCAAAGGCCGAGGTAAGAATAAGAGAAAACAAGACATCGCAGAATTGAATTGGACAAAGTGTAGTATTTTTTTTGACTTGCCATATTGGTCGTTCTATATGTTGCGACATAGTTTGGATGTAATGCACATAGAGAAGAATATATGTGATAATATACTGGGTGCATTGATGAGTATTAACAAAAAAAATAAAGGACACGATCAAGATAAGGAAAGAATGGGAATTAAAAATAATCTACATTTGCGAGTGGAAGGTAACAGGGTGGTCATGCCGCATGCAGGCTTTACGATGACGAGGGAGGAGAGGATGATTTTCTGCAAATGGTTGCAAGGTTTGAAGGTGCCAGATGGTTATGCCTCAAATATTGGTAGATGCGTGAGCCCTGTTGACTAGAAAATTAGTGGATTCAAAAGTCATGACTGTCACATTTTTTTGCAGAAGTTATTACCGGTGGGAATTCGTGGGAAGCTAACATCTAATGTTCATGATGTCATAACTGAACTATATATGTTTTTTAAGGATTTATGCGCTCGAGTAGTAAATTGAGATATGTTGCAGAAGATGGAAGAAGACATTGCTACTATACTCTATAAATTTGAGCAGATCTTTCCACCATCATTTTTTAATGTTATGGTCCATTTAGTAATACACTTACCCTGGGAGGCATTATTGGGTGGACCGATGCAGTTACATTAGATGTATCCAGTTGAAAGATATTTGGATTGATTAAAGCATACTGTTGTGAATAAAGCCAGAGCTGAGGGTTCAATAGTAGAGGCCTATATACACGATGAATGGTTAACGTTTTGCTCTCTATATCTTCATGGTGTTGAGACACTATTTAATTGTTAAGAACGAAATGCTGATCTTGCTGCTCCTCGTCCTTGCGAGCTATCAGTGTTTTCCCAGAATGCACGACCCTTGAGTGCACAAACGGATTACGATTTAATTAATGGAGAGTTGGGTAAAGTTTGTTGGTACGTGTTAAATAATTTTCGAGAGATTTATTGCTATCTCAGGTATGTTGTTGCATGCTCCAAGAAATTCTAGTCAAATGTCGTTTAATTATAACTTTTGTGTTCAAAATATTATTTTCTTTTGCACATATATACAGTGAGCACATGGATAAACTTAGGATGGAATGCGTAGAGAATATAGAGGCAAGACACAAGGAAGAATTTCCCGGATGGTTTGAACAACGTGTATGAACTAAAATTACATATCTATTTGATTTATAAACTTTTAATTCTGGATTACTTTTAATACGCATATATTATTTCAATTGATAGATTTTGGAACAACGTGCTCATGATCCCGGATCAGTTTCTCCTAAGTTGTATGCATTGGCCCGTGGTCCCTCTAATAGGGCACTTTGATACACTGCATGGATGATTAGAGGTTATAGAGTCCATACTTTGGACCGTGAACGTAATAGAAAGACTTAAAATAGTGGTGTGTTGGTCGAGGGGAGTCATGGAATAGATGATATTGACTATTATGGTGTCATATGTGATATTATTGGAATGAAATACTTGGGTGGGTTTGTAACATATGTCTTTAAGTGTGATTGGTGGGACCTAGGCGGTGGTCGGGTTCTATACTTAGGGATAATCACTTTACAAGTGTCAATACGGCATCTAAATGGTACGAAGATGATCCATTCGTATTGACTTGTCAAGCTACCCAAGTCTATTACTTGATTAATTAAATGAAAAACGCTGATGAAGATAGTGGATAGATAACTTGGCAAGTAGTACAAAAATGTATCCCTCGAAATATATATGAAGCAGGAATGAGTGCGGATTACGAGAATAGTGGAGATGAAGATGACACTCCGATAGTAGAGGCCTACCAAGAAGATGGAGAGGATATTAACTTGTTTGTTGACCTCGGTGCCCTCGAGTTGCTCCCCTTGTGTAGAGATGACGTCCCACCCGTCCTTCTCGACTTGTCCGTATTAAATGATCATTCAATTCAAGTAAGTGAGGAAGAAGAAGAAGAAGAAGAATCCGAGGAGGAAGTGGATGAGGAGGAAGTGGATAAGGAGGAAGAAGAAAAGGTTGATGACGACGACGAAGATGAAGAATAAAAGTACTAAATATTTTATTCATATAGGTGACTATAGAATATTTAACTTTTCAATAATTTCTTCTAATTAATTTTCTTTATCATATTAATCATGCTTCAAGGATGCTGCCAAAACGACAACGAAGAAATTTGCCTCCTCCACCAAGTCCAAGTCCTGAACCTGTTGAGGACTCCCCACCCAAGTGTTTCCCTCTTGAAGATCAAGTGCAGACGCAAGAGAACGACACTCAGTCGACACCTACCAGTAAGAAAATGTTGTTGATAGTTAATTATATATCAATACTTTTATCTCAATAACTATAATTATATTATTATCTAATAGTTGATGCATCCGCTCGTCGTATTCGTGGTTATACACGTGGCATTTCTCTTGAGAAATGCCGAAGGCATAGAAAACTCAAGGTCAACATTCCTGATAGTTCCACTGGAGGAGTGGATGATAGTGCATCAATGCTTTCCTCCTATATTAGTATAGTTGTCCGAGCTTATGCTCCATTTCATGTGCAATCATGGCGAGATGTTCCGCTCGAGATTAAGGAGCACATTCGGAGGCGTGTGCTGGTGAGTTTACGTTGAGAGTATATTTTTTGTATACTAAATTATTATATTATATTTTTGACATAGTTCACTCATTAGGATGAATTTGACCTCGACTTTGGCTGTAGTGAGAATTTGAGAACTGTGAATGGGTTGATGGCTACACTATTCTGACGTTACAAGGGACGATGTCATGACCATTTCAAGAAATTTGAGACGGTTGAAGAGGTTGCGTAATCCCTTTTCTAGCAGATGAAGTTAGATGATTGGAGAAAGTGTTGTGATTTTTTCGTAACTCTAGATTATTAGGTATTCTAGATTAATATCTAATGATTATTTACATATATATTTAGGCTATATATTTTATGTATATATATTACAATTAACATTCTTAATTAATTTTGTAACACTTAAGTTCTACGAATGCTAATAATAGATCTGCTTTGACTGTCCACCATCATGCTGGTTCAAGATTATTCCACCGTCTTGCTGATAAAATGGTAATTAATAAATTATAGAATTCATTTTTTTTATATATTTCTTTTATTTAAGTACTAACATTATCTTTTTAAAATTGTTAATGTGGCTTTGTTAAAAACATGATGATCCTACAAACTTTTTTCTCATTCATATCTATGTTGTTGCTCACACTAATGAGCGTAGTGAGTGGATGGATCCTGCCGCTGTAGATAATTATGTAAGCGTTGTTAAGTTTTTTAAATAAATTATGCAACATGTGAATAATTTATTTTTTATTTCTATTTCCTTTAATACGTTACTTATTGTGTATTTTCTTTGACATTGCAGGAAAAAATGATGGAGATGCAGTCATCTTCTGGGGAATCCTCCTCGAGTGACATAGACATATTCACGGAAGTGCTCGGGCTCAACTCTAGTATGACAAGAGGTTTGGGACGATCTTTCAAGCATTCTGGTTCATCCTCCTCATCTTCTTCGACTTCACAAACTAATAATCTTACCAAAGATTTGGAAGTTGCATGACGTGAGAATAAGTATATGAGGTCGAGATAGCAAGAGTTGGAGTCTCTCTTAGAGTGACAATCTCATTTAAAGACGTGTTTGCAGGACCAACAGAGAGACCAGGAGGAAAGAATGCGCAATGAAGCACAAGAGCAAGTACAACGGAAGGTGATGTTGCAAATAGAGTGTGTTATGTCATTGCAATAGAAACGGGATGGGCGAGGAAATAAGAAATGAATTTTCTCAATTTAATTCGTATATATAACTTTTATTATCTAATTTTAAAACTTTTCAAGACATTATTAGTTGTAGAATATTTATGGTGTGTAATATGACATAATTAGTATGTTTCTTAATTTTATGAAATTAGTATTTTTTATTTGTAAGTTTGAATGTAAATAAAAAACGTTCAAACATGATTTCACATTTGAACAAACGTCCAAACGTTATACTCGTTACATTCAAGCGGTGTTCCATGAATGTTCGAACGAAAATTTGAATGTTTAATGCTTCCGGACGTATAAACGTCTGAACGTAAATATGATACGTTCTAACTATAATCAACGAACGTCAACTTCTGTCATTCGAATGTTAATTGCTCGGGTTGGAGTTCGGAAGTAAAAAATTATGTCCAAACGTTACTTTCTGTGACGGTTTACAATCGTCACAAAAAATAGAACGTTCGAACGTCACTCCGAATGGAACAACTCCATCACTAAAAATACTTTTAGTGACTATTCAACAGTAAAGCGTCACCAAATGTATTCTGTGACGCACATTAGGTGATGGTCGTCAAACCATCACCAAATGTCTTTAGTGACGTTTTAGATATTTTTGGTGACGGTTTCCTTTGTTACTAAAGACAAATTGTGTTGTAGTGATTGTAACTTTCTTTGTACCATAACCTTTTGATTTATTAAATGAGAATAAATTAATCATGTTCTTATATTTTTCATGCAAAGAAGTTAAACTCTTTAAAAGTTTTTCTTCTCTTATTTTGCTTTGGGTGAACAAATCTAGATATATCGACAAGATTATTCAAGAGGCCTCAAGAATAGTAAATTGCACAAACTTACATGTTCCTAAGCATTTGGTAGGAATGTCTCATGTAGAAAATATCAATATGCTTTTAGGTATGAGATGAATGACACACATGGTAGGAATATTTGGTGTTGGTAGGATTGGGAATACAACTATTGTAAAGACAATATATCTATAATCTCATTGCTTATTGGTTTAAGAGCAATTGTTTTCTTGCTGACGTTAGGAAAACTTCAAAACAAAAGGAGTACTGTCTCATCCAATTACAAGAAACAATTCTTTTAGCAAACCTAGGTGACTCAAGCTTGAAAGTTGGCAATATTGATCGAGGAATCAATGTGATAAAGGAGAGACTTTGTTGTAAAAAGATTCTTCAATGATGTGGACCATTCAAACCATGAGAAAATGTTATGTGAAAGATTTCATTGGTTTGGTTTAAGAAGCAAAATCGTCAATAACAATAAGAGATCAACGTTTACTAACTTATAAGAATAATATCGATTTGGCATATAATCTGAAGGAATTGGATTATAATGAAGCTCTTTGAATCTTTAGTCGTAATGCATGGAAGTGACAAACCAAATGATGATTTTGTGGAACAAACAAAACAAGTACTATGCTAGGCTGGGGTCTTCCACTCACTTTAGAAGTGGTAGGCTCATATCTATGTGGTCAAGATATTTCTCATTGGAAAAGCATATTGGAAAGACACAAGAGAATTCCAGTGAAGATATTCAAAAGTACTTACGATAAGTTTCGACGGATTAGATGAAAGTGAGAGAAATATTTTCCTTGACATTTCATGTTTTTTCAAAGAAAGCAATACAAAATAATATGTCACTAAAATTCTAGATAGTTCTTGTTTCTATCCAAATTTTGGTATTGAAAGGCTTAAGGATAAATGTCTCATAACTATTGATGTGTTGGCGGTGCATGACTTATTGCAAGGTATGTGTAGAGAAATTGTTAGAGAAGAAGATTCCAAAGAACCTGGTAGATGTAGTAGGTTGTTGTTTTATGAAGATGTTCGTTACGTACTTGAAGAAAATACATTAAGATTCACTATATAATGCTTTTTAATTTTACATTTAGCTTTTTTCTCTCAAGTGAACCTACCTAGGAGTTTTTCTAAAACAAATTTTTGAGGAAGCTCATTTACAAGGACAAGTTTTCCCCCATCAAAATGTCAGTGTTGTGAAACTATATAGTACTTTATTCTGTCCTTTTGATTGTACACTTATGCCTACTCTCACTAGGCAACAGACCAATTTGAAGGCATATTGATAGACCAACCCGGAAAAGACACAATAAAGTTGAATCCTAAGGCGTTCGAGGAGACGAAAAGGCTTCGATTCAAATTATTTATAAATCATAATACACGCTTCTCAATTGGACCTAAGAGTGTTGGATTAGCTTGAATATCTCTCGAATGCCTAGTGACAACACAGGCAATGTCACTCAGTACTATGCACCCTCGAGTGATCAAATGAGCTCTATTGAAATAATATCCCATCTCATTTTTAGGTCATGACACGCACACACCCACATAAAGCCATTTAACTCAAAATCCAACAATATTACAAAATCTAGTTTACACATTTTTCACAGTACAATGGTGAAATTTTCAGCAATCAAATACAAGTTATAAGGCAACCAAAAACAAGAAGTCCAAAAACAATTACATGATAAAGAACAGTGCACATCGAAAAATTTTGAGCAAGCATTCACAAGGTGTAATTAAGTGCAAGGGAGGGAATTTTTAGCATATATTCACAAGCTATAAACCAATGCAAAAGTGAGAAATTCTAGCATCCCCTTATGACTGAAAAACAGTGTAAATGAGAGAAAAATCCCCATAATATAACTTATTAACAACAGTAATTAAGACAAGAGATTACAACACTATTTATGAAATAGAAATAGACAATTGGAAGCAACTGAAGGTTCTACTAGAGAACCACACATCCCAACACTTCCACATGGCACTCAGGCATAACACATATCACCACATAGACCAACAGAGTAACTCACATAGATCACCACACTTACATTGTGGTGCCCTGGGACACTTTTGATTTGGAAGTAGTTGCAAAGCTGGGATGATGGCCACATGGGTCATACACCCCTTGCACAATATGATAACAAGAATGTGTGCATATGCTCAATATATGTGTACAGTAAATTTGCAGTGAACAAAGGATAAAAAGGTAGTCATTCACACAACGATACCAAAATTGTAGCCCATGCCAGATGGACGTGGCACGACAAGGTGGTGGCTGAGGCTAGGATTTTTTAACCCAAACACTTTGAACTTTGGGACCAAGAGGATTAGTGAAGCTTACTGGGGGTCTTGGTCAAATGACAGACGACAGCCGACAAACAGTGACAAAAACAGAGGGAATGGAGAGGATGGAAAGAGAGTGTGAGAGAGAGAGCAGGGAAATCTGAGGAAGAGAGAGACTGAGAGAGATGAGTGGGGAAATCGAGAAAGGGAGGAGGAGATGCCGTCGGGGGGTGGTGGGTTTCGGCTCCATTTATAAGTTATAATGGTCTTCACAAGTGGAAGGGCAACGTCCATGCTTGGTGGGGGTAGGGGTGGCAATGGAGGCTGAGGTTTGGCCATAAGTGTGTGTGTGGTTGTGTGCAATGGGGCCCACTATGGGTCATGAGAGGGGAACGTGAGGCATTCTCGAGCAACTTGCTCAAAAAAGCCTTCCCGAGCATATTGCTTGAATGGCCTTTCCAAGAAAGTTGCTCCGATAACCAATATTTATGGGCATGTGGACCGATCAATGATGCTGAGTGAGAAATAGGTTCAAGATGTGTTGTTACAGAAGAAACAAAGGCAACATAGTCAGGTATGAGTCCAGCGAGCAAGTACAGGACGAACTCAATTGGAGGAAGAGGTTGCCCGGTAGCTGCCATGGTGTCGGCTAAAGTTTTTGCATGACAAAAATAAACAAAAATCGAATCAGCTCCTTTCTTTAACGATGCAAGCCAGAGCTGAGTTTGAATGATTTGAGCCTAGGAAATAGAGGCATAAGTGGATTCAAGAGAATCCATACTGCTCGAGCTGACATGCAACCAATGACTTGGATAATCAAGGGTTCCGAGAGAGAGTAAATGATTGCAGACATGACCAATTGGTCTTGTTGAAGCCAGAGATCATAGTCGGGATTTGGAGGAGAGTCATCAAGCAAAGGTTTAGGAGCTGAGCACGAGCCATCTACATATTTATAAAGTCATTGGCCACAGAGATATGGAATGAGCTGGACATTCCAAATGAGGTAGTTCTCAGGTGTAATGATAGAAATGGTGTGAGAGAGATTTGGGATGGGTAGGGTGGGAGAAGAGGAGTGGGTTGGAGAAGAAGCCATAGATGCTAGTCCTATATTGGCTCTAATGCCATGTTAAAGAAGGTGTTTGTGAAAAATTCTCATCTTATTGAATTGATGCATTTACATAGAGGCCTTTTATATTGACTTGCTAAAATGAATTTTAGAAAAGAATATTCGATGGACTGATGGTTCCTAGTTTGTTACAAATGTAGGAGAATAGCTCATGCACATAGCAACAACAGCGGAGCAGCAACTGGCTGGCAGCTTCTGGAAGAATAATATTATGTTACGAAGCAGTGCTTGATTCACTTGGTTGTGAGGGCTGTGATGGTTCAATTGTTCTAGAATGAGTATTTTCCTTACTAGTGCCAAGCGCATCCTTGGTCACTCTGAGCAATTGCGCCAAGCAACAATAGTTGGTCATTCCAAACAAGTGTGCTCGGATCCTCCTTGAATCTTACTATTCAGTCTTTCTAAGCCATTGTGCTTAGGAGTTTCCAAGATTATCCAAGCTCGGGATTTGACTTTTCGCTTGGCGTGTTATGCTTGTAAAATAAGGATACTAATTTCCATATATTAAAATTAATAGAATAATCATTATATACTAGGTTTTTAATTTAGTAATTAACCTTCCTGGTATTACATGTCTCCTATCGAGGATTGATATTATTAGTCTTCCAACATGCATGAAAAGTATTTTTGGATTAAAGCACCCTGTGTTGACAAATTGCTTGCAACTTAAAGAAATTCTAGAGTTTCCAAGCAATATTGAGCAAGTTCATGCTAATGGATGCATCTCATTGGAAAGCTTTCCTGAAGTATCAAAAAAGTTCCAATTCAATACTAGCAACTTAATGCTTTAATGGCCTTAACAAGTGCATGTGGGAGAAATTTCTTCTCCTCACATTTGTAACATATTAAAGATGTACATTCCTCTTATCTCTAATATTTTGTATCATTTTGCAGTATGTACGCGTCACACGGGATAATTAGATTTATGATTTACAATTTATGATTTTCTTTTTTATTTCTACAAAAAGAGGACATCGACCCTTCGTGGGGACTAGAACTCATTGAAAGAACAGAGTATAGGCGATTTATGATTTACATCAACCCTTTATTTCTACAAAGAGAGGAGATTCACTACATGATTTGTACAAGTATATATGGTAGTTGTACGCAATAATCTCTTAATCTGTACAAGGTAACAAATCAACATTAAATATCTATCTGTTACAAATATTAAATATGCTGATATGCTGGAGCTAATATCTTGGAGACTTAAATGATGATTGATCTAGATCTACAGTAGCTTGAGTCATGGGCATCTAATCTGCATTTTTATTTTCTTCTTTAACACTCACGACCACTACAAAGAGAGAAAATACCATTGAGAAGTTTCCCAAGAAGTTTATGGTTGCATTCTTTAACCAATGGATACACTCTTTGTAAAGAAGCTATCCACTAGAACAAAATTTAGTTTTGGGGATGATTTTTGTTTGGAACGAAATGAAAATCATCCCAAAAATGAGATGTAGGGACAAAATTCAAAGTTCATTCCCAAAAAAAGACTAAAACATGTTGACCGTTCAAACACATTTGAACGGTATATGTAGGGATGATAAATTACGTCCCTAATAAAAAACAGTTCGAACATGGTAAAGAAATTGGCAGGTTAAGTGCAAAAATTGTTTTACCGTTCGAACATGTGGATCATCAATGTTTGAACGTGGATAATTGTTTTCGAATGGTTCGTTTTCGTTCAAATGGTATATGTGTTGTTCAAACGCTAACATTAATTTTAATTAAAGAATATATAATAGAAATCAACAATTAATTTATTAAAAAAAGGATTTAATTCATAATTAATTAAATTTACCAAACATCAAATATTGTCTATACCAAAAACAAAATAAAATATAAATAAAAAATAAAAAATAAAAAATAAAAAATACTAAGATCCTAACTCTCTACACACATCTTTGACTGAAGCTAGGCATGTCTTTAGCTGTGTTAGTTGAGTATAGATCGTGACTCGAGTCTTAGACATGAGATCAATCTCCGTACGTAACTCAAAAATGGTAACAGTAATCTCTGTACTTAAGTCGGAGAAGGCAGTCTGGATCTCAGTATGCACTACAGCGACCATCTCTGAAGTCTATGTGCTGATCTTTGCATGCACTATATTAGCAATTTGGTCAGGAGTAACAATGTGTGATGCCTCGGGCTGTGTGGATGTCTCACCAGCCAATACTCCATGATCTGTTGGATGTGCATCTCTGGCCTGAGTATCAACTGGCTTTAGAATAGGAGCACGATGACGAAGTCTCGAGTGCCCCGTGTCAGGGTGGAGGAGTTGATAGGTCAATCTGCTCCCGAACATGCTCAGCAATATCTGGCAAGTCCTCAAACTGTAGTAGAAATCGCGTAATGAGGATCCCGAAAGGCAAAATATATGTCGTAATGTAGTAAGCCTTTGATCGAATCTTACTGAATATATAGCTCACTAGGTATATGCACCATACGAGTGACGCGTATCATAAACTTCACCCAATCCTTGCCAAACTCTATCTTATACTGTCGAGGATCAATATTGTTGGCGATAATCAAGTTCTTGATCTTGAAGAAAGCAGAGAAACTCAGAAATCAACCTGTTTGATGCTCTTCATCCCATCATAGGAAGGAGCATGATCTAAACCAACAACCAACTATCTGACCTCATGATCCACGAGGCTATCAATCTCATCTCTATCACCTCATCCTTAGCCATCTCCCCATCAGCTGTAAACTCCCTGGGCACCAAGTTCGGATATGCAGTCCGCAAACATTGGATGCCAATGAAATCAACAAGTCTGTTTGCTAAAAATATAAATGTTGCTCCATGTATAGTGATAGTGTATGCATCGTCAGTATCTCGATTGGAGCCACCGAGCGCTCTATAAAACTCAGTGATGATGTCAATATATGACATGAGGTGGAACGCCTCTCTATGAAATTGATAATATACTTTTTTATGTTTTCTATTTTGTATAGTTCATTTTTTGGAGGTACTAATTTTAATATTGACTTCATATTTTAATTCATCGACAAGTGATGTTGAAATTTTTACACAAGTTCTGGATCAACGTTCAGGATATTTGAGGGGTTTGGGTCACTGTGTAAAGCCTTCTAGCTCTTCCTCAATGTCAAGTATCTCTATAGCATTAGAGAATTCGGATTCTAGGATCGGAGAATTGATTGCAAGACAACATGAGTTAGAGGCTCAATTGACGAAAAAAAAAGCAGACATGGAGATGCACATGGAACAGCAAGAAGAACAAGAAGAAGAGTTCAGGAGAGAGGTGCAACTCCAAATGCAGATGCTTATGTAACAGTTCAGGCCTCCAAGCAACTAATTTTCTTGTTTTGTATAGATTTCAAGATTTAATTATAAAGCTCTGTATGGATGATATTATTAGTATTATTTATTTATTTAGTTTGGACTTATGACTAGTTTTATTTGTATTGAACAAATAATTAAATCCCGAAACCACTCTTTTGGGACAAAACCAAAAGACATGATCTGTTGTAGTGGTCACTTATTGTTATGCATGGACTTCAATTCACTTTAAAGCCATTAATTGAGGAAGCTCGTAATCATATATATTTTTTCACCAAATTCTTTGTCTTCTGTACTTTCTGTTTACCAAGAAGCATCATATACTATCCCTCAAACTATTAAAAATTGAAATTTTTATAAATTTATACTTGGCTGAATGAGATCACTATAAAAAAAAAATAGAAAAATAAGACAAATTGAACTGTTTAGTCAAATTTAGTAGGTCATGATTTAGGATCTCTTTTCTTAACTTTTAAATATTAAAGCAATCTAGTTCAGATGACAACCTTTTATTCTGACCTTTTCATTTCTTTTCCCATATGATGAATGCAACACAAATGTTGACAAGTTGCTCCTCATTCTTTTAATTACAAATGCTTTTGATCACCATATATAATGCATGGAAAGCGCTGTCGACTTCTTCAAATTTAAGCAGCTCAATCATCACCCATCTACAACTATACTTAACATGCAAAATGACTTCTTCCATCGCCTTCCCAGGAATCTTTTCCTCTCCCTCCTCCCCCTCCTCCTATTCCTCTTCTTTAACTTGTCAATGGAGTTACGATGTATTCTTGAGCTTTCAAGGTGAGGATACCGGCAATAATTTTACTGCTCACCTTTACAATGCTTTGTATCAAAAGGGAATCAACACTTACATAGATGACGAGCTTAGAAGAGGCGTAGAAATCTTACCAAAAATTTTCGAGGCCATTGAAGAGTCAATGATTTCCATCATTGTATTTTCTAAAACTTCGCATCATCCACGTGGTGCTTGGAGGAGCTAGTTAAAATACTAGAATGTAAGGAATCAAAGCAATAGAAGGTTCTACCAGTGTTTTATAAAGTTGAGCCATCAATAGTACGATATCAAAAAAATATTTATAAAGAGGCATTGGTTCATGAACACACAGACAAGTTCAAGGATCATGATGTCGTGAAGGTCCAGAGGTGGAAGAGAGCCTTAAAACAAGTGGCAGATCTATCCGGTTGGAGTTTAGGGATCAACGGGTAATTGTAACAATTCTAGCTTATCCATCCATGGATGCATATTCTTTTTAGTTTTGATCTGAAGACATCCTTTGACAATATATATTGCATGTGTTCACATTAGAGTTGAATCCTTGACTGGAGACTAGGCTTCAACAGCTTTTCTTTTCATATCTTCTAAATTTGAAAAACAAAGAAATTTCACTTAAAATATTACAAAATTACTTAAATCAATAAAATACTATTAATGAATGTCATATTTTGAAGAGTTATTTTATTTTCAAGCCGGCGTGTAAAGTAATACCATCCAAATCACTTAAATGGTAAGATGGTTTATAAGATTCAAGTTTTAAAATTTATCTTCTAAATCAAATTAATTTGATTTATTTAGTGACTTGCCTGAAATAAGATAAATTATGTATTACATGGATAAATTAAATGTGAGAATGACGCCCAGCCAAAAGGGTGAAGGGAAAAAAAGAAGAAGAACCAAAACGTTTTTGCAGCAAATTCAAACTCGCTGGGTCAAAGAGGGCGCTAAAATTAACACAGTATTAGCGGCGATTAGTAATCGCCGCGATTCCTCACTTACAGCGATTTATATGCGCTGCAAATATGCAGAATATCCATTCACTTAGTATACCGACGACAAATTAAATCGACGCGATTACTTTTTGTGGCGTTATTATAGTTTTTGCGGCGATATACGTTCGTTGGAAATTGGTTTCTATTGCGATGAAAACTAAAATCATCGAAAAAGGTCGATGATATTCCCAGCGATTAACTTTGTTTGCGGCGATTATAATCGCTGCAAATAAACTTAATACCGACGATATTTTCATATCGCTGGAAAAAACATACACTATTGCAGTGATTTTATGTTTATTTTCGACTATTTTAGTTGTTGCTTTTGAGTTTTCCCAACGATTATGTACCAAACTGAGACTGTCTTTTACGGCTTTTTTTACATTATTTGGGGCGAAAATAAATCGCCGGAAAAGGGTGCTTTTCCAACGAGTTTTGGCTATCACTGCAACTAATCAGAAATATCATTTTTATTTCATCAAACGCGCGGCGAGACCAAAATGAATTGATCAATTGCAACGATTTTATGGTGTTTTGTGACGATGTCATATAAGCACTTTATTATGTGTGCACTTTATTATAAGCAACCCTTTTTTCTTATAGTGATTATGTAATTTAAGGACTTTATTATGTGTGCTCTACATACAGGCTTGATAATTGAATTTTTCTATTATGAAACTAAGATGTCATTGTTGTATATCAATGTCAAGTTGTTGAGAACATTAGCAACAAGTTTAAAGAAAAAAAAAAAAAGACAAATTGAACTATTTTAGTCAAAATTAAAAGGGGTTTTTTTGGATATGATCTTTTCTTAATTCTTGAATGAAATAATCTTGTTTAGGATTATTCTCTAAATTTTAAATAAAGCAATATTCAACAGCCATTTCGCCAACTCTACGTAAGCCCCAAAATGCCGAACTCCATTCATAAAATTTGGTGTTTATATTGATGTTTTCTACGTAAGAACATTTTGTATATATTTATTTTATGAAAAAATTGGAAGTCCTCAAACTGTGGTCTCTTTTATTTTATACAACAAATTTAGAAAAAATCTAATTACAGCCCTAAGAAATTGCATATAATTTACCAATTAAATTGGTCTAGCGGCACGTTCTTGATATATATAGTGAAATTTTTTTTAAGTCTATCTCCACTATTTTCAAAGTTCCTTTTTCTGTACCTTTTTTAAGTATTGAGACAAATAGAAATTAATATTCCACCAATTACTTTTCTAATATTTATATATTGCAACAACTACTTATGCTATGCGAACTGTTACAATATTAAATTAATTCATGAGTTTTTAACAGTTGTTAGTTTGAATGGTAGGGCTCATTTTCCTGCATTTAGTACTTGGGGTCAACCAATACAACGATTAGGATTCAGTTCGACAAGGACATGAATGTAACTTTTTTCGGACCCTACCAATCCTGCATGTCATTTATTACATGAGAATAAAGTTCTGCCTAATTAAATCATGTTCCCATGCATGTATTTTAACGTGATCAGTAAGTCAAGTTCATGAATTTTCTTTTAATCAATTTGCATTGGTAGGAATGAATCTAAATTTATCCAGGAGATTGTTCAAGAGGTCTCAAGAATAGTACTAAATCGTACATGCTTGCATGTTGCCGAGTATCCGGTGGGAATAAAGTCTCGTATGAAATATATTAATATGCTTTTATGTATTGAGATGAATAACACACGCATGGTAGGAATTTTCGGTATTGGTGGAATTGGTAAGACAACTATTGCAAAAGCGATGTATAACCTCATTGCTGATCAGTTTGAAGAGACTTGTTTCCTTGATGTTAGAGAATCTTCAAAACCAAATAGGGGCGGTCTCATCCAATTGCAAGAGAAAATCCTTTCTGAGATCCTAAGATATTCAAGTATGAAGGTTGGTCATGTTGATGGAGGAATCAATTTGCTAAAGCAGAGACTTTGCCATAAAAAGATCCTTTTGGTTCTTGATGACGTTGATCATTTGGACCAATTAGAAAAACTATGTGGAAGATGTGATTGGTTTGGTTTAGGAAGTCGAATCATCATAACAACAAGAGATAAGGGTTTTACTAATTGAGCATGGTGTTGGTTTGAAATATCATATGAAGGAAATGGATCGCGATGAAGCTCTTTAGCTCTTTAGCCAGTATGCCTTCAAAAGTGGCAAACCTGATTATGGTTTGGCGGAACTTTCAGAACATGCACTACATTATGCTGGCGGCCTTCCACTTGCTTTAAAAGTGGTAGACTCAAATCTATATGGAGAAGATATACATTATTGGGAAAGCGAATTGGAAAAGTACAAAAGAATTCTAGAAGAAAATATCCAAGAAAAACTCAAAATAAGTTACAATGGATTAGATTATTATACGCAAAAGATTTTTCTTGACATTGCATGTTTCTTCAAAGAAGAGAAGAGAGAATATGCCAATAAAGTACTGAAAAGTTGTGGTTTCTTTCCCTATGCCGGTATCAGAAAGCTCAATAATAAATGTCTCATAACTATTGATCGATATGACCAATTGAGGATGCATGACTTACTAGAAGATATGGGTAAAGAAATTATTCGACAAGAATCACCCGAAGAATCTGGGAAGCACAGTAAATTATACTTTCACCAAGATGTTTGTGAAGTACTTGAAAACAATAAGGTAAGATTCGCTTTGTAAGAAATATGATTTTACTCCTGAGTTCTCTCTTTTTTTCTCAAAGTGAATCTACTATTAAATTAAACGACATGGATCCAGAAATACATACAAGTCATATAGACACACGTACGGATCCTCCACATGAAACCAATTCCCATCCCCATTTTTCTAAAGAGGCAAAATACTATGATTATCTTATCCTGTTTTAGTATTTTTTGTTAAACTGAGTAATACGTATACACCATATAAAGAAAGATGTAGCTTATGTAAGTATGTTTGTTTTTTCCTTCTTACAAAATGGAATAGTAATTTATACTCATAGTTTGTAAACAAAAAAACTTATATAATTTTAGAAAGCGTTGAATTATAGGGAATTTATCTTCGACTTTATATAGAACGCTTGTGCATTCTCTCACTAGGGTACAGAGCAAATAGAAGGCATATTGGTAGATCTGCCTCCAGGGGACCGCATGATACGCTCGAGTCCCAGAGTGTTTGTAAAGATGAAAAGGCTTAGAATATTTATAAACCGCAATGCAAGTTTTGTGGCAGATTGAATTATCTGCCTAATGAGTTAAGAGTTATTGATTGGCTGGAATATCCTTTCCAGTCTCTGCCATCTAATTTCCACGGAGAGAAACTCTTTGTTTTAAGGATGGATAGAGGCATGATTAGAGAGATAGGCGTGAGATTGCTATCTAAGGTACGTATATTTATTTTCAATAAAGTCTATCTATACATCTTCATTTAAGGTATGCTGTGTATTTCATTTAATAGCTAATATATTTCCTTTATTTTGTTCTTTTTAACAGAACTTAACGAGTATGAGTCTCTGTTAATGTGAATACTTGACAAAAATATTGAATCTTTCGAGGTGCTCAAATCTAAAGCAGTTGATTCTTGATGGATGTAAAAATTTAGTTGAGGTTCATGATTCTGTTGGATTTCTAGATAAGCTTGTTGAATTAAGATTTTATAATTGCTCCAGTCTAAAGAATTTGCCAAGAAACTTCAAGTTGAGATATCTAAAATCACTTGAACTTGGAGGTTGTATAAGCCTTGAAAACTTTCCTGAAATCGAGTGGGAAATGGAACATTTGAAGTGTGTACGGTTACATAACACCTTAATAAAAGAGCTGCCTTCATCTATTTGTGCATGGGTGCAAAAGCTTTGTGATTCTTCCAATAAACATTTTTCAGTTGGAACATCTAGAGGATGTTTGCGTGGCTGATTATTCAAATTTCGTAAATTTTGGGAAGGAGGTGGGGCATAATGGACAATCAAGGCCATGTACATAGAAAAATGAAACTTCATCAAGTGCAAAACTGCTCGCATCGTTGCCTCCAATTACGAGTTCAAGCATTTCTACAGAGGATTGTTTCTCGACACCATGGCCATCTCCATCTCTGGTTTTACCAGAATCAAATTTATTAAAGACATTTAATTTCTCATCCAGTTTGAGGAAATTACATCTATCTAATAGTACTATTGTTAGCCTTCCTCCATGCATAGAAGGATTTGTTGGATTGTAGCACCTTGATTTGAAAGATTGCAAGCAACTTGAAGAAATTCTACAACTTCCACAAAATATAGGAGTGGTAAATGCTGGAGGAAACACATTATTGGAATGCTTTCCTCATGTATCAGCAGAATCTTCATTTGGAACACCCGACTTAAAACAGCTAAGATGGATTGACCTATGGATTGCAATAAAATGGATGTAAATGTAGGGAATCATGCACCAAATCCAATATTGCTTCAGGTATATATGTATATCTGATCTATTTCTCTAATTTCTATCTGTTTCGTATGCCATATAATTTGATAGTTTGCATTTATTTTCTTATCTATATTTGGTTTAATAGGAACGCTTTCGGATGAAAACTTTAAGTAGGATTATCTATCCAGGAAGTAGGATTCCAAAGTGGTTCAAGTGTCGCAAGGAGACTACTTCATATAGTAATTACTGTGAAATAGACATTAACAATGTGCTCCTGCGTAGGCATGA
The DNA here is from genome assembly GCA_029856935.1 of Cyclocarya paliurus. Taxonomy (NCBI): domain Eukaryota; kingdom Viridiplantae; phylum Streptophyta; class Magnoliopsida; order Fagales; family Juglandaceae; genus Cyclocarya; species Cyclocarya paliurus. The sequence continues at coordinate 35,684,517 of CM056947.1, read as the reverse complement.
GATCGTGGCATTAGTTTTGTGTGTTGTTGTGGGGCCTATTTTGGTGGGACTCGAAACTGTTATTGTCTCAATAAGCGGTAAGAAGATTAGACTTGATATGTGTCTATTTCCTCCAATGGGCCCAAATCATGTATGGCTATCATACATACCTTCAAATTGTATTGAGATGCAACCGATGTACAGGGAGATCGGGAGCAATCTGAGATTTATATTTCGAAGTACTTACTCAAAGGAAGCAATCTTAAGTTGTGTTGGAGTACATCTAATATACAAGAATGAAGATTTCATGGATCGTATTCAAGTTTCAAAGAGATACCGAGATGATGGTGATCATAACTTGGAACTCGATTGGAACCCAAAACAGAAATGCGATCTTCAACCTTGAGCATTGCGGATTTGGAAGATGTTGATGCTGATTTCATTAATGAAGATTTGGATTTAGAACTTCGACTTGGGTATATATAGTCGTAGATCGATGAGACTGACCTTCCGCAGCATGGGTGGTGTTTAGCTGGTGGTGGGTGTGGTTTATATCATGCTGATGACTGCAGTGCAACATGGAGATCATATGAGCAATCCCCATATATCATCGAATTTATCTCATTCTTTTGTTAATGTAATTTCTTTCCTAGCTGTTTAACTTTGTCCCATTTGCCCTGATGTATGCTTTCATTTGACTAGAAGAATTAGTATCCGAGAAAAACCAAAAAGAGAAAACATAATTGACAATTAGAATCAGTATTTCAAACCTATATATATACACAACATTCAAGCAAATAATCAAAGAAGACGTTCCACACTTGTTCCAACGCAAATCAAAATAAATGAAATCTTCTAAATTTTGAATAGATTAATGGTGATTACACTCAATCTGCAGAATGGTCCTCAATTTGTCTGTGGATCTCTGGCAATTGATCTCGCGTGGACATTATTTGCGATTCAGAGGAATCTTAAGGCGGGAGGGATGCTTATGGCTCTAAGTAAACTGGAACATGAAGTGAATGATTAGGTGATCAGCAGTTTAAACTTAAGCTTTAGCCATGACGAGAGGATTGCAAATGGCAACCCAGATGGGAATTGGGGAGATAATTACATTACTTCAGCTTCGATACTAATCTATGGAGATGAATGTTTCAAATGAAGTTGGAAAGTTACAATAATGTTTCAAATGCCTTGAGGTGAATCATATATATCTTGTATATAGACAAGGTACGTAGTTAATCATGAATTTGCTCATAAGTTATTCATTGAGGATAATTATGGTATTAGTAGCTCATCTTAATAAAAAGTTAGATCAAGTGGACGTGAGAATGCGTTCGAGAATGAGAAGCTTGGAGAAAAGTACACATGTTACAAGCTTAATTAAGGTTTTGGTCATCATAATATTTATTTGGCTTGCAATTAAGAAATTATTCAGATTTGGGCTTTAAAAAAATCTCCCGACAATAGTATATGATATAGTGCTTTACATGTTCAGGCCTTCGTGAGCTTACAAAGAGGGTGACGGGTAAAGGACAGTGTTGTATGCCCTCTGTTTTTTGTTCAACGCAACTAAAAGTATTTCTGAATTGTCTTTGTTTGGCTTTTGTTCAAAGTTTCGAGAAAATTTAGTATAAGAATTGACAACTTGAGTGAGGCAGATGGTTTGTAGGGATCTGTCAAGAAGGTTATCTGCAGAGCAAGTCTTGAGTAAGTTCTGTTCTGTTTTGTGCTTGTTTGAATATTTCGTATAATTAATTTTTTGTTTAATTTGATTCTTCCTCTTGTATAAAAGGTAATGTTTATCACAAATTAATAAAATATTGGAAGTATATTTGGAGTTTTCACAACATTTACCATCTCTTATTTAACAATATATATATATATATATATATATAATCATTTGATCTCTTATGTGAGTGAAGTATTTCCACTGAAATCTTGTGTAAAAAGCTTTACTCAAGGCATTTCCACTTATGGTTATCAAAGGAAAACATGACGAATATTTGAGTCCAGTCATTTCATTGGATTGGATTAATGACAAATATTTTTCATTACACTTGGAAACAAATTTTTTTTTTTCTTTGCCAGTTGCTGTTCTTCAGTCCCAGTTGATATTCTTGATCTAGATGAATTAGAATAATGCTCTTCAACTTCATGCAGGCATTCCTTTGATGGGGATAGAAATTGTCAAACCGATAACAATTGCTTGTTTGTGCAGCAGTAAGCTCTTAGTGGGGAAGGCTTGAGGGGATTTCTGAAAGGAGTCCTACGAGGAGTAGGCGTGGTGGATATATAAATATATATATATATATATATATATATATATTCTATTATAATAAGTGACTATCTAAATGTGAATAGTAATTTTTGTTTTTTTCCATTAACTTTTGTTGTTTTTACGTTGAGTCCGTTAAATCCTGTTTTTCCAAAAGACCCTTAAGACACTTGATCATTTGATCTGTAGCTCTCTTGTAGAATTTAATGAAGAATCATGTTTTACCAAAAGGTTCTTAAAACTCTTGACCATTTGATGTGTAGCTCCCTTATAGAATTTAATAAATAGTCATATTTTACCGAAAGATCTTTTATAGCCCCACGGCGCATATGAATTGACTTCTCTTTTTTATGTCTTTTTTGTTCTAACAGTTATTGGCGAAACTACATAGGGCAGGGGGTGGCCATGGCCCCCCAAGTTTGGAAAAAAAAATATATATATTATTTTTTATAATTTAATATGATTATATTAATCTCATATTGTGTTGGTCTCTTCTTTAAAAAATTATATTAACTCCCTTTACAAAATTATTTTAATCTTATAGATTATTTTAATCTAGAAATAGAATAAAAAATATTTTATTTCAATTTTAGCTTTGCTTGGCCCCCCTTTCAATACATTCCTAGTTCCGCCGCTGCTAACAGTGTACTCATTTTTCTTTCTTTTTGTTTCACTTTTTTTTAAATAAAAAAATTAAAATGACTTTACTCTTTAGAACAAAAGTGCTTTAGAGCATTCTCGTTGTAAAATTTAAATTTAAGTAAATTTAACTAATAAAACAAGCTACTAATATCATAATTAATGAAGCTGCTCATAAACTAGCAATTTATGCAAATTAAGTTCTTGAATGATTTTTCTTGAATGGTATTATTATTGATGGGTATTCATGATTGAGGATAGTTATGATATTAGTAGCTCGTTTTAATGCACAGTTAGATCAAGTGGATGTGAGAATGCTTTTGAGAATGAGAAGCTTGGAGAAAGGTACACATTTTACAAGCCTAAGGTTTTTGGTCATCACATATCTATTTGGCTTGCAATTAGGAAATGCAAATTTGGGCTAAAAAAAACTCCCAATAATAGTATATGAAACTTTGTAGATGAGTACATAAAGCGCCTTCAAGTTAGTGGGAGTGGAGTTATTTTTTAATCCCATTTGTAGGATGATATTTTGCTTTCAAACAATAACTTAGATTTATTACGTGAGACAAAGGTTGTATTTGGGTAGTGAAGTATTATGAGATATTCTATGAATAATAGTAAAAAATTAATGAAAAATTAATGATAGAATATTGAATGGTAGTAAATAGTAATAAAAAATAGTGAAAAGTAATAATAAAATAATAAATAATAATGAGAATGCCTTAATACCTAAACTAGGACTAAATAGTTCTCGAAACTTTGAAATGAAGGATTTAGAGAAAGCCTCTTAACTCACCAAAAGAAAAAGGATAAAAATTATAAGATGCAATAACCATTTAAAAAAAAGATTGAAATAAGATCCAATAACAAAAACCACAAGATTGTTTTAAATTTCCCCTATAAGATTTGATGAAGCAGATTTAGGATTCTTACTTGCTACAATATATACAATTCTACAAGCAAATGGTCAATTGCCTGGCGACATCTCAATCGCCGCATGTTGGTCAGAATTGTTTGCCCTTTTTTCCGTAAAATCAGCAAACCACAAAAATCACAATTGGCGACGTATGTAATCATCGTAAATAAGTATTTGTGTCGAAATAAGACTATTTCCATCAAATTTTAGTTGCCGGAAATAGTCTGTTTCAAAATTAAAAAAAAAAAAAAAAATACTAGCTATTGAAACTGTGTGGCTTTCATAGCCTAAAACACACAAAAATCTGTTACAATACATTATAAATACACTAATTAGAAAAGATTAAATAGGGAAGATCTTCTCAATATTAAAAAGAGACTCCTTTAAACTTAATGCATATCACTCGCCATAATATTCCCTGTTTTCTATGTATACTTTTTTAACATGACAGCAACCAACTACCCCAACATGTTTAAAACCATGCGCCATAGTATCTGAACATACATTCCTTTTACATCTAAGGTTATATTATTAGAATATGAATGAATGCATGCATACAGCCATATCTGTGTAATTCATCAAAATCTAATATATTCCCCTATAGATATCAGAGTCATGATAATACACAAACTACAGGTAAATACTTACCTTTACACTATTCTGCCATCTGCCTACCAATTTGGTCCAAGTTGGATTCCATGTCAATTGTTTCCCATATTGCTACCCAATTTAAAAGGAAATCTGCACTTGTTGTACCTGTATAGCAACATGACAGTTAGACAAAGAAAATGCCAGTACACAATCTTGTATTTATGTGCAGCAAAAGTTGAGCAATTTAGATATTTTCAATGTGCACCCCTGCATGCAAACATCAATCTGGCAGTTATAGATAAAATGCATCAGTTAGGAACAAGAAGTATAGATAAGAAGGCATTATCCTAGGATTTGCTTTTCATGATAACAAAACATGTTAGTCCTAAGTTGGGTATCAGGCCATATAACTCAAATAAATTCACCACTTCCTACCTGCAAGTTCATTTGAAACTAATAAGGCTAGCTAAGGAAAGGAATGACAAGTAAATTAAGCACAAACCTATAAAAAAATTTAGCACAAAATACAATGGCAGAATAAAAACACCAACCTGGACTTGATATATCACTAACAACCTCTCTTAGCCTATGAACCTGCCCTACAAAAACTATTTTCACCTCCAAGTAGAGAAGGGGGGAGGCTATTTGGTCCAAAGACCACTGGCCAATAAATATAGTGGTGCTGTATGTAACAGGTGGCACCAAGAGATATACCATATGTTGCTCTCCCATCTTTTCCAATGCCCAGGTCATCATTAAGAGCTATGCGGACTTCTAGATTTCAAGTGAGATAGCTCTTCATTTGAATAGTCCCATCTATCTCAGAAGGCAGTATTTAGCCCTGTTTAAATGACTTTAAATTGATTAGCAATGGAAGAGATTGTGTACAACAAAGAAATATTTAAGAGGGAGAACAAGCTTTAGTCTAATACACATGAATACATCCAGCAAGTTGGTAAATAAAATCCGTGTGAAGTCAGAGAACTGAAAGTGTGTGCTCACAACAAATAGCTAAGTTATTGCGAATTGTGAAGCAGATAGCCACCAGAGTTATGTTTGCATAGACAATAATTGGAACTGAAGCACACAATACATGTTGTAACGTGCATATTTCTTTAATGCAAAAATTTTAAATTGAGCCTAAATCAGTTTAACGAGTAACAGAATATATAATATAGTAAAATCGTGCAAATACAGGGAAAAGAAATGGTTAAATGGAAGAAGAATAATAGAAAGAAGATCGAAGATGCAATAATGATGCTTACCCAGAGAAAGTTGAAGTAACTGTAATGCAATTTAGAAATGGAGGGGTGATATTTGAGAGACAGAGACAGAGACAGAGGCAGCTGAGGTTTGCAGTTGAGAGGGGTGCTTGGATGTGTTGAGGAGGGATAGATTGGAACTCCAGGGGTGTTTATTTCCTGAATATTTGGGGTAGTGGTAGTCTGTTGCAGTTGTAGTGGTAATTGAATTTCATGTTGAGTTAATCTATTCCAAACTATTAGGAATAACAATTATGTAAAAACATACAACTTCAAGAATAATTTAAATATCAAATGAAGTGTTAGAAGTTACTGAACTCGTAGACAAAGAGAAAGAGATAACAATACTTCAACACTAAGCATAGTAAATGACAATTTACTAGCAAGATTAAGTTACCACATTGATGGAGCCATGAAAAAATTCAAGAAGAATCAAAACCCAAGTGAAGCTAAGAAGAAGAAACAAATAGTAAGCGCACAGAGAGAGAGAGAGATGATAGGAGCTCAGACTCTAGATCAAGAACCCATGAGAAAAAAAAGTTTATCTTGTTTAACAAAGACTTGAAAACATAATGACTCATATATTAAAAATCCTAAAACCATATAAAAGCCAATAAAGAGATTGTGAAAGGGGAAAATCTCTTATATTGGGTCAAAGCAAGGCCCAGGTCCAACCCAGATATAAAGGTTGGGTCGGACCGAGGCAAAGATGTGGGTCGGAGTAGGGTCTAGGGCCCAGAACCACTGTATAGGTTGGGACAAGCCAGCAACGCCTGGGTCAATGCCCAGTATGATGGCCAGGGCGAACCCTATTCATGACAAGCACTAGGACAAAGGACATAGGCAAAACTTGAGAAGGAAGAAACACAACACTCATTGTCATACGAGGAGACTTGCGGCAGTTTACACCCCGCATTAATGAGAAGACGTGCCGCATTCAGTACTACCCAGAGAGGAAAGCATGCCACATTAAACGAGGCCCAGAACAAGAGAGCGTGCTACATTCAATGCGGCCCAAGACCCAAGCAACACATAGCAACCTTGAGCAAAGACTAGCTCGGTAAGGTAAGGGCACAGGGGTAGCTCAGCGAATCAACGGAACAAAGCATATTATCTCCTGCTATGCAACGCTCCACTATGGTAGAGACCAGGTCGGTAACTATAAATAAGACTGTCAGCAGCAAGCAAGGTAAGATCAACCATAAAAACTCATCACTACTACTTTATTCTCTGGTCATATATGCTATTCATCATCTCTATTGCCCATCACTGACTTAAGTATTGGAGGATCAACGGACCTCACGGTCCTCCCCCCCCCCCCGGGTTGTTCTTACTATGCAGGTGATCGCTCGAAACATGACATCAACAGTGGAGCCATCTGTGGGATCTTTGTTGTCCCGTAACTAGCATGTCCTTCGTATGCCAACAACGACCAGCTTTCAGCGTGAAGCGGCGCAGTCAGAAACAATGGAAGCCGGATTCAATGAACAAGCTGAAGTAATACAGAAACTCATGACAGACATAGAGACCTTTCGACAAGAAAATGCAGCCTTACAAAAGGATAGTGAAGAACCCGAGGAAGACCAACAAAGTCATCACTCTGAGGTCCGTCCTTGTCCCAATGTGACCATTGTAGATGAAGAACGGCGTAGAGTCAACATGCAAATTCAAATAGAAGTGGCTAAATAGATAGGCCAGCCTTCCACGGTAGATCAGCTTCTTACCAACGCTGAACTACAGTATAGTACTGAGATAATGGCAGTACCTATACCTCCAAAATTTAAATTCCCCTAGATGGAAGCATATGAAGGGTCAAAGGACCCATTGGAACACTTGGAAACCTTCAAAGGCCACATGACTCTCCACGGTTTTCCCAGCGAAGTAGCATGCAGAGCTTTCCCCTCACCCTAAAGGGAACAACATGAGCATGGTTTGGCTCCCTACGACCTGGAACCGTGGATAGCTTCAATGAGCTAGCATGTCTTTTCCTGACATAGTTCATGGCCAGCCGAACAAGAAGTAGACCGGCGGCTTATCTTTTGACTGTTAAGCAAAGAGACGATGAAAGTCTCAAGTCATATCTCTCCCGCTTTAACAGAGGGCAGATGATGAAGGATGACCAAGACGAGAAGATCACCTTGACCGCCCTATTAGGAGGGATTTGGCCTCGAAACCCCTTTATGAAGGAAATAGCTCGGAAGACCCCAGCGACTTTAAGAGAGTTTATGGACCGTGCTGACAGTTACATAAACGGAGAAGACACCCTTCGAGTGTTAGCAGCCCCCAGAAAGGATGACTTAGAAAAAGTAGAAAGGAAGACAGTAGACCGACATAAAGGTTCGAGCCAAGGAGACTACAAAAAGAGGGCTTATGAAACTAAAGGCAAATGAGAGTAGACCCGACCCTTGTATGCATTCTGACCTAACAGTTGAAAATGAGGAGAACCTGAACTTACAAGAAGATCGAAAATGAGATTCATATCGTCCCAAATACTGTTCCCTCCATAGGGGTAGTGGGCACAATATGCAAGATTGCTATACAAGAAAGAAATTTTTTGAGGATCAGAGATTCAAGATGACCGATATGAAGAGGAACAGGACAGACCACAGCGAGACTACTACCCCTACCCTCGAAGAAACCAGAACTGAAGAGAGCCCCGACAGAATAAGAGCCACTAACCCACTTGTAGAGAATCCATGTCAAAGAAACATGGGCAGAGAGGAGCCCCCATTTCAGAAATTAGCACTATAGCAAGAGGATATGCCAAGGGAACAACCTCCTCAGCGTGGAACTCCCATGCAAGAAGGGCCAGGTATGAGGAAGTATTCTTGGCGTACAAATCGTTCCCCCACAACAGGGATCAGGTTGGGGAATATCTAATAACTTTCAGCGAACAAGATGGAGAAGGCTTATCGTGGCTACACGATGATGCCCTGGTGGTAATAGCACAAATTGCTAACTACTACACCAGAAGAGTCCTCATTGACAACTATAGCTCTGCTGATGTTCTCTTCTGGGAGGCGTTTTCTAAAATGGGAATCGCTCCTGATCGGTTGTGACCTGCACCAACCCCTCTCAAGAACTTCACCGAGGATACAATCCAACCGTTTGGAGCCATTACTCTATCTGTATTGGCCGGGACTGCCCCAAAGTCAGCATCCCTTATGGTAGATTTCCTAGTGGTAAAGGCCCCCTCCTCATACATGGTCTTTAAGCATGGAATCGAGGCTAATCCCGAAAAGGTTAAAGCTATTATGGATATGCCTCCACCCTGAACCATCAACAAGGTCCAGAAACTTGTAGGGAGGATAGCTGCCATGAGCCGCTTCATAGCTAAATCAATCGATCGGTGCCACCCGTTCTTCAAAATTCTACAAAAAGCACAAGAATGGGATGAAGAGTGTGGAAAGGCTTTCAACGAGCTTAAAGAATATCTAACCCTTCCGCCCCTGCTCAGTTAAACCACGCCAGGTGAAGACTTGACTGCCTATCTAGCCATATCACCCAAAGCAGTGTTCGCCATGTTAACTCGGGAAGAATGAGGAATCCAACAGCCCGTTTATTATATCAGCAGAGCCTTTCGGGGTGCAGAAACCAAATACCCTCGAACAGAGATGCTAGCATTTGCATTAGTAATTACGGCCAAGCGACGAAGACCCTATTTTCAAGCTCATCAATAGAAGTGCAAACTGATGTCCCCTTGAGAAAGATATTACAAAAACCTGATACGTCTGGCCGAATGACTAACTAGGCAATTGAGCTAAGTGAATTCAAAATTGAGTACCTTCCACGCACTGCAATTAAAGGGCAAGTATTGGCAGATTTCGTAGCTAAGTTCTCAAACTTCCCGGAGGAGATAGTCATTCTGCCCCAGGGTAGACCTTGGTAGATCTACGTCAACGACTCTTCCTGCGAACTTGGGGAGGAGTAGGAGTGCATATGATAACAGAGTCGGAGAAAAGCTTGACTACGCATTCAAGCTCGGGTTCAAGGTCACCAACAATGAAGCCGAATATGAAGCACTTTTGTCAGGACTAACCATTGCCAAATTGTTGGGGGCTACTGAAGTTGAAGTAAAGGCTGATTCCCAGTAGTGGTGGGGCAAGTAACTGGACAATTCCTTACTAGAGGAGAAAATTTGAAAAAGTATCTCAGGTAGGAGAAGAATGGGATCTCTTCCAATACTCTTCCATACAGCAGATCTTGAGAGGAGAAAACCAAGAAGCAAATTGACTAGTTAAAGCCACTTCAGGTCAGGAAGAAGTACCACTCCCAGACCACGTCATGATCAACTATCGACATAGCAGTGGTAGGGATTCGAATGTCCACTATTGAAGTCACACAACCCCTAGAGTAGGCCACTGACATTCTAAAATTTCTTCAAGAAAGAGTCCTACCAGAAGACCAAGAGGAGGCCCGGAAGGTTAGGAACGGGGCGGCTCTGTTCACTTTGGTGGAAGGAGTCTTGTACAAGAGAGGCTATGTCGAGCCTCTGTTAAGATGTATCTCTTTTGAACAAGCTCAGTACGTCCTGACAGAGATACACGAAGGAGTTTGTAGGAATCACGCTAGTGGAAGGACGCTAGCAGTACGGACTACTCGGGCAAGGTATTATTGGCCTAACTATCACAAGGATGCAGATGAGTTCGCAAGAAAATGCCTCAAGTGCCAAGAATACGCCCCAATTCCTCATTGCCCCTCCTCTGAAAGGCTCACTTCTGTTACCTCCACATGGCCCTTCGAGCAGTGGGGATTAGACCTTGTCAGTCCCCTACAAACGGGCAAAGGAGAGTAAAATATGTCGTGGTAGCAATTGACTATTTCACAAAATGGGTGGAAGCGGAAGCACTAACGACAATTACGACTCAAGCAATTACAAATTTCCTGTGGAAATCCATAATCTGTCGTTTCAAAATTTTTGAGAGCTTCATATAGGACAACGGAAGACAGTTCAATTGCTCCCATTATTGAGAGTGGTGCGAAGAGCTCAGGATTAAGACTAAGTACTCCTTTCCGAGACACCCACAAGCCAACGGGCAAGTCAAGGAAACCAACAAGATTACTCAACATTTTAAAGAAAAAGTTAGGAAGCCAGAAAGGGGAATGGGCCAAAGAACTTCCCACCACGTTGTGGGCGTACCGAACGTCAGTAAGGACGTCTACTGGGGAAACTCCCTTCTCCCTCGTCTATGGAACTGAGGCCATGATACCAGTTGAAGTGGCAATACCCACATATCGCGTACAACATTTTCACCCAAATCGCAATGACGAGAGACTATGGGAAAACTTGGACTTCCTAGAAGAAAGGCGGGTGGAAGCAGTAAGCCCAACAGCAGCAAACAAATGAAAAGTTGAGCAGTACTTTAACAAACGAGTCTGACCCTGTAACTTCAAAGTAAGGGACATGGTCTTGAAACAAACAGGAGTTACTACTCTGGATGAAGGAAAACTGGGCCCCAAGTGGGAAGGACCGTATATTATGACAATGATTGGAAGACCTGGTTCCTATCGCCTAAAGAATCACGAAGAGCACAAATTGCAGCACCCATGGAATGCCGAGCATCTAAGGAAGTATTTTGTGTAAATAGCCAACCCGGGCTCAAACAATGTAAGCTTGTGATTTATTAAAATTTCATGAACTGACTTCGAATGTTGCATTCTTGTGTCACCTACAAAACAGCTTAAATCAAACAAGCCTAGTCTCTAGATCGGCCATAAAGCATAAAGCATAGAAACTGAGCCACGACTCAGATCTGCTAACAGCTATTCTCAACGCAAGTCACCAGTGCTCCCACGGGACTTGCCGAGCTTCGTGCAAACAAGCTTGGTCTCTGGATCAGCCAGGAAGTATAAAGCACAGGAACCGAGCCACGACTCAGACCTGCTAACAGCTAATCTCAACTCAAATCACCAGTGTTCCCACGGGACTTGCCGAGCTCTGTGCAAACAAGCTGTAACAACCCGCTAGAAATTCATTGGTGGAATTTCTATTGACTTTAGGAATCTTGTAAAAATCCTATAAATTTTCACGAATCAACCAATCATGCAAGTTTTAGTCAATCAACATAGTCAGTGTTATCATTCACTATGGTGCTAGAAATATGAGTTTAATTATTTGAGATAGTTAGAAGTGTCAGAATGCGTTATGGTCTATGCCATTAGACTCAATTGATTATTTAGGATTTTATGACGTAATAATTCATTTTCATAATTTCGGACGAAACGCCTGTTCAAAAACTGCGAAATTATTTTTAGGGGCACTTCAAGGTTGAATTTCGGTAAACGATTTTCACTAGATGTTAATATGAATATTTATGATTTTTTAGTACTAAGTTTACTATACTTTCTTTTGGAGTAAATAGTAACCTCGATAAGTGCACCAAGTGCAGTGTTTTCAAAATCACAGTGTGGAATGTCCAAATTAGGTTAGAGAAATTTTATTTGGACACTTGGCAATATCTTAGCCACACATAGTGAATAGTATTAGACACTTGGCTCAAAGAGGAACCATGATTTAGATTATGAAGAAATCAAATTGTGAGATCATGCCAACTAAGCGAAACCCTATTCTTTTTCATTTGATTAACCAATTTTGTGCCAAATTAAAGAGGGTTTCAACTCTAGTGAAATCCTAAATGGGTGGAATCTAATTAAAGCCCCAAAAGCTTGGTTGAAACCGAAACTCTAAACGGTTTCCTCAAACCCTAAAATTGGCCTCCAAACCCTTTTTAATCCGATTTCTAGCATTGTGTTTAATCACTTGATTAAATCACTTCCACCTGCTATTAATTTCTAAAATTCTTGTTATGAAATCATTATCCAACCTTTTAAACCATGAAAATTTGATTGGACCAAGAAAAATTAGATTTGGGCTTGATAGCATCTCAAACCCTAACCAAACCCCCTTTAAACCCCAAATTGAAGCCCACTTGGTTGAGGCCCACCATGACCCACGAATTTGGCCACCTTGACAACATTTCTTGAAGAAGTTTTCTCCCCCCTTATGGCAGGCCATCCACTGCCCTTGGCTGCCCCAAATAGTTCCTTGATGTGAGGGAAAGAGCCACCTCATCACACCCCTTCTAGAAGGGAGCAGCAGCAGCCTAATCCCCCTCCACTTTATGTCGCATAGCCACCTCCAATCAAGAGTCATTCAAGCCCATACCTCACCCTTCAGAAGTCTAGAGGTGTGCACGGCACCCTTTCTTTCATTTCATCACTTTTCACCTAGTTCTCAGGGAGAAACTCAAAAGCGCTCTCTCGGGCAGATTTCAGGGTTGTTTTGCGTGGCGATTTTTGACCTTTTTTTTAAGTATTTTTGCATGCTGAATCCTTCATAAAAGTTGTTCGTATTTGAGTCTAGTTTCCATGAATATCTTATTTTTCTCATATTTAAATATTGCATGAATTATTCTGTCATGAAACACTTATCTGTTACATAATATAATTTGTCATATGTTACTATCTGTTGCAAGTATGCCACATTACGTATGTCATCTGTTATATATATGTCATGTTATGTAATATTCACTGTCACATGTTATGCCATGTTACGATATATTATCTATTATATGTTATGCCATGTTACGAAATATATTGTCTGTTACATGTATGCCATGTTATGCAATGTTGTATGTTACATTCATGTCTCAAAGTATGTCATGTGTGTCCTTCTACGTTCACGTCATGTTACGTTATGTCAAGATTTCTTTCATTTCGTATTTACGTCATCCCGTCTCGAATACAGTCTATGTATCTCGAGAACAGTCTTTTAAGTTATTCATGTTAATCACGACCCTAAGCACTAGGATGAGGTCATATCCTAGTGGAACTCCTTTGTTCACGCTGGAGTGTCTAAATAGGTGTGAAATTCCCTGGGTTGACGAAGTACAGTTAACAGGTTGCAAATGGAGCCTAACTAGCTGGTCATCAGAGCGCGCCAGGCACTAATACCAATGGAGTCATACTTTGTTTTATGTGTTTTCACAGCAAATGTGGCACAAACAAATCATAGGGCCACAACAACTGTAGAGCATGAAGTATGAGGCCACAACAACTGTGGAGCATACACTATGTGAGACACAATAATTGTGACACATAGAATACTTGGGGTTACAACAACTGTGGAGTACGTATTAACAAACTCATAGCTAGTATAGATACCTGTGTTGTGATGCGGTAATCGGCAGGGACACACGACTCAAGGGGACCCGTGTAGCACCCATATGGTTACTTTAATGATTAAGTCTATTGAATAAGATTCTAAGTTCATGTATTTCACGTTCAAGTTATGTTTCACGTTATGTTATGTTCAAGTTTACATTCATGTCAAGTTTCAAAATTTATGTCATGTTCAAGCTATGTTAAATCATGGTAACCCCATGAGATAAGATTACGCAATCATGCTAATCCCATGAGGTAAGATTACACAATCATGGTAACCCCATGAGATAAAAGTAGGCCATCATGGTAACTCCATGAGATAAGATTACGCAATCATGGTAATCCCATGAGATAAGACTACTCTATCATGGTGACTCCATGAAACAAGAATATGTTTCAAGTTCACATTTATGTCATGTTATGTTCAAGTTCATGTTTGTTTAAGTTCACATTCATGTTATGTTCAAGATCACATTCATGTTATGTATGTTCATGTTCATGCTATATTTCAAGTTCATATTATATTTCAAGCTCACGTTGATGTCAGATTATGTTCACGTTCACGTTACGTTTCAAGTTCACGTTTATGTTATGTTATGCTCAGGTTCATGTTATGTTCAAGTTCATGTTCAAATTATGTATGTTCACATTCATGCTATGTTTCAAGTCCATGTTATGTTTCAAGTTCACTTTTATGCTATGTTTCAAGTTCACGTTCATTCTATGTTGATAGTTCATATTATGTTTTAAGTTCATGCACATATCATGTCACGTCAAGCTAAGTCTCAGTTTCAGTTCAAGTTATGTCGGCTCATGCCATGTTATGTCAAGTCACGTTATACTTATTATTTCATGTCATGTAATGTCAAGTTATGTTATGCTTATTTACGATTTTGATTATGCATTCATGTTTTTACTGCCATGCATGCATCATTAACCTTTGTGGAAGTTTTCTGTTAACTTGCTGAGATTTGTAATCAAATTTCATCATAGTAGTCCCAACTACCATTCCCCCCGAATGGTAGGCGATGTGTCAGGATCAGAGCAGGGAGTGGATACTGGTAAACTGGAAGAGGTTAACTAGACGCCACAGACATGATGCGGAGCATACAGCGTCCATAGTTAGATCTTTGGATAATATTCCGACATCGTTGTCAAGTTACTCGAGTTACTCGACAAACTGGCCCAATAGTATATTTTGGTAATGTAAATATGGAGTTTGGTCTTCCATATTTTGAGATTACAGTCTTATGAGACCCGTACTGTAATCGTGGAAGTTTGTTTTGTTAAGTATGAATAGATTACGTTTTAATTACTTGGGATATTATAAGTTTGGTACATAGTGTTGCTAAAAAAAAAAAAATTATATACTACAAATATTGTATAATGCTAAATGCATGTTAGAAACATTGCATCTTATATGTCACGAACGGGGCAGGTAACCTTGTGTTGCATGTCCTGACACTTCAGATGTTTGTCCGATCCTAAGCGGAATTTGGGGGTGTCACACAAGCCCGGTCTTTGGATCGGCCACGAAGTATAAAGCGTAGGAACCAAGCCACGACTCGGACCTACTAACAGCTATTCTCAACGCAAGTCACCAATGCTCCCACGGGACTTGCCGAGCTTCGTGTGAACAAGCCCTGTCTCTAGATTGGCCACGAAGTATAAAGCACAGGAACCAAGACACGGCTCGGACTTGCTAACAGCTATTCTCAACGCAAGTCACCAGTGCTCCTATGGGACTTGTCGACCTTCGTGCAAATAGGCTCGATCTCTGGATCGGCCATGAAGTATAAAGTACAGGAATCGAGCCATGGCTCTGACTTGCTAACAATTATTCTGAACGCAAGTCACCAGTGATCCCACGAGACATTGCCGAGGTTCGTGCCATGGTGCAAAACTAAACAAGTTGGCGAGGGAGCAGGGCCCAAGGGCCTTGCCAACCTATAAGGACCAATCCACAAAGTATAAAGCACAGGAACCGAGCCATGGCTCTAACCTACTAACAGCTATTCTCAACGCAAGTCACCAGTGATCCCAAGGAACATTGCCGAGCTTCGTGCTATGGTGCAGAACCGAATGCGTTAGCGAGGGAGCAGGGCCCAAGAGTCCTGCCAACCTATAAGGGCCAATCCACGAAGTATAAAGTACAGGAACAGAGCCATAGCTCTGACCTACAAACAGCTATTCTCAACGCAAGTCACCAGTGATCCCACAGGACATTGCCGAGCTTAGTGCCATGGTGCAGAACCGAAGGTGTCGGCCAGGGAGCAGGGCCCTGCCAACCTATAAGGGCCAATCCATGAAGTATAAAGCACAGGAACCAAGCCACAGCTCTGACCTACTAACAGCTATTTTCAACGCAAGTCACCAGTGATCCCACAGGACATTGTCGAGTTTCATGCCATGGTGCAGAACTGAACGCGTTGGCGAGGGAGCAAGCCTATAAGGGCCAATCCATGAAGTATAAAAGCACAGGAACCAAGCCACGACTCTAACATGCTAACAGCTATTCTCAACGCAAGTCACAAGTGATCCCATGGGACATTGCCGAGCTTCGTGCCATGGTGCAGAACTGAATCCAAGCCCAATCTCTAGACTGGCAACAAAGAAAGCAAAAGACGAAGGAAGCAAGAAAGGAAACCAAACAACTAGATACGCCAAATCATTTTATTCATCACATAAACCTGCCTTCGCAAATACAAGTACAATCACTTGACTAAACAGAATAAAAGTAAAGGAAAAAAACATCTCAGTGAAGCTCCGTGTTGATACAAGCACAGTGACTTGACTGAACGAAGCAAAGTTAAGGAAAAATGGAGACTTGGTAAAACCCCATGTTAGCAGGGTTTTCACAACTCTAACTCAAGAAAGCCGAATATGTAAAAGCAAGAAAACAACAAGGAAAATCATACAGACAGGTATAGAAAGATGTCACTTTTATTACCCAAACTGGGTTACAAAAGAAATACATATATCATCAGAAACTATAAAGAACAGAAAGAGAAGCCCTCAAACAAGCTACACGTATATCTCTCAAAAGAAAAAATAATGTCCAACGAGACCCAGTTGCGCCAAAGCAAAGCGGAATAATGAGCAGCACTTGGTAAGAAAAACGACTGTCTGAAAGGTCTCGAGTTAGTCTAAGCAGAAACGAGACGACATGCCTCCCACATATGACCAGGTGGAATGCTCAGCATAGCAGTATCTTCCTCCTCGAAAAGGAGAGGGGAAGAACAGGAGGAGACAGGAGTCCAGCGAAACCCCACCTAGACCCCAAGGGCGAACTGGGATTCAAGGTTGATGGTGGAGGGCATAGTGAGGAAGTGGACGGATTCCGGAGAGTTGATTGCCACCTTGAACTGTCTTTCCATTCCAATCCACCATAGGCTCCACAATCGTGCCATCTTCATGCTCCAGCTAAGCTCAGAACCAGCAGGCTGCAAGTTCTGATCTGACTGCTTCGAGAGTTAACCCCTGTAAGTAAAGAGGCAAGAACAAGTGAGGCACCATAAGCAAAAGGGCAAGAACAAGAAGTGGGCATGCCATATTTCTCCGATGGTCGAACTGCCATAACCAATGGTAGCCTGAACACCATAAGGAAGGTGACGCCCCACATAAAACCAGGGAGAAAATGGGAAAGGAAAGGGAAGTCAACAAAATCAGAAGAAATTGAAAGAAAAGTAGAGTTGGATGAATCACCCAAAGATAGGAAAGGTCCGTTTTATAGGCAAGAATGGCACTTGGCATACCAGGGCACCATAACTCCCGAAGTCACCCCAACCAACCACGTTGTCCCAAGGCTTCCCCAACCAACCACATGTCTCCCATAAGGAGCCATCATTCCTTGGAACTCAGAAGATACAGAAGCACTAACTGACACGAAGTAAATGACAGAGTTAAATGCTCAGTTAATGGGGCATTGGTAACGGACGCGTTTAATGAGGTATTAAATTAGAAGTAAATGACAGAGTTAAATGCCCAGTTAATGGGGCATAGGTAACAAACGTGTTTAATGGGGTATTAATGCGGAGTTAATGACAGAGTAACAACGAAACTAATGACAGACTACTTTTATAACGTTGTTAAAGTAGTCTTGAGACCAACATGGAGTCAGAAGAAGGTTGAAGGATTCACGTGGGTAAAGGTACTAAGAGAGGCAATGCATGTTCAGACAAATATAAGAAATTGACAAGGCAACTGCTCGGTATCCGTACAAAAGATACCAGCTCGGTACCCACACAAAAGATACCTGCTCGGTATCCATGCAAGAGATACCCACTCGGTATCCATGCAAAAGACACTAGCTCAGTACCCTTACAAAAAATACCAGCTCGGTACCCACACAAAAGATACCTGCTCAGTATCCATGCAAGAGATACCAGCTCGGTACCCATACAAAAGATGCCAGCTCAGAACTTGCACAGAGATACATACTAAATACCCACGCAAAGGGTACCCACTAGATACCCATCTTCTCAAAGGGGGGGATCCACGTCAATCATCCATACAGGAGGAAATGCGTTTGATCTCAATCAGCAATAGGGCAAAGTGGAAGTTCCGAGAAGGAAGTCGAAAGTACATACAAAATGGAAGAGGTACGTAGAATCAGAATTATATACATTTAATTATGAAGATTTTTAATTCCATTACAAGAACCCATGCCGGTCAAAGTTAAAAAAAAAACAAAAGAAAAAAAAAGCAAGCATAAGGAGCGGTATCACGGGAGGATAGAGGCAGGTTGTCTATGCCCCACGTCAGCATTTCCTCGTAAGCAAACTTGTTATGCCGGAGACTTTGAAGATCTAGGGTATGAAGATCAGTCTCAGGGTTCTAAAGTAACACATGCCTGAGACACTCGAGGCTTTCGTTATATCCATACATCCAAGTTTGCTCACGCAGCTCAAGAACTCTTTCAAGTTAAGATTCGACAAGGTCCCCGATGAGCCAAGTAGCTTCTAGAGAAGACTGAAACAAGAAACAGTCTTCTGAGCTATATCCCTAGTCTTATCTCCTTCTTTGGCTATGCCCATATATTTGTTGAACAAAAGGTGTCGAACCTCGACGACACGCTTCTTCTCCTTTGTCAACTTCTCAAAAGCCATAGTGCTTTGCCTCAATTTATCCTGGGCAGACTCCAGCTCCCACTCTAGCCTCTAAACCTCGACCTGGGCGCTTCCCCTCTAGGAAAAAATAAGGTCGGATTGGGCTCGAACATCCTCAAGCTCTTTCTGCGCGGATTCTAAGTCGTCGACCAACGAGGATATCTTCACACTAGCTACTCTGATCTCCACATCTCTCAACCAGATCTCCTTATCCTTAAGCTCGAGCTCCAGGGCCATTACTCTCATTCTACTCTCCAACGCCTTAGCCTCCTTCCTCTGGACATGAATCCTCTCACGGCAAAGCACATTGTCCCCCCTCAGGGATGCATTCTCTGCCTCTACGGCTTGGAGGTCAGCCATCAACTTCTCTCCTCGCATGTTCATCAGCTTGTTCAACACGCTCTAAGCTCTTAAATCTTCTTCGAGAGCCTCCCGCTCTTGAGAAACCATCTCGGCTAGTTGATCGGCAGCCTGGAAGAATAGCAAGGAACAAGGCTTATCAGCATGATGCCAACGACCAAAATGACAGTAAAACAAAAGAGAAGGAGAAGATACTTACATTGGCGAACAAGGGTCTAAATTTTCGAGCCTGCGCTTCGAAAGATTCCGACCGAGCCTTCTTGTAACCTTTTCTTGCTCAAAAGAGGATGAGGTTTCTACGCATGCCAGGGCTAGCATGGCATCGATATGAGAAGGAGGCAAGTCAGAATCCTCCCCGCTTTCACAAAGAACTTCAGCTTGAGGGCCCTGCAGGGAGACAGACTGAGAACTTGCCTGTTCCTCAGCATGGGCCAAACTCTCACCCTAAGCAGCCTCCAAACGGGGTGAACCACTCACCGATGAGGCATCATCCTCTACTTCTTTTATGACGACATCCTCATGAAACCGAGGCAAAGACTCGGCTTAAGCAACAATGTTCTCCTGAAACAAGAAACTTGGCATGGAGCATAGCAATAGTAAAAAGAAAACTAGTTGGTGCGGGAAAAGAAAAGAAACGGATACCTGAGAAGTTTGAAGATCAGGAGTAACTTCTAGAATCACTGGGGGAACCACCTCAATAGTCTGCTCTGGCACCAATAAGGAGATTGGGACCTTAAGAGGAACTAGCTCCTCAGTCTCCTCGAAACAAAGCTCCACAAACCCGGATTGTTCTGTAGCCTGCTCGGTGCTCGGTACCCCAACTTCAGGGGGTGTAAAGCCTCCATCTTCGGCAGAAGTAGTCCCCATGTCCGTTCCCAAAGGCAGGACGGGGGGAGTAGCAAAAATTAGGACAGTGGGAATCGAAGAAAGATTAGGAGGAGCCAAAACTGGAAGCTCAAAAGGCAAAATGGGGGAATCAGTCAAACGCTCCTTGAATGAAGCTCCGACCTTAGCAAGCACTTCCTGAAAGGTTTGGTGGTTCACAAGGAGGAACCTTCTCCTGGTTAAGAACCTTCTCAAAGGAGGGAAAAGCTCCCATTGCCAAGCCAGGACCTCGGGACGCTGGACGATAAAAAGTAGAAGCAAAAACGAAGTCACAGGCAATGTCTGCCTCCTCATCCCCAGTAGGACCTGAAAGAAGAAGGCAAAACCTGGTTATCTTCTGTTAAACGAATATAATAAAGAGAAGGGATTCTAAAATCTCAAAGGATACCTCGTAGAGGAGCAGCTCGAGAAAGGTCAGGAGCCGCTCGGGAAAGGTCAGGAGCTACTCAGTGGGAGCCACGGTCAGAAGCAGTTTAGTGAGAGCTGCTCTCCCTAGGCATTCAAGGAGGACTGCTCACCTTATCAATCCCCACAATGCTGCTCTCCTTGGCAACTAGTTCAGACCTGCTCTTTTTAGTAGGACGGTGAGGACTGCCCTCCATGGCTACTTGCACGGAACCCCTTTTCCCTTCTTAAGGGACGTTCAACTTAGTAGGACGCGGGGGGACAGCAGGGACCTTTTTGGTGGGCGAGGGCTGTGTAGCAGTAGAACCTCATTCTTCCATTCGGGGTCACCCCGCATAGCTGTCCCTCGGAGGAGGGGATGGGCCCATCAAGAAGTCCCGACCTAGTACATGGTTGTAGTGGTGAGCAACAATGTAGCGATGAATATAGTCATCATTCAATAATGAATCAGTCTCTGCTAAGGAGGGATGAGCCGCCACCCAGGACATTACGGAGGCAATCCTAAATTCCTCTCTCTTCGATAACTTAATGGAGAGAGATTTGGTGGTTGGAACCTTACCCCAAACGGACCGAACGGGAAACTCATTATACTCAACTTCTTTTTCTGGGCACTCCCATCATGTGCCCCTAATGAAGAAGAATCGTCGATGCCATTCCTTCAGTGACGAATATTTCCTCTCCAGAATAGTGAAACACTTATCCGTAGAATAGGATTGGAAGCTACAGATATTGCCCGCAATGCGGTTGATTCGATACACTGATAAGAACTCCCGAGCAATTAAATCCAGATAATCCTCTAAATCGGTAAGAGCAATTCAAAAGGCCACACAACTGGCCATGATCAAACGCCAAGCATTAGGGTTGAGTTGTGTTGGAACAAGCTACAAAAAATAAAAAAATGTCACAGATCAGGCGGCAAAACGGTAGACGCAACCCAATGTGGAACATGTGAGGGTAAAGCGCCACCCTTGTAGGCAGGCCATCCTCGTCCACCATTCTAGCGTGGGGGTGGGCGAGTTCGATAGAAGTTTCATCTGGAAGGGGGAAATCCCTGCATAATGCATGCAATTCGGTGGTTGACCTCCACCCCTTCTCGGTGAAATACTTGTATCAGGGATCGTTCTCACTTTGCTTAGCCATGGAAACAGTAGGTGAAAAGCTTGGAGTGGTTTGGGATTTCAAAGAAGACAAGAAGGAAGCCAAAATGAAACATGACAAAGAAGAAAGAAAAAGGAGGAGTGAGGAAGAAGAAATAAATAGGGACTATGTGATGGAACGGCAAGATATTCGAAACGGTAGCACAGAATTTGAAGGGACACCTCAGCAGCAAAGATGCAGAATGACGTTTTACCTACCACACGTGTACATGGAATGGACCAATCTTGGGCAAACATTGGTGTGCCAAGAGGCAGCTTTAATTAATGAAGACGGTTAATGATTACTCAAGCTTATTAAAAATGCCAGGAGATTGTTCGCGCCAACGGGGAATAGCCAAGTACCCGTTCATCTTCTGTGCACCCAGATCAGAGACCATTTCAAAAAAAAAAAAAAAAAGAGAAAAGGAAAGAAAAATATTTTTGCAATTTCCAGCCCACGAGTGTGCTAAAAATTTACGGGGTACTGTGAAGGGGGAAAATCCATTATATTGGGTCAAAGCAAGGCCCAGGTCAAACCTAGATATAAAGGTTGGGTCGGACAGAGGCAAAGACATGGGCCGGACTAGGGTCCGAGGCCCAGAAACACTATATGGGCTGGGACAAGCCAGCAAGGCCTGGGTCAAGGCCTAGTATGATGACCAGGGTGAACCTTGTTCATGACAAGCACTAGGATAAAGGACATAGGCGAAACTTGAGAAGGAAGAAACAAAACACTCATTGCCATACGAGGAGACTTGCGGCGGTTTACACCTCGCATTAATGAGAAGACATGTCATGTTTAATACTGCCCAGAGAGGAAAGCATGCTGCATTAAATGCGGCCCAGAACAAGAGAGTGTGCTACATTCAATGTGGCCCAAGAGCCAAGCAACATATAGCAACCCTGAGCACATATTGGCTCGGTAAGGTAAGGGCACAGGGATAGCTCGGTGAATCGACGGCACAAAGCATATTATCTCCTGCTATGCAATGCTCCACTATGGTGGAGACCAGGTTGGTAACTATAAATAAGACTGTTAGCAGCAAGCAAGGTAAGATCAACCATAAAAAGTCATCACTACTACTTTATTCTCTGGTCATATATGCTATTCATCATCTCTATCCCCCATCACTAACTTAAGCATTGGCAGATCAATGGACCTCGTGGTCCCCTCCCCCACCCCCGGTTGTTCTTACAATGCAGGTGATCGCTCGAACACTGCCTGCGAGAAGTTGTCCAGGCCCACGACACATGACATCAACAAAGATGTATACTTGACAAAATCTAGAGCTAGTACCATGACTTGGACTTTTTTCTTGTTTTGATGTCACCATTATAGTACCCATCACCCCGTTCCAGTACCCTGAAAATATTAATCACAACACATTGCCTTACATAAGCAACAAAAAATATGAAGGAAAACACATGTACCTTGAGTATTTTATGTCAAAAGGTATTGTTTAAGTACTAAACCACAAGAATTCAAGGGTGTAATTGCACATTGTTATAAATTGTTTGAATTCCTGGCCAAAAATTAACATTTGCCTCTACAAATAGTTTCAAATTTCACTTCCAAATTTTCATTTTACAAATTTTCAACTTTCCTTTTCAAGATATATTCTTTCCAAGAAGGAAATAACTTTTGAGATGGATTTAAACTCATGCGGGTGCCTTGTTATCTCACTTTCCTTTCCTATATACCACTTTCAATTACATATTCATGGACTTGGTAGTCTAGGTTTCACCAGACTACCTATTGTTGAGCTTGAAAACAATGACTTGCAGCCTGCAATGGTCTTTGTTTTTATTGTTGTGAAGGATTAAATATGTATAGGCACAACATGCTGTCTTGGAGAGTCGGATGGGCATAGCTCACAAAAGGATACCAATAAGCATGCAGTCTTGAAGTGGTGCTACTCATCATGATGACTTCCACCACTCATTAAGTTTTTCCTTGGCTCCTTCATTCTTGGTGGCTCAAAATCAGTTTGCAGTTCCTCCTCTGTCTGCAAATGGCAAAATCAATAAGAACATTGGCTCATTGAAAATCAAAAAAGAGCAAATGGAAGTGTATTTACAAGATGGCCTAAGCCATGAAGGAGTATGCTATACAAGACTTCCGAGGAAAGGGTCAACTTTTTCTGTTTCATTATCTAAAATTTCTTCTTCATGTCTTCTGCTTCCTGAAATATGCCTTAATATTATATACCCATATTTGGCTAACTCAAGAAAATTAAAGCCCTACATAAAGACTAATAAGGCTACCCAAGACCTCATAACACAGGCAGAATATTTTGTTTTCTTACTGACTGTTTCTGTTGTATTATTTATCTCTCTTGTTAGAACGAGTTGCCCTTATGAATTGCAGGGTACTGTGAGGGGGTAAAATCCCTAGGCCCAAGGCCCAGGCCCAGCCCACCTGGTTGGGTGCTAGAGAACAAGGGGCAACATGGGGGCAAGGGAGTCAAGATATAGGTACGAGGCTGCCAGGGGGTAACGTGGGGGACAAGGAGGGACATGGGGCAGGTAAGTAAGTCAGAGGGAAAGTGGGAAAAAGAAAGGAAGCTGGCGCACACAAAGGGGTCAGATCCCATCACTGCAGATTGGCGCACACAATAAGAAAGTATATAAAAAGCCTCCAGCAGAGGGAAAGGGGCTCTCAACTTCTTCTTCTCCTTCATCTCTTCATTCAACCTCCGGACTGAGAGTCCAACGCAGATGTTCACCCCAGTAAATATATCCAAAGCCATTATTGTACAATAAGGAATGAGAGACTATGAGAAACTGTAAACAAGAATATTATAGTGGATTCTCCTCCTCAAATGCCCATGGACGTAGGCATTCTGCCGAACCACGTAAATACATATGTCTATCTCTCTTTATTTTCTTTGCACTTGCTTTTTATTTACCGCCATGGATGTACACACCGACACTGTACGACTGTATTAAAACACTGCCAGGAGATCCAAACAACACTGATCGAGGCCCGTATCGAGTCAATAGGCCGGGAATGAATCTTTCTCTCCTTCCGCCCTGTTGAGTGAATTTTACACCTTCAACACACACTTCAAACTAATTAGACACACTTCAAACTCTAGTAAAGGTTCAAGGGGTATTCAATTTGGGTAGATTGAGGCGAGAAATTCTCCCCCATAAGCTTTTTACTGTATTATCTCTTCCTCTACTTATATTTAATTTGGTTGAATTTAACTTTGGTGGATACTTCGTTATCCATTCCTCTTGTATAAAGGTAATGTTTATCACAAATTAATAAAAATATTTGGAAGTATAATTGGAGTTTTCACAACAATTACCATCTCTTATTTAACAATATATATATATATATATATATAATCATTTGATCTCTTATGTGAGTGATGTATTTCCATTGAAATCTTGTGTAAAAAGCTTTACTCACGGCTTTTCCACTCATGGTTATCACAGGAAAACATGACAAATATTTGCATCCAATCATTTCATTGGATTGGATTAATGACAAATATTTTTCATTACACTTAGAAACAAATCTTTTTTTCTTTGCCAGTTGCTATTTTTCAGTCCAATTTATCTTCTTGACCTAGATGAATTAGAAACTGCAAGAAAAATTGCCATATATGTTTCATTTAATACTCTTCCATTTAGGACTGAATCGGTATGTACTGGTTTTGTATTTTCAAAAACCGATTACTTTCGCACCGGTTACCCCCCTAAACCAGTACGTCTAGATTTACTGGTTTCGGTCTGGTTTTAATAAAATGCACATTTGTAAAAAAGAAAAATTGTTTATAAAAAAACTGCTTAAAAAAATTGTTTTATACTTTTATTCCAAAATCTGTTACTATTACAAAAATCTGCTTTACTAAAAAAAAGTTTACTTTACTAAAATATGCTTTACTAAAAAAAAAAAAAAATCTGCTACAAGCCTATAAATATAACTACTACAAAAACTAGAAAAACAAAATCTGAAATAAAAAGAAAAATCTGGTATGGAATAGAATAAGTCCAAAAGTCTAAATTAGAAGTCCAAAAGTCCAACAATTCAACAAATTATAAGTCCAAATTCCAAAAGTCTAAATTACAAGTCCAAAAGTCCATCCAAGAAATTACAAGTCCAAATTACAAATCCAAATTAGAAGTCTAAATTACAAGAACATCCAATAAAAAACTTTACAACTAGAGTCTAGAACAAATAGCTATGCACCAAGTGACCAACTCCAATATTTTATTCAACAAACCTTGCAATTGTATGAAAATAAATCAATCAATTAATTCTAATAAAAAGTTAGTAATTACATTAAATGAAAAAAAAATTAAGGAAAGATGTTATACAAGTTGACGTACCTTAAATTTAATCATCTTCAACCAAAGAAGTGGGCCTTGAAGAACTCCCTATGTCTTCCATGAGCTCCACACAATAGTGAAAAATAATAATAAGTATAATAATTCAAACAAATTACTAATATGATATATATTTTAAAGATAGTTAAAGAAAAAGTGAATGATGTTACATACTTGTATCAAATTTCTCAAACTCCTCAACATCATCTATTAAAGTGCGAATGTTAATCAGGGCAAAAGAAGATCAGAGCCAATTTTGTGTACAAATAAGGGCTTGCACCATAAGTGAAGATAAGCTACTACAGAAATGATTAAGTACTCGACCTGTTATACTAAAAGCAAACTCAAAGGCCACTATAGATATCAGAACTGCAAGAACATCTTGCACAACTCTTGAAAGAGCGAGGTATTTAATGGAGTTAACCTTCCACCAACTCAACAAGTCAAATTTTGAAATCATCTTCTTTACATTTTTCAGATAAATATTTCTCCACTTCAGATTTACTCTCTAAAAAGTTCTCCAACTCCAAACGCTTCTTAAATTTTGCACGGATAAATGATCTAAAATCACCTTGACCTATCCTAGCAGTTGAACTTATAGTACTAGCCCCTCCCTTGCTTAAATGTGTTCCACCTATGTCGAACTAATCGGAAGCTTCCAAGTTTCAAACCCTAATTTGAGAGTAATACAATACCCTTTTTTTATAAGTAGTAACTGATCAAGACCACTTGAAGACCCTCGGCTCCAAGGCTGGAGATTTATATATATAAATAAATGAGTGATGAGTGATACTGATGAAGTGATGAGAGTCAGAGAGAGGGCTACTTGTTTTTACCCTAAAAGCAGTAAAACGATGTTATTTGCAAATTATATATATTATAATCTAAATGCATAATAAATATTATAAATTATATACATATATTATACTATAAATATCATAGTATAATATATAGTAAAGTCTCCTCTCTAGTTATCCCTTAGGCGATTCCAGAGGTGGTGTTCTGAGTTTCATAGCGAGTGAGAGTGCAAGTTCCATAGTAAGTACGATGGAAGATTTGGAAGTCCAATGGAAACAACTACACCTCTTAGTGGAGGAGGAGGTGGTTCTCGAGTTTCCTGTTGAGGAAGAAGAGGAAGTGCAACGTAAAGGTGAACGCAGTCTTATTGGGAAAGTATGTAGTGATCATGTTGTTGTGAAAGACCTTCTTTCAAATACGATGGCCAAAATTTGGAGGATTAGCAAAAAAGTTGTGTTCCAAGAGGTGGAGAAGAATGTTTTCATACTAACTTTTGCAACATACTCAAATAAAAATAGAATTTTAGAAGGAAGGCCATGGCGCTTTGATAATATGTTGTTTCCCCTTCGTCCTTATGATGGTAGGCTACAACTTACTTAGATTAAGTTCGAATATGAGATTTTCCGGTTACAACTGCATAACCTACCTTTAGGGAAGATGACAAAGGAGTGTGGCGAGCATATAGGTGCCTCTATTGGCAAGGTTCTAGAGGTGGATGTAGCGAACGATGGCGTAGCGTGGGGGAGATTTCTTCGAGTGAAAATTGATATGCCTCTTTTTAAACCTGTTTCTTGTGGGAGATTCATTCACTCAACAGGTGGGAAGTTATGGGTGTCTTTTCAATATGAGAAACTTCCAAAGATATGTTTCAGGTGTGGGTGGCTAGTTCATGATGATGATGGCTACTCGAATAGTGGACTAGGGTTCATAACGGATGATAACTCATCCATGCAGTTTGCTGCATTGCTTGGTGCCGAGGGGGGTACACACTGCAAATTAACTCATTTGTCTTTTGTTAACAGCTCTACAGCAAAGGATGGCAATAAGGAGAGAGTTGGTTACGTGGTGGAGGAGGAGCATGGTAGTAGCAATATGAGGTGGAAGGTAGTCATGGCAGTAGCAATATTTCAGGCATAAATCTCGGAGAGGGGTCAGTTTCTGTTCAACAATTTGAAAGTAGGGGAAAGGATAAGCAGGTGATGAATGATTGTGGATTCTATTTTGGCAGTAGCAAGTTTTTAGGAATGAATTTCGGGAAAGGGCCAACTTTAGCAAGTGAGGGAATATCTAAGCAGTGGATAAGAGATAATAATAGAAATGTGAATGCTGCTCCTTTTAATCCTCAAGTTTCTATTAATGGGAGTGACAAGATACGAGATATGCCATGATGGGCTTTCAAGCCCTGCACAACTAGTTTCTTTGGACTTGGTAAAGAAGCCCAACAGTTTACAACAAAAAGGGGAAAGTCCCAGCTGTCCTGCATCCAAAGTCCCAAAGGACTTAACTGCTCCTTTGTTAGCTACTTCACCCAGTTTGGAGGAGGAACAGGTGAATGAAAGTAGTTAGATTTAGTGCTTCCAGACAAGGGGAGGAAAGTGGAAGAGAAGGGCCCATCTCCAAGGCAAGTCTGGTTCACTTCCTACTTCTCAATCTGGTAGGAAAAGATTGATTGATGAAGATGAAGACCTGTTTGACACAGTAAGTTCAAAGAAAGGTAGAGTTGAGGGGGATTCACAAAATCATTTGGCGGAAGCCGTGTGTCAGCCCCGGCAAGCATTATGAAATACTACATTGGAACTGTGGGGGGCTTGGGAACCCCTGAACAGTTCAAAACTTTTGCTCCATAGTAAAGGCTAAAGTGCTTGAGGTGGTATTTGTTATGGAGACTAAGCTATCAGTTCAACGTGCAAGATGAATTGCAACAAAAGCAAGGTATGACAATTGTCTGGGGGTGGATGCTATTGGCCAAAGTGGTGGCCTTGTGCTTATGTGGAAGCATGATCAAAATGTTGAGTTGCTCAATTTCTCTAGTAGGCATATCAATGTCATTATTTCAGATGCTTGTGGTGAGAATAAATGGCTGCTTACATTCTTTTATGGCCACCCATAAGTCAGTCAAAGGAGAAGATCTTGGGGCTTATTAAAATATTTTAAACCTGTTTCATCAGGCTGGTGTGTCATTGGAGACTTTAATGAGATCATATCCAATGATGAGAAGGTGGGAGGTAGTGTGAGAAGTAAGAGTCAAATGGAGTTGTTTAGAAAAGTCTTAGAGCAAGGAAAGTTAGATGATTTGGGCTGGAAAGGGGAGAAGTTTACATGGAGCAATCGACACGAAGATGCTACCTACACCAAAGAGAGACTTGATAGAGTTCTGGCTACTCAGAATTGGATAGACAGTAACAGCCATTATAAGGTTGAATCTCCTGCATCAATTTGCTCTGGTCATCGTCCTTTATTACTAGAATGGGGTTCGAGTAGAGAAGCACAGAGATGGGGTTCTAGTAGTTTCAATATGAGCACAATTGGGGTAGAAAAGATGGTTGTAGTGCCCTGGTTGCATTCGAATGGCAAAAAGGGACTGTTGGGGCAAATATGTTAGAAGCCATGCAGGCTAAGCTAAAGAATTTTAGTAAAGGAATCAAAAGATGGAGCAATAATTTGGACAATGAGAGAACTAAAGTCATCAAGGAAAAATCTAAATTGTTGGATCAGCTTCAACAAAATGAAGACTCGAGTTCTATGTTTGTTCAGAAACAGTTTTAGAAGGATATTGGCTCTCTACATGATCAATAGGATATCAAATGGAAGCAAAGGACAAAGAGACATTGGCTAGAGAAGGGGGATCGAAATACTAAGTTTTAACATGCATGTGTCAATCAAAGGAAGAAGAAAAATTCAATCAAAAAAGTTGTTAATACTGTTGTGGTGCTCCTGACAGACTCTGGAGAAATTATGCATGGCTTTTGGCAGCACTTTTCTCAGGTTTTTCTTTCTACTCATCCTACTAGAGATTGCATTTTGCAGTGTTTAGCAGAGGTGGATACTAGAATTTCTGATGACATGAGACTAAATTTGGAGAAGGATTTCTCAAGTGAGGATGTGCTGTTTGCATTGAAACAAATGTCTCCTTTTAAATCCCCTAAGCCAGATGGATTTAGTGTTGGTTTCCTTTTAGATCACTGGGATATTGTGGGCACATATATTTTTAAAGCTGTCTTGGAGTTCTTAAGCAATGGAGTTATGTCTACAGGATTAAATCATACTCTTATTGCTTTTGTGCCAAAAGTTAATTCTCCTTCCTTTATGTATGATTTTCGACCAATTAGCTTATGCAATGTAATATATAAGCTATTTCAAAAGTCTTGGCCAACAGAATGAAAAAGGTGTTGACTAAGGTTATTCCATGCAACCAAAGTGCATTTATTCCAAGTGGGCTCATCACTGATAATATTATGGTGGCCTATGAACTCCTACATACTATGCAGTCTTGACAAAAAAACAAGCTAGGAAGTATGACCATTAAATTAGATATGTCTAAAGCATATAACAGGGTGGAGTGAGATTTCTTAGAGCAGCTTTCTTTATATTTAATAAAAAATTATATTTTACATAATCCATTGTGAATGCTCTTAATTTCCACCTCTCCACCCGAAAACAAATACTCATATTTCCCAATAGAAGACATCTCCCTTGAGGAGGGCGATCTAAGTGGGATTCATCCATAGTAAGGGTAGAAGTACTTATACGGCTACTCGAGATCGATGGAAAATTGTTTTGTAATCCTCCTATTTATGATTAAATCACTCATAACATGAGTGATCAACCTACCAGCTTTTCTTCATTCACTAACCAAAATGCTTGGTTTTTTCACGATGAACTTTCACATCACACCCCAAAACTAAAATCTACAAGCTAGTTTTAATATTCACTTGGGATACTGTAATAATTCCTGTTTTCTTCCAAAGTATATACAAATCAATATTGTGGTGTGAGGTCTATATGTCATCCTACTTTGTGTTTGCATGCACATTCCGAAGTTCAGCTAATTTAAGTTACAAGTCTGAGGGATTTGTTTGCTGCATGTTAAAGACCTCAAAGACCTAAGTTTTTTACTCGTTGACTGTTGTTTTCAAACTCTAGGGGAAAATTTAATCTCCAATCTTTACAGGACGACTTTAATAGAACATATATTGATCAAAAATATTTTCTCCAAATAAAGTACTTGTGGTAGAGTAATTCATTACTGGCAATTGCAATTGGTCACGCATGTTGTACACTACTTTTCAAGTTACTTCATCAAAAAACTTTATTTTCCATATTTCTTAGGATTCCTTGTCACGCCACTATTTCCATATTTCTTTATTCCTTGTCACATAAAGATGGAATACAAGACAAGAAGTAAGGGAAAGGGACTTGAAGGGGGATGGGCTTCCTACAAGCCGGAAATTATATTATCGGAGATGTCTTGTCGGATTGATATTGCACATAATATTCTATTGCAGGGACAGCTAGGAGATATTGCTCAACTCCAAGATTTACAAATCGTCTGTTAGGAATATATTAATGCGGTGATTATTAATTTAATTAGCAATATTTATGATTGGAAAATATAATAATTATAATAAATAATAATATTTTTCTTGATTTAATGTCCTTCACAATATCAAATAGATTAAAAAAAAAAAAAATGATTGGCCTCGAGAAGAGGCCCAACACCATGTGTAAGTTGCCAAGTAGTTCCCTGTCAGGGAAAAAAAAAATTAAAGAAGACAAATTGAACTGTTTTTAGTCAAATTTATTAGACCGGATCTCTATTCCTAACAAAGGACTGAATTTCCAACTTTCCACACCAAGAGAAATATACAAATTTAGCTACAGCCTAACCAATAAGTCAAAAGATATAATAATAATAATAATAATAATAATAATAATAATATAAAATTCAGTAATAATAAAAACCAAAAACACATTCTCGAACTATATATTTAAAGAAAATAATATTCTATTTATCATCCTCCTCTCATAAATATACATAATTTTTTTAAAAAGAGCAACAATATTTCTCCTAAATTCAAAATGTCCTAATTAATTTACAACAAGAAGTGGCCTACCACCATGGATGGGTAAAATGGAATTACTTGCTGAAGAAGTTTGTGGCCAATGCTGCAACGCATACGCTTTTGGTAAAGAAATGGCTGTAAAGCGAGAAGAGGCCCACCACCACCATTAATAAAAGAAAAGTAGCAGAAGAAGTTGTGGCCAATGCATAAGGTTTTACTTTTTGTAAAGCTGTCATTATTATTGTGTACTCCTCTTCCAGTATATTAAAGGTCTAACCTTTATCTGGCCCTCTGCCACTGTCACGCTCTTTCATTTCAGCTTTCTCAACTAGGTACATTGTTTCTGTCTCCCTATTCAGAATTACAATACAGTAATTAAATATATCATGGATTATAATTTTAAGGAACGTTTGGTTATTAAAATAAATTGAATTAAATTGAGTTTAAATGATAAAATATTATTTTTTAATATTATTATTATTTTAAAATTTAAAAAAATTAAATTATTTATTATATTTTATATTAAAATTTAAAAAATTATAATGATAAATGAGATGAGTTGAGTTTGGTTAGATAACCAAACGAATCTTAAGAATAAAGCTACTGTACCGTTCCAAATTCACTGCTTCATTTCACTGTTAGTTATTTATTTATTTATTTATTTTTATTTAATAATTAAAGAAGTAATTTTTAATATATTGATATATTTTTTTATTTTTTAAAAATATTTAAATATATTAAAAAAATGTAAAAAATATATATATATAAAAAAAAAAAAAAACCTCAAAATAACCTAACGGTCAAATGGAAGGTTAAAGGTTTGGGTCTTTATTTTTTTATTTTTCCATCGCATAGCAATTTTATAATTCTAGAGTTATATTTATTTTAGAAATGTTACAATTATGAAATTTATAAAAATAAATTCCTAAATTAATTTAATTTTATATGATATATTATATTTACTTTACCATAAAAGTAACTTTATTATATAATATATCATATCAAATCACTTATATTTGTAAATTTATTTTTATGAAATATTTTTTTGTAGTTAAATCCTTTCTCTATTTATTTATTCATAAATATGCTTGGACGCTTTGATCTAACTATTTGATCACAACTATTTGGTTAGTTGATTCAACTTCGTTAAGCTTTATTACAGAATATTTTAGTTTATATTATTCTTCAAATAGAAATGTTTAGTTTATAAAAGAAAATTTATAAAAAGCTACTTTCTAAATTTGCATTAGATTTTAAAACTTGAATTAGATCTCGATCGGCTACCAAATAGCAAATCGAAAATGAATAAACAAATAAATAAAAAAGAAGAAAGGAAGTTGCCAAGAAGCTTTTCGTCGTTCCTTTATGAATAAGTTATTAAAATTGATATATACTATATATCCCTCAAACTTTAAATTTTGAATTAGGAACAATTTTAATTTGAATTTTAACTTTTGCCATTACATGCTATACACGTTGATGTAGTCCATTTCATGGCTGATTATTCATTTAATTAAAAAGAAATATATGATTAGAAAAGATTAAAAAAAAAGGGTAAAAAGAAGAATAATATTTCTCTTCGATTTCAAAATGTCCCAATTTACAACATTAAATAGTTAAAAAACCAATGATTGAGGAAAGGAAGTTGATAACAACTGTAAAACTTTTTTAAAAGAGGCATATATAGTGAGGTCTCGCTTTTTTAGCAAGAGACTATTTCGAAATCTTGGAACTCAAAAAAATAAAAAAGTAAGAAACTCTTTTGAAATTTCCTAAAAAGTTACCATTATATTCTTTCTAAATGTGATATATTAGAATTTTATTAAATTAAAAATAAAATAAAAGTAACTATATAATTTCATATACAACAAAAAATTATATACGTTAGTTTGTAAACTTTATAATTATGAGATTTCTACTTTTTTTAGTTTTTGCAGGAAAAGAATTTAAAGGAAAATTTTACTCACTACACCACCAGCTTACTTTCATCTCACTATACATGATGTGACACATTTATTATTATTGAATAATTATTTATTATATAATTTTTTATCATCTAATAATGATAAATATGTCACATCTTACATAATGAAATAAAAATAAGATGATAGTTACCATTACTCGAATTTAAAATGTTCTATTTTACACCATTAAATAGATAAAATAATAATAATAATAATAATAATGAATGATGGACCACGAGAAGAGGCCAACCAAGAGCACCGAAGTTCAGCCGCGTTTGCTTGACCAAGGCATACGTTTTCGGACTTTTCACGTAGTGCTTTCTTTTACAGTTCTGAAAATAATTATGCCAATTGCCAATGCATAGATCTAGATGACAACCTTTTACTTTCCATAAGATGCAACACGCGCGGAAGTTGCCGAGAAGTTCCTCCATCATCATTCACGATCTATCTGCAATTAGTTATACTTTACATTCAAAATGACTTCTTCCAACGAATCGCCGGGAGTCCTCTCCTCTGCTTCCTCCTCCAATTCCTCTTCTTTACCCTCTCAATGGAGTTATGATGTATTCTTGAACTTTCGAGGTGAGGATACCCGTAATGGTTTTACTAGTCATCTTTATAGTGCTTTGCGTCAAAATGGAATCAATACTTATATGGATAACGAGTAGCTGAGAAGAGGTGAAGAAATTTCACCTACACTTTTAAAGGCAATTGAAGAGTCAGAAATTTCGATCATTGTATTTTCTGAAAACTATGCATCATCTACGTGGTGTTTGGATGAGCTGATGAAGATCTTAGAGTATAAAGAATCAAAGCAACAGAAGGTTTTACCGGTATTTTACAAAGTCGAGCCATCGACAGTACGACACCAAATAAATAGTTTCAAAGAAGCGTTTGCTAAACATGAAGACAGGTTCAAGGATGATGCTAAGGTTCAAAGGTGGAAGACTGCCTTAAAACAAGCTGCCGATATATCCGGTTTGCATTTAACGATCGAGGAGTAAGTCCAACATGAACTCTTATCCATCTATCGATTCATATATTTTTTGAGTTTTGATATATATGTATATATGTATGTATAGTGCGTGTGCAAGCGTCAGACTTAAATCCTTGACTTTAGACTAGGCTTCAACAACTTTCGTTTCCACATATTCTTAATTTGAAAACAAAGAAATTTAAGATATGTTACAAAATTATAACTTAAATCAATAAAATGCTAATGAAAGCCATATTCTGAAACTAAAATGTCACTCGTGTTGGATGAGAACATTACCAAAAAAATAAAGACAAATTGAACCGTTGTAGTCAAAATTTCTAAAACAGCCAACAAATGCAGAAGCTCTCAGTTCATATATAAAAATTTGTGTTCATGTTGATGTTTTTTTTACGTAATAACAGTTGTTAATCCAATCCCTATCACCAATACAAATTAAGACTGCATTTTGTACGTACTTGACTTATGGTCAACCCATAGGAGGATTGGGATTCAGGTCGACAAGGATATGAATTGTACATGCTTGCGTCATTTATTACATGAGAATAAAATTGAGCCTAAATCATGTCCCCATGTCTTTTAACATGAAAAAGTCAAATTCATGAATTTTCTTTTAATCTTTTTGCATTGGTAGGAACGAATCTAAATTTATCCAGAAGATTGTTCAAGAGGTCTCAAAAATAGTACTAGATCGTACATACTTGCATGTTGCCGAGTATCCAGTGGGAATAGACTCTCGTGTAGAAGATATTAATATGCTACTACGTATTAAGGAGAATGAGACACGCATGATAGGGATTTTCGGTATTGGTGGAATTGGGAAAACAACTATTGCAAAAGAGATGTATAACCGCATTATTGATCAGTTTGAAGGCAGCTATTTTCTTCCAAATGTTAGAGAATCTTCAAAACAAGATCAAGGTGGTCTCGTAAAGTTGCAAGAAACAATTCTTTCTGACATCCTTAAAGATTCAAATTTGAAAGTTAGTAACGTTGATCAAGGAATCAATTTGATAAAAAAGAGACTTTGCTGTAAAAAAATTCTTCTGATTCTTGATGATGTTGATCGTTTGGACCAATTAGAAAAATTATATGGAAGATGTGATTGGTTTGGTTCTGGGAGTCGAATCATCATAACAACAAGGGATGAGGGTTTACTAACTAAGCATCATGTTCATTTCAAATATCGTATGAAGGAAATGGATCACCATGAAGCTCTTCAGCTCTTTAGCCAACATGCTTTTAAAAGTGACAAACCCGATGATGCTTTTGCGGATGTCATAAAACTTGCACTAAAGTGTGCTGGCGGCCTTCCACTCGCTTTACAAGTGATAGGCTCAAATCTATATGGAGAAGATATACATTTTTGGAAAAGCGAATTGGAAAAGTACAAAAGAATTCCAGAAGAAAATATCCACAAAAAATTCAAAATAAGTTACGATGGATTAGATGATCCTACAAAAAAGATTTTTCTGGACATTGCATGTTTCTTCAAAGGAGACAAGAAAGAATATGTCACTAAAATATTGGAAAGTTGTCGTTTCTATCCAGATGCCGGTATCAAAAAGCTCAATGATAAATGTCTCATAACGATTAGTAAACATGACCGATTGTGGATGCATGACTTACTACAAGATATGGGAAGAGAAATTGTTCGACAAGAATCACCCGAAGAACCTGGCAAGCGTAGTAGATTATACTTTCACGAAGATGTTCGTGAAGTACTTGAAAAAAATAAGGTAAGATTTTCCCTAGAAATATAATTCTACTTCCGAGTTCTCTTTTTCTTCAATTGAAGCTATTATTAAATTAAAACAAATGGATCGAGAAATACATATAAATTATTATATAGACACATACGTACCCTCTACATGAAATATTTTCTCAATGTTGTAAATAAAATAGTTTTAATAAAGAAGTACAAAAAACATCATCAAAGCCAATTCCCCTTGTCCCCATTTTTCTAAAAAGGCAAAATGATTATCTTACCCTTTTTTAGTATTTTGAACTGAGTAATACGTATTAAAATGAAGAAGTATACATGACTTTGAAATTTGAACGTACACACTCATTTCTAGAAATCTGAATGATAAAAATAAGGCTATTCCTTTTGAAATCTAAAATAGAAACACCATATGAAGAAAGATGAGGCTTATGT
Organism: Cyclocarya paliurus; assembly: GCA_029856935.1. Lineage (NCBI taxonomy): Eukaryota > Viridiplantae > Streptophyta > Magnoliopsida > Fagales > Juglandaceae > Cyclocarya > Cyclocarya paliurus. The sequence continues at coordinate 35,647,474 of CM056947.1, read as the reverse complement.
TTGTTATTTCCTTCTTAATAAATGAAATAGTGATGTACACACGTATTGTAAAATATATATATATATAATCTTAGCTTGTTAAAATTATATATAGTTCATGAACACTCGCGCAAGTAATGTTGAATTATAGGGAATTTATCTTTGATTTTTGATAGAACACTTGTGCATGATTCTCACATTAGGGAACAGAGCAAATTGAAGGCATATTGATAAATCTGCCTTGGGAGGACCGCATGATACGTTTGGGTTCTGAGGTGTTTGCAAAAATGGAAAGACTCAGAATATTAATAATTATAAGCTGCGGTGAAAGTTTTTGTGGCATATTGAATTATCTCTCTAATGAGTTAAGAGTTATTGATTGGCTCCAATGTCCTTTGGAATCTTTACCATCTACTTTGCATGGAGAGAAACTCACTGTTTTAAAAATGCAAGGAAGCATGATTAGAGATTTAGGCACAAGAGTGCTTTATAAGGTAAATATTTTTATTTTTAATATGTCAATCTGTCTTACTTTTAAGGTATGCTGCAAATTTCCTTTAACAATTAATGTATTTCTTTTGTTTTCTTCGTTCTAAACAGAACTTATCAAGTATAGATTTCAGTGAATCTAAATACTTGACAAAAATATCGGATCTTTCAAGTTGCTCAAATCTAGAGAAGCTGATTCTTAATGATTGTGAAAGTTTAGTTGAGGTTCATGATTCTGTTGGATTTTTGGATAAGCTTGTTGAATTGGATTTTGAAGATTGTTCCAACCTAAAGAGGTTGCCAAGAAGCTTCAAGTTGAGATCTCTAGAATTACTTCAACTTCTTGGTTGTACAAGCCTTGAAAACTTTCCTGAAATTGAGTGTGAAATAAAACATTTGACGTTGGTCCGGATAGAAAGCATCGTAATACAGGAGTTACCTTCATCCATTGCATACCTCACTGGGCTCAAGTTGTTACATATGAATTGCTGCGAAAGCCTTGTGCGTCTTCAATAAACATTTTTCAGTTGGAAAGTCTATGGGCAGTTAACATCATGAATTGTCAAAATTTTGGAAAGGAGGTGGGGCAAAATGGACAATCCATGCCTTGTAGACAGGAAAATGAAATTTCATCAAGTATGGAGTTGTTCCCATTTCTGCCTCCCGAATCAAATTTATCTCGGACATTTAATTTCTCATCTAGTTTGACGAGTTTACGTCTATCTAATAGTGGTATTGTTAGGCTTCCTCTATGCATTGAAGGAGCTGTTGGATTGTCTTCGCTTAATTTGGAAGACTGCAAGCAACTTGAAGAAATTCTACGCCTTCCACCAAATATAGAATATGTAAATGCTCGAGGATGCGTGTTATTGGAACGCTTTCCTCATGTATCAACAGAATCTTCATTCGGTACACCCGACTTAAAACGGCTAACATGGATTGACTTATCAGACTGCAATAAAGTGCATGTGAATGTAGGGAATCATGCGCCAGATCCATTATTGCTTCAGGTATACATGTCTCATCTAATTTCTTTCTGTTTCATATATATGCCATATTTGATAGCTTGTATTTGTTTTCTAACATATACTTGGTTTAATAGGAACGCTTTCAGGGGAAAGATTCAAGTACGATTTTATATCCAGGAAGTAGGATTCCAGAGTGGTTCAAGTATTGCAAGGAGACTACTTCATATACTAATTCTATTGAAGTAGAAATTGATCATAATGCGTCCATCTGTGGGCATCAGATCGTGGCATTAGTTTTGTGTTTTGTTGTCCACGGTGAATTTTTTAATATCTCAATAAACGGCGAGTCGATTGGACGTCATATTTATCTATGGACTTCAAGGGACCTACCTAGTGTATGTCTAATATACATAGCTGGAAATTCTATTGATGAGATGCTGTCAAGAAGTTACAGGGAGGGGAACAATAATATGAGGTTTACATTTGAAAGTGATTCAGAGGAAACAATCTTAAAAAATGCAGGAGTCCATCTAATATACGGGAATGACAATTTCATTGATCCTATTCAACTTTCAAAGAGATACCCGCGAGATGATGGTGAGCATGACTTGGAACCCACAACAGAAGAGGCGGGGATCTTCAACCAGCTCTAGCATTATGGAAATTCAAGGATGCTAATTATATTTAATTAATGAAGATTTGGATTTAGAACTTCCACTTGGGTAAGTGATAATAGCCGAATTTGTGCAGAATTTTACTAAATTAAATAAAGGATTATCACAATTATGGAGTCATGTTAATTCTTATATTTTTATTAGTTTTGAAATATTTATTTTTCTTACTTATATTTGAACTTTATCTTAATGGAGGAATCAAAGTTGCAGAAGGAATCAAAGTTGAGAAAGAATTGTAACCATAACAGACTTTAACGGTAATGAGCTTGTAGCTATTTTTACATTCTGAGAGTAGTGTAATTTTTATTTTAATTTTTAGTTTCATTTTAAATATTGCTTTGATATTTATTTACGTTCATATTTTAGAATTTATTTTTATGAATATTCCTAGCTAAATTTTCAACTAAGGTTAAGGATGAAACCTCATTAAAGATTAATAATATTATTTATGAGATTGATTTTTTTTTTGCAATTATTGATGCGCTCGACAATTTATTGTTCTTGCTTCATATCAATTGAAAGGGATAAAATTCTTAATATAAATTCAATCATATTTTTCTCATGATCAAGAATAATCTCAATTAGTTGAGAGCCTGATTCATAATTTTGTTAAAAATATATAAAATTCTCAGTTAATAGTTCATAATTTTGGGTTTCTCCTCAGCTTTGATAAAAGTCCTCTTAGGTAAAAGCCTTTATTCAAACCTTGCATTCACAGGATGCTTGTGGAATTTGCCGCAAAGTAATCTCCTCAACCTTCAGACCATGCACACACATTCTTAACCCCAAAATATCACACTTGGTCAACAGAAAAATCCCCAAATCAATTTCATTCCCTCACCCTTCATCAAACACATAGCAGACCCTCTCTCTTCTTTCTTTTCCCCACCATTTTTGTCCTTCCTCAGCCGCAGCACCCCATATTAGCTAGGCTCCTTACTTCACTTGTGAACCATTAGTTCAGCCCCAAGACAACCTACACAGCCCTTTGTTCATGCCACTTGCTTTTCCATTCCTCCTCTGTTTTGTTGAAACCACAAGTCGGCAACTTATGGCCATTAATTGGTCTCCATCTTTTAATTCTGTCCAAAACTGTAGATAGCAGCAAACTCTTTCTGCAATGCGTTTCCTCCTCTAAATTTATGCAATTGATTCCTTCCTACTAGTTTCTGTTTGGTTGACTCTCTAGCTTGTTTATCTCCATTTGATCACTTCTAAATCCTTGCTTGTGTAATTAGGAATGTATTAGAAAGAGGGAAGGTTTGAAAACAAGAAAATACACAAGCTCTTGGCTGTCCTTCTAGTGCAGAAAAAATTCAGCAACCCCAACCCTTGATTCCTATTAAGTTTCAGCACCTTGGTTTGCTTTTATTTCTTCTCTTCAACTCAGCCTCAATATGTGACATTAGGACTACCGAATGACCTTAAAATCTCAGACCAAAACCAGCTCTAAGTAGCTGAAACTGAGGGGAACAGCAGAAAGTTGTAAGAGACAGCAGCAGTAACAGTTTCTCATTTTGTTTTCCCTCTCCTTCTCACATGTAATCTCTTCTTACTCCAAGGACCCTCATCTATACAATATATTCTAGTCCAGCGGATGAAATATTCGAGCTCAGAATGAAGCAAAACAGAAAACAAAATCATCCTATCTGCAGCAGCAGTTTTCAAATTTGAACCCCTCATTGTTTACTCTAATTTCTAATGCTTTTACCTCTTAGTTCGTCTTAACTCAAGCCTCCTCACGTCTAACTTCATTTGGTTGAGTAGTAGAAAGTATGGTGGAGGAAATGATAATTTGGAGCAAGAAAACATCTATGTTAGTTGCAATATTATAGTGTTAATTCTTATATTTTTATTAGTTTTGAAATATTTATGTTTCTTACTTAAATTTGAACTTTATCTTAATGAAGGAATTGAAGTTTGGAAATGAATCAAAGTTGCGGAAGGAATCAAAGAAGGGAAAGAATTGTAACCATAACAAAATTCAATGGTAACAGACTTGTAGCTATTTTTACGTTCTGAGAGCAGTTTAATTTTTAATTTTCTTTAGTTTCATTTTAAATATGGATTTGATATTTATTTACGTTCATATTTTAGAATTTATTTTCATGAATATGCCTAGCTAAATTTTCAACAAAGGTCAAGGATGAAACCTCATTAAAGATTAGTAATATTATTTATGAGATTGATTTTTTCTGTTTCATTATCTGCAATTTCTTCTTCATGTCCTCTGTTTCCTGAAATATGACTTAATTGTATTACTATATACCTTAATACGATTGAACTCATGACATTACTATATACCTTCAGTTTTGCCCCCCGATGGTCAGTTTGGATTTAGAACGGTGTGCATAGTCATAGATGAGACTGGCCTTTCCGCAGCATGGGTGGGATTTAGTTGGTGGTGGGCACTTGGTGGGGTTTGTATCATATTGATGAGTGCAATTGAATCTGAAACTTCATTAAGTGGCAGAGAATCAGTCTCATTGCCACATTTGAATTATGAAGGTAGCTTCTTACCAAAATCAGGTCTCCTTATGGCACTATATTACTTAATTTGTAGTCTGGAAGATCTATATCAATCGAGGAGTGATGCTATTAGTCTTCCCACATGCATCAAAAGCGTTTTTGGACTAAAGCAGCTTGTGCTGACGGATTGCCTGCATCTTAAAGAAATTCTGAGCTTCCACCCAATATAGAGCAGGTGCATGCTAATGGATGCACCTCATTGGAAAGCTTTCTAGAAGCATAAAAAAAAGTTCCAATTCAATACCAGCCACTTGAGAGTACTTAGATGGATTCAATTGCTCGATTGCTATGAAATGTCTGTGAATATAGGGAATCATGTGGAAAATCCTTTGTTGACTGAGCTCTCTCTCTCTCTCTCTCTCTCTGAGATGTTTCTTTCTTTTGCTACATGTGTGTGTGAGTTTTGATTTATAATTTTATAGTTGAAAGTGATATATGTTTGGAATTGGCAGGGACATCTAAATTACATTCTTCAGTTGCAGCAGCTAAAGACACTTTCTCTTGGAGCTTGTTCAGGGCAGCTTGGTGAGCTTAGAAAGGTGGAAGTGCGGTTATGCTTTGTCTACAAATGAATATGAAACTTCATCAAGTGGAGAATCACTCTCCTTGCCACATTTGAATCAAAATCAGGTCTCCTTAAGGCAGTATATTACTTTTGTAGTTTGGAAGATACTCTTAGTCTTCCCACATCCATCAAAAGAGTTGTTGGATTAATGCACCTTGTATTGACGGATTGCCTGCAACTTCAGAAAATTCTAGAGCTTCCATTCAAAAAAAGTTCCAATTCAAAACCAGCAACTTAAGAGCACTAAGATAGATTGAATTGCTCGAATGTCATGACATGTCTGTGTTTTTTTCTTTTGTACCTGTTTGTGTTTTTATTTATAATTTTATGGTTGAGACTTTGTGATATATGTTTGACAGGGACATCTAAATGACTATTTTGGCCGCATTATATTTCCAAGAGATACGATTCAAGTGGTTCAACCACTGTAAGGAGGCTTCAAATAATACTGAATCATGTGAAATAGATATTGATGAGAGTGATCTATATTTGGATGAGATCAGAGAAATAGCTGTGTGTTGTTTGTTATTAAAGCAAAATTTGAAAGCTCTGCATTCGATCTCTTTTATTTCCTAGTGTTGAGATCACTATTAATGGCGTGCCAAATATGACAGCGAGAAAATGCTTGACACAGGGATTTCAGAATCTGGAGATCATGTATGGTCGAAGTACTTTGCTCTAGATCAGCCTTTTAAGCTAAACGGGTAAGGTCTGAATGTTGAGTTTTCTTGTAATTCAAGCTCATTATACATTAAAAGTTGCAGAGTCCATTTGCTACATAAGCATGTAGAGAACACAAAAGATCATTCAGATGTCCTCTACCTATGAACATGTTTACAACTTGAATCTGACCGCCATCGACAACACAACATGAATGATCAAATAACTCATAACATGAATGATCAACCTACCAGTTTTCCTTCATTCATTACCCAAAATGCTTGTTTGTTCTTGACATGGCCGGACCCTGTAATAATTTCTCTTTTGTTCCAAAGTTGACAACTCAATATGGTGGTGTGAGGTCTATATGTGATCCTACTCTGTGTTGGCATGCATATTAAATCTGTATACAAAATACTGAAACACACGCACTCTTTATTTTTCCTTATTTCTTAGGAATATTGCTCGTGATATATACCACCATTTGCTCAGAAACACAGCTTGATCTTTGCCATTTTCACTTGAGGATGGTGAAAGCTAATTAGTCTAGACAGGTGGCACGAGCTTCTTGCATGGAAATTCTGTTATCGGAGACGTAATGTCGGATGCATATTGCGCATAATGTTCTAGTGCAGGAACATGATCTCGAAGATATTGTTCTAGACTCAAGATCACAGATCAGGGAGGTTCAACTCCAAGATCTACAGGACTTTGATTCATTTTGAGCATTTTATTTCAGCTTGCTTTTGGGTCTAAACAATCATAAAATGTTTCGTATGTTGATTTTACATCTTTTTATAAATTTAGTACTGATTAAAAAATTATCAAAACGTATGAAAATTATCCTATTCCTTTCTATTCCATTCCCTCCTATACTCCCGAACGAAGTAGATATGATCATGATCTCCTAAAAATATCGTAAATAAAAAGGTGATAAAAATTATGATTATTGTAAACAAAGTAGGACATATACGTGGTTTTTTTTTTTTTTTTTTTTTAACATTTCACTATTATTGATATAATTCTCATATTATTTCATTATTCAAACATGTCCAAAATTTAAGAGAAATATTCGTCTTCCTCTTACATTTTTACTCTAATCATACATGTTTCTAATTAAAATGCACTTTCAATTAGAAAGTGATATCAAGTGCAATGTTCGTTGAACAATACGAGGTTTACAATTGAAAGTTATTTAGAGGAAGTAATCTTCAAAAGTGTGAGAGTTCATCTGATATACAAGAATGATGATTTCATGGAACGTATTTAATCTTTAAAGAGATCGATGCCTAGATGATGGTGATCTATATTTTCAACTTTCAAAGAGATACCGAGATTGGAAGCCATCTTCAAAATTGTCGGACATATATATATATAACTTTACTTGAATTTGCAATATCATAGATGAGACCCGTTCCACATTTTTTTCAATGCAAGTCAAAATTTTTGAAATTGTAAATTTTAAATAGATTAATATATAGTGGTTAAATTCAATGTGAATGATTCTTAATTTGTTTGTGGATCCATAAAGTACCTTCAAGTTAGTGGGAGTGGAATTATTTCTTAAGATGATATTTACTTTTAAACAATAATTTAGATTTGCTTTCAAACAATATTTTCTTCTTTTTTATTTTTTTTATTATTGATTAAAAAGAAAGTTTGTCTATAAAATATGAGATTAAGTTTTTATTTAAGCAGAGCGATGTCTCTTAAACGTTTGTCTATAAAAAATACTAATAATATTGAAGACCAAACCAATAAAAAAAAAATAGTGTAAAATAAAAAAGTACGCGTGGACCAAAAGTTTAGCTTAACATTTGTTTTTGTTAGATTTAATTCTTAGATTAATGTCTTTTATACCATTAAATAGAGAAATAATAATTGAATGATTGATTGAGTGACCTCGAGAAGCGGCCCACCACTATGATATTTTTGTTTCTTGATTGTTAAGTGTATAAGAAATCCTATAATTTATAAATTAATGCTGAAGAATTTTGTGGCCGCCTTCTTTGACTAACGGATAGGCTGTTTGTAACAATTCGCTTGAAAGCCACTGAGGAAGTTGTTCATAAGTTTCTTCCATTGAATTCTTTGTATTTGGCCCAATGAGATCACCATCAGGAAAATTGAAGAACTGTTTATAGTCAAATTTCTTAACAAAGGACTCAATTTCCAACTTTACACACAAAGAGAAATATCTAACTAGTTTAGCTACAGCCTGAAATTCCCAGTGTACGTGAATTCACGAAATTATCTATTAATTTATTTGAATAAATTTGTTAGATCTCAATCTTATAATTATTTAATAGATCAAACACATAAAATAAATATATAAATTTACATAACGTAACGATGGATTATGAAGGAAAATTTTTTAAAAATTATTTAAAGATAAAATCCTACTGGACAATCAAATCTAAAAAAATCAATTTTATTATTTAAAAATCACTTTACAAACAAGTCCTCAATTGCAAAACTTTACACAGGAAGATAAATATCTTAACTAGTTTAGCTACACCCTAACCAAATAAATAAATCACGATAGTCCTATGGAAATTATAACAAATAATAAGAGGAAGTTCCCACATGCATTGTGTCATACGTGCAAAGCACATAAGTCTAGTTGGATGAAATGATTATTTTTAAAAAATAATATATTTTAAAAAAATTGATTTCAATCAATAATGTAATGCATAGGAAAAAAAATGTAAATTCTAACAAATATTTTTTAATAATGATAGTTAAGCACATACTTGCATAAATTAGAAGATAAAGACATGATTAGTTCAAAGACAAATAAGTTAAAATAGGCCATAGGTTGATACAAGTTTAGGGGAATTGAAATTACAGTTTTTTCCTAACAAGAGCAATCAGATGGTTCAACTGTGTAGATCTTTTTGCTCTCAAAAGAATGGATGGAACTTAGAAGCTCCACTGCAAAACAACATATGCATTAACAAGAAAAAGTTTTCAGAGAAAAAGGGTCCTGCAAAATCAACACTCAAAAAGGAAATAAACACATCCAACTAAACAAGAATTAACACACCCAACTAAACAAGAATTAGAAGAAGAAAAAAAAAATATAAGAATGGATGAGGTTGGAAGACACCGTGATAGAATTTGTGGTAGAAAATTTCAAAAGTTGGAAGTGTGTTGTTGTTATCTTCCTAAATGCTGAACGTGAACTAAGAGAGGAAAAAATGAAAGTTTTAAACTAATCTAAACTTAGTCATCTAGCAAATGAAATTTAAGCCAAAGTTCCTGCCTTATATAGTGAAGATATAAGCTGAAAACAAGAAAGTATATATACATATGATTGCCGCAAACATGAATAACGAGAGAAATTTTGACAATGAACAATGAATAAAGATACACCACTGTTGAACAATGAATGCATGAGTATAGATGTGTTGTTAGTAAGTGCATAATGATTACATGCAATCAATAGGAAGCCAGAAAAATTACTTGGGAGTTTTCTTCTGTTAGACCGCCACCTTTTTCATTGATATAATCTGTATAACGAAACACATCTGAAGCAAATAATAATAATAATAATAATAATAATAATAACGAAACAAATCTGAAGCAACACTAAAAGAAATTTAAAAAAAAAAAACACTAAAAGAATGCAAGACATTAATTGATTTTACATTGTGACACTTATCAAAGTGAAATACTAATAATGACATATTACATATTTAATATATGAATAAGTTATAATTATTTCTTTACAAATACGTAAGTATAATTATAGTACTTTACCTATTATTATTACTCTTAACAGTTATAATCAAACATGCATGCTATATATTACTTATTTGTAGAATAATAGTAAAGCATGGGCACATCAGCCTGATTATTAAGTAGTGCTCGATCCTGTGCAAGCTCCACAAATCTACAAACAATTACAGATTTGTACAAAAATATAGAAATAGACCTAAATATTAAATAGAAGGAATAAGACACTGTATAACATTAAAGTTCATATCTTTAAATGTTTTATTTCCTTAAGAATGTTATGAAAAGTTACTATCATTTCCTCGCCCGGGCCCGCGCCCGAGGGGGGGTGGTCAAGGCCATTTCTGAAACTTTTGACAACTGCATGAATTTGTTCGACGAGAGAAAGAACAACAAAATGCAAGGAAAAAATATAACAAATAGAAGAAGCAAACAAACACAAGTGACATGATTGCAAATGGTAATCCAGATCGGGACTGGGGAGAAACAGATTTTTAAGATCCAATAACAAAAACCATAGGATTGTTTTAAATTTTTCCTAAAAGATTTGATGAAGCATGTGACGCCCCGACTCCTACGTACAAAAAGTCTCGGGAATTGTGACGTCAGGATGATGACAACCCGGTCACACATCCCAACGAGTGTCAAGTGTGTGCAACAAATAAACAGTGCATAAATAAAAACACAGCGGAAAGTAATAAAGTCAACTAGTACTAAAATTTTAGTTAATACAGATATCCAAAATACAAATACCTTAAAAATCAAAGCCAAGTCCCATAAAAAAAAAAAAAATACAAGTCTGATAAAAAAAAACTACAACACGAGTGATCCCAGATCACTCCTCTGGCGGAGCCAGATCCTCAGGCTCGGCATCTGCATCATCAACAAAGTCTGCAATACCATTAAATAGTACCACAGGTAAGTTATAACCTAACCAAGTCCAGAGATAAAATCATATCTAAACAATTAACCATGTACGCACATGATGCCAATGAAATAAATGCAACACACACCAAAAATCTCTTTGGCTCAAAAATATTTCCAGTAAAAATATTTCCACCATTTTTTTAGAAAATGGCACACAAAATCATTATCCATCATTTTCCCAGAAAATGATACACAAAAACAACTCACGCTATTTTCCCAGAAAACAGCCAATTTCCAATTATTCCAATTAACCATATGCACCATGGCCTCCCCTATGAACCATCCACACGTCCTGGCTACTTTACGAGCGATGCCCAGTTCCGCACCCAATGCATTCGTGGCCAGGTCATCCTCTAGCCCCCGCCAGCAGAAGGGCCACGGAGTCGGTACGTCCAACGTCCGATCCTGTTGTCGCCCGGCGACAACCCAGGAGACGTCACTCAATATATTCTGCTTCCGAGTGACCAGAGGAGCTCCACCGAGATAATGTCCCATCTCAGCTTGGGGTCGTGATACATACGCACCCACAAATCCATTCAACACATGAAAATTCAGTTTTCAAAATAGTCGCATGAACATGAATGCAATACACGAAAACTCAGTTTTCCATTTACAAACATGCCATGTGTGCAATATGCAATGAACCAGATCAATCCTCACAATCAATGATCAACTCCCAAAATCACAATACAACCAAAATATCCAATATCCAAATCACATAACCAAACTCCAACAATTAATCCAACCACAATTAATCACACACAACAAATACTCCGATCAATCCATCCACCCCTGAACTCCTTGGACTCAGTCCGGAAACCAACCAGGATACATATATATAAATATAGCAGTTAATTGTAAAAATATAATTAAATCTCAAAAGAGTTGTTTAGGAAATACTTACAGCGCTTTAAAACTATTTTAAGGAGGATTCGAGGCACAGGGAATCACCAAAACAGCAAAATCACACAGTGTAAAAATACTAACCGAAACACAGTGAATTTCAAATTTTGCATGGGTTCAAACGAAGACTTGAAATTGATAGGGTAGGGCCTATGGAAGGTGGGGAATCTAATGGTGGTGGTGGTTGGCCGTGAATAGTGGCGAAAATGGGTGGTTTAAGGCTGGAATGTTCGAATCGGAAGTGGAGCTTGCACGGGCGGCTCCGGCGATGGATCGGGGCTGGGAATGGGTGGAAAAGCTTGGTATTGGGCTGGTGAAAATGTGATGAAGAAATGGTGGCTGGAGGTGGCCAGACGGCAGCGGAATGGAGGAAGAACCACTGCGGGTTCGATCGGCTCGTGGCGGCTAACGGCGGCGTTAGCCGGCCAGATATTGGGTGGGTAGACTCGCCAGCGGACGGGGGAGCTGCTGGTGTCGGCGGTGTCGTGCACGGCGGTCTGGAGGCGGGGCAACGGCAGTAAGGTCGAAAGCAACGGTGGAGAGAGGAGAGAGAATAGAGAGAAAGGAGAGGGGGGTCGGGCAGCGCACGGGGAAGAAGAGGAAAAGAAAAGAAAAAAGAAAGAAGAAAAAGGAAGAAAGAGAAAAAGAGGAGGGAAAAAAAATGGAAGATCGAGCCTTTCAACCTGGGTCCCGAAAAAATTCAACGAAGATGAAATTAAAACCGAAAGCTAAATAAAATAAACCAAACGCAATGAAATAATTTAAATGCAACAATAAAAACTTAAAACCCAAAAATAAATTAATTAAAATAAAAATCATTTTAAATACCAAAATAGTAAATAAAATCTAAAAAGCACATAAAAATAATTTTCACAACATAAAATATTAAGAAATAATATTTAAAACTCCCAAAATTTAAAAACAAGATAAATAATCATAAAATAAATTAAATAAATCCACCATTAAAAATACACTAAAATCCGGGATATTACAAAGCAGATTTAGGATTCTTACTTGCTACAATATATACAGAAAAAATCTCCACAACTTCATACTAATCACACAACCTCCACACACCACACTTTTTTTAATTTTTATTATTTTTTTCTTTTATCAAATATTTATTATATGAATAATGAATAGAAAATTTGAAATAGTTTAAAAAGAATAAACTCAAAAAAAATTTAAAAAAAATTAAAAATTTAAAAAAATGTGAAGTGTAGGGTGTGAAAGAAGTTGTGTAGCAATACTCATATATACAACGTTCTATATATATAGATGTGTTTTTTTTTTTAAATCGGAATGTTGTATGACATGACGACTGCATTAACCATTTTTCTTTTTCTTTTTTTAAATAAGGAAAATGGGGGAAAAGAGAAATGAAGTAAAATAAGAAAGTACGCGAAATAGAATAAATATGATTAATGACCATCCATTGTCTTTGCAGTTCTGAAAAGGCAGAATGAGCTTTGAACTAGCAGATTATATATATAAATTTTAGAGGGAGGATCGATCATGTTTAATTTATATTAGGAAGTTGCGCGCCAAAGTATTTTCTCACATCTTTCTTACACAAAGTCGTATTATTCTTTCTGTAATGCTGACCGTTGAATTGGATTAGTTTTCTATGCAAGGAAGTTTCTCATCTTTAATATGTAAATTGATTTGATTTGATATAATACGTTATAATTTATTTAAGTAAAAAAAAATTGAGACAAAAAAAATATTGTTAGTTTGTAAACTTTATCATATTAATGAGATCTATATGTGAACTATTTTATTTTTTTTTGTATACTTTTTGTTCTAATAACAAGTTTGTTTTACATGGTATTTTGCAGTAGTAGCAAAAATATTAAGAAAATAATTTAATTTTAATCTAGGAATAATTTGGATTTTTAATTTTAATTTTGTTATGTCGTGTTATATATGTTAATGTAGTATATTTTAAGTGATTATTGATTTAATCAAGAACATATACGATTAGAAATGATCAAAATTAAAAATAATATTTTTCGAGCCTGTTTGAATAGTGAGATGAGATGAGTTTATATAATTTGTAAATAATAGTGAAATAATTAGTTAAAATTAGATGAGACAGAAATGAGATAATTTATGTATCTAAACAAAATCAAAATGTGTCATTAAATAGATAAATAATAATGATGATAGAGTAATGATACAGTTACAACTTATTTACAATTTATCTACTACTTCTCATAAAATATAATTTTTTTTAAATTTTAGATACAACAAATCTAAATTTAAATTTAAATCAAATTTTTTAAAAATATTTTATTCAATAATAATTTATAAATTAGTTGATAATTTATCATTTTTCATGACGATAATGACGATGAAGAATGATGGTTTGACTTACGACCTCAAGAAGTGGCCGACCACTATGGGTAAAATCGAAGTTTTTTTCTTTCCTTTATTAAGGAAGGAAAATGATAAGATTATTATTTTTTATTATTTTTTTTATTATTATTAATAAAATTATATTTTTGTAATTTTTTTAATGATTAAGAATGTTAAAAATTACTTTGAAAAATGATAAAAAAAAATAATAAATATAATATAAATAATAAATAGATAGTAATAGAGTAATCGCCATGTCACTGCCTATTAATGAAAAGGAAGTTGCTGAAGAAGTTTGTGGCCGCCCAGTTTGACTAACGCATAGGTTGTTTTTGTAACTACTTCAAGAGCATTAGGAATAGTTTATTTTTATAACCTACTTCAATTTATCTTATTATATTTTAAATTTTTATATAAAATAAAATAAACAATTCAATTTTTTTAAATCTTAAAATAAAAATAATGTTAAAAAAATTTATTCTAACAATATTTAATTCAATTTTTAACTTTTAACTCAACTCATCCCATCTTATAAATGCAAAAGCCTTAGTTTATCTAGATATATAAATACAAAATTACATATTTTAGAGATTATCGTTGTCATTTAAGAAAAACTTTCATATTCTATTACGCATTTCTGAACTAAAATAATAATAAAATCTTATTTCTTATTATTAATTTTTTAAAATTATTAATTTTTATATATTTTGCAATTAGCATCACTACAAAGATGTTGAAAGTAGAGTGGGAGGAGAGACAAAAAAAAATAATAAATACACATATTAGAGAGAGAGAGAGGAGATAAAAATAATTAATAAAATAGTATTTGTAGAGTAAATAGTACATCTGCAAAGATTTATTGATATTGTTCATAGATATGAAAATATTTATATATGCATAATTCAATATAGTCTATTTAATGATCTAGTTATACAAATATGTGTTTGCATTTAGATATAAATAAACCAATACTAATACTCTAACAAAGCTGTCATGCATGTATTCATGTATATGAAATACTTTAAGCTCATGTAATTAAAATCTAACTCCCTGAAGGCTGGTTTAGATAATGAAAGCCTACGTATCATCTAATCTTATTTTATCCCGATATCTAAATACCACAATGTTGAGGGAAAAGCTAGCAAGAGAGAGAGAGAGAGGGGGATGGGCTTCCTAAAACTACATCAACAATGATGAAAGTTAATCAATCTAGACAGTTGGCACATAATAATCCAGTGCAGCGATAGCTCGGAGATATTGTCCAACTCTTTTAAGTGATTATTAATTTAATTATCAATAATAATATTTCACTTGATTTGATTTATAATATGGTTTACAACATCAAATAGTATTTTTTTTATTTTTTATAGAAAAAAGGGAGAATGATTGGCCTCAATCAAGAAGAGGCCCACCTCCTTGGGTAAAAGTTAGGAAGTTGGCGGAAGAATTTTCCACACCAAAAGACAAACTCCTTATTATAATAACAAATTCTTTGTATAATAATTGAGGAAGTTGCTCATCATTTTCTTTCACCGATCGAATTCTTCGTCATTGGCCCAATGAAATCACTATGAGGGTAAAAAAAAAAAAAAAAAAAGACAAATTGAAGTACTGTTTATAGTCAAATTTATTATGTCATGATTTAAGATGTGATCTATTTTTTTAACAAAGGACTCAATTTCCCACTTTACACACAAAGAGAAAATATCTATCTAACTAGTTTAGCTAGCTACAGCCGAACCAAATAAAAACATAAGGATATTCCTAGGGAAATTCTAACAAATAATAAGAGGAATTTCCAATGCATTAATACGTATGAAAGTTATTCTATTCCTTTCCCTCCTATACTCCCAAATGAAGTAGATAATATATATGATCATGATCTTCTAAAAACATCGTAAATACAAAGGTGTCAAAATTAAATTAGATTATGTGAATGATAAAACTAAATTAAATTAGAGATTAAAGGGGGAAAAAAAGAGTAAGATTATCGTTTCTGTAGGGCTACCCACTTGTAATATTGCCATTGGCTGCATCCTAAACTTAGTAATTAACATATAAAATTAAATTACCTTATGGATATGATATGATAAGAGCATTAGTAGTGGACTCAATTTAGTCAAATTTTGACCAAAGTTTAGATAGGTTGCACAAAAACTCACTATAATGGACTCAATATGACCATTGTAAAAAAAGAAAGACCGTTAGAAAATTTTATCTGTTAGAAATAATATGAACGTTAAAAAATTAATGTGTATTTTTTTAATAATGAATAAATATTCAAATTACAATTATAATTAAAATAAATAAAAATGTCAAAATTAATATTTTAATAAAATAATGATAGATTTAGAGAGTCTGTTATTTGGTGTTGTTGAAAAATGACTAACTAAAATTATAAAAGTGAATTTCCCAGTTAAATTTTGGCAAAATTTCGTTGAGTACCCTACTAATACTCTAAGAGATAGGGAGAGAACCAGTGACCCACTACAACAAAAAAGTATTTTTTTTCGTGAAAAATTTTGTCCACAATAATCAGTATTATTGCTAGAAACGATTTTTTCCCATCATTTCGACTTGTGGGGGACTCCCTAGAAATAATTGGCAATGGATGCTGCCAATAACCGTGAATTTAATTGTTGTCCCAAATATTTCTAGCATATAATAATCGTTGGAAATATAGAGTTTTGTGAAAAATATGTCACACATGAGTGGAGCTTGTTCACAAGAAATGTTTATTGTGGTGAATGATGTTGTCGGAAATGCCTATTTTAGACAATAAATAGTGCAGAAAATTCTTTTTTCCCATATGAAAAAAATATTTCCGACAATTTGTTCTCATTAGAAATAGTCTTTTACGAAAATAAAAAATACTAGCAAAATAGTATTATAAGTTCAGCCTTATACCTAAAGTGACATTAAAGAATGTGAATAATATATTACAAAAAAGAAAATATTAGAATACAAATAACAATTTCTAAGTAGTTTTAAAAGAAAGAGGAAAAAATAGTACAAATGCTAAACATCATTATCATGCTTTTTAATTTCACTTCAACTCCATTTAAATTTTTAATCCAACACTTCAATACAATTCATTATCATTTTTTTTTTTGAAACAAAACATACCTCTGTATTTTCATTAAGAAGAATCAGTTACAATTTTGTCCTGTAGAATCAAACTGTACAGACCCTCAGGGCCATCTTCCATCCAAATTATCTCTTCATCTATATTCAATGCAAGCTTTGCTAAATAATCAGCTGCTTTGTTTGCCTCTCTAAAAGTATGAGTAACTAGCCATTGAGGTCTATTGTGTAATAAACCTCAAATATCTTCAATTAATTGACCTCCTCACTCCTAATTTTCATTTCTATTGTTAACAGCTTTTACAATGCATAAAGCATCACCTTCTAGTTCTACTTCACCCATCTGCAGCTCGTCACATATCTTCATTTCTATCATTAACAGCTTTTACAATTCATCATCGTTTAAACTTTATACATTATCACTAAACATCTCAATATAATGTATTTATGTAGCATTGAACAGACTCAAATATAATTAGGCAATTACAAATTATTTCTACGCTCATCAGACAAATGCTAGTGTAACCAAGGAGTATTTGTAAAATACATCAACAACGATGAAAGTTGATCAAGGGGATGGGCTTCCTAAAAATACATCAATAATGATGAAAGTATACCAATCTAGACAATTGGCACATAATAATCCAGCGAACTGACAGCTTGGACTTTTTAACTTTTGCCATTGCATGCCACACGTTGATGTAGTCCATTTCATAAGTGATTATTCATTTAATTAAAAATATATATGATTAGAAAAGATAAATAAAAAATATAAGGTAAAAATGAAGAACAATATTTCTCTTAGTTTTCCATATTTCCTGATTTACAACATTAAATAGTTAAAAAGTAAGAACGGATGATTGAGCCAGAGAAGATCAAATAGGCGCAACTCCACGAGTAAAAAGGAAAGATAATGATAAGGTTACTATTTTTCTATTATCTATTTATTACTCTTTTTATAATTGATTTTTTTTATTTTACTTAATGATTAAGGAAGTGATTATTAGTAAAATTATATATATTTTTTAATTTTTTCTAAATGATTAAGGATGTTAAAAAAATACTTAAAAAGAAAATGATAAAAAAATAAAAAAATTCAAATACACTATAAGTAGTAAATGGGTAGTAAGAGACTAGTAACTCTATCACTACCCAAAAGGGAATTTGGTTAGATTTGGATAGTGAGTTGAGATAAGATGAGTTGAGATGAAAGTTAAAAGTTGAATAAAATATATTTAGAATATTATTTTTGTTTTGAAATTTGAAAATATTGAATTATTTATTATATTTTATGTGAAAAATTATGAAAATTATAAAATGAGATGAGATAAGATAGGTTAAGAATATTTTTCAATCCAAACCTAGTTGCTAAAGAAGTATGTGACCGCGTTAGGACTGGTTTAGGGAGTATGAAAATGGGTACCGCATTAATTTAGGATCGATTTTAGTTCTTAGATTCGAACCTATATTGTACTGAATCACTTATAAACCAAACCGAATCCACGTTCGGTCTGATCTAGTCATGTTCGGTTTAATCAGTTTTTTAATTTTTTTAAAAAAACTCTATATGCAGTCACTTTTGCGTACTCCTTGCACACTCTACTGATATAATTGGTTGCATCATTTTTTTTAATATAAAAAAATTGCACACAAAGTTTTTGTATAAAGAGTACGCAATGAGTATGCAAAAGTGATTATACGTAACAGAATTATTTATTTTTTTACACCCTTGTTTACTTGAGATTTTTTTAATGCTATTATTATTGATGGGTATTAATTGAGTATATTTATGATATTAGTAGCTCGTTTTAAGAGACAGTTTGATCAAGTGGATGTGAGAATGCATTTGAGAATGAGAAGCTTGGAGAAAGGTACACATGTTACAAGCATAAGGTTTTGGTCACCATATATAATATTTGGAAAATTCTATACACCATATTATTATCCTACTAAGTAAGATGTGACACATTTATTACTACTAAATGATCATTTATTGCATGCTTTTTTATCACTTAATGGTGATGAATGTGATACATACTACTTAGTATGATCAAAATAGAATGAAAGTGTGCAGTATAGTATTACTTATAATATTTATTTGGCTTGCAATTAGGAAATTCAGTCAAATTATATAATAAAAATTATATTATAATAATATTTTATTATCATCTGTATAATCAAACGAGACCTTGTTACAAGTCTAAGGATTCGTGTGTCGCGTGTTAAACACAATCATTTTTACAAATGTTAAGTCGTGATAACTCAAACACCTAAGTTTTTTTATGTAAGACTTATATTAAGACTCTATGTCCCACACATCCATCTACTAATAGGTTTAGATTAGTTCAAATATTATCACTTAATTAATAAGTCACAGTGGGACAAGAATACATCTATATCTAGTCATAATGGGACACGAAGTCTCTAAATTTCACGATGACCAGAAGTTTATAAATAGCACTGAGGGATTAAAAGGTTCTCACCTACAACATTATTGTGCCTCTAACTATCGGGAGACACTTTGAGGTAAAATTGTTAGGGTGATCATTCTCTCATAGTCAGATTAGATTATCTATCAAACTGTAATGGAGGGATGTATGTTTTCTAACTATTATTATTGTAGATTATAGAAAATCGAATATCCAATTATTAATGTTAATGTGAAAATATTTAACATTTGCTGTCAGAGCTAAATTAAAGATATTTTATGATTTCAATAAAATATATCATATAATAAACCTGTTTTTTATGACCTCCGCGTGCTTGTTATTGTGATCTGGTTTTACTCTTAGTAGTTATTGAAATAAGATCCAATAATCATTTTTAAGATTCAATAACAAAAACCAGAGGATTGTTTTAAATTTCCCTTATAAGATTTGATGAAGAAGATTTAGGATTCTTACTTGCTACAATATATATATATATATATATATATATATACAACGTTCTATATATAGATTTGCGTTATTGTTGAGAGCTGGTATCCATTGTGTAGATTTGGAATCAGATTCTCAAGTTTGTGTTAAGTGGGTTCATTGGCAGAAGTGTGATGTGTGGTACTTAGAAGATTATTGTGATGAGTTAATGGACATTATTCATAGTGGTGATGTTCTTGTGAAGCATATATATATATATAGAGAAGTTAATACTCCGGTGGATTACTTGACAAGATTGGGGGCAAATGGAGTTACGCGCGTTTGGAGATCTTTCTTTAGGTTCCTACTTATTTTAGAGGTTTGGTCCATACATATAAATTAGCCTTGTCTTATTTGTGTATTTGTTAATGTAAGTAGCTTGGGGATGGTAGTTTCAACTATTTTGGTCGTGTTTGATAATAAGGTTATTTTGTTTATTGAATAAATGTAATTAAGGTATTCCTCCACCAAAAGTGAAGGTTTTTTGCAATAAAGTTTTTGGACATTTTATTTATTTATATATATATATAATAGGTGAAAGTAACGTGCAATGCACGTTTACTTAGTTTATATTTATTTGTTTTTGTTAAGAAATAATTTTTCATTAATAAGAACGTAACGTTTTCGGTTAATTAAATAATGATGTAATGTTTATGTAATTAAATAATTATATGAGAACTATAGCACACAAAAACCAAAATCCAAAACATTTAATCTCATCTTCTTAATATATCTGGAAACTAATGCACGTCGCAATATACATAAAAAAAAAACATGCAAAGAAATCAGGGTGTTTGAAAAATATAACGAAACTTTCACAATGTGTTTAGCTTTCAAGAAATAGTTAGATAAGTTTTGAATTCGAAATCCACATATCTCATTATCTAAAATCCTAGCAAAACGACACTCCCTAGAAGACACTGAAAAGAGATTACCAACAACTTAGTTATGACACTGACTAACAATCAACTTCAAAGAACCTTTTTTTTTTTTTGTAAAATAGAACTAGAATTTACTAAATTATCTTAATTTAGTAAATTAAAATAATTACTTGCCTCTTATCTTAATTACATGCCTTTATACTTAAAACTCATTTTTTCCTGAAAACTGGGTTTGGTCTGGATTTGTATTAGGTTGGAAGAGAAAAAAGAATTACATAACTTTAAAAATGTATCGCTGTTAAATTAACTTAATAACTAAAAGTAATAATTTATATTAGTAACAATAAATGATTTATACATTTTTATAGTGTGAAAATATTGTACATTTTTTTTGAAAAAAATACAAATAATCTGAAATCTATATGAAAAAAAAAATTAATTTTTTTTCTCAATAGACGTCATTTTAAAAAAAATATACAAAAATTACATAATTTAAAATTGTATCTATCATTACTATTATATTTAAAATAATGGGTCTCGTGACCATACTAAATAAATAATGTGTTTAGGTACAAATCTAAGTAGAAAAATTAAAATTGAAACAAGAGCTTTTAAGTAGGAGAATTTATTTTGTGAATATCCTCGTACATATATAGTTTATTTGAATGGGATCTTCTCGTTATTTTATTTTGAATCTTTTTAATTGAGAGTTTTTCTCATAAAAAAGAAACAGAAAAAGAGGCTATATTCTGTATTTTATTTCTGGTGAATATATTCTGTACAACTTGATAACAGAGAAATCAACTCTGCTATTTATAGAGCTCCAGACTTTACAAAGAAAGAAAGTAAAATCTTGCTAACCTATCATGTATTAACACGTGTGTGTGCTGACATGTATTTATTTCTAATAATATTGAATGTTTCTTTTGCAGTTCTGAAAAGGCAGAAGTAGTTGTGAACTTGTAAATATATATATACACACATAAATTTTAGATGGAGAATTTATCCTAATATAATTAATTTCTTATATATATATATATATATATAGATTAGATACACATATATTAGGAAGTTGCCAAAGTATTTTATCACATCTTTCTTCCACAAATTCGTACTCTTTCTGTAATGTTGACCATTGCCTTGGATTAGTTTGCTATGCAGGGAAGTTTCTTATCTTTAATATGTAAATTGATTGATTTGGTATAATACGTTATAATTTATTTAAAGTAAAATTAAAATAAAATGAATTAATAAATAAAAAAATCTTGTTAGTTTGTAAACTTTACCATAATGAGATAACTATTTTTTATTTTTTTACTTTTTGTTCTAATTTAATTTTAATCTAGGAATAAATTGTCTTTTACGCCATTAAATAGATAAATAAGAAAAATTATAAACACATCATTTTTCACAACACATTATACAATCATATTTTAAAATAAAAGGTAATTTAATAGAATATTTTATAAAAATAATATTACTTTATAAAAATACCCCTCATGTCAAATATAATTGTGTAAAGTGTTGTGAAAATTTTTATGCACAAATCATTTTTCAAATGATGATGATGATGATGAATGATAGATTGACTTACGATCTCGAAAAGTGGGCCCACCACTATGGGTAAAGTGGAATTTTTCTTTTTTCTTTGTTCAATAAAAAGAAAGTTGCTGTAGAAATTTGTGGCTGCCATTCTTTTGACTAACGCATAGATTTTTTTGGTAACTACAGGCATTAGTTTATCTATATATAAATGTAACATAACATATTTTAGAGACTATCGTTGTCATTGAAGAAAATTTTTAATTTTCCATCATTCATTTTTTAATCCAAATAATAATAAAATATTATTTTTTTTTTTAAAATAATTTTTTTAATATATATTTTAATTAACCCCCACTACAAAAATGTTGAAAGTAGCGTGGGAAGAGAAAAAAAAAATTAATAAAATACACATAAGAGAGAGAGGAAGAAGGGAAAACAAATAATAAAATAATATTTAGAGTGAATAGTATATCTATAAAGATTTATTGATACTGTTCATAGATATGAAAAAGATTTATATATACATAATTTAATGTAGTCAATTTAATAGTTTGATTATATAAATATGTATTTACATTTACATATAAATAAACAAATATTAATGCTCTAACGAAACTGTGTCACACGTAGGCTTTTCACATATTTCTGTATACAAAATACTTTAAGCTCATGTAATTAAAATCTAACACCCTACTTTAGATAATAAAAGCTCACATATCATCTAAAATTATTTTATCTCGATATTTAAATTATTTAAATACCACAATGTAGAGGGAAAATAAAAAAACCATATTAATTAATTTTTAAACTTTACTAGTACGAGATCTCTACCTAAACTAAACATGTTAATTTTAGTTTTTATTCAATTAAAAATTTAAAATAAAAAATTTATTTTGCGGTCGCATCGAAAAGTGATAAGAAAATAATTTAATTCTGATCTTGTCATTTTATATCAGTATATATACATGTCGTACAAGTTGATGTAGTGTATTTGAGTGATTATTCATTTAATTAGAAACATATATGATTAGAAAACATTAAAAAGAAAACGGAAGAACAATATTTCTCTTAGATTTAAAATGTCCTAATTTACACCATTAAATAGATAAAATGATGATGATGATGATGAATGATTGACCCCGAGAAGACGCCCACCAAGGGTACCGAAGAAGTTTGGCCGCGTTTCTTTGACCAAGGCATACGTTTTCTTTAAATTTGACCAAGACTTTTCATTTCCCACCGACGGAAATGTCGGTTGATGATACATTCATGTGTTGGACCAGTTAATGCTTTCTTTTAGATTATGTTTGGAAGGTAAGATGAGAATTTTGTATTTTGTTTTAAAGTTTAAAATATTATTTTTTAGTTTTGAGATTTGAAAAAGTTAAATTGAAATTTGAAAAAGTTGTATTGGGATTTGAAAAAGTTGAATTATTTATTATATTTTATATAGGAATTTGAAAAGGTTGTAATGATGAGATGAGATGAGATGAGAATTTTATTGAAGATGAAACTTCCAAACATAATTTACTGTTCTGAAAATAATTATGCCAATTCATGAGATGACAAACTTTTGGATGCACACGCACGGATATTGCCAAGAAGTTTCTCCTTCATCCAACGCTGTGTCCACTTCTCTAAACTTATACAAGGAGCTCCATCATCAACAATAATCTATCTGCAATTAGTTATACTTTGCGTTCAAAATGACTTCTTCCAACGCATCACCGGAACTCCTCTCTTCTGCTTCCTCCTCCAATTCCTCTTCTTTACCCTCTCAATGGAGTTATGATGTATTCTTGAGCTTTCAAGGTGAGGATACCCGTTATTGTTTTACTAGTCATCTTTATAGCGCTTTGCATCAAAAGGGATTCAACACTTACATAGATGACAAGCTTAGAAGAGGTCAAGAAATTTCACCTGAACTTTTAAAGGCTATTGAAGAGTCAAAACTTTCGATCATTGTATTTTCTGAAAACTATGCATCATCTACTTGGTGTTTGGATGAGCTGATGAAGATCTTAGAGTGTAAAGAATCAAAGCAACAGAAAGTTTTACCGGTATTTTACAAAGTCGAGCCATCGACAGTACGACACCAAAAAAATAGTTTCGAAGAAGTGTTGGCTAAGCACGAAGACAAGTTCAAGGATGATGCTAAAGTTCAGAGGTGGAAGACTGCCTTAAATCAAGCTGCCTGTCTATCCGGTTTGCATTTAAAGATCAACGAGTAATTCCAAAAACTCTTATCCCTTTATTGATTCATATATAATTTAGTTTTGATCGAATTACATACTTTGAATATATATATATATATATATATATATATATATATATATATTTATAGTGAGAAGCAGTAATTCAGTGGAAGGGAGGAATTTCCAACACACATTCACAAACAGTGCTGTAAATCTGTACAATGACACAATGCATCCCAACACTTCACATGGAACTCGACCACATCACAACTAAATATATCACCCCCCAAAACACAACCACAAGACATAATTTCACATATCACAATTCACAATTTCCATCAACAATGATTTTTAAGGTTAGTCCGAGAGTCACTTACACACGGAGGGGAAAATCTATGGATGATCACAAGCGTCCCGAGCTCAGAGAGAGAGAGGAGAAATTGGGAGGGTGAGACAGAGAGTAAGAGAGGGGAAACCAAGAGGGAAGGCAGAGGTGGGTGGCCGTTAGCCTGAGAGAGTGTGTGATGGAGACAGAGAGAATGAGAGGGACAGAGTGACGGAGACAGAGGAGGAAGGAGGAAAAGTGAGGGTCGACAGAAGGAGGAGAAGTACACCAATGAGAGGTGGTGGGGGTGGCTCGGGGCCTAAAAATTTAAGAGAGAGATAGAGATAGAGACTGACGAAGACTGACAGGGAGAAATAGAAAGAATGCGAGGGGGAAAGTGAGAGAGAGAGAGTAAGTGAGTGAGTGAGTGTGACGAATACAAAGACTAAGAGCTCACTAAGCCCAGCATCTGATGAACATGGCAAGGTTGGGTGGCGGCGGCTAGGGTTTTTGAACCCAAAATGGGTGCGAGTTTCGTGTTACAGAAAGAAAGAGCGATAGAGGTACGATGGAGAGAGAGAGAGAGAGAGATGCAGAGTAAGAATTACTGGTGATGTGTGGTGTCAAGGCATGGAGGATAGTGGCAGCAGACGGCACAAAATTGGGAGAGAGGAAAGAGAGAGGGGGGAAGAACTGGGGAGGAGAGACGAATTAGGGTTTGTGTGAAGAATAAATCTTGGTATCAGCCCCTGTTCCGGAGCACACAACACACACCTTACGTGTCCCACGTAAAATGACCAAAAAAACCTTAACAACAAAACCCATTCTCTCTCACCCTCCCTCTACCCCGTGTCGCCCGAGCCCCCCATCCCCGCCTCTCGCCCATCCTCTCCCCCCACCCCCACCACCCGCCGGCGTCGGCATCCTCTCTCCCACCCAGCATCGGTATCCTCTCCTCCACCCCCACCCGGCGTCGGTATCCTCTCCTCCACCCCACCCCCACCCGCAACCCATATCAGTATCCTCTCCTCCACCTCCACCCGGCGTTGGTATCCTCTCCTCCACTCCACCCCCACCCGCAACCCGTGTCGGTATCCTCTCCCCCACCCATACCTTCGTAGGCCAGATGAGTGGCATGACTGAGCATGGAGGGCTGAGGGAGGTGCGGTGGAGCTTCTGGTGGCTGAGGGAGGCTCGAGGTGGCGGCTGGAGCCGTGGGTGGCGGCGTACGGCTCGGTGGCACTGCATAACTCGTATGGGTGAAACCCATTTCGGGAAAGAGAGGGAGAGGGCTGCCGTGCTCGAAAGGGCTAGGGGGAGGTCAATGGGCTCGGTGGTGCTCGACGGTGGGGCTGGAGGCTGACGACGGCGGCGTTAGCAGCGGCAAACCGTTAGGAGAACCCATTTCGGGTTTCTCGTGGGGGCGCTACGCATGGGGGTTTTCGTCGAGCACGGGGCACTGCAGGTGGCTGGAGGTTGCCGGCGCGAGGGGGAGTCGACGGTGGTGGGCAGCTGCACTGCAGGTGGCGCACGGCAGAGCTGGGTGAGACAGTGAGCCGAGAGGGCGAATCCAGTGGGGGAGAGGGAAACGGGTGGGAAGGGGAAAACGGGATCTAAAAAAAAAAATATGGACACGTCAAGTGTGCTGCGGATCAGCCGTGAACAGGGGCTGATCCGTAGCACTTCTCTTGTGTGAAATGGCACAAAACGGCGCCGTTTTTAAGAGATGGGCAGGCCTTCTTCTAAGGATTTGGGGCCTTAGTTGTGGGCTGGGCTTGGGCTTTTGGGGCTGGCTTCATATTATGCATGACCAAAATGTAGAAGCCCTGAACTCATAAAAATTGTGTTCATATTGATATTTGTTTACGTAATAACACTTTTCACACTCAAACTACGTTTTTTTTTTTTTAATTACCATAAATTAAAAAAAGATATATAATATATATCCTTAGAAATTGCATACATTTATGATTTACCCATTAAATTGGTCAAGCAGCACATTTTTATATTTATTGTCAAATTAAATTGGAAGGTACAAACTAAGTAAAATTTATCTGTAATTTAGAATGCAAATTAATACTTTACAAAGCTTAAGCATGGTTTAAATTGAATATGGGTGGTATTTTTTTAACACATAAAGGTCAGGTACTAAAAAAAATTACTACAACAATTATAGAAGACAGTGAACAAAGAATGACGACATACATGGCTTTGCTTCTCCACTATTTTCAAAGTCCCATTTATTTTCCCTTTTTCTAAGTCTTGAATTTGATACAAACCCTCTCTACACCTTCTTCGATCACCACTTAGTATAGTACTACAGCTAGCCATGCGAATTGTTACACTTTTAAAATTCATCTGTTTTTAACGGTTGTTAGTTCAAAAAAGATTGATATTTATAATCTTAGAGTATGTAAGTCTCGTACACTTTTTTTGACAAAAATAGATAATTTGGGCCCCACATGTAATAATTATTTTTTTAATAGTAGAGTCCACATTTTTTCAAATTGAGTGCGCGAAGGTTGCACAACTTAAGACTATTCTGGCTTTACTCTAATAAGAATAAAATTAACTTGTGCCTTGCCAATAACGTCATTTATTACATGAGAATAAAATTATGCGTAAATCATGTTACCATGTCTTTTAACATGAGGAAGTCAAATTCATGAATTTTCTTCTAATCCTTTTGCATTGGTAGGAAGGAATCTAAATTTATCGAAGAAATTGTTCAAGAGGTCTCAAAAATAGTACCAAGTCGTACATATTTGCATGTTGCCGAGTATCCAGTGGGAATAACCTCTCGTGTAGAAGATATTTATAATATGCTATTATGTATTAAGGAGAATGAAAAATGCATGATAGGGATTTTTGGTGTTGGTGGAATTGGAAAAACAACTATTGCAAAAGAGATGTATAACCGCATTACTAATCAGTTTGAAGGCGGCTGTTTTCTTGCAAATGTTAGAGAATCTTCAAAACAAGATCAAGGTGGTCTCGTAAAGTTGCAAGAGACAATTCTTTCTGACATTCTCAAAGATTCAAGTTTGAAAGTTAGTAATGTCGATCGAGGAATCAATTTGATAATGGAGAGACTTCGCAGTAAAAAAATTCTTTTGGTTCTTGATGATGTTGATAGTTTAGACCAACTAAAAAAATTATGTGGAAGATGCGATTGGTTTGGTTCTGGTAGTCGAATCATCATAACAACAAGGGATGAGGGTTTACTAACTACGCATCGTGTTCATTTCAAATATCGTATGAAGGAAATGGATCACGATGAGGCTCTTAAGCTCTTTTCCTGGCATGCTTTCGAAAGTGACAAACCGGATAATGGTTTTGAGCAATTCACAAAACTTGCATTGCAATATGCTGGCGGCCTTCCACTCGCTTTACAAGTGATAGGCTCAAATCTAAGTGGAAAAGATGTACTTTTTTGGGAAAGCGAATTGGAAAAGTACAAAAGAATTCCAGAAAAAGAAATTCAAGAAAAACTCAAAATAAGTTATGATGGATTAGATGATGATGTAAAAAATATTTTTCTTCACATTGCATGTTTCTTCAAAGGAGATGATCGAGAATATGTCACTAAAATACTAGACAGTTGTGGTTTCCATGCCTATTCCGGTATCACAAGGCTCAATGAAAAATGTCTCATAACTATTGATCAATACGATGGTAGCCAATATTTGAGGATGCATGACTTACTACAAGATATGGGTAGAGAAATTGTTCGACAAGAATCACCCAAAGAACCTGGCAAGCGCAGTAGATTATACTTTCACGAAGATGTTCGTGCAGTACTTGAAAAAAATAAGGTAAGATTTTCCCTAGAAATATAACTCTACTTCCAAGTTTTTTTTTTTTTTCCGATTGAAGCTATTATTAAATTAAAAGAAATGGATCCAGAAATACATATAAATTATTATATAGACATATGTACCCTCTACATGAAATATTTTCTCAATGTTATAAATAAAATAATTTTTAACGAAGAAGTACAAATAAAATCATCAAATGGGATAGTGATGTACACACATATTTTTGTAAAAAAAAATAAAAAATCTTAGCATGATAAACTTATAGTTCAACACTTGTGCAAGTGTTTAATTATAGGGGATTTATCTTTCAGTTTTGATAGAACACTTGTACATTCTCACATTAGGGAACAGAGCAAATTGAAGGCGTATTGATAAATCTGCCTCCGGAGGATCGCATGATACGTTTGGGTTCTGAGGTGTTTGCAAAAATGGAAAGACTCAGAATATTAATAATACTAAGCTGCGGTGTTAGTTTTTGTGGCGGATTGAACTATCTCTCTGATGAATTAAGAGTTCTTCATTGGTACAAATGCCCTTGGGAGTTTTTGCCATCTACTTTGCATGGAGAGAAACTCACTGTTTTAAAAATGCAAGGAAGCATGATTAGAGATTTAGGCACGAGAGTGCTATATAAGGTAAGTATTTTTATTTTTAATATGTCGATATGTCTTACTTTTATGGTATGTTGCAAATTTCCTTTAACAATTAATATATTTCCTTTGTTTTCTTCTTTCTAAATAGAACTTAACAAGTATAGATTTCAGCGAATCTAAATACTTGACAAAAATATCAAATCTTTCAAGTTGCTCAAATCTAGAGAAGCTGATTCTTAATGATTGTGAAAGTTTAGTTGAAGTTCATGATTCTGTTGGATTTTTGGATAAGCTTGTTGAATTGAATTTTCTAGAATGTTCTCGCCTAAAGAACCTGCCAAGAAGATTTAAGTTGCGATCTCTAAAATTACTTGAACTTAGAGGTTGTACAAGCCTTGAATACTTTCCTGAAATTGAGTGTGAAATGGAACATTTGAAGCATCTCTGGTTAGAAAGCATGGTAATACAGGAGCTACCTTCATCCATTACATACCTCATTGGGCTCGAGCAGTTTGTTTTGAGATGGTGCGATAGCCTTGTGTATCTTCCAATAAATATTTTTCACTTGGAACGTCTAATGGTAGTTCACATCCAAGATTGTCCAAATTTTGTAAATTTTGGAAAGGAGGTGGGGCAAAATGGACAATCCATGCAGCCTCCAGAATCAAATTTCAGTTTGTGCAAACTAATTCTATCTGGTAGTGGTATTGTTAGCCTTTCTCCATGGATAGAAGGACTTGTTGGATTGTCTCACCTTGATTTGGCAGGCTGCCAGCAACTTGAAGAAATTCCACAACTTCCACTTAATATAGAAGTTGTAAATGCTCCAAGATGTATAAGATTAGTTGAGGTTCATGATTCTGTTGGATGTTTAGATAAGCTTGTTGAATTGAGATTGGAAGGATGTTCCAGCCTGAAGAATTTGCCAAGAAGCTTCGAGTTGAGATCTCTAAAAGTACTTGAACTTGAAGGTTGTACAAGCCTTGAATACTTTCCCGAAATTGAGTGTGAAATGGAACATTTGAAATGTGTCCGGTTACATAGCATCGTAATACAGGAGCTACCTTCATCCATTACATACCTCACTGGTCTCAAGGAGTTATATTTGAGAGGGTGCAAAAGCCTTGTGCGTCTTCCAATAAACATTTTTGAGTTGAAAAGTCTATGGGCAGTTAACATCACTAATTGTCCAAATCTTGTAAATTTTGGAAAGGAGGTGGGGCAAAATGGACCATCCATGCCACGTACACAGAAAAATGAAATTTCATCAAGTAAGGAATTGTTCCTATTTTCGCGTCTCAAATCAAATAATGTATCTCGGACATATAATTTCTCATTTAGTTTGAGGAAATTAAGTCTATCTGATAGTGGTATTGTTAGTCTTCCTCCATGTATTGAAGCATTTGTTGGATTGTCTCACCTTGATTTGAGAGGCTGCAAGCAACTTGAAAAAATTCTATACCTTCCACCAAATATAGTAGAGGTAGATGCTTCTGGATGCTGGTTATTGGAACACTTTCATCATGTATCGACGAAATCTTCATTCGGTATACCCGACTTAAAACGGCTAACATGGATTGACTTATCGGAGTGCAATAAAGTGGAAGTGGATGTAGGGAATCATGCGCCAGATCCATTATTGGTTCAGGTATACATGTCAGATCTATTTGATCTCTAATTTCTTTATGTTTCGTATATATTTGATAGCTTGTATTTATTTTCTTACATATAATATATACATGGTTTAATAGGAACGTTTTCGAGAGAAGGAATCAAGTATGATTATATATCCAGGAAGTAAGATTCCAAAGTGGTTCAAGTATTGCAAGGAGACTACTTCATATAGTAATTCTATTGAAATAGAAATTTATCATAATGCTTTCCTGCATCAGATCGTGGCATTAGTTTTGTGTTTTGTTCCGGTGGCTATTTCTTCTATTACTATCTCAATAAACGGCCAGCGGATTAGAAATGATATGTGGCTACGACCTTCAATGGACACACATCGTGTATGTCTACAATACATAGCTGGAAATTATATTGATCAGATGTTGTCAAGAACTTATTGTGAGGGGAACAATATGAGGTTTGCATTTGGAAGTGATTTAAAGGAAGCAATCTTCAAAAGTGCTGGAGTCCATTTAATATACATTGATCCTATTCAAAAGATGCTGAAATGGAGGAAAGCTTTGGAAAAAGCAGCCGATTTCTCTGGTTTCCCATTAGCGAACTTCCGGTAAGTTTTGCCAATCTGTACTTTCTCATGTGTATGCGCATGCTATATTTGAGATATTTATGAGTAAAATTGAGACAAATATTCCAAGATATGACATCGGGGAGAGCTGGTGAAGATAAAATACCATACAAAAGGAAAACAATTTGATATTTGTGATTATTTTTGGCATTGAATAATTATATGCAAAACGTAGTCAAATTTTAGAAGTCTTTTGTGATTCTGGGATTAAATATCTACTACCACTACCAAGAAGTTCCTCCTACATGCAACGCTGTATCCACTTCTTTAAACTTATACAAGGAGCTCCATCATCATCCACAATCTATCTGCAATTAGTTATACTTTACATTTAAAATGACTTCTTCCAACGCATCACCGAAACTCCTCTCCTCTGCTTCCTCCTCCAATTCCTCTTCTTTGTCCTCTCAATAATTTATGTGTATGATATGGTTACAGAGATAGAGAGAGAACCAGACCAAAGGACCCCAACCGACACAGATTGTTGTCAATCAAGCTGTTTTTCTTTTTTAATTTTTAATATATATATATATATATATTAAGTCCTTTTGTCCTCTTACTACTGACTATTCTTTTATCAACAGCATCGACTGCAAATCTTTTCACCCACTTTCACTTGGCTTTGAGTTCTCCACCGACAGTTTCTAACATTAAAAAAATATTTATATTTTAATGAGAAATATATATAAAATAAATTTATAGATTAATATAATATAACATAATTATTTTTATCATAAAATCAATCTTATTTATAGTATAAATTACGTTCTTCATATACATATATACTCAAATTAAATTGGAAGGTACAAATTAAGTAAAGTTTATCTGTACTTCAGAATGCAATCAATACTTTTTTTAAGTTTATGGTATAAATTAAAAATGGTGGTAGGTTTGTGGTGGAAAAGATTATTTTCCTATATTTTATTAACACATAAAAGTCAGGTACTGAAAAAAAAAAAAATCTGCAACGATTAAAGAAAACAGGGAACAAAGATTAATGACAGCATACAATGGCTTTACTTCTCCACCATTTTAAAGTTCCATTTCTTATTCCTTTTTTAAGTATTGAGTTTGATAAGAGATTGGAATCCCTACGGCCAGTATTATTTCAAAGACAGTTCATGTTAGTCCAATCCCTACCAACAATACAAATTTATAAGACTGCATTAATTAGTACGTACTTGACTTATGGTCAACCCATAGGAGGATTGGGATTCAGGTCGACAATTAAGGATCATATGAATGTTGTAACTTCTTCGTACCCTACCAATAATGTCGACATTTATTACATGAGAATAAAATTCATGTGCCTAAATCATGTCCCATGTCTTTAAAGAAGAGGTAGTCAAATTCATGAATTTTCTTTTAATCTTTTTGCATTGGTAGGAACGAATCTGAATTTATCGAGAAGATTGTTCAAGAAGTCTCAAGCAAACTACCAAATTGTACATGCTTGCATGTTGCGAAGTATCCGGTTGGGTTGGAGTCTCGTGTAGAAGATATTAATATGCTTTTACGTGTTGAGATCATTAATGAGACACGCATGATAGGGATTTTCGGTACTGGAGGAATTGGTAAGACAACTACTGCAAAAGAGGTGTATAACCGCATTGCTGATCAGTTTGAAGGGAGTTGTTTTCTTGCCAATGTTAGTGAATCTTCAAAACAAGATCAAGATGATCTTGTGGAGTTGCAAAAGAAAATTCTTTCTAATATCCTAAGAGATCCGAAGGTTAAAGTTGTTGATGTTGATCGAGGAATCAATCTGATACAGGAGAAACTTTGCTGTAAAAAGGTTCTTTTGGTTCTTGACGATATTGATTGTTTGGACCAGCTAGAAAAACTAAGTGGAAGATGTGATTGGTTTGGATTGGGAAGTCGAATCATCATAACAACAAGAGATGAGCATCTACTAGATAAGCATCATGTTCATTTCAAATATCGTTTGAAGGAAATGGATCACGATGAAGCTCTTCAGCTCTTTAGCCAGCATGCTTTCAAAAGTGACAAACCTGATGATGCTTTTGTAGATGTCATAAAACTTGCACTAGAGTGTGCTGGCGGTTTTCCACTCGCTTTACAAGTGATAGGCTCAAATCTATATGGAGAAGATATACGTTTTTGGAAAAGCGAATTGAAAAAGTACAAAAGTATTCAAGAAGAAAATATCCACAAAAAACTCAAAATAAGTTACGATGGATTAGATGATCCTACAAAAAATATTTTTCTTGACATTGCATGTTTCTTCAAAGGAGAAAAGAGAGAATATGTCACTAAAATACTGGACAGTTGTGGTTTCTTTGCCTATGCCGGTATCAAAAATCTCAACGATAAATGTCTCATAACTATTGATGAACATGACCGACTGATGATGCATGACTTACTAGAAGATATGGGTAAAGAAATTGTCCGACAAGAATCACCCGAAGAACCTGCCAAGCGGAGTAGATTATGGTTTCATAAAGATGTTCGTGAAGTACTTGGAAAAAATAAGGTAAGATTTTCCCTAGAAATATAATTCTACTTCCGAGTTCTTTTTTTTTTTTTTTTTCAATTGAAGCTATTATGAAATTAAAATAAATGGATCCAGAAATACATTTATTATATAGACACATACGTACCCTCTACATGAAATATTTTCACAATGTTGTAAATAAAATAATTTTAATAAAGAAGTACAAATAAAATCATCAAAGCCAATCTCCTTTTCCCCATTTTTCTAAAAAGGCAAAATGCTATGATTATTTGACCATTTTTTAGTATTTTAAACTGAGTAATATGTATTAAAAGGAAGAAGTATACATGACTTTGACATTTGAACGTACACACGTATTGTAAAATATATATATATATATAAATATATAATCTTAGCTTGTTAAACTTATATGTAGTTCATGAACACTTGCGCAAGTAGTGTTGAATTATAGGGGATTTATCTTTCATTTTTGATAGAACACTTGTGCATTCTCACATTAGGGAACAGAGCAAATTGAAGGCATATTGATAAATCAGTCTTGGAATGTGCCTCATCTTTTCTACCGCATGCTTTTGCGTCCTCAGGTGTTTGCAAGAATGGAAAGACTCAGAATATTAATAATCCGCAATACATATGTTTTTGGTGGATGCAATTATCTCTCTAATGAGTTAAGAGTTATTGATTGGCCTAATTGCTATTTGGAGTTTTTGCCATCTTCTTTTCATGGAGAGAAACTCATTGTTTTCAATATCAGAGGAAGCAATATTAGAGATTTAGGGACAGGATTGCAATCTAAGGTAAGTATTTTTATTTTCAATAACATGTCGATCTGTCTTACTTTTAAGGTATGCTGTAAATTTCTTTTAATTGTTAATATATTTCTTTTATTTTCTTCTTTTTAAACAGAACTTAACAAGTATAGATCTCAGTGACAGTACATACTTGACAAAAATATCGGATCTTTCAAGTTGCTCAAATCTAGAGAAGTTGATTCTTCGTAATTGTAAACGTTTAGTTGAGGTTCATGATTCTGTTGGATTTTTGAATAAATTTGTTGAATTGGATTTTACTAATTGTTTCCACCTAAAGAGGTTGCCAAGAAGCTTCAAGTTGAGATCTCTAAAATTACTTGAACTTGAAGGTTGTACAAGCCTTGAATACTTCCCTGAAATTGAATGTGAAATGGAACATTTGAAATGTGTCTCATTAGAAAGCACTGTAATACAAGAGCTACCTTCATCCATTACATGCCTCACTGGGCTCGAGGTGTTATATATGGATGGGTGCAAAAGCCTTGTGCGTCTTCCAATAAATATTTTTAAGTTGGAACGTCTAAAGGAGGTTTACGTCATTAAATGTCCAAGTTTTGTAAATTTTGGAAAGGAGGTGGGGCATAATGGACAATCCATGACATGTACACAGGAAAATGAAATTTCATCAAGTATGGAATTGCTCCCACTGCCGCCTCCAGAATCAAGTAATTTATCTCGGACATCTAATTTCTCATCCAGTTTGAGGACTTTAAATCTATCTGGTAGTGGAATTGTTAGCCTTCCTCCATGCATCGAAGGATTTGTTGGATTGTCTGAACTTAATTTGAGAGACTGTAAGCAACTTAAAGAAGTTCGACACCTTCCACCAAATATAAACTGGAAGTGGATGTAGGGAATCTTGCGCCTATATTATGGAATTCAAGGATGCTAACGATGATTTAATTATTGAAGATTTGGATTTAGAACTTCAACTTGGGTAAGTGATAATAGCCGGATTTGTGCAGAATTTTACTAAATTAAATAAATCATTATCACAATTATGTAGTCATGTTAATTCTTATATTTTTATTAGTCTTGAAATATTTATTTTTCTTATTTAAATTTAAGTTTGTCTTAATGAAGGAATTGATCCAAGTTCAGAAAGGAATCGAAGTTGCGGAAGGAATCGAAGTTGGGGGAAATAACTGTAATGGTAACAGACTTGCAGCGCCTATATTTACATTCTGAGAAATTTTTATTTTTCTGTAGTTTCATTTTAAATATTACTTTGATGTTTATTTTCATGAGGTTTACATTTGAAAGTGATTCAAAGGAAGCAATCTTACAAAGTGTCAGAGTCCATCTAAAATACGGGAAGACAATTTCATTGATCCTATTCAACTTTCAAAGAGATACCCGCAAGATGATGGTGAGCATGACTTGGAACCCGATTGGAACCCATAAAAGAAGAGGCGGGGATCTTCAGCCAGCTCTAGCATTATGGAAATTCAAGGATGCTAATGATGATTTAATTAATGAAGATTTGGATTTAGAACTTCCACTTGCGTATGTGATAATAGCCGAATTGGACAGAAGTTTACTAAATTAAATAAAGCATTATCACAATTATGTAGTGTTAATTCTTATATTTTTATTTGCCTTGAAATATTTATTTTTCTTACTTAAATTTGAACTTTATCTTAATGAAGCAATTGAAGTTCAGAAAGGAATCAAAGTTGCGGAAGGAATCAAAGTTGGGTAAGAACTATAACCATAACAGACTTTAACGGTAACAAACTTGTAGCTTTTACATTTTGAGAGCAGTGGAATTTTTATTTTTCTTTATTTTCTTTTTAAATCTTGCTTTGATATTTATTTACGTTCATTTTCTATAATTTATTTTCATGAATATGCCTAGCTAAATTTTCAACTAAGGTTAAGGATGAAACCTCATTAAAGATTAGTAATATTATTCATGAGATTGATTTTTTCTCCAATTATTGATGCGTTCAACAATTTATTGTTATTGCTTCATAACAATTGAAAGGGATAAAATTCTTGATATAAATTCAATCATATTTTTCTCATGATCTAGAATAGTATTAATCAGTTGAGAGCCTGATTCATAATTTTGTTAAAAATTACCACTCTTGGTTTTCTCCTCGGGTCTGATAAAAAGTCCTCTTAGGTAAGAGCCCTTAATCACTTCTAAAGTGATATTTGGTTGAGCTATTATGGTGTTGATGATCTAGAACAGTAAAGGGATGAAAAAAATATATGTTTGAAGAAGGCTAATTGGTATTCCAAATCTACTTCCAACGATGAAGATAGGCTGATTTTCCTTTAAAGAAGCATGATTATGTCATATTACTTGAAGTCATGAGGCATGAGTGCTCAGGGCATGTTTTAAAGTATTGCATGCATATTTATCAATCAAAACCAGATATGAAAAAAGTTTGTGGAATAAATCCTTTCACCATTAGCATGTTTAGAACTTCAATTGCATTATCTCCTGGTGACTCGTGAATAAGCATCCATTGATATTTCATGTATCTTAGCAAACATTTTTATGGGAAATTAGTAGTCTTTCAAAGATATTTTTTAGTTTTAAGTGACACAGAATGAACCTATCTCGAATTGTTTTGCAATGGCTAAAACCTTGCATTCACAGGATGCTAATGGAATTTGCAGCAGAGTAATCTCCTCGGCCACTTTACTGGAATTTCAGTACATATATATGCACCAGGAATATTGAAACAGGTTCAAAGGCCTCAAAGAATATGTTTTTAGACCAAGACCAGATCTGTAAACCAAATAGGATATGTATTGGACATGATTTCTTATCCCTTTTTTGCCTTTTCAGCTTTCTATGAGCCTATCATAACCTGTTCCCATATTGGAAAGGATGCTGGATGAATTGTTATACTAGGCATTATAAGGTCACCATTAAAAGGCTGAAATTAATGACCAAATTTATGTGTGGAGGGAAGAAAGGTAATGTGCGTGGAGCTGGTTTTCTTAATATTCGTGTTGTTTTTTTTTTCCTTTTCCGCATACTGTAATTGTCGATCTTCTTGGGTTATATTTGTCAAAATACAGGGTAATTGCTGAAAGTTTCTGGTTTGAGAAATGACACAAATCAAAGGTCCTAAAGCTCTGGATTGGATTATTATTATACTTTTGTACCCGTTTCATTCAAAAAGATTGAATTTATTGTCAAGAACCACAGGCATGATCTAGATTGTTAAATGGGTTCTGCCCCTGAAGATCTGTCAGGTAGGAAATCCTACATATTTATTTATTTTTATTTTATTATGAATTTATTTTTCTAATTCTTGTGTTGTTAGAATATGTGTACGATGGATGAATCGGTTAATTATTAGTGCTTGCTAGATATGTTCGAATTATAACAAGACATGTGTAATTTGTTAGTAACAAGGCCTTTTTTTTTTTTTTATTAAAGAAATAATCTCATGATGAGTTAAAAGGCCTTCCAAATTGGTCATGGTTTTTCATTTGCTGTTGCTACAGCTTATCTGATTGCGTCAAAGCTCTTACATGCTTTCTGTACCATAGCTGAAAAGTTGTTTTTTGGTAAAAGAAAGACTTTGCCGCAACAAGATTCTTTTAGTTCTTGATGATGTCGATCAGCCAGACCAATTGGAAAAATTATGTGAAAGATGTGCTTGGTTTGGTTAAGGAAGTCGAATCATCATAACAACAAGGGATATACATCTACTAGCTATGCATGATATATATTTGACATATAACATGAAGGAATTGGATCACAATGAAGCTATTCAACTCTTTAGCCAGAATGCCTTCAAAAGTGACAAACCCAATGACAATGTTGTGGAACTCACAAAAGATGCACTAAGCTATACTGAGGGTCTTCCACTCGCTTTAATAGTGGTGGGCTCGGATCTATACGGTAGAGATATATCTTATTGGAAAAGTGTATTGGAAAAATACAAAAGAATTCCGGAGGAAAATATTCAAGAAAAATTAAGAATAAGTTACGATTGATTAGAGCCAAATGAGAGAAATATTTTCCTTGATATTGCAGGTTTTTTCAAAGGAAAGGATGCAAGATATGTCACTAAACTACTGGATAGTTGTGGCTTCTTTCCAAATGCTGGTATCAAAAAGCTTATCGACAAATGCCTCATAAGTATTGATAAGTATGACAGATTGATCATGCATGACTTGTTGCAAGATATGGGTAGAGAAGTTGTTCGACAAGAGTCACCAAGAGAGCCTGGCAGACGTAGTAGGTCATGGTTTCATGAAGACGTTCGTTATGTACTTGAAGAAAATATGGTAAGATTCACTATAAATTGTGCTTTAATTTTTAATTTGTCTTTTTTTTTTTTTTTCCTAGTGAACCTATTAGTGGTTCGTTTTAGAAGAAAAAGTAATTAGAAATACAAAGGGACACAGAAACATTAGCCGTGTTAAACTGTATATGAAGTAGTGTAAATAAAGATAGATGAATGAAGTTTAAGTTTCTTCGTTATAAATTTTTACAAAGTGAAATAGCGATGTATACATATGTGTGTGTTCTGATAAGACAAAATACATAATTTTTTGCAATTGTTGAACTATGTAGAACTTCATTCTTTGCTTTTGCCGGCACATGTAGGCATTCTTTGCTCTTGCTAGGGAACAAAATTATTTTTCTACTTTGAAAGAATTAGATCTATCATAGTGATATTGTTAGTCTTCCCACATCCATCAAAAGAGTTAATGGATTAAAACAACTTAGGTTGGAGGATTGCAGGCAACTTCAAGAAATTCTAGAGCTTCCACCCAATATAGAAGATGTGTATGCTAATGGATGCATCTCATTGGAAAGGTTTCCCGAAGTATCAAGAAAGTTTCAATTCAATACTTGCAACTTAAGGGCACTTCGATGGATTGAATTGTTCAGATGCTATAAAATGTTTGTGAATATACGGATTCATGTCCCTCAACCCCCCCCCCCCCCCCCCCTTCTCCCCCCTGTGTCTCTGATGTTTCTTTCTTTTCTTTTTTCCTTTCCTTTTATGTGACATGTTTGAAACATATTTTTCTAACAGGGACATCTTAATGACTATTTTGGCGGCATTATACTTAGAATCTGACTATTATCCACAACAGAAGAGGCGTTCTACAACCTTGGATATCGAAAATTTGAACTTAGAGGATACTCAAGTGAGTCCCTACTAAACTAATCAAATCACTCATACCATCGATCAACCTACCATCCTTTCTTCATTCATCACCCAAATGTTTGTTTTGTTCTAGATTTACTTTCAAATCTCACTCCTAACACTAAAACACACTTGCTAGTTTTCATCACTGAGGAACCTGCAATTCTTATTATGTTCCAAAGTTAACAACTCAAGATGGGGGTCGTTAGGACTATATGCAACCATACTTGTATTGGCAGATTTCCTATACAAGAAACTAATAGCTCAGGTTTAAGTCGTGAGTCTAAGTGATTCATGTGTCGCGTGTTAATCTCAGTCGTTTACCAATGATGACTTAGAAACCAAGTGTTTTTCTCTTGAGAATAGTCTTCAAATCCTAGGGGGAAATCCAATCGCCACTCTTCAGAGTCTTACGGGACATGTTTAAACTCAAAATATACTGAGAAATGTTTTCTCGAAATAAAGCACTCTTGTTAGGGTTATTGATTATTCTATTCACGTATGTATATATGTTTGTAAACAAGTTTCAGGTTACTTAGAATAAAAATTTAATTTTTCAATCTTTCTTAGGATTGCACATCATGCCACCATTTGGTCAGAAACAGACTACTTGGTCTTAGCCAACTTCACATGAGGCTGGTGAAAGCCATCTAGACAGGTGGCACGATCCTCCTGGATGGAAACTCTGTTATCAGAGATGGATTGTAGGATGGATGCACATGTTGCTCCAGTGAGGAGACAACTCGAAGATATTGCATCTAGACTCAAGAACACAGAGATTCAACTCCAAGATCTACAGAGTGCCTTCAAGGAAAATGTACCATAACCAGCAGAGGATTGATCTAACAGGGCTTGATTCACATTCCATTTCTACATGCTAACTTTCATTATGTTTGTATTGTACCGTACTCCTTTTGAGCATGTTATTTCAGCATGTTTTTGTGTCTGTTATGGAGCTATTATGGAGCCTTGATTCACTTCTAAAGTGATATTTGGTCAAGCTATTATGGAGTTGATGATCTAGAACAGTAAAAGGGATGAAAAAATAAATATTTGAAGAAGGCTGATTGGTATGCCTAATATACTTCCAA
Organism: Cyclocarya paliurus; assembly: GCA_029856935.1. NCBI lineage: Eukaryota > Viridiplantae > Streptophyta > Magnoliopsida > Fagales > Juglandaceae > Cyclocarya > Cyclocarya paliurus. The sequence continues at coordinate 35,606,563 of CM056947.1, read as the reverse complement.
CAATGAAGACTGATTGATTTTCGTTTAAAGAAGCATGATTATGTCATATTACTGGACGTCATGAGGCATGAGTGCTCAAGGCATGTTTTGAAGTATTGCATGCATATTTATCAATCAAAACCAGATATGATAAAAGTTTGTGGAAAAAATTCTCACACTATTAGCATGCTTAGAACTTCAATTGCATTATCTCATGGTGACTTGTGAATAAGCATCCATTGACATTCCATGTATCTCAGAAAACATTTTTATGGGAAATTAGAACTCTTTTAAAGGTATTTTTTAGTTTAAGTGAACATAGAATGAACCTATGAATATACACCAGGAATATTGAAACAGGTTCAAAGGCCTCAAAGAATATGCTTTTAGACCAAGACCAGATCTGTAAATGGAGATTTAAGTGCCTTGAAAACTATGTTTTACAGACCTAATGACCATAAGAAGGGTAAGTTGAATAAGGTTAGAATTGTACAGCATAACATAAAAGGAAATACAATTTCCTAGGATTCTTTTCGAGTTAACCAGATAGGATATGTATTGGACCTGATTTCTTATCCCTTATACTAGGCATTAGAATGTCACCATTAAAAGGCTGAAAGCTTTGGATAATGTCATTTTATAAACTTTCCAAGCTCCAAACTGAATTGCTCAGGACTCAAGAGAATTAAACTGATTGTATAGGTTTGGCAAGTGTGTTTTCATCTTAGTCACACACAAGGGAATTGCTTTGCCACCATTTAATGACAGAGGAATTGGATACTCCATAAGTTTGTTCCACGTTTTGGCTTGGACTTGATTGCTACACCAAATTTAGATGTTGCTAGCACCGCTGTATTTTTCTAGGGTCATAAGGAGGGAAGAAAGGTTATCTGTGTGGAGCTTTTTTTCTTAACTTGTGTGGCAAACGCATGAGTTGAGATGAACTTAATTTCTGTGCAAATTAAGGGAATCTAAAATGTTGTTGATTTTTTTTTCATCGTACTGTAATTGTTGATCTTCTTGGGCTGCATTTGTCAAAATACAGGGTAATTGCTAAAAGTTTCTGATTTGAGAAATGATACAAATCAAAATTAGAATGAACTCTTGAGGAAATAATAATCCCTGTCATGAAAACATTCCAACTCCTTAAACTCCAGCAAATCTGCCCCTGCTTACTGGTTACTAATCAGGTCATGTACTAATAGTAATGCATAATGAAAGACTTCTATTTTAGTATCACCAATATTGGCTTGCCATTTTGTGGTTATCTTGCTGGAGCTCTTGGATTCTATTGTATCTAATCGCGCCTAACTTGATGGCTAACAGTACCTGGCAGATGCAGTGGCAGAGCTAGGATTTTATTTCAGTTGGTGCAAAATCTAAATAAAATAAAAAAGTAGGAGGTATTTTTCTTTTGTAGAACATTTTTTCAATTATAATGACAATAAGTTCTTTACACTTCTTAAGATGAGGATGCATTGCTACATGTAATGGATGCCAACTGCAGACATGCTACTGTTCCCCCAGCACCCCCTCCCTGTCTTGTTGATGTAGGATGTGCAGAAATTCAATCTTTTTGTAATGAAACAGTACTATTTCATTACAAAAAGATTGAATTTCTTCTCAATAACCACACAAATGATCTACACTTAGTCAATAGCATAAACACAGACATGTAAGAGCCTAGATGGTTAAATGGGTTCTGCCCCTGAAGATCTGTCAGAGTGTCAGATAGGAAATGTAGCCAGTAGAGTTTTATTAATCACTTTTCCTCTAGAAAATTCAACATATTTTTTTATTCTTTTTTATAAAATTATTTTTCTTATTATTGTTCTGTTAGAAAATGTGTACAATGGATGAATCGGTTAGTTATTAATGCTTGCTAAATATGTTATAATTATAACAAGATATGTGTAATTAGTTAGTAATTGGTGATTTGTATTTAAGCTTTCTAATATTGTAATCCGCTCTTTCCCGAATGGCAAAAAAAGAAAAAGAAGAAGAGAGTCGAATTTGTTAATTCCTTACAAGTAATCAATTACAAGCAAGTGCATTCTAATGTCGTGTTTGTAAATACCCCACAATTAAAGCTCTTGCCCAAAGTTAACATGAATTAATGTTCTTTCTAAAAAAAATCTGATCCTGAATTAATTTTTGGAGAAATGTTTTAGCTATAAAGTTATCCCATAAAAATAATCTCGTAAACTAATATAACTTGATGTGATTCGTTGTAAATCTATTTTTATTATAAAATAGATCTAACGTATCGTATAAAGTCATATCAATTTGTATATTTATTTTTATAAAAATTCTACTCAACCTCCTACTATTCACACCACACTCCGCACTCCATCTTTTTTTTAATTTTTTTTATCAAATATATTTTTATATGAATAGTGAATAAAAAATTATAAATAGTTTAAAAAATATAAATTCAAAAAAAATTTTAAAAAATATTAAAAAATATTAAAAAGTGTGGAGTATGGAGTGTAGGGAGGATGAATAGCAAAACCCTTATTTTTATAAGATATATTTATGACTATAACATTTCTCAATTTTATAATACGCTGTTTCCCAAATAGTAAATCTATGATATTTACAGCGTCATCGAGCTTCGGGACAGAAGTCTCATTTTATATATGAATTCGGACTTCCTTTTTCTTTTTTTCGTTTTTTCGAAAAATAAAGTCATGATGAGTTGCTTAGATACCAGTTTTTTTTTTTTTTTTTATAATACCAGTTAAACGGCCTTCCAAATTAGTGAATAAATTTTATCCATGAAGTCCCATTTTTTCAAAATAAAAAATAAAAAATCAAGACCTATATTTGAGTGCTGTAAAAGTTGATGGTCATGGCTATTCATCTTGCTCTCGCTAGCTACAGTTTATCTGTTTGCTACAAAAGCTCTTACATACTTTCTGTACCATAACTGGGATCGCTTCTCACTTGGCTGGAAGGCAAAAATTAAAGTGATTCTCAAGGATTTTCTTTCCAATTTGAAGGTCGGCCGGATATATAGTTCTAATCCAATACATACATGTACATCTCATGCAAATAAAGACTTTGTCAACCTCTAAACCCATTTCGTCTGTCGCCCAACAGCCTCGCAATCTCCTATTCTTAGCACCCCCTTTGTTTCTCTCTGTCTTTCTCTCTCTGTCTGTCTGTCTCTCTCTCTCTCATGTCATCAACCTTTCCACCATTCTTCCAGGCCTTCCTCATCCTTCTATAGCACCCATTCTCATTGCAGCAACCCGCTCAAAGGGCGTGCATGCCGCCCCGGGCTAAGGCGAGTGCTATCCTACGAAATGGCGGCACGTAAGGATACGCCGTCGTTGCATGTTACTTTTTACATGTTTTTGCATGTCATATTTGTGGTCTCCTCTTCTGAGGCATCAGAATCAGAAACCCTCCTAAAGTTCAAGGCCTCCCTTCAATCCAATGACGCATTAATCAGCTGGAATGGCTCAACAACACCATGTTCTGAGCATAATGTAAATTGGGTTGGTGTTCATTGTGGGAAAGGAAAAGTTAAGGGTTTACGACTCGAGAATATGGGACTAAATGGTTTCATTGATGTGGACTTGCTCGCGTTATTGTCGAATTTGAGAACTATAAGCTTTATGAAGAACAACTTTGATGGTCCATTGCCAGATTTAAAGAAACTCAGTGCATTAAGGTCTGTGTATTTATCAAACAACAATTTTTCTGGGAGATTCCTTATGATGCTTTTTCGGGTATGTTGCGGTTGAAGAGAGTGCATTTGGCGCATAATCAGTTTGCTGGTAGTATTCCTACATCATTGATAACTTTGCCAAAGCTTTTGGAGTTAAGGCTTGAGGATAACCATTTTGATGGTCAGATACCAGATTTTCAACAGGAGTCATTGAATTATTTTAATGTATCGGGCAATGAATTGGAGGGTCCAATTCCAAATAGCCTTAGTGGGATGGATTCAAGCTCCTTCTCTGGTGAGTCAACTTTTTATGAGATCATCTGTGTATATATAATATCTATATATATAATGTATCATGTGCATGTACATGTATATGTACTTACACAAACGTGTTTCTTCAGTTATTGTATTTATTCTTCACAGAGTTATCAGAAAATGGCTGCTTCTAACAAACTCTAATTAGGTACAAAGTAATAGTTACAAATCTGCAGTCTTATGTTTTGAACTAAAATATTGATTAAGCCTACAAGTGATCTATTGGATTCTATATTGTTATGATAATTATAATTGAGAGTACTGTTTCCTATAAGATTAAATGTTAGATCTCTATATCTATATACTCAAAACTTTTCAGTTGAATATAATGTCTGAACATATATATATGATCATCTCAGGGCTTCATTGGCATCTAGCACTTTCCACTCTAATATTGGACATTGATTAGCCAACTTAAGCCTCCAAAGAACTGAAAACCCACATGAAACAATGCCTAAAGCCCACATATGCATATATATACAAAGGTAAATATGTGTGAAAACATTCAGGCAGTGATGTTTTGAAATGGCAGGAAATTTAGAGCTATGTGGAAAGCCTATGGGTAATTGTGATGAAGGCTCAATTCCAAGTATCCTAGTGATTGTTATACTTGCAACGATGGCAACAGTCGGCATAGGTATAGTGGTCTTCATCAACCACAAGAGGCAACCATCTTTATTGACAAAGGCTCCAGTACAGCCATCAAACTTGCAAAAGAAATCAGGCATAAAGGAATCGAACGAATCAGGGAAAGACTCAACAAACCGCAGTGGAAATACCAAGAAGGTTGAGGGTGTGAAGCTGACCTTTGTCAGGGAAGATAGGGAGAAGTTTGATATGCAGGAATTGCTTAAAGCCTCAGCTGAGATATTGGGCAGTGGATCCTTTGGGTCTTCTTACAAGGCTGCCTTGCACAATGGACAGGTGATGGTTGTGAAGCGGTTCAAACAAATGAATAATTTGGGGAAAGAGGAGTTTCAAGAGCATATGAGCAAGTTAGGGAGGTTGAGACACCCGAATCTGCTTCCTCTGGTGGCTTACTACTATAGGAAGGAAGAGAAGCTCTTGGCATTTGACTTTGTGCAGAAGGCCAGCTTGGCCGTTCATCTACATGGTACTGATCTCCTCTCGAAAGTATGTTTGCTCACATGTGCATGTATATTAGTTCATGAATTGGTAGGCCCTCTGTATATGTTTCTTTATAAACATAGCATTTTTGTCATGCATACATACATACATACATACATATTATACATACATACATACATACATATATATAATATCCGCCTCTGTTGTGTAATCACTTTCAATGTGTTCACTGACATCATTTTCAATGCAAAGAAGCACTATCACATTGTCCAATTATACCAATAGTCCTAATTATAAGCCAGTTTGGAGGAAAACGCTGTCATTCTTCAATTTACTGTTTATAATTATAAAGCAATACTCGATCTGGTTGAACAAAGTCTGCAATTTCTTTTTTCTTGTTCTTCCTTTAAGGTAGTAGCATTTAGTTGTTGTCACCCGGCTCCCATATATATTATTTGACACACATATTTCACTTATTAATTACCTTCCAGGCAATTTAATTTTATTTGACGGCTCATTCATTATCCAAGCATGATGACACTTTCAATAATTCATTATAAAGTCCATAATTTCACTTTTTCTAAATACTAATCTCATGTATACTCAAAATGACTATTTGAATTTAGTACATAACTCCCTCTTGCTATAAATGCAATATCATGCATGATCATGAATATTTTACAATGAGTAGTACTACTCCTGAAAATAACATCACAAAAGGTTGAACTTACTAATAATCTGTTGCATCTCATTGACATCCTTTCATCAGTTCATGAAGCTCTAGGTCAGCCAAGCCTTGATTGGCCAACCCGGTTAAAGATTGTCAAAGGCATAGCCAAGAGTCTTCAATATATGTACAATGAGCTGCCTAACCTAATTGCCCCACACGGCCACCTCAAGTCCTCGAATGTTCTGCTCAATGAATCCTTTGACCCCCTTCTCACTGACTATGGCTTGATCCCCCTGATCAACCAGGAGGATGCTCGAGACATCATGGTCGTTTACAAGTCCCCGGAGTACTTGCAACAAGGTAGGATAACAAAGAAGACTGATATATGGAGTTTTGGATTACTGATACTAGAGATTTTAACCGGAAAATTCCCAGCAAACATTCTACAGCAAGGCAAGGGAAAAGAAGAGGATTTCTCAGTCACTTGGGTGAATTCGGTTGTTCCGGAAGAATGGACGAACGAGGTGTTTGACAAGGAGATGGGTGCAACTAGGAACAGTGAAGGCGAGATGCACAAGCTTTTGAAGATTGGGTTGGCTTGTTGTGAAAGAAATGTGGAGAAGAGATGGGATTTGAATGAGGTTGTTGAGAAGATTGAAGAGTTAGTAGAGAGGGAAGATACGGAGGAAGAAATATTCTATACTTCGTATGCTAGTACTGAGGCAGGGTCTACAAGAGAACTTTCTGCTGACTTTCAATTGTCAATGCATGATGAATGATTCATTGCTGCCAAATCGTTGGTCTCTTGTGACTGGATCTGGATTCCTCGGAATGGCTTTTAAGGATTTTGAAGTGGAAATTTGACGGGGGGCTAGAGAGAGATCTTCTAATTTATGACACTGTAATTTCAATCAATATGCAGCTATATATATCATGCGTTTGATGCAAAATTGGAAGGCTTGCCTTCTGTTTCTCTCGATACTGGCATTTTCACTTTCTAGTACTATTTGCATCTCCCTCCTTCAATGTATAACTTGTATGAGTATTTCCACAAGTATTAATGGCTCATTTATATGATATCTTATATGACAATGACCGCCGCCCCCGCCACCATCATAACAACCACATCATGATTATCTATATGAGAGGGCCGGGATATATGCCATGTGCATTGAGTGTCACTACAACATAAACCGCATTTACCCAAGAATGCCTAGGGTGACTAAAACCACGCCTTCCGTGTACAAAAGTAGGTTGCCACAAAAACCATGTGTGGAATCTCCGTGGCATAAAAGTCGCTGCAAAAAGTAGTATTTACCATAATAAATAAATCCTGTCGCAACAACAGCTCAATGCCCACCAGTATGCCCGCGGCAGAAGCCTACCATGTTCGTGGCAAAAAAAAATGAACATTTTAATTATCTCGTCGGCATTAGTACAGTTGCCACAAGATCTTGGTGTCGGTTTTAGTATTGCCCACCATATGAAAATATTTTTTTCTACCAGATCATGCGTGGCCAAATCTATTTGAGTTTTCTTTTCCTACCAACACAACCATCTGTAATAATTTATTCTCACGGGATAGATGGCCGCAGAAAGTAGTTTCCTAGAAACTAAATCAATCAATTAATGTCCACTAAATCATTTCGTATTAAAAACTTAATACCCACGATACGATCATCTAGCTAAAAGGGATGAAAGAGGATTTACTACACTAGCAGGCTGACGAGTGTAACCTGTAGGGATTAGTATTTATAATGAGGGCGTCCACATAGCAATTTTACTTGACATAGAATTTACACCATAAATTCATAACACCGTGAATTTACACTAGTACAATAATATATATGCAAATTCAAATTCATCAAGTTCTAAAACATAGTGCAAAAGACACCCACAACACCTTATAACATAATTACTTGAAATATTTTAAACATTCCAATATGTCCCAGTGTTCATGGTAGAGCATATGAATGGTATTACATCAAGATGCATTACATATATGTTGTTTCTACAGTACCCATCCAGATTTGCTGCATGCGTGGGAATGATGAAAGGGTCGGCAGTATAGATATAGGCTAGCACTCTTCTTCAGTTGACAACACATACAGCTGCAGTAAGGATAGCTAGATACAACACCAAGCTCAATGTCACATGCATATAGCTTCATTGTGTGAAGTGAAACTAGAAAGTAGACGCATGGAGCAGCCCCAACGTAAGACAAAATAGGCTCTTCCCCCATATTTTTAAGGGCTGATAGAGCTCACCTAAACAAGCATTACCACAAAGAGGTGAGCCAAGTGGGTTTAACATATTCCAACATAGTAGTTGCCCACTTGACAACTAAATAAATTTAAAATAATCTGGATTGAAAACACATGAGTTCCATACATTTTTTATTACCCATAACATTGCACACTAATAGCCAGTGGATCACAATTAACTCAATATATAGAGCAGTGGACGCCAACAAAGGTGACAATTCTAAGAACCAAAAACTTCATGTGTTAACAACAAACTATTATAGTTAAAGGAAGGTTCATTACAAATACATGAGGACTTATGGCTATAATTATAACATACCCATGAGTCTTTCGTCTATCCCGTTTGATTTACCACATAGCAGCAGCTGAGACATTTTATATACAATCATAAGCACATTTCAAAATCAGATTTTAGCTTTAATATGCACCGTCAACACAATTTACGAACATACCATATACTCCTATGGAATATCCACAAACTTGTCCTATGGAAATGGCTTATTTATATTATAAACAAACACATATAAGAAACACAACATCCAGTTATGACAACATCAACTAAAGCGACAATGTTTATATAAGTATCTAAGAAAGAGGTTGGTAACTTACTCCTATCCAGGAATATAATTAAAAAAAAAAAAGATCCAGGAATATAATTCAATTCTGTTGGAGCATGTCTATTTCTTCCCCATTGTGACGACGCATTGAACCTCCAAATGAAGCCCAATTTCAGTGAAGATGGAACCTTGTGTAAGTAGCTTTCTCACATGCTTGATACTATATCCCTGCAACAACCATAGTTTCAGGTTATTCACCCCTAACTCAACTAATGAATTAAATAAGTGCTACAAACCAACTTTCTCATTCTCATATACAATGAGAAAGACAATTAACCATTACCTGAACTATACCAACACCAAACTTTTCTATCTACTTCCCTAAGGTTACCAACTTATATATTCCCAACACAAAATAATTGCATATAACCACCTGCCCAGATATTTTCCTTAACATCCCCAATACAACCCTTTGTGCACATCAAAAGATTGGCATGTCACAAACTGACATTTCCTATGTGAGGAATACCAAAACACAAAAATCAAAACATTTCTCTTCACAAAAAACCAGTTTACATTAAAGATGCCTAAACATCTCCCTGAGTCTCTTGTTGAGACTTCCTACTTCCCCCCAACTGAGATGATATCACATTCAATTGTTTGTCATGCTCAGAAAATGCTTTTCACAGAGCATCCATATCACCCAATAGTGACTCCACTCCAATTGAGCCTTGTAATTCTCTGCGCAACTCTTGTTCCTTTCATTCTCCTTGGCCATACGGACAAATGCCTTGTCCTTTTGCAGCGAAGAAGATGGCTCAAAAATCATTGAGCGTCCCAGCCCTTGTGCATATCCTGATTTGAAACCTATGACCTCTTTGAAAATAGAGGCAGCAGCCTCATTAACGTTTTTATCCGTGTCCATATCATTCAACCTCTCTATCATAAGATTTTAAAAATAATCAATCAAGATAGCATGAGAATTGGTGAGTCTTGATAAGCCCATAATTGTAATGAAAATTAATCATATGAGCTAACTCACATAATTGTGTTCAGTTGTGGCATTGATGAATTTCTCCTTCTTTGCAGACCAGTGTGTTTCTTTATAAAAAGCAACAAGATTTGGGGCCTCCTCACCCTTACAATAAAAGTTCAGTTATTCATACTATTTGGCTGAAAAGACTTATTGTACTATACACAAATCACTACACGTCTTACATTATCTTCCAAAATCCATACAAATGATTTCCTCCCACCTGTGTGCTTCGCCTTTTATTTTTTCCTGTTACTTGCATTCCTTCGAGACTGCTCCTGAAACAAGTAGACCGGAAATTCTCATGCACCAACACTTAATCTATAGTTAAAGCCTCAACAAAATGAACACATATTTATATATTCTTTACTTTGAAAGGAGCTTTACATATCCTAAATTTTTTTGTCCTCCAAACATGGGTACACCAAGTACCTTGAATGTGCCGCTGGCCCAACATTCACACAACCACTCCCATACTGGTTTCTCTACCATGGGCATCCCACCAGCTACTGCCTCCTCATGCGAAACATATTTTAAGTACTGCTTGTGTAGTTCATAGTGGTATGCATTGTACCTATCAGCAAGTATCATTATAACTACTTCGCGATGGTTGTCTCTTGTCCAATCCAACACAAAGTCTGATTGTACGACCAAGATTTGCACGTTAGAAAGGTTTCACACAATTAAAAAAAAAGAAATAATAAAACCAAAAAGCTATAAATCCATGCATATTTCCTAAAATCCTACTTTAACATGATTGATCAGCTCCTGCTTCTCCTTGTCGTCTACCACACTTTAGCTTGCGTGCCTCATGTTCGCATGTACTTTCACTATCCAACTCACTCAACTACTAAAGACAACTGCATTCTTGCATGATGGCATGATGGCCCCATGTGCCATCCTTTATAGTTAAATGAATCTTACCCAACTTAAGTAACCTTTCAAAAATTGTACCCTTTGCAGACCCTTGTCCTTTTTTAATGGGTGGAACTATAATAACAAGATAATAAAGTTGTTATGGATATGCATATTTATAAAATTATAAGAAGTCAAAATATTATGGCATCAAATTTTTTTTATAATGGAACTATATGTGGTTCCCCCTCATCCCCGTCATGTTGCACATCGTTAGACTCTTGTAGCCCCACTACTAGTACTGCTTGAGTAGAGTCATCAATTAGGGGATCCTCTTCATCTGTTAGGCTCCTTGTAGGAGGTAGTGTAGCCAGACATTCGTCAATAGGGTTTGATATTATGAGTGGACGTCGGGGTTGTCCCCACCGCCCTCTTCGTACAGATATCACCATTACTATCTTCTGTGTAATTACAAAAAATAGCAAACATTCAGTGTGAGAACATAACAATTAATATATGTTTCAACTTCTGAGATCACATGTATCTATTTTGGTAAAATTTATGTACTCTTAAATCTGCTCCTGAACAAATTAAAAAATTAAGGTATACATCATTGTTTGCATGTGCTAGAAATGAGAATCAGCTATCCTGAGCATAAGTAGGGATAGCATAATGTCACGGACTAGAGGGTTGTGGATTTCTCTAGAAAAATCTAGGTGGTGACAATAATCCCTGCCTATGAAAATTTACTGCATTCACCTTTTACAGAAACAAAACTATTTGTAGTCTCTAGAAACCAAAAAAAATATAACTCGATGTAGGGTTGATATAAACTACATGATAGCAAGAAACATGTACTATTGCATGGGAGTGCAAAAATGTGGAACTGATCAACACTAGTCAGATGAGAGGGTAGAATGACTATAAGCAGACCATAAATACTAAGCTTCCTCAAAGAGTAAAAATGAAAAATTTGACCCTTTGTAGAACATCACTTCCAGATGACCATGGTCATTTTATACTCTATGGGTTCACTAGATTTTGCATAAAATCTGTAATCATGAAGATGCCCCAAGTTTTACAACATTAAAAATCACAACTTCACATAGAAAAAGCACTCTATTTTTGTTGGGGATTCTTAAACATACCAGTAATGCCTAAATAATATCCACCAAAAAGGTCAAACTTGGTCCCAACTCTGAAAATAATTTTACTCACAAGTTAACATTTAGCTTAGACCTTGACATTGTTGCCTCATGAACATGCATATTTTTAAGAGTTTAAAACTCACAGAAACTGATGTGCATAGTGGGATCTGAAGTCCCTCAAGGGGATGAAGGAAGGTGAGTAGAAAAAACTTATCCTTGTCTTTGTGTAGCCTATAGTCAAAGTATATGAAGAAGAATGCTCCACTTCAACTTCGGAGAGGAAAGGGTTATGCGTATTCTCACATATGTACTCAGTGATTCAGAAGCAACTGGAATATGTAGAGAAAAACTTAGTGACTGGTTCCTTCTTCCGATGTTGTTTCTCCCAAGCAGCAATGGGTACGCAAATCAGCAAAAGGACTAATAAGTCCATTGTGTCACCAACCCTCAGATAAAAGGCACTAGTTCCCAATTTTTTCCCACTCTAAAAAGTCTCGCCTCTTACAACTGTGGGGAGTTGTACGTGTGGCATGTAGTGGGTCTTGACACATGTACTGGGTAACATATCAAATTAATGTGTTTAAAATTTTAAGTGCCTTTTGGTTAGGGTATACTCCTTATACCATCAATTTCCTTCAAATTTATTGAATAACAAATAAATGACATAATTTTTTTTTCATTATATAACTTTTATCCACAAGCAAATAAATTACCTAATATATTTTTTAATATTACAACTCTGAAGATATACTTGCCTTATTTTGTACCCTTATAAAACTGCATTACAGGAAAGTGTTTAAATTTAACACTAAATATTATAAATTCAAGGAAAACACGTGCATACAATTTTAAAATTCGTGAAGTACTTCTTTGTCATAAAAGGATGAGCAAAGTTGTTTAACCTGGCCAAGGGAAAATGCAGGAAGAAAACGTTGTGCCAAATATTCCAAGCACGTATTCCATCAGCTATGAGCAAGGTTTTGTATATCAATTAATAATTTTCCATAAAAATTATGACGTCTATCACTTTTTACTTCATTCAAATATCAAGTGCCTCATTGTACCAATTTATGTATCCATTTTGCATTCTAATCAGATATGCCTATATTTCTCGCATGAATATATATTTTGGACTTTACCACAAAGCAACTAGCGCAAATTGATTGCAGAGCAGGCCATTATAGAGGTCAATGTACTTTTTCATGGACCTGCTATAACATGCCATTGCACATGGATTTACCACATCTTCTGAGGCAGCTATAGATCATTGACATTTTTGCATTTGACAATCTATAATATCATGATTTGTAAGTTTTTTAAAGATTAAATTGCAATATGTAATGAATTGCATGGGCAGTACTGTATTCACACTATGCCTTTTCAATTTTATGACATCCTGTACATTACACTCTAATTGCCATTTTTGCAAGGTTGTTCTAGTAAATGCCTTATTCAGCTTATATACACATCTCCTTAGTTCATCGTTTACACCCAGCACAATAACCACACTATAATGATTGAAACATACATTTAAATTCCCATGAAGCTCAAAGAAAACATCAATATCCATATCAATTTATGCCAATAAATAACTAGTAAATCACAAGGAAAGCAACACATATAGGCATGGCTTACAATATTTATAAAGTATTATATATACAAGCAAATAATAGTCAATATGGTAACGATTCTAGCTATTTAGGGCATTTTGGTAACCATTGTATATTTGTTTGGCTAGCCTAAGTAGCATCTTTTAAAACCACGTTTTCAAAAACTTGTTAAGTAACCCAAAAAGTGTTAATCACATGAAGGGTTACTAACTTCACCATGCTTCCTTAATATATTTGTCACTAATTGTGTTTCATGAAGGGATAAGCATACATGGCTAGCCATAATATCATTTACTAGGATGCAGTGATACCCAACAGAGGAATGTCAAGGAATAGTGTGACGCCCCCGACTCTCACATACAAAAAAATCTCAAGAATCGTGACGTCAGGATGATGATAACACGGGTCACGCATCCCAATGACAAGTGCCAAGTGTGTGCAACAAACAAACAGTGCACAATAAAAATAAAATACGCAGCGGATAATAATAAATAAGTCACTAGTACCAGAATTTTGTTTAATACAAATAACCAAATACCAAGCGTTCAAAAGCATAAACCAAATATCCCAAATAATACAAGAGCTGAAAAATAACATAACACGAGTGATCCCAGATCACTCCTCCGGCGGAGCCAAATCTTCAAGTTCGGCATCGGTATCATCATCAACAAAATCTACAGTACTATTAAATGGTACCACATGTAAGTTATAACCCAACCAATTCTGAAATAAAAACACATTCAATACAACCAACCATGCATGCATATGATGTACTATGCACCAAGTCCAAAAATGTCATTTTTTCCGAAAATAGATATTTTTTCAACGCACGCCAAAATCCCATTTGGCCCAAAAACATTTCCAATAAAACATTTCCACCATTTTTCCAGAAAATAGCCCAAAACAAATATCCATCATTTTTTCAGAAAATGACTCACACAAAATCCATATCCAACACACGCTATGTTCTTAGAAAACAGTCATTTTCTATTTTTTCATTATTCCATATGCACCATGGTCTCCCCTAGAGACCATCCGCACGTCCTGGCTGCATAACGAGCGATGCCCAGTTCCACACCCAGTGCGTTCGTGGCCAGACATCCTCTAGTCCCCGCCAGCAGAAGGGTCACGGAGTCGGCACATAACTTGTCCGGTACCATTATCGCCCAGCGACAACCCAGGGGACGTCACTCAGTAAATTCCGCTCCCGAGTGACCAGAAGAGCTCTAACGAGATAATGCCTCATCTCGACTTGGAGTCGTGATACACACGCACCCAAAATTCATTCCACACATGAAAACTCAGTTTTCAATAAACAAATGAACATGAATGCAATTACCCGAAAACCCAATTTTCATTTACAAACATGATCATGCGTGCACATGCAGTGAACTAGACACAAGCTCAATATCCAATAGCCAACCAAATCACAATATAACCAACACACAAATACTCCGTCCTCAAATCCATCCACCCCTGTACTCCTTGGACTCAGTCCGGAATAACCAACCAGAACACAGTGAAATCAGTTAGTGCAAAAATATATTTAAATCTCAAAAGATGTTTGGAAAAATACTTACAGCGTTATATAATAATTTTTGGAGGATCAATGATGAGCTGGAAGTGCCAAAACAGCAACTCCACAGTGTAAAAATACACTGGTCGTAGGTCTCAAAAATTTGAATGAGGTCAAACTAAGACTCGAAATTGATAGGATAGGGCTTAGGGAGGTCGATGAAGCTAATGGTGGTGGCATTTGGCCGTGGTGGCGGCGGAATGGGCGGTTTAAGGCCAAAAAGCCCAAATAAAAAATATAGTTAATGCGGTTTTACCAGTGATGGATCAGGGTCGGGGTTGGGTCCTATGGGTTGCTTGGAGGTAGGGGAAGAAGTGGTGAAAAAATGGTGGTCGGATGACGGCGCAACGACGCAAAGAACGCTGCGGCTTGCTAGTTGGCCTAAGATTGGAGGGGGATGGTTGCTGGTCAGTGGGGAGTCAACTAGGCCAAGTGGTGAGGAACACGACGGTGGGGTGGCGGCGGCTGGGAGGAGGTAACCGAATGCACGGGGAGAGAGAGAGTGGGTCGAGCGGGAGAGAGACCGAACAGGAAAATAGAGAAAAAGAAAGAGAAGGAAAAGAAAAAGAGGAAAAGAAAAATAGAGGGAAAGAAATGAGGTCCAATCCTCACATCTTGGATCACAAAAATGATCCAACGAAAAAAATTTTAAAACTGTAAGCTAAATAAAATAATTCAAACACAGTGAAAAATTTAATTAAAATAATAATAATTTTAAAACCCAAAAACAAACCAATTTAAATTAAAGTTCACTTTAAGTGCAAAACAGTAATTAATATTAAGAAAGCAAATTAAAAATAATTTTCACAATTTAATATTATAAAATAATATAATAAAACCCCCATAATTTAAAAACAAGAAACCAATATTTAAATTAATTAAAATAATCTTTCATTAAAAATATACTAAAATACGGGATGTTACAAATAACCAACACATTCATATTAGGGAGTACGTTTGGCAGGACTTCCAATATAATCAAATTCAAGTATAGAATGTGTAAGATAAGTAACACATTCGACAAGAAGGTAGTGCATATAGGGATAGCCAACATAGATGCATAATCACCAACACACTCTAATACACAAATTAAAGAAAGCACACAGTCATATTGCATATTAAATCTGTGATATGCGACCACAAAGGCATGCTGCATGTGTGGGGAAGATATGTCTACAATCATAAGGAAAATGGACATGGCCTCCCTCTTCAGATGGCATCAAAGTCACATCATGCAACCTGCCACCACACATCAATTTTGGATATAAAATGCATCAAACATTCAATTGATAAGCAATTATCTATGAATTGCAAGTTAAATTAAAGAAAGCACACAGTCATATTGCATATTAAATCTATGATATGCAACCATAAAGGCATGTTGCATGTGTGGGAAAGATATATCTACAATCATAAGGAAAATGGTCATGGCCTCCCTCTTTATAAGGGAATGTGTTACTTGATCACAAAGGGCCATCCAGATTCATCGCACAGGGGACTACTAGTCATGCAATGTCTGCAAAGATAATTAATATTCACAAAATCAGAATTTGTATAAATGTGAGGTAAAGCTAATATAGCTATATGAATTACAAAATATTTTTTCTGCATCGTAAAAATAAGTTGTACATAAATCTATAAGATGTCTCATTATGTGGATTTTGCATGTATGGCCGATAGCAAAATTTATAAGAGTTGTGGTATTAGCCAAATAGCTATGTTGGACTAATCATCATTGTATATAATTTTAGAACCCACGATAAAGCTATATAGGATAGGATATACCATTATCACCATCTGTATATTCATGGAAAGCACGTGTTGCTTCGCTACCATTAATATCCGCACCTTCTATGTTCTCCAACCTCAATTCCTCACTGGTGTTGTCATCATCAAAGTCTTCCTCATCATCGCTTTCTCTGGATTCCATATCTTGTGAGATGATTGCCGGATCAATAGGCAAGTGCTCAAAATCGACTCGGGCTAGTGGGTTGAGCACACCTCTACTAGTTTCATTAATAAGACCATAATTATTAAGATCAATGTCACTATCGTCTTCTGCATCAACACTTGAGGATTCATCATCCCCATCATTCAAGTCTGAGTTCTTTGGGTGAATATTGTATATGTTCCTATTTTTTATCTTGTGTACGGCGTGCCAACTTCCCCTCAAACTCGGGTCCTTTAGGTAGAACATTTGTAACACTTGGTATGCTAGGGTGAAAGGCTCATCTTTGTACCATTGCCTAGCGATATTCACACTCGTGAAGTGCTCCCCAACATATATCCCCCTTCTTGTGTGGGAAATGTCCCACCAATGACATTTAAACAAGTAGACCTTACACTAGCTCATATAGCGTAATTCTATAATGTCCTCCAACACATCATAGAAGTCAACACCCAATCCTTGATGGTCACCATGAACCACCAGGCTGTTGTTTTGGGTTCGGCGATGCATTTCAAGCTCAGACGTATGGAAACGAATTCAATTCATAATACAACCAGAATATGATGCAACTACTGGATCAGGACCACATGATAATGCGTATAAGTCATCAGTAACCTCATAGGGGCTCAGTGCATGCAACTCCGCAACCTAACATTGCACAATAGTATACACAAGAAAACAATATTACAAATCAGTGTATGCGACTAATGAGGGATATGTTCGTATAAGACCTAGTTTCTAAACTTACGCGTGATTTGAACCAAGACGGAAACTGAGTTTGGTGCATACGCTCGATGTTACTTGGGGCTTCTTCTTTGATCTTGTTATATTGTTCACTGCAATAGTATATAAATACCATTAATAAGTGATTCCCATCCAATATAAGTTAATAAAATGATAAGACTCTGAATTGCTAAACTTACTCTATATAGTGTTCAATCTCTATGTAATTGTTAAGCACATACCACTCAGCTTTGGCCAACAGTGTCTCGGAAAATTTTGCTATAGTTGATCCCCCCCAATGGGCTAACCTTTTGGGAGAAAACAGATAAAGTTGGCTTAAGGTCTCATTGTTGGACGTCAATATTGTGTTCCTCTCGGTTATATCTAGTCTCAATATCATTAAGGTACATAGAGCAAAATGTCAAGCACTCAAGATGAACATATCCCTCAGTAATTGAGCATTCTGGTCGTGCTTTGTTGCGGAAGTACCGCTTAAACTTGCCCAGGTACCTCTCGAAACGGTTCATCCATTTGTACTGTACAGGCAGCTAGTGATACTTTATCGGCAAGATGAATAGAAAGGTGCACCATGATATCAAAAAATACAGTTGGAAATATCATTTCAAACTTACAAAGAATGATGGAGACATTAGCTTGAAGTCGTTCCAATGTTGTCGTCTGCAATGTTCTGGAACATAATTCTTTGAAAAATGAGCTTAACTCCATTAAAACTTCTCACACATCGGGCCGTAGGTACCCACTGATTACAATCAGAAACAATGTTTGCATAAAGATATAACAATCATGGCTCTTCATTCCCATTATTTTTCCTTCATTAATGTTGACACACCGGGAAATATTTGAGACAAAACCATTAGGGAATTTGACCTCTGACAACCACGCACAAAAACTCCGTCGCTCAGTTGCATTTAACATATAACATGCAAGAGGCATCAAAGTATTTGCATTGGCGGTGTCCTTACTTTTGCCTTCAATATCCATCAAGGTTTCCAAAACATTATAACATATGTTTTTCTCAATATGCATGACATCTAAATTATGTCTCAACCCCAAATCTACCCAGTAAGGAAGCTTAAAGAAGATACTTTTCTTTGTCCAATTAAGTTCATTTGGAGTACGTTTCCTCTTCTTTGCTAATTTACCAGGATGCACATTTGAAACCTTATGTAACTGATCCAGCAAAGCTTGTCCCGTTATCATTTTAGGTTGTAACCGGTGCTCTTTCTTACCATTAAAAGCATTTTTTTTCTACCTCCAACTGTAGTCGAGCACCAACCATCAACAATGACCTATATAACAACGTTTATGGCCATACATCAGTTATAGTGAATCAGTTTCAGCATTACATGTAAGGCAAACCATCTTGCCCTTTGTACTCCATCCTGAAAGATTGGCGTATGCAAGGAAGTTGTTGATAGTCCAGAGTAACACTGCATGTAATGAGAAAATCTCTCTTTTGTATGCATCATATGTACGAATTTCCTCTTCCCATAATTCTTTTAGCTCATCGATTAGTGGATGCAAGAGCACGTCAATATCATTTCCCAGAGACTTAGGTCCAAGGATTAACAACGATATCATTAGGTAGGAATCTTTCATGCATGCCCACGGGGGCAAATTGTATGGTACAAGCAGCACTGGCCAAATGTTGTAGGGCTTACTCATGTTATTGAATGTGTTGAACCCATCACTAGCTAGACCAAGTCTGACAGTACGAGGATCGTCGGCAAACTAGCCATGTTTGCTATCAAACTCTTTCCACACCCTAGAATCTGCAGGATGTCTCATGCATCTTGGATCGTTAGCATGCTCGTCTACATGCCATCTCATGGCTTCAACAGTCTTTTTTGCCATAAACAACCTTTGCAGCTGTGGTTTCAAAGGGAAATATCAGAGGATTTTTTGGGAAATCCTATGTGGGCTTGTTGTGCTTGAAACCCACCTAGATGCATTAAATTTAAGGCACTCATCTTTCCTAACATTATCCTTCTAGAACAAGATACAGTCATCTGGGCATACATGTATCTTTGTGTAAGTGAAGCCCAACCCACGTTGTAAGCGTCGAGCCTCGTTATATGATTCGCGCAACAATGCATTAAGAAATGCAGCTTGCAGCAGCTTTATGATCGTGTCAAATGACTTTAAAGTCCGACCACCAATTGTCTTAATGTAAAGCAACTTGACTATGAACGATAGCTTTGAGAACTTTTGACACGTTGGATGAAGTGTCAACTCCTCGAAATTGAGGTCTAGTGGAATATTAGAGGTGTGACCTTGGTTGTCTGGTACTGCATTAACATATGTTCATGGGTGGTGCCACCTTCATGGTATGTGTGAGATCACCATATCTACTTGTTTCGAGGGCACTCAGTTGAAGCAAGTTAAGTAGTGTTCTAAGTGTAAGATGTCCCTTGATGATATGCCAATCTTGTAGACTTCTGTTTTGTGGGAAACGAATATGATGTGTTTTGAAATATGTTGGAAATGTGGCTAGCATTTACATGGTTAATGCAATCCGAAATTTGGATCTATTTTGCCATCTGAAATATATAATTGGGCATGGTAGATGAAGAATGTGAAGGGGGAAATTTCCAAGAATGCAGTTTGAGATGTTGAGAGATGAAATAAGGCAGCTGATTGTGGCGTCCTAAATTTTACCCATAAATGCTAGAGTAATAAGTACGCAAATCCACATGAGAAAGGGCTGCAGTACATATATATTATAGCTGATAATGGCTCAGGAAAATAGCTCGGCCAATGGTTGAGCTACCTATTTCCTCCCGTGATTAAGTCATAGCAAGCTAAGATGTCTTTCACTTTTGCATATCTAACCATTCCTGAAGTGTGTATTCTTACCCAATGTGTGAATATAAATCTAAACTACTTCAAAAACACAACAGAAGAAATCGTACAATATAAATACTAGTTGTTTTAGCTATTATTCAATTCATCCATGTATTGGGCTATTTAATAGACACAGGCAGTAACTAAAAATCCTAATTAAATATATAAAGGATTTAATATCTTTATGTGATAGCAAATAGCAAAACACATAATCCAAAAACTGAACTAGTGTTGAAATGGTAGCCACTAAGGGTTGATATCAAATTAAATATATAAACACAAAGCCCTTTGCAATGATCATTAGAAAGGTGCTTTTAATATAGAAGTCCACAAGTTGATGTAGTTCAGTGTAATTCATGCCAGGATTTTGTAAGCAATTTTATTCACCACATATCTAGAGACAAAGGTTGTGTTTCATGGAATTTTCGAGTTGGTTGATATCAATTCAGTAGAAATGTTTGCAAATATTATGAAACATCACTATTCAATGATGTATATTATTTGAGAAATAAAGATGAATTTTAACTAAAACATCACCAGAGGTAAAAAAGAAAATTCCAAATATTGTTATAGCATATGGCCATAAGGAAATAATGGAAGGTATAGGAGGTACCTCCAGTCAAGAAATACTCGAGGTTAATTAGCTTGTATTCGTTAACGATAGTAAACAAGATTGGTGACAAAATGATAAGTATAGGCCGTTGGGGAAAACAGCAACCCTTTATTAAAATAACGGAAATAATTATTTATATAGCCAGTTAAGGGTGGGTTTGAAAAATTCTCTAAGAAAAAAAGACTACAAGCATAAGGAGTTGTTTGTATCAGCTCCAGGAAGTATATTGTCCCCCAATTGAGTAAATTTTAGATTAAAGCATGGGTAGGAATTAATGGTAATTCAATTGGTGTTATTCATACTATATGGTTCAACCATGAAATGAGAGGCTAGAGGGATAAGAATGTCTTATGAAGAGTGTTTTATGATATTGGCAAAAATCTTAGTTTATTCAATTTAACTGAATATGTAAGCTTGCAGGGTGGCATAACAAATTAAAAAAACAGAACTGGACAATTACATAGAGATCCTGTGTAAAACCCAACAGAATATGAATCTGTGGAGAGAATTGAACACATTCACTCACTCTCGACATCATTTTCTATATTATAAAATGCATTGTATCAGAGATGGTTAAGTCTATGTAATCATATGACATGGATAGTATGAACCGAACCATTACTCCAATAAATAAGACAAACAAATATGACATCTACAATTTACGTAGGACTTGGTAAATAGAAAAACTCAATAAAATGATCAAATACATGAAACTTTTTCATTTGTTCCAATCTTGTAGTGGAGAATAAACCATCTAGTGGTAAAACAAATTGAGAAATAAGCATATATAAATATTCAACAGATTAAAATATATGAAGAGTCAACATAATAATAACATCTCTCCAGCTTGAATTGATTGTATAGATTATATGGACAAGTGCATACTGCAAACAAAGAATGGACTGTACCCACAGAAGTGTACTAGGTCACAAAGTAGATACAAAACATAATTATAAATCAACTAAGACAATAAAAGGAAATATTTGTATTAATACATGACAAAATACTGAGTAGACTTGGCATACTAGAAATAATGGAAATGAAAATGTTCATATAAGCACAAATGCCTTAGGGTGAGCATCTCTTCTGTTACCCAAAAAGTGCAACAGTATGCATGTAGTAACTATCTGACTACATATTGAGTTAAAGCACACTAGGGGCAATGATAAAATCTGGTTTGTTGTTTTATGCAACAAGAGCTACCTAGCCTATCATTTAAAGTAAACAAAATCAATAAAAAACAAATAAAGATAAAAGATTTCTATTAAAAAATAGTAAAAGCTAGATAGAAAATCGGCTGTAACAATCATTAACATATTTATATATTATTACAGAAGAAGTTTCATGTCTATTTTACTAGTGTTGAGCAAGTGGATTATAAACAGTTTTGTATGGGCGATTGAATTCTGTGTCTAGATTATTATCCAACTCTCACTGTTATTCAATACCATTGATGTAGTCCACAACGTAAAAGAGTCTATCTATTATGGGGTGATGAGAAATTGGTTTGTCCTTCAAACTAGTTTCAGGTGAATCCAGGTAACACAGTTATAAATAGCCTTGCAAACATGGAAGGTAGTTTCACGGCAAAGTAGGTTAACCCATTTTAACATCTCCTTGACCAATTCTAAGATTTTAAACAACTAATTCTGTGCTCCTCTACTTATCTAATATAATCCTCTTTACAGGTCGAAATGCATACCAAGAAAGTAAATGGTACACAAAATAGAAGGTGGATTTTGTGAATGCTTGGACATTTTTATACTTAGACATTATGATTAGAGACTCACTATACAGAGGACGCATTTACCTAGATGTTGAAGTTGAACAAAATCAAAACAATGTAGAAGACACATGTACAAAGCCAACCAGATAACCTATGTTGCAAAATGACAACAAAGGTAACAATTTGATGACATTACAATAAAAATAACAATCTTTCGGTTGATGAAATGCTAAATCCCAAGGTGATGTGTCTTATAGCAGGAGTTCTTTGGGTGAATAAAATACAGAAGACCTAAAAATCATTGTGGATCAAGTATAGAAGTATGTATATGTTTTCGCATCAACACATGATTAATATGATGCACATTCCTAGAAACTCACCAAAACAGAGATACATACACACGGAAGAGGTTGCAATAGGCCACAGATTTACCAAAGGGGTGAGGGAGAGAGGGAGAGAGAGAGATTTCCACCTCCATGTCGTCAGGTACTGGAGTGAAGGACATTAGAAGAAATTTGGACCATACTGGGGTTGTAATCGAGCCAAGTTGAGCAAGACTTTGGATTGTGACCTCGTCACTGCTCAAACAACTTGATGAAACTCAACCCAAAAACAATCTCATGTTGAGCTAAGCTGAGCCGACTTGGCTCGAATTGTTTATTTTTAATTTTTTAAGTAAAATTTAATAATTAAGAAATTAGATAAATAAAAAAATATGAATTTAATGAAATTTTTATAACTAACAAGTAAAACCTCTATTGAATTAGAAAATTATAAAAATTTAGAAATAACTAGTATTTTACTAATTGATGTTTATCTATAATAACAATATATTATATGCCTACATAAATTGCTAATACATATACATAATATGATAGTATATATATATAAGGAATAAAGTGGCTAATGAATTGGCTAGAGTTGGTGCGTTAGAGGAGGATTCTTTGTTTTTAGATGCTGTTGAGTTGCCACATGAGGTAAAAAGTTTGTACAGGTTAGACAAAGTGGGTATGGCATATGTAAGGTGTCGGTCATAGTTCGTTGTTGGGTTTCCAAGATTGGCTTGTAAAGGGAGGTTTTATTTGTTAAAGAGTTTTCCTCCGCCATAAGTGAGGCTTAATAAAATTTATGGAGGTTCCATCCTCCTTTTTATTAAAAAAAAAATGGTAGTATATATTTCATATATATTTCCCACATACTAGTATACGAAATTATTAAATCTTATCGACTTATAACTATCGTACGATTTGTAAAATATAGCTATGAAGTATATTTAATATATAGGCACAAGGGACTAGGCATAAGTAATTAGATTACATATTATATATTTAACTATAAAAGATGCTATGCTTATATTGTTAACTAATATATATATTTAGATGTATATATATAGAGGTGTATGTATATATTTATCAATGTATAAATGAGTTTTAATCGAGTCGAGCTAAAGAGTCGACTTGGACATAAACAAGTAGGCCTTAACCAGTCTTAGATGAGTTGAGTCAAATTTAGTCGGGTATGTGTCATTTACTAATCAAGTGCGTATCTGCTTTCACGAGCGAGCTTTTTTTTCACGAGTTGAGTTCGATTCAAGTTTAATAAAGTCATGAGTATGGAGTGAACTATTGAACAGATTGGTTCATTTAGAGCCCTAAACCCTAGGCATCATAGTACTATAACAAATTTAATGTATTTTGTGGCAAATCTATTTTCGGAGAGTTAAATAATGCACCCCAAAAAAATGACTTTTAGCGGAAATCCATTATTGCAAAAAAAATAAAAAAACTTGCCGCAAAAGACAATTTCTGACAACCAGTTAGATCGGAGTCTGAGAATCCAATAATCTCAAGATGTTCTGAACTCCCATATGTGAGCATATAATCTTTTGTTCTTTGCAAGTACCACATTACTCTTTTAGCAGCTTTCCAATGATCCATGCTTAGATTACTCAAATATCTGCCAAGTATTCCAACTGCATACGTAATACTTGGGTGTGTGCAAACTTGAGCATACATGAAGCTCCCTACAGCTGATGCATAAGGGATATCCTCCATTTGTTTCTTTTCAATATTGTTCTTTGGGCAATGGAACAAACTTAATTTGTCACCTTTTGCAATGGGTGCATCCCTAAATGCACAATTTTGCATGCCAAACCTACAAAGTATTTTCTCGACATATGCCCTCTGTGATAGGCCAACTGTACCACATGATCTATCATGATGAATCTGAATGCCTAACACAAAAGATGCCTCACCAAGATCTTTCATTTCAAAGTGTTTCGAAAGAAATATCTTGGTTTCCTGTAATAGGCCTATGTCACTACTTGCCAGTAGAATTTCATCGACATATAGCACCAAAATTATAAATTTGCCCCCACTGATCTTATAAAAAATACATTGATATATAGTATTTTCCTTAAAATCAAAAGAGGAAACTACTCAATCAAACTTTCGATACCATTGGCAAGATGCCTACTTTAAACCATAGATGGATAATTTGCAAACCAAATGACTTGATTCTTTGGTCTCAAAGCCCTCTAGTTGCATCATATATATTGTTTCCCCAATGTCACCATTGAGAAAAACAGTATTTACATACATATGATGAAACTCTAAATCATAATGAGTTACAAGTGCTATAATGATTCTAAAAGAGTCTTTCGATGAAACTAGAGAGAAAGTCTATTTATAATCAATGCCTTCCTTCTGAGTAAAGTCTTTTGCAACTAGACGTGCTTTATACCTTTCGACATTGCCTTTCAAGTCTAGCTTGGTTTTGAAGACTCATTTACAACCAATTGGTTTATTACCATCAGGCAATTTGACAAGATCCCAAACGTCATTGTCCTTCATAAACTTTAGCTCATCTAGCATTGCGCCTATCCACTTTTGGGAGTTAGCACTTTGTTTGGCATGATTGTAAGAGATTGGATCATCTTCCAATCCTATATCAAACTCATGTTCTTGGAGATAAACAATGTAATCATCTACAATTGCCGATCTCTTCTCTTTATTTAATCTCCTTAATGGCGATTCTTGTTGAGGCTGCTCAGGTTCTTCCGTATTAGTTAGAGGCAACTCAGAAATGATTTGATAATCCGCATCCGCATCCTGTACTAAGACAGGTGTGACCATCTCATCACCTTCAGTATTTTTCAGAGGTATTTCAATATGTTCCTCTTCAAATACAATATTTTTGGATTGTGAACTCCCACTATCCTTAATATTCTCAATGAATTTGGCATTACCTGTCTCAATAATGGTATTACTTGAAGGCAATAAAACTTGAAACTCCTTAATCTCTCAGAATATCCAATTAATAAGTAGCTAATTGTTCTAGAGTCCAATTTCTTTTCATTTGGCATATAGGGCCTAGTCTCAGCTGGACAACTCCAGACATGTAAATGTCTAATACTAGGCCTTTTTTCAGTCCATAACTCATAAGGGGTTTTAGCTACTGCTTTACTAGGTACTCGATTGAGAATGTAAACTGTAGTCTTTAAGGCCTCTCCCCATAGTGATTCTGGTAAAGAAGAATGAGATGTCATACTTCTAACCATGTCTTTTAGGGTCCAATTTTGTCTCTCAACTACACCATTTTGACCGGAGTCTCTGGTATGGTGTATTAAGGAACAATACCGCATTCTTTTAAGTACCTTGCAAAAGGCCCAGGACGATGTTCACCTAATCTGTCATATCTACCATAGTATTCACCACCACGGCTAGCTTTAACAGCCTTAATTTTCTTATCAAATTGATTTTCAACTTCAACTTTATAATCCTTAAAAACGTCGAGCGCTTGTGATTTTTCATGCATTAAAAATAGATACCCATAACGAGAATAATCGTCTATAAAGGTGATAAAATATTGTTGACCATTCTAAGATGCCATAGGGAATGGACCCCAAATGTCAGTATGTATTACTTCTAAGACGCCTGAACTTCTATTAGCACCTATTTTCCTTATATTTGTTTGTTTTCCTTTTATACATTCAACACAGATTTTAAAATCTGAAAAATCAAGAGGATCAAGAATTTCAATTGACACAAGCCTTTCAATTCTCTCTTTCGAAATTTGTCACAACCGCTTGTACCACATTATAGATGAATTCTCATTCATCAATTTTCTCTTTGTACAACAACTATTTACATGCAAGGTTTCGTTGATCTCTACGTGAGAGGCATCCAAGTCTAATAAATAAAAATTATCAATCAAAGAGCTAGTACCAACAACATTTGAATCTCGAAAAAGACTAAATTTCTCGTTTCTAAATGAACAAGAAAAACCAGATTTGTCCAAACAAGAAACAGAAATTAAATTCAGTCTAAATAACGGCACATAAAAAGTCTCATCCAAATCCAAATAAAAACCAAGCTTCAATTTTAATCTGTAGACTCTAATTGCCTTAACACTAACTTTATTGCCATCCCCCAAGTAAATAAAGTTTTCTGCATCACTTGGTTTTTGACACTTTAGATAACCTTGCATAGTAACACTTATGTGAATAGTTGCTCCTGAATCTATCCACCAAGTGTTAGGCGGTACAATAGCCAAATTTATTTCTGTGCAAAAATGATAGAAAAACCACATTTCTTTGCAAGCCATTTCTTATACTGGAAATAATTCTTCTTCAAATGGCCATCCTTTTTGCAAAAGTAACAGGCAAAAATCTTATCATGTTCTTGTTGTACAATTGGCTGTAAAGTTCCAACATCCGCAATTACCTTAACTTTATCATTCCTCTTTCTTTTCTTGGTGCCTTGATTTCCATAAGGGAAAAATATCATGTGAGCACTTTCTATCCTTTCTTGTTTCAATCTTTCTTTCTCTCGCACACAATGAGCTCATTAAGAGTCCATTTCTCCCTTGAGTATTATAATTAATTTTGAAAGGATCAAATTGTGCAGGAAGAGAAATCAAAATGAGATGCACAAGAATTTCATCAGAAAATTCTAACTTTAGCATTCCCAATTTAGTAACAAGATTGGACATTTCCATAATATACTCCATTTTGTTTCCTTTGCCATTATACCGCATTGAGACAAGTTTGTTAAGAAGTGTACTTGTCTCTACCTTTTCTAATGCAACAAATCGGTCTGCTATTTGGTCAGGTACCTTTTGGCATTTTCCTCTTCAAGCATTGCATCTCGATTCATAAGCTGTCCTCTGATCAGCAAGTTTGGGAGGCTAATCAACCCGAAGCACATAATCTAAATCCATACACCCAAGAACAATAGTAACATGTTCTTTCCATTTTATAAAATTTGATCCAGTAATGACTGGAATGTTATTCAAATTGACAGATATCGAGGATGCATTCACTATAAGAAAACAAAAGAAACTCACAATAAATAAACATCCCATTAATCTTGAAATATAAATAAACAAACCATAATTTTTTGTCATGAAAGCTTTTATCCAATCAAACAACAAAATCAATTAGATAATATGACAAAATTAAATCCAAAAAATATGGTTTTACAAAAGTGGGCTCGTATGAGAGACCTAATGCATCATTGCAATCAAGTCTTTGGACAATAACTATAAGAAAAATTCTAAACGCAGGCATAGACTCATGTCTGTCTGCGAACGGCATCTTACGTGGAGGTAAACGCATCGTTTTGAAGTAAATAAAATGGTGCGTTTAACAACTAGCCGAAATTGGATAAAGTTTCTTCAAACGATGCATTTTATATTTGTGTTTTTTGATTTCTCTCCCCCTGCTCGATCTCTCTCCCTTGTCGTCTCTGTGTCTCCCGTTCCCAACCCTAACCCTAACGTGACAGAGATGTGCGACGCCATCCTAGTCTCCTAGATACTGATTCGCAATCCAAATTAAGCTGATGCGTAACTACTGATTCGCAAGAAAGAGTTCTCTACCTTTTTTTTTCTTTTTTCCTTTTCTAATGTTGTCTTTTCATAGATGCTTGTCTTTTCATAGATGCTTGTTGACCTTTCTTCCTCTCTTACTAGCCACATGAAATGAACTATTTTTCCTATTATGGCAGTACATGAAGTTAATTGTGCCTGTAATTATCTTGTTAAATTGGCCCGAGACAATGGGCTATGTCTTCTGCAAGTTGGGTCCTGTTGGAAGTCAATTCAAGGTCCTCAACAAGAAAAAAAAAAATATGTTTGTTCAGTTGGTGTTCAATTGAAGAAATATGAACCAAATTGTGAGTGATCTAACGCGAGACAGAGATCGAAATGGTGTTTGCTGCTGCGTTTTCTCCTTCCAAGCTTGAATGAAGAAAGCTTCTTCCAGCTTGTTGCTTTTTCCCCTTCTTCTTCTTTTTTTTCTTAATTGCTGACGTGGCATTTACCACGTTGGTGGAGTTCGCGGGCAGGCACAGACTTGGGCCTGTCTATAGCACTACTCTAACTATAACATGCAAGTGATCTACTCCCAATAAGGCTGGTTATCGTGAATAATGCAAAATTGGCCTAGCCAAACAATCGCCTTCATTTGGGCTGACTATTAAATGCATAGGCTAACCAAAAATATTTATCTAACCTGGCCAAACAATAGTCTTCTTTTGCGCCGACTATTGAATGCATAGGTTTATCTTAAAGGAAAAAATATGCAATTCACAAATAATCACCTTATACCATTTATGATCTGGCTAATTAACGACCTTCCTCTAGGCCGATTGTCATTCGCATGGATATAGATATAACTAGATGCAACTCATTAAACTTTTATATGACTAAGGAGAAAATATTAATGATCACTTAGGTGACATATCATTTTAATTTCTCCAAATCACATGTATGAATTGCCATTAGATAGCTCTATTTTTTTAATTAAAAAAAATATTATTATAATCTATTGGATCTAGATCTAGTCAAATAGAGTGGGTCAAACAGGATGGTCAACACGTCAACGGAGTGGGTCAAACGAATTGGTCAACCAATCATATGGCAATTCTTTTTCTTACACGCATGGGCTTTGTTCATTCAGCCCACATATTGTTCTTAACAACAATTGCCTTAGACCCACTCTGATGGAAAGCTTTTGAGCCCAATATTTGGCCAGTTCAATTCAAAACCCAAATTCACCTTATTTACACCAAGGATTGAGCCCATGAATTGGACCAACCAATCTAAGCACAAGACTTGTTTTAAAAACCAGATCCAATTCACACCGAAACCCTACCCAAGTTTTTTATCCTCATGACATGAGTCACTGTAGCAGAAAAAAACTCCGGTGCCATCACTATTTCAGCGACCATTCCGGCTACTGGTCCGGTCAAACCAGACCATTTTCCAGCAAATCTGGATGAGGGGACGCGGATGAAGACATTTTTGGCATTCTTCCATGTCTCCGGTAGTCTATTTTAGTTAAAAAATTGAGAATACAAAAATAAAATAAACACTTTTGGTCACCAATAAGGACGGTTTTTGACAGTTCTGGTGAGCTACACACCGACGATGCCCACAGAAACTCAAACCAGAATTATAAAAATTAAAAAAAAAATCTTTTCACCCAAGAACTCCGAAACCAAAAGTATACGAACTGTAGTCGATGGAAAAAAAAATTGCAAAATATAAAAAACGTATTTCATAAATACAACCTCATTTTCGCACAGATGTGACAATTTGGCTCTGATACCACTTGTTGGAATTCTAAATAAAATCCGAAAAACACCAAAATCACTTCTCAAACCCATGTAGAAATATAATAAATAGTGCATATTTGTAGCCATTGGACAGAAGAGCGTAACGGTATGATTTTCTACGTCCAATATTCACTCTCAAGTAAAAACTCATAATGATGGAATGTGTAAAGTAAAAAGTGAATCTAGAGTGGAAACCATGACCTTATATATAAGGGTAGTGATAGGGTTACTACCCTATTACTACCCATTTACTACTCATAGTTCATTTCAAGTTTTTTATTTTTTTATCATTTTCTTTTAAGTATTTTTTTAACATCCTTAATCATTAAGAAAAATTAAAAAAAATATATAATTTTACTAATAGTCACTTCCTTAACTATTAAGTAAAATTAAAAAATTAAAAAATTTAAATATAAAAATAGTAGTAAATGAGTATTAGGAGGGTAGTAACCCTATTATTTTCCTATATATAATACCAAAATTTCAGTTTTGCCCATCATAAAACAATAGAATTACATTGGTTTTTAATGGGTCTCTATACATAAATTGGGCCCGTACCACTTCATGCTCATGACCTGGCCAAAATCATTGGCTTCAAGATATGATTAGCCCAATTATATCACTTTATTGATCACAATTATTGGGCCTTACAAACATTATTCAAACTTTATATTAGGCAATTACACTGTGAAATTCCTAATGTATGTAGGTCTATTAATATAATGCTAACAGTATACCCACAAGAAAAAAGAGATGCATCAGGAGGTTATACATTATTTTGATTTTATATGCACATGATCCAGATGTGTATTTAATTTGAAACTGTCTTGAAACAATTTATGAAGAATATCTACGCGCATGGAAGATCATACACACGTACACTGCAGTAGTACTGCATGAAGCGCAGGCTGTCTCATTACTGGATCGAAGCGCTTTCACAGTGTCAACTCGATCTTCAGCGCCCTACGTCGTTCAATCCCGCAAAATAAGCTGTATCACTGAGACCAGTCAGCGCCATTCCCACCGCATGTTGTCTGTTCTAACCACTCTTTGGATCCACCCCCTCTTCAAAAGGAACCGGAAGGATGGAAGAATATCTGACGAGGATAGATAAACGTGAGTTGCCGAGTCAAAAATAAAATAAAAAAGAAGAGGTTGAATATTACAACTTCAAAACATACGAAACCAATTATAAGATGCGTTTTCCAGGTTCCACGTACGTGCATGTTTTTGAGCTACGCATGAATAATGTGGTGTGCTACAAGTTTAGAAACATAGAGGATGGAACTGCATGCATATATGAGAGATGCAGACCATCCCAAGGACTTGTTGTAATAATAAACAGAAAAGGCCTAAAATAGAGAAAGGAGAAGGTTAGGGGATTAGTTTTGTTCATAGGCGGGACAAGATCAGATCTTTCATAGGCGGGATAAGATCAGGGTTCGGGTTTCTTTGCGGTCAGATCTTTTAGAGTTGCAGCAAGTTTTGTTCAATATTGTTAGAGAGAGATGTTAATGGGAAATCCAGATAAGAAGGAAGCTGAGTCGGTGGCAGTTGCAATAGACAGAGACAAAGGGAGCCAATATGCTTTGGAATGGACTGTTGATCATCTTCTCACGAGGGACAAGCTCTCACACTGGTACACGTTAACCAAATAGTAACTTCAAGTCCCAAGCCGGGAAGAAGTACTACTCTCTCCTTCCCTCCCTCCCACATGAATGATGATATATACCAAAGAAAATAATATTGTAGAATGTTAGAATTTGCTTTGATTTTCTGATATTAGCGTGAAAATGATATATTTCGCTAATTGGCCTCTTTGGATTCAGAAAGTGTCTCATCTCATTTTATCATTATAACTTTCTCAAATTTCTATACAAAATATAATAAATTTTTTAAATCTCAATTCAACTTTTTCAAATCTTAAAAAAATAATAAGATTAAAAAAATAATATTCTAATAATATTTTTTTAAACTTTCATTTTTCATCTGAAACCATCTAATCTCATCTCTGAATCCAAACCAGCCCTTAAACTCTTATTAAATCACCTGGAAAATTTGTCATGTTTTCTTGCTTCTTAATTTTTATTGGTTTTGTGCCTAAAGAAAATCATACAAAAATCAAATGACAAACTAGCAATTGCCAATTGATCGAGTGTCAACACAGCCTAATTATTATCTCGTGTACTTATAATTTCATCTGTTTTGGGTGCAGTGGGGAGCCATGATGGGAATGTTCATGATGTGGGAGCGCACAAACAACTCGACAATGAGTCCAAGGACTTGTTCCTTCCATATCGTTGCTTTCTCACGCGAAAGGGTGTAGGATTCTGCCTCTTCATTTTATATATATACCGGTTCCCTTTAAAAGCACAATAAAATTAATTAATTGTTCTAATTTCCATGATATGAACAAAGCCAAGAAATAGTACAGAAATGTGAAAATGATTTCTATATTATGATCAGCTTGTTTGCTAATCATTGATGTATGTTTGAAACAGATCTCATGTAATGAAGTGGTGCTGGAGAACATGGATATTGCAAAAGCATTAACTGAATACATTTCCGCAACTGCAGTTGAGATTTTGGTGGTTGGTGCATCAACAAGGGGTGGCCTCGTAAGGTAAGCTACCATTTTTTCCTGATTTACCTGCATCACTAACCATTAGCAGAGGGAACAGATTAGAGAAAAATTGTCTCCAAGTCATAAGACACTGTAAGTAATAGGAACAAGCTAGTAAGCATCCACTCCTTTTATTAGGAACACAGATCAATAATCTCAGAAAAGTGAAAAGAAATTACAAATAAAAAGGAAAGAAAAGAAAACTCAACATGTAGACCCTGTGGGTACAGGGCTCTTTGAACTGATATATATTAGTTTTGAAGATCAAACCAATTGTACTTATAATAAATTAATGAAATAATATTGCCATACATTTTCAGTCTAGAAACAACAGCATCCTGATTTTATCATTATTTTCTCGCGGGAGATTTATGACTGCAGATGTTCCAAGCAGCATGTCAAAAGGGGCACCAGATTTCTGCACTATTTATGTAATTTCCAAAGGAAAGATATCATCTGTCCGATCCGCTACTGCTCCAGTTCCTGCAAAGATATCTCCCCATTTCCAAATGCAGCAGCATGAAGCAAGCCATATTTCTCAGATCAAGGTAAGAATAATATGTCTGGGAGAATTGCACAGTTAATATGTGTTCAAATCAAAACTATATGTATTCACTATGCACTCAAAACTACAAAATGTGTACCCTAAACAAATAGAAAAATAAAGCTATTTAGGATGTAAATTGAAACTCTGGGGTAATTTGGGTGCAAACTGAAAACGGATAATAGTTTGTGGATAAAAGTGCGTGTGTTTTGACTTAATTAAATTATACATGATCAAGGGGAACTTCTAAAAAAATTCATTATAGGTAAAGTTTTCCTCTAGGCATAAGCAATTGAGTAGGTGTGCTCATGATTTACTGCAAAATATACATGCCAGGTTTTTGGACTGTGTATGCAGAATAGAAAAGTAATTACTCTATGCTCTGAAATTACAGGAGGAAGTAGAAGCTGAGATGAGGCGGCTGAAGCTAGAGCTCAAGCAAACAATGGACATGTATAGCACGGCCTGCAAGGAAGCACTCACAGCAAAGCAGAAGGTGCAAACTTCTGAAATTTTATTGGACCCAAGAGTACTAAAGTAATAGTTTGGAAATTATTCCATTAAAAAAAAGAAAAAAGAAAAAAAGAAGAAGTGAAATCATATAAACTTAATTCCATTAATATATGGAAGCTTTTTATCATGATTCTATCAACAATGATTTTCATAAGACATGCTGTCATTAAATTAATTCTCGATTACATCCCATGCATTAAATGTTACTGAGAGAGAGATGGCCATGTGGGCGTCAAAAAGAGTTTTGAGACCAGCCATAAAATGGGAACCATGTATTTCCCTCCTTTAGTGCGTGATTTACTCCATTCGAATATATTAATGTATGAATCAGAAGTCTGAAATGAGAAAAATCTCAAAGATACATTTATGCACCCATACATCCATTGATTCATAAATAATCAAAGCAAAAAATATGGGTTTGAGCATCAATTATGCCAGCATAAAATCTGACAATAGTTTCAACATATTAAATTGTAAAGTAATTGGATTTATTGTAATTATTTGTATATAGTATTGTTATTAAATATTTTGTATTGTATAGTTTCTGTTTAGGATATTTTAGTCTTTTTTATTCCTTTAGGGTAGTTTAGTCTTTTTACTTGTAAATAGGGCAGTTTATTTCCTTTGTATAAATACTCGTACAGTCTCATTCTTAAGGGCCGAACTTCTCATAATCTCATATATACGAAAATCATCTGATTCCTTTTTTTAGGGTTCTTTGTTCTTGATATGGTATCAGGAGATTCTTGAGCTTCCGATTCTCTAATGGCACCTCCTGATCCACCCCCTCTTCCCCCTACTTCCCCCCTGATGCTGCGAGTCCGTTCTTTCTTCACCCCAGCGATAACCCTGGGGTTGTTCTGGTCACGCAAGTCCTCCTCGGCGATAACTATCACACATGGTCTCGTTCGATGACCATGGCTCTTTCTACCAAAAACAAGTTAGGGTTCGTGGACGGTACGATTCCTAAACCAGCTACTACTACTTCTCGTTTTTCTTTATGGTTAAGATGCAATAATATGGTGATTTCATGGTTGCTCAACTCTGTTTCCCCTGAAATCGCTGCTAGTGTATTATATGTTACCATTGCTTTTGATATTTGGACCGATCTAAAGGAACGGTTCTCTCAAAAAAATGGCCCTAGGATCTTTCAGATCCAGAAATCGATTTCAACCTTTTCCCAAAGGCAACTCACTGTTAGTGCCTATTTTACTCGATTGAAGGCTCTCTGGGACTAATTGGTCAACTATAAACCATTTTCCCTATGTTCTTGTGGTGCTGTTACTTTGTTGAACTCTAATGTTCAACAGGAATGAATTTTACAATTCTTCATGGGATTAAATGATTTTTTTTCCTCGGCTAGGGCTCAGATCTTATTAATGGAGCCTTTACCGCCCCTTAATAAAGTATTTTCCCTAATTCTTCAAGAAGAGCAATAGAGAGAAATTTCTGTTCCTCCTCCTCTTACTGATGCTCATGTTTTTGTTGCTAATACTGACTCATCGAGACCTGCTAAATCTTTAACAAAAAAAGAAAGGCTAGTATGCAAATACTGTGGCCTAATTGGTCATGTTATTGATAAATGCTATAAACTCCATGGATTTCCTCTGGGTTACAAGCCAAGGCCACGGCAGCAATCCATGGCCAACACTGTTGCTCTCAATGACAACCCTCCAGCAGCCTCTCCATTCCTTCACTGAGGAACAATATAAACAATTACTGTCTGTGATCACTTCCAATCCTCAGTCCAAGCCTGCTGATTCCCATCACGTGGTCAATATTGTAGCCTCTTCCCACTCTTTATCTGGTATGGCTTATTCTACACATTATGCTCTTCAATTTTCTAATACTACTTCTGTTGCTTTTAATAACTCTAATTGGATAATTGATACAGGGGCTACCGACCATATGGTACCCTCTATTAGTTTTTTTACATCTTTTACACCACTTCAAAATACATTTGTTAAGCTACCTACTGGTCAAAATGTTATTGTTACACATATTGGTACCATTAATCTTACTGAACAACTTATTCTTAAAGATGTTCTTTGTGTACCAAATTTTCATTTTAAATTACTTTCTGTTAGTAAACTTACTCAATCCCACATCTCTTGTTTTTTTTCCTCTAACTATTGCCTTATCCAGGATTTGACCACCTCGAGGCTGATTGGAGTGGGTAGGCAACAAAAAGGTCTTTATGTTTTGCATCAACCAACGATTCCTATTTCTCCTCCAAATCTTTTATCTGTTCAAAATAACAATTGTAATCAGACTAATACTTTTTTACCATCTGCTTGTTTTAGTTCATCAAACTGCTCTTTGTTTCATCTATGGCATAGTAGATTAGGGCATCCTTCTACTTCAAGAATGTCATTCTTACATACATTTATGCCAAATTTCACCATGTCTAATGATCCATGCATTGTATGCCCTTTAGTTAAACAAAAAAAGTTACATTTTCCTAATTCAAATAACATATCTCCTCTACCTTTTGATCTTATACACTGTGATGTTTGGGGACCTTTTTCAGTTCCTACTATTGAAGGTTATAAATTTTTTTTAACCATTGTTGATGATTGCACTAGAGCTACTTGGGTTTATCTTTTTTAATATAAATCTGAAGTTTCTTTTCTAATTCAAAATTTTTTCAAAATGATTAAAACTCAGTACAGTACCAAGATCAAAAAAATTCTTACTGATCATGGTTTTGAATTTTTTCTCTCTTCCTATCTAGTTTCTAAAGGTGTCATCCACCAACATAGTTGTGTTGAAACTCCACAACAAAACTCAGTTGTGGAGAGAAAATACCAACATATTCTTAATGTTGCTCGGGCCTTATTATTTCAATCACATTTGCCTATAAAATTTTGGGGCGATACTGTTTTAATAGCAACTTACTTAATTAACAGATTACCTTCTCCTATTACTCAAAATAAATCACATATTGAAATTTTATGTCATTCCTCTCCTTCTTATAACCATTTAAGGGTTTTTGGTTGCTTGTGTTTTGCATCTACATTGCAAAGATCAAGAACAAAATTTGATCCGAGAGCTAGACTATGTATTTTCCTTGGTTATCCTTTTGGTACCAAGGGATACAAATTATATGATCGGTTCTTTGTTCTTGATACAACACAGGCAAGAGAGCTTCACCTCTGGAAACTCGAAGAAGAAAAGAGATTAGAAGAGGCACGACTGGCTGAGGAAGCTGCTTTGGCAGTTGCAGAG
This sequence comes from Cyclocarya paliurus, assembly GCA_029856935.1. Classification (NCBI taxonomy): domain Eukaryota; kingdom Viridiplantae; phylum Streptophyta; class Magnoliopsida; order Fagales; family Juglandaceae; genus Cyclocarya; species Cyclocarya paliurus. The sequence continues at coordinate 35,569,389 of CM056947.1, read as the reverse complement.
AAGGAGAAAGCTAAATGTAAAGTAGCCCTTGAGGCAGCCGAAGCAGCTAGGAGGCTAGCACAACTAGAAGCACAAAAGAGAGTGAGCGCAGAAATGAAAGCCCTCAAAGATTCGGAGGAACGAAAGAAGGCAACATCTGCTTGGACGCCAAAGGATATCAGGTACAGAAGATACTCGATTGAGGCAATCGAAGAGGCAACAGACTACTTTTCGGCATCTCGCAAGATACGGGAAGGAGGTTATGGGCCTGTATACATGCATGTGTGAACTGGATCACACACCGGTAGCAGTTAAGGTTCTACGTCCAGATGCAGCTCAAGGAGAGGCACAGTTTCACCAAGACGTAAGTAAGGCTTGAGATTACTCTTTGTGATGTGCAACTTAATTCATAAGGAATTGCATACAAGTAGTCTAACCTAGTTCCTTGGATGAACACAAGGTGTGAAAAACGTATGACACAAACAAGAGAAAATAAAAGAATGCTAAGTTAGTTCTCACTCAACTACTGCATCAAATGATTATTAAATAGAACCTGTTCTACCATCTGTAAATAAAATGGTACTGGGATTTCTGAAAAAAAACACCTGTTTATGTTTTTATTTCGAGCTATATTTTGGCAAATCTTATATATGAAGGTGAATTATTGAGCTGCATAAGGCATCCAAACATGCAGGTTCTCCTCCTTGGAGCTTGCCCGGAGTATGGCTGCCTTCATTATCCTCTCGCGGTACTCTTCAAAGTTGGAGCATTTATATCCCTCCAAATGCGCCCATCATGGATGCATGAAAAAATCATTTTCCATAAGATCGTACGTAATATATATCCAGCCAGCCACCAATATGACCACTCTAACACGCCAAAAGTTTCAACACCCCTTGAGGCATTACCTGTGTAGTCCAAAATATTATTGAGTATTCTAAGAGCATGGAGGCATGGTCTTTTCATATCATAAAGTATCGTTCCATGATTAAAGTTGTTTGTGAGCAATATACATATATATATATATATATATAGATATAAATATATTTATATATATATATATGCACCTTTTTATGTCAAGTCTTGATCATCAAGAAGAAACATTCATTCCGAAAGTAAGGACTACACATTTGGAATCGTGTTGATGTATTGAATTTTTGCAATTTTAGATTTTACTCTTTTACTTAATTTGCTGTGTTTAGTTAATTTATTTATTCAAATATGCTCTTTTTTAGGTAGAATTTGATCTTAATTTTGGTCATAAAAATGATGGTTAAACATGTTGTGAAATGTTATACAAACATTGGTGGGAAATTAAATTAAAATTGGTGGGAATGTTTTTAAACCTTATTCAAATGGAACATAAAATATTTACAAATTCATAAATTAATTTTATGTAATTAATATATAAATATTTTAGTGATTTATTTTATGTTAAATAAATATTACTTATAGTATAATTTTTTATATTATTGTGAACGGTAAGTAAAATTAAAAAAAAGAACATAATTAACGATAAACAAGCTAGCAAACATTAAAAATAAAAATCATACATTAATTACATCCCAAAAATATAATGTATGGTGGGAATATAATATATGACTATTTGAATATTTAAATTAATTATACAAAATACAAATAGTCATGATTGTCAATACAAAAAAGTACATTTAATGAAATTAAAAAATATACACTACTGGGCCAGATCGTGTAGCACCGCCTCGACTAAAACAACGCGTGTCTCAATCTCAGTCACTCAAGACATGAGCTTCAACTCAGTCTCTGCGAGGGTGACCCGGACTGCATCAATGTCTTTGATGTTTGTGCAAGCATCTCTATACGCACAATATCTACAATCTCCTCACGAGTAGCACTGCGTGATGCACCTTATGTAGATGCCTCACCAAATACACCATGTGCACCTCCCTTAGTGTCGACCGCCTCTATAATGGGTGCACGAATATGAAATCTAGAGTGTCCAATGCTACGAGACAAGGTCGTCGAGTTGATTGGTCCAATCGGCTCCTGAACACGCTCAAACTCATCTGGCCTGACTCTTTTCACTAAAAGAAATCGTGTAAGCATGACTCCAAACGGCAATATATCTAGCATTAAATTTTTTTGATAAGTAAAAGTATTATATATATCAAAAGGAGTAACCAAGTACACTGAATAAAATAAAACTCTACTTGTCGTAATATAGGTGGCTTCTGATCGAATCCTTGCGAATATATATCTCACTAGGTCGATAGGCACCCCACGAGCGACCCGTAACATAAATCGTGCTCGGTCCATGCTCACCTTAGTCTTGTGCAGTCAAGGATCGATATTGTTGGCTATTATAATATTCATGATCTTGAAAAAACTAGATAAGTCCACATGTTTGATGCTCTTACTCCCATCATAGGAAGGAGCATCTGGACCTACAACCAACTGACGAACCTCACGATCAGCGAGGCCATCGATCTCATCAGGCATCACAGTATCCTCTTCCTCTACAGTCTCCCTAGCGCCTGCAGGTGTAGACTCTCTAGGCACCACGTTAAGATATGCAGTGGGCAATCGAGGGATACCAAGAAAATCAGCAACTACATCAACTGCAAATCATACTGAGATGCCTCGGACGGAGAAAGTGTATGCGTCATCCTCCTAGCTGGCACGACCAAGTTCTCTATAAAACTTAGATACAATATTAATGTAGGAAACTATCTTGTATGTCCCTTCGTCCTTCTAATCAATGATCAGTGTCTAACCACGATCGAGAAACACAGATGCAAGAGAATGTCTCTCCCATAGAAGATCCAAAATCATCTATCTTCGCCTATCTCTCCAACAAAATAGTCCTCTCTCAGACTTCTTCGCTAGATGATTGTCCTGACGCAACTCGCTTCTTTTCCTGATAAGCCATTAGAATGATGCTAAATTTATGATATAAAATTAAGGACAATGATTACAAAATATCATAATTATAATTAGATCAAGGTAATTATATCTATCAAAAAATTAAAATAAAAATGTACCATTCGAATGCTTAACAACACATTCCAACGGTATTATAGTGCATTCGACCGGTAATAAATATACGTTTGAACGCTAATAGATTGCAGTTCGAACCCATTCGAACGACAACGGAGAAATACAGTTCGTACAGCCGTTCGAACAATAAAATATTGGTTCGACCAACATTAATATTCAAAACCTCCTTTGAAGGGAAAGAATTTCAAAAATAAACAATCTGTTCGAACAGACATAATTTATGTTCGAACACAAGTCATTTGAAAAATTTATTGGTTCAAACGCATAAAATCTGTTCAAACACTCCGTATAAGATCAAATATGGTCATTCGTTCGAATGAACATTTCTTATAGTTCGAACAGTAAGTGTCGGTTCGAACTAATATTATGCCATTCGAACATATTTTTTAGACGAAATATTTTTGTCTCAAAAAGACTTATCCGTTCGAACAGTTTCGACTGGTTCCGCCCAATTTCATCCCTAAAATTAATTTTTTTAGACGAAAATTGATTTTCATCTCCAAAAATCTTTTGAGACGATCTTGTTGCAGCAAGAAAACGGATGCGCGTTGCTAACGCGCCCCCTACCTACAGCTTTCTTTAGATTGTTCTGAGGTCTGAAAGAGATTCTCTAGTTGCAGACTAGACCCCCATAAAATAGGCTTTCACTCCACTGCCAAACAAATAGAGATGAAATTTTTCAGTCTCCAAAAATATTTTGGAACGAAATTTGGGTTTTTGAGACAAAAATTTTTGTCTCAAAAAACCCAATATTCTTTTGTAGTGTCTACTTTCACAAGTTGGATTTGTTTCAAGTTTAATGGGATGAGTATCGAGTAGACTATCGTATAAACTGGTTAACTTACAGTCTTAAACCCTACGCATCTATTTTAAGCAAGTTAAATATTGTACCCAAAAAAATGACTTTTTGCGACAATCGATTATTGCAGGAAAAAAAAAAAAAAAACACTTGCCGCAGAAGACAATTTCTGACAAAATGTTTTTGCAGCTAGCGAGATAAAACTCACTGCATTAAGTATTATATATTTCTGTCCAATTGACGCGTGGTTGGAAATAGGTCGCCGCAACTGTGACCAGATGAAGGTCCTGATCTAGCAAAAATTGGAGTACCTATATATATGATCTCGGTAGTCCAAAATGCAGGGAATGCGTTTGTGGCATGAACAGCAAGAGAAAATGATCGATGTATATGGATAAAGCTGTGCCAGATCACCAGATTCGGAGAGAGACATGGTGCCGAAAATATCCTGAAGAAAGAAAAATGATGCTTCAATATCTTTTTATTATATGGCCTCTAATTTAATTTTTAAAACAATTATTAGCATATTGTAATTTGTATTTTAAAATTTTTTAACTATATCAAAGATTAAGTACAATTCGGACTATTAGCTAGCTAGGCTATGTTTGATGCGCGCATTTTTTATCATTCATGTGAAAAATATATATACCATTCATGTATAAATGCTCACAAAATACATGTTTAAAAAATCACATGCATGGTACCTCTAAGCATCGTGCCACGTTCGAATATATATACTTCACATTTTTAGTTTCTGTGCAAATGCTAGCTCGTAACCGCGTACATGCGCGTGCAAACGTCAACAAAGTTACAAACTCACATTAATTAATTCGAATATTTAGTACTACGAATGTGTTGTTGTTCAATCAAACGTAAGTCAATTAATGTTTGAATTATGACCATGTTTGCATGCAAATATATACATTAGTAATATTACAACATGATCAGCATCTCAACATTCGAACATAAACTACGTCAATTCTGATTTGTGTTTTTGTTCAAACGTCTAATCCGTAATGATTCCTTATCAAATATCACGATTCTATGATTAATTGTGATTGATTATATGCGACAAGAATGACTATTTGCGATCAAAATAGATTCATTTTAATAAAAAATAATCAATTTTACAGGAAATAACTAGTCACAACTGAACAGTTTTCTTGTAGTGATATATATGTTCGGATGTTGTAAATTCTTACTCACAATTGAAGTATATGCATATAGCATTGAAACGTTGCACGTTCAATTGGTGATTCTGTGACAAAATTAACTCAATGTCAAAATATTACAAATTTTCACAAAATATATTTAAACAAGCTGATTGAGTTCAACATAAAAATGAAAATCGAACTTAATTAAATATATTTAAACAAGCTGAGTTCAACATAAAAAAAAAATACTTTAATTTTGTGGTCTTGAGATCATGGATTACTTTGTGACAATTAATTTGGTCAACGCTTTTTTCCACGTACATTTTTTATAAAGCGATCTTGCAAATTAATTAACCTCACATATATTTTGACAGATCGATCTATTTTAAATTTTGATAGATCGATGTTTAATTTATTTCATAAGATAAAAATTTCCTCGAAGATAATTATGATCAAGATTTTATTATGTCGAGATCTAAGAACTTGTCTAAAATAAGAAATCATGTCAAATACATGACTATTTTTATTTTTTAATATTAAAAAAACACACACACAAATACATGATGACTATGAGTCTGGCGTCGGTCAAATGCATCGGTCCCTCTACAGGACCCTTTCATCTTAACTTTTAATTTTTTGGTTATATAAATTTAAGGAAACCAGTACTCATTGAACAATTAACTGTTAAGATTGAAATGATCAATCGGGGGTTAATCCTTTTAGCTTTCATCCCGACCCTTCCCTAGCCTCTTGATCATATCACTCACCCACAAAAAATTGAAGGGATGCATGCGCTGCCTGCATGGTTCTCATCTTTCACTCCTGTTTACAAAAATGGAGGTTTTCAACCAAGCCGGCCAAAACAACTGTGTTAAGCTACATCAGCCTCACACAATCGTGGCGGCTCTGTGCATGCATGGCTGCTTGTCAAATACCTTAAATTGATCGAATCCAAGATGCAGACAGCCATTATTGTAAACGACCATATACTTCGATCTTCCCCAAACCGAGTTTGTCGATTCCTTTTGTCAGGAAAAAAACTACGAAATACGACAAATAATACCAACCGAAACATGATGAATGGCACAAGGTGCATGCAAGTACAAATAATCCAAACACAACCTTTAACTAACTAACAAGAAATCATGACAGCGAACAACATAGTCAAGATATGCACGATCATGACAAGGCTGTTGATCACTAGCAGAAGCTAGCAAATTTTTCAAGCAGTTAGTAGAACATTAATCCCTTTAGGCTACGTACGGCATGCAGTACTCGATCCACAAAGCACAAAGGCGCAGCAAGTAGTATACCCAAAAGAAAAAGAGAAATGCATGCAGGAGCTAGCTTATTATTTTGATTTTACATTCACATGATCCAGATCATGTGTATTGTGAAACTTTCTTGAAACAATTTATGAAGAATATCTACACGCATGGAAGATCATACACACAAGCTACGTATATACGTACACTCCAGTAGTACTGCATGAAGCAGGCTGTCTCATTACCGGATAGAACCGCGTTTAAAAGTACATCGATCACAATGTACGTCAACTCGATCTTCAGCGCCCGACGTCGTTCAATCCCGCAAAATAAGCTGTATCACTACTGAGACCAGTCAGCGCCAATCCCACCGCATACATGTTAATTGTCTGTTCTAACCACTCTTTGGATCCACCCCCTCTCCAAAAGGAACTGGAAGGATGGAAGAATATCTGACGAGGATAAATAAACGTGAATTGCCGAGTCAAAAATAAAATAAAAAAGAAGAGGTTGAATTTTCCGAGTTCCACGTACGTGCATGTTTTTGAGGTACACGTGATTAATGTGGTGTGCTTCAAGTTTAGAAATATACAGGATGGAACTGCATGTATATATGAGAGATGCAGACCATCCCAAAAATATAGGATCTGGCCGTCAAGGAGAAACCTTTAAATTTTTGGGACCTAGAAAAACTAAAACCTGCCTGCCAAAGATCGATGGACTGGGTCTCCGAAAGTAGTGGAATTCATACCAAGGACTTGTTGTAATAATAAACAGAAAAGGACTAAAATAGAGAAAGGAGAAGGTTAGGGGATTAGTTTTTTTTTTTAGTTTCAGTCAAGAATAATGTATTTTCCTCACCAGAAAAAACCAACTCTCTCTTTGTCTATAGGGGGAGAGAGAGAGAGATTTATTTCCACAGGATGGAAATTACGATAGAGAATTAATGCTAAAGGGGGAAAGAAAGTTTCAGAGAAAATACATTTCTTTTTGTCATAAAGATCTTGCCACCATCAAGATGCCATAAGATCTTTCATAGGCGGGATAAGATCAGGGTTCGGGTTTCTTTGCGATCAGATCTTTTAGAGTTGCAGCAAGTTTTGTTCAAGATTGTTAGAGAGAGATGTTAATGGGAAATCCCGATAAGAAGGAAGCTGAGTCGGTGGCAGTTGCAATAGACAGAGACAAAGGGAGCCAATATGCTTTGAAATGGACTGTTGATCATCTTCTCACCAGGGGACAAGCTCTCACACTGGTACACGTTAACCAAAGAGTAACTTCAAGTCCCAAGCCGAGAAGAAGTACTACTCTCTCCTTCCCCCCCTCCCATATGAATGATGATATATACCAAAGAAAATAATATTGTAGAATGTTAGAATTTGCTTTGATTTTCTGATATTAGCATGAAAATCTATTTCCTTTTAGCCCCGTTCGGATTCAGTGTCTCGTCTCATCTCATCTCATCATTACAACTTTCCTAAATCTTCACACAAAATATAATAAACAATTCAATTTTTTTAAATCTCAATTCAACTTTTTCAAATCTCAATTAAACTTTTTCAAATTTTAAAATAATAATAATATTAAAAAATAATATTCTAACAATAATTTTTTCAACTTTCATCTTTTATCTGAAATCATTTCATCTCATCTCTGAATCCAAACTAGCAAACTCTCATTAAATCACCTAGAAAATTTGTCATGGTTTCTTGCTTTTCTTTTTTATTGGTAATTTTGTGCCTAATGAAAATCATACAATAATCAAATGACAAATTAGCAATTGCCAATTGATCGAGTGTCAACACAGCCTAATTATTATCTCGTATACTTATAATTTCATCTGTTTTGGGTACAGTGGGGAGCCACGATGGGAATCATGTTGATGTGGGAGCGCACAAACAACTCGACAATGAATCCAAGGACTTGTTCCTTCCATATCGTTGCTTTTGCACGCGAAAGGGTGTAGGATTCTGCCTCTTCATTTTACATGCATATATACCGGTTCCCTTTAAAAGCACAATAAATTAATTAGTACTTGTTCTAATTTCCATATGAACGAAGCCAAGAAAATAGTACAGAAATATGAAAATGATTTCTATATTACAATCAGCTCGTTTGCTAATGATTGATGTATGTTTGAAACAGATCTCATGTAATGAAGTGGTGCTCGAGAACATCGATATAGCAAAAGCATTAACTGAATACATTTCCGCAACTACAGTTGAGATTTTGGTTGTTGGTGCATCAACAAGGGGTGGCCTCGTAAGGTAAACTACCATTTTTTCCTGATTTACCTGCATCATTAACCATTAATTGATCGACCTAGCTAGCAGAGGGAACAAATTAGAGAAAATTTGTCTCCAAGTCTGAGAAATAATCCCACATTACTTATGGATAAGATCTTGGACATGGTATAAAGAATAAATAATCTTTTATTGTAAACAGATTTTATAAGATGAGTTAGACCCATAAATTTCTACATAAGATACTGTAAGGAATAGGAACAAGCTAGTAAGCATCCACTCCTTTTATTAGGAACACATCAATAATCTCAAAAAAAGTGCAAATAAAAAGGAAAGAAAAGAAAACTCAACATGTAGAATCTGTGGGTACAGGGCTCTTTGAACTGATATTAGTTTTGAAGATCAAACCAATTGTACTTATAAATGAAATAATATTGCCATACATTTTCAGCCGAGAAACAACAGCATCCTGATTTTATCATTATTTTCTCGCAGGAGATTTATGACTGCAGATGTTCCAAGCAGCGTGACAAAAGGGGCACCAGATTTCTGCACTGTGTATGTGATTTCCAAAGGAAAGATCTCATCTGTCCGATCCGCTACTGCTCCAGTACCTGCAAAGATATCTCCTCATAACCAAATGCAGCAGCATGAAGCAAGCCATATTTCTGAGCAACCTAATGCAAATTCAATGCGTGAGCAACAACATAGATCATCAGGTCTGCTTCTGTAATTCTAGCATGCAGCATTTTGTTTAACACTGACGGATCTGGCTCTTGCCATCACTAAAATGAGTTTTATCTAATGCTGCAGGAGAGATCAGGACAGCATATCCACCCCGTAACAGTACCCACCACGATGAAATCAAGTAAGTTCTGATCATGCATATATATAGTTGTCTAAGGGAGGAGAAATATTTATATATATATAGATAGTTATGGCCCCAACAAATAATTCAGCCAAGCTGAGGTTTGATTTGAAGTGACATATTATATACGACTGACCTGATAATTTCTGGAACAGGTCACCATTCACAAGAAATAATCGGACTTCAATGAACAAATCCTATGAGCTCTCCACGACAGATACTGATCATGACATATCATTTGTGAGCAGTGGAAGGCCAAGCATAGATCAGATGTTTCCTTCTATTTATGGATATCAAGAACCTGCATTGCCTACTCCTCGAATTTCAACCAGCTCAGAATTTGACTATAGAAACTTTGGATCATCCCTTTCGGGAAACATATCAATTGATCATGTGCTATCTTCACAGTTTGAACACTCAAGCTCGCTTGAAAGTCTGAATTCATCATGTTCATCTCAGATCAAGGTAAGAACAACATGTCTGGGAGAATTGCATAGTTAATATGTGTTAAGGAATAACCACACATTATCTATGTACAAGATCTTTAGCATGTTTATAAGGAATGAGCAATCATGGTATCAGAGCCTGCCACAGAATGAATGAGAGTTCACACTACTTATCCCATGATAAAGACCAGGAAAAATACTAGCCTGCACGTAAGGGAGGGTATTGAGGAATAATCTCACATTACTTGTGGACAAGATCTTGGGTATGTTTATAAGGAATGAGTAATCTTTCTTGAAGAACCGGTTTTGTGAGATGAGTTAGGTCCATAAATTTTTTCAATAAGTGTTCAAATCAAAACAATATGTATTCACTATGCACTCAAAACTACAAAATGTCTACCCTAAACAAATAGAAAAAAGCTATTTAGGATGTAAATTGAAACTCTGGGGTAATTTGGGTGCAAACTGATCAAAACGGATGATAGTTTGTGGATAAAAGTGCGTGTGTTTTGACTTAATTAAATTATACATGATCAAGGGGAACTTCTAAAAAAATTCATTATAGGTAAACTTTTCCTCTAGGCATAAGCAATTGAGTAGGTGTGCTCATGATTTACTGCAAAATATACATGCCTTGTTTTTGGCCTGTGTATGCAGAATAGAAAAGAAATTACTCAATGCTCTGAAATTACAGGATGAAGTAGAAGCTGAGATGAGGCGGCTGAAGCTAGAGCTCAAGCAAACAATGGACATGTATAGCACGGCGTGCAAGCAAGCACTCACAGCAAAGCAGAAGGTGAAAACTTCTGAAATTTTATTGGACCCAAGAGTAGTAAAGTAATAGTTTGGAAATTATTCCAATATTTAAGAAGTGAAATCATATAAACTTCTATTAATATATGGAAGCTTTTTATCATGATTCTATCAACAATGATTTTCATAAGACATGCTGTGGCTTTGTTCACTTTCATAAAATTTTTCATCTCATCTAATCTTATCTAATCATTACAATTTTTTCAAATTTTCATATAAAATAAAAGAAACAATTCAATTTTTTCAAATCCTATAAAAAAAATAATATTAAAAAAAAAATTTAATAATATTTTATTCAACTTTTAACTTTTATCTCAATTTATATTTATATCATCTCATTTACGAAAACAAACAAGACATTAATTCTCGATTACATCCCATGCATTAAATGTTACTGAGAGAGAGATGGCCATGTGGGCGTCAAAAGAGTTTTGAGACCAGCCATAAAATGGGAACCATGCATTTAATTCCCTCCTTCAGTGCGTGATTGACTCCATTCGAATATATTAATGAGTGTAATTATTTGTGGTCATAGACTCATAGGGTCATAGAAACTTACATGCAAGGTGATTTGTATGAATCAGAAGTCTGAAATGAGAAAAATCTCAAAGATACATTTATGCACCCATACATCCATTGCATTGATTCATAATAATCAAAGCAAAAAATTAAAAAGATGAGTTTGAGCATCAATTATGCCAGCATAAAATCTGACAATAGTTTCAACACAGGCAAGAGAGCTTCACCTCTGGAAACTCGAAGAAGAACAGAGATTAGAAAAGGCACGACTGGCTGAGGAAGCTGCTTTGGCAGTTGCAGAGAAGGAGAAAGCTAAATGTAAAGCAGCCCTTGAGGCAGCCGAAGCAGCTAGGAGGCTAGCACAACTAGAAGCACAAAAGAGAGTGAGCGCAGAAATGAAAGCCCTCAAAGATTCGGAGGAAAGAAAGAAGGCAACATCTGCTTTGACGCCAAAGGATATCAGGTACAGAAAATACTCAATTGAGTCAATCGAAGAGGCAACAGACTACTTTTCTGCATCTCGCAAGATAGGGGAAGGAGGTTATGGGCCCGTATACATGTGTGAACTGGATCATACGCCGGTAGCAGTTAAGGTTCTACGTCCAGATGCTGCTCAAGGAGAGGCACAGTTTCACCAAGAGGTAAGGCGGCTTTGAGATTACACTTTGTGATGTGCAACTTAATTCATAAGGAAAAACGTATGACACAATCAAGAGAAATTAAATAAGAGAATGCTAAGTTAGTTCTCACTCAACTGCATCAAATGATTATCATCAAGTCGATAGAACCTGTTCTACCATCTCATGTAACAGTTTATTTTCAAAATAAATAAATAAAATGGTACTGGGATTTCTAAAAGAAAAACACACCTGTTTATATGTTTTTATTTCAAGCTATATTTTGGCAAATCTTATGCAGGTTGAAGTCTTGAGCTGCATAAGGCATCCAAACATGGTTCTCCTCCTTGGAGCTTGCCCGGAGTATGGCTGCCTTGTCTATGAGTACATGGCTAATGGGAGCTTAGAAGACCGTCTCTTTCGGCGAGGTAACACACCAGTTCTTCCTTGGCAACTAAGATTCCGAATCGCAGCAGAGATTGGCACTGGCCTTCTTTTCCTTCACCAGACTAAGCCTGAACCACTTGTACACCGTGACCTTAAACCTGCCAACATTTTGCTTGACCGTAACTATGTCAGCAAGATCAGTGATGTTGGCTTGGCCAGGCTTGTCCCTTCATCAGTAGCCGACAGTGTAACTCAGTACCGCATGACATCAACAGCTGGAACATTTTGTTACATTGACCCAGAGTATCAGCAAACGGGCATGCTTGGAATAAAATCTGATATATACTCACTTGGGGTATTGCTCCTACAAATAGTAACAGCCAAGCCACCAATGGGTTTGACTCATCATGTTGAACGGTCCATAGAAAGGGGGACTTTCGAAGAGATGCTTGACCCATCTGTTCCTGACTGGCCAGTCGAAGAGGCGCTAAAGTTCGCCAAGCTAGCTCTTCAATGTGCAGAGATGAGGAGAAAAGATCGACCGGATTTGGGGAAGGTCGTGTTACCTGAACTTAACAGACTAAGAGTACTCGCTGAAGATAGCATGAATGCCGGCTTCATGATGAGCAGTAGTGAACCAAACTCACCAAGACAGACCCAAGCATCCTCACCACAAGTAAGTTGATGTCACAAATCATGTACTTATTTTATGTTCATAAGAATCAATCTTTTCTTTATAGAACACCACATGACCTCCTGTTGCCTTTATTGAAATTTTCACAAATTTATCAACTACTTCAAACCTTTTTTGGTCGGTTATATATCAAAATTAATATTTTAATTCTAAATAAAAGTTTTTTGTTCCTTCTAGGAAGTGAGTTGCTAGCACAATCTGGATCTGGATCATCTGATAGAGCCAAAGAGCCACATGATCAGCAAGCATCATCCATCATAGGAAGAAGACAATGTACATACTGATTTTTTTTCTTTTTATATGCAAACCAGCTTAAATTTTTTTCGCTTTGGAGGTAACCTGACTATAATGCTGATCAACTATTTCCTAAGGGTACTACAAGTCAAGGCGTGGAGCCAAATGTTGTTTCCTCAGGATATAAGGAAACAACATATATCGGCCAGTCTTATCAAGTTTTCTATTATTTCCTGCTTCTTTGATGAACGTCTAGAAAAATATATCATACAGTATTTCTAAAGAGTATCCATTCACTGTTATTTTCTGGTTCTTTGTTTTTCTTTTTGAGAAATGAAATTTATTTCTTTTTTTTTTTTAGAAACGAGATTTATTATATGATAAAGAGATGCAATAGTTCTAAAACTATAGGAATTAAATTGTGATATCCTATATAATAAGGATAAGGGTAAGTAGTGTATGAGATCTCACATTGTTTGAAAATGAGAAGTTTTTGTTCTTTATAAAGTTTCAATGGGATTCTAATTATATCATTGATTAATCTTTTTTAGAATATATGCATGTGGTTTGTGCTCCGAATTACTTACCCATACCATAATACAAAACTGATGCGAGCCAATTTTGCTCCTTTTCCCTGGGAAAAAGCAATCCAATGTTTGAAACAGATACAAGAGCATTAACCCCCTTTTGGGCTAAGAAAAGTAGCCTTTTTTTCTTGGATGCATAAGTTGAATTAATTACGGGCACTGTTTGTTTTTATCAATTATCATATATGTCAGTTAAAGGAAGTAGAACATATGAAGACCTCTGACAGTGATATAATCAGAGTACTCCTGTAAATCACTGTGCTGCTGATAATCTCTTCAATCTCAAAATATAAAGAATGAGTTGAAAATTATTTCAAAGCTTTACAATCAGCATTGTTATAAACGTTTGATCCTATCATAAAATAGCACAGTTTGAATACGTGTGCGCGCGTGCATGCAACAATTTCTAGAAGGTATCCAGGACTTTAGGGATCCATTTTAGAATCAGATATCCAGCTAAAATAGGATTTTCTCGATTTTTTTCCCGAAGTTTTCTTCCATGAAACCTTTCTCTGTTGTATCCAGGACTTTATGGCATCCATTTTAGAATCAGATATTCAGCATAAAGTAGGATTTTGTCAATTTTTTTTCAAGGTTTTCTTCCATGAAACCATTACCTCACAAAGGATACTATTCATGACGTACACATGCAATGCCTAGGAAGACATACAATGACGTACAACCGACGAAACCGGCTGGCAATGATGCAAACCAACTACCCAAGCACAGAACCGCCTGAAACTAGCAGTAAACCGGTCAGATGGCGGTAGAAATTCCTTAAAACCGGCATCAGCCGGTTCGATTCAAACCCATGGCCAATTAAATAATTTTTTTATATATATGTCGTAATTAAAATGACGTCATCTCACTTAAATTTAAGTGGATCGACATCGTTTTAAACCTAACGTATACAAAAAATATATATGTGAAACGACGCCGTTTGGTTTAAAACCAAATGGCATTGTTTCAATTTGAGCTTATCTTCTTCTCCGATTTCTCTTATTCTCTCTTTCCTTGCTTCGGCTACAACACTTTCTCTCTTAGACGAACCTCACCGCTAGGGAGATCGAGAACCACCAGAGAATTGCCGGAATCGGTACGGCTGGTATTTCTCCTCCCCATCAGTCGGTCTAGTCAATTCTTCCATAAAAATTCCCTCCATCGGGCGGCGTCGGTTTTTGTCGAAACCGCACCAATATCATTGGTCTTCACCCAACCCCAAAGCCGTGTCAATGAAGGAACTAAAATGTTGCCCCTTATTATTGAGTATCCTTTTCATGCAATAACTGGCCAAAGTTTTCTGTGCACAAGTAGCCCTCGCACTTTTCAGTAATTCAAAAGGATTTTATCCCTCCAGTATTGCCTTTGAGATATACTGCACTCAGCTGCCTGTAATTCAATTCCCCAGCTTGTTAAACTCCAAAAATGCCTCTGTGCTTGACTTTGAGTCCCCTTTACCCAAATCTCAAAAACCAATGGGTCTGTTAATAGTACTGGAGAATCATCCAAGTTCATTTGTTCAAAGCAGAGTTTATGTTCCAATTCTTTTATGCAAAGTATGCATCAACAAAAAACCATAGGTCACAAGATCAGGGCTGATCTGTTCATGCTCATGTGTCCAAGAGATGGAGATCCCATAGCAAAGAACTTCTTAAAAAGCTTAGAGCTTGGAGATTAAATGTGGTAATGTGTTCAACCATTCTCTCACAAATTCTCTCTGCAAGCTTTTCATTTTTAAATTGACAGCATATAATAGCACCCGAAGGATCCAAAAAACATTTCCAACATTCTTCCCAGCAAGACCCACATCCTCGCTCACTCAGTTTGTAGAACTTCCATCCGTTTATATATGCAAATGATATTGGTTTGGTTCCTTCTTTCTCTAATAGAAGTCTAGACCTTTTAAGGTCATCATAAGCATTCCCATAATGTCACAGAACCAAAGATGCAATAATATCAAATGAAGGCATTAGCAGTGAAAGAATCTACCATATAACCCCTAGAACCCTTTTCTTCAAAGTATTTTCCATCAACAAAATCTGTCCTCCTTGTTAAGGACGTTAATCATCCCACAGGCCGGAACGGGAGAAAGAGTCATCTCTGGCCAACGGTGACAATTCGGGCCTCAATCAGTATCTCCCATAGCCACGATGGCTGTCCAAAGCGGTGGTATGGTGCTCATATGTACGTGCATATATAGCAGTGAATAAGAAGTAAATACAACAAAGGTAAATAGAAAGAGAAATACAAATTTACTTAGTTCAACAAAAACCATGTCCACGAGTTGTTTTGAGGATAAATCTATTATGAAATAAATAATTTACAGTCTCTCATTATTTCTCTCTCATGTCTCACAGTACAATGGGGCAGGGACCCTTTAGCCTAGAGCAAATAAAAATGGCATCTTGCCTCCTATTGTTGAAGAAGAAGCCGATCCCCCTCTCATATCTCAGATCCCTTTTCCTTTGAGTAGAGAATATCAGCTATGTCACCTCACCGTCTCCTTTTGCGTGTCTAACTCATCCTTCCTCTCTTTTATCCTTTTTCCTGTCCTTTTTCTCTTGCGTGCCTGACTTCTCCTGTTATTTATCCCATACACTCCTTTCCCATTCCATGAGATAGCCAGTGAGCAAACTTCATGTAAATAGTTAAGATCCTTGTTGGGTATTTCATCAAATTCCCCATCTTCCCATAGTCATCAAATAGCTCTGGAACAATACGAATACTTGGCACAAAAGAAACATTTGTTATTTCCCCCAAAATTTATCTTCCTGAAGAAGAAGGGATCCATTACTATTACCTGTATGGCATAGCATCAGAGCCAATAACGTGGAGCTACTAGGCAGAAACCCTCAGATTTCATCTCAAGTAAAAGCTGCTGAGCTAGATGAGGCATTCTTTTTAGACTTTAGGCTTGTAACAACGGAGTGCCAGCTGCATCGCTATCCTCGTGATCAAAACTTTAGTCAGCATCCACTGCCAGATTCTGTTCAAAAGCACACCAATAGGAAAAGATGTGGGATGGCGTCCATCGTAATAATCCAAACAATTACAAAGACACATGATTACATATAGATGTAAAAGTAGTGTCAAAAAAGGGACCCACAACAAGTTGATGATTACGTTGCTTATTATATATTTCAAAAGTAATTTAAGTCCATATACCATGTAAATCAAATAAGCAAATGAAATAAGTAATTATATAGGCTGAAAATATGAAAATCATATACTCATAAAACAGTTGCAACACAATCTCAAATACAGAGACTCAGAGGATTTGCTGTTTATTATATGTTTTGGTATGAAAAATGGAGATAAGAGATTTGTTGAGATGATACATGATATTTCATACAGCACTAGTTCGTTACAAAACTGACTGCTCATATGAGTCCTTCCACAATAACCGACCATTTACAGGTATGATGATCGCGATGCAGCAACATTATCGATAAATATGTATACAAGCTAGTTTTTAAGTATATCTCATGATTTTAGTTACAGGAGCTCATAGTCTTCCCGGGAATGTAGAAAGTCGAAATAAAAGCTGATCGATACTTCATATACTAAATTCCCAGAATATGACACCCAAGAAAATCACTTCTGATATCCCAATCTTCTACAGATCACAAGACTATAGTAATCCCAGAATTTTCAAGACTCGAAAGAGCATTAAATATCAGAGTGGTTCAACGTTTCCAGATAAACGAGAACATTAACATTAACCTCGCTGATAATGCATACCTTGCGAGCTAAAAGCTCGGTTCTGATCTGAATCTTTCTGGTGGAAGAAAACAGTGGAACGACTCGTCTTCAGAATATTTACGGAAATGAATTTCCAATTTCGAAATTGCCGTTACAGAGAGGAGAGAGAGAAAGAATGGATGAGATGGGCCAGGCTTTACTTGCCTAAGCCTCAGTGCAGAGTCTACCAGATATCATTGCTGTCCAAGAAGGCCCATTGGCCCATCATAGACCCAAGTCATATTATCAAATTTCAAATTTTTTACTAATTTAACAATTTATTAGACCCATCTCCATGGAAAGTACAAAAGTTAAAACAATTCCACAGAAAATAAAGATAGTGTTTCCCATTGCTTTTTCCTATTTTTATCTTGACATAAATTTTTTTAATGTGATAATTTCAAGATCCAAGTTTATATTTAAGTTTAATCCGAAGGCCATTATAAATTCTTCGTCCAATTGTCAATGAAAAATTATTCGTGTTGGGCCCATATGAATTTTAGGCCCAACATGAATAAATGAATTTGAATTTATGGTCAAATTTAAAGATTTAAAATTTTAAAAAAAAAAAAAAAAAAAGATAGATAGATATATAAAAGTGGGTATTATTATATCATGCATTGCTATCCATACAAGTTTTTTAGTATCATAAAATATGTAATAAATACTACAAAACCCACTTGATATATATAATATCTAAAGTTTTTAGACTTCATCATTTTTTTGTCTTCGGACGACGGACGTCATTTTATTTTAAATATATTTTAAATTTTTTTAAATAAGTCACATAATAGCACATTACTATATCAAGAAAATAAAATTAATAATATAAATTAAGAAACATAATAGCATTACTCCACTAAAATTTAAATAAACATTAAAAAAGCAATTTAATCGCGAACTTAGCATCATGTCAAAAAAGAGCTCAAAATTCAAATCTTGTAGACTTGTGAGAGTACAGCCAAGGTTGATGCATGGGAGGGGGGTCCCTCCGGTGATGACATAAAGCCATGACAAGGGAAGAAAGCTACAACATTGAAAACTCAACTGAAATGACATGTCTGAATTGTGAAGAAAGTGCCATAAATATGGCTCCAAGTTGTAAGGACCACCAATTAAAAGTGGCATTGTTGCCATTTGGAGATGCTCGTCCCTGTCCTTTTTACCTGGTAGGGGCATCCACCAAGACTAACCAGCATATCTCAAACAGAAATGTGGTCCTTAGTCTCCAGAAATAAAGAGAAATGGGAGCACATACATTAAACGAAAGGAAAATTTTATTCGTACATTCTGTGTCTCTTTCTTTTGCACAGATTTTTTTTCAGTTCGTATGGCTGATTTTAACTGTCATATATACTACTAATACAATACAGTTTATAATGCAGATGAAAGTTGTACATACAGCATTTACAATCTCTTTTTTTATACATTTGTTTCATTCTACAGCACAAAAGAGTTTTTGTCCTTCTGCAAATGCCTCTCTTCTCCATCTCATCGTTTCTTTTCTCTGTTATCCAGCTCATTGTTTTTCCTTTCAAAAAGAGTTTTTTTTCCCTTCTGCAACACAGTAGCCATCAGCTGTCATGCATGGATTAAAAGTAAATAGGTTTTGGTCGTTTGGACCACCACCATGTTGTGCTTCCTCTCCCTTGATATTCGAGGCCCAGAACCAAATCTTCTTGCTTTTTTTTTGTTTTTTTCATGGAATTCATCTCTGATGATGGAGTATCAAACACTTTCCAATTGTTCAACAGAATCCATTATTGGTAAGGAAAGGTAAATGAGATCTGGTCTCCAATTGATGGACAAAATGCATGTTCTTTGAAAGAGTGCAAAACTATATATATATATATATATATATATATATACAGAGTACTAGTGCCTTCAAGCACAATGAGTGACCAGCATGAAAAATCAAAGAAATGACCTAATATTTTATTTTCTTAGTGGAAACCAGACCTCATGGATTTGCTTTTCTTTCAAAATAATTATGTGGTTTGTGAGGCTGTGTCTGACTGACTCTGACCCAAGATAATATCCCCACCCCCACACCCCACCTTGAAGTCTTTTTCTCTCTTTACATCATGCTATGAATCCAAGAACAATCTGTTTAAAGTCTCTCTCCATTGATGCTACCAAAGAAGTGGAAGCTAGCAGCACACCCACCACCAGTTCAAACACAGCTTAAAATGAGTATTTGGAGCTAAAACCCAAAAGGAGTAGGAAAAAGCAAGAATATTTTTAACTGGACCTTAACATCATTGTTTGAAAAATCTGAATGGAAGAAGAATAATAATAATAAAAGAACCACCCCCAAGCTTTTTCTGCATCCCATTGATTTTCAAATAGAGGGTCCCATGTAGGCCAGTCTTGGAATTATTCCATGAGCTCAATACCCCCATGCTGATGAGCTAAAGAAAAGTAAAACTCTTTGGCACTTTCTGACAGTGAAATTGAGTGTTAGGAAGCTATGATCATTTGGACCAAGCAAAGGTAACACGTTCCCTAGAGGAAAGAGATTGCTGTAAACTCTATTCAGGGACCTAAGGACCACAAGAAATTCAAGTGGCCCTGTTTCCACTAAAGATCCCAGCACAAGTCTTGGCATCCATAAATGATCATGTGGTGCACCTATAAACACTTGGTGAGGTACCTGTTTTGGAGTAGTGATACATTCATGCACTGTAATATATGGACGCCTTTTAAAACAAGCTTAATAATTCAAGGGATGTTAATTTAAAATAAAGCATTGGAAAGAACATATTAATATTCTAGTCTAAAACTTCTCCCCCTTTTGGCATCATTAAAAAGGAACCGGAGTAAGCAATGACAGTGGACTGATGAAAACAGTGCATTTGTAGAAAATGTGAAGAGTTGAATAATTAGAGCCACCATGATCCCGACAAGTACCGCAAAACCTACTACCCTAATGAAATCAAATTGCAAAAATAATAATAGGTAATCCCAAATTTATACCCAATTTGCCATGTGATAATGTCATTGTACCCTAACCTATCAAAACTTTACAATATGCATCTTTCCTTAAGATCCTACCAGTCAAGATTGTGCCACATTTTTTTTTTTTTTCCGTCATGTTAGTAGTTAGAAAATCTGACAGAAAGTGTGTTCGGATGGACAATGTTTCAAACTTGATATTAGGTACCACATAAGAAATTGGACCAGTGATAACATAAAGTTCTATTTGAACTCTCCCCACTAACTAAAATCTATGTGCTTTTAGTAGTATTATGCAAAAGATAAGTGTTTATATTCAGATTCTAGCAAGGTAGGCACAAATTCAAATCACCTTTACATGAGTATCACATTCTTTGGGAACAAGGGTGTCTTTTTCTTGAACAGCCATAGTCTAATCTCTTTTAAGCTGCATATATATAAAAAGATGTATAAAGTAATCGATGTTGCATAATAAGAGGCAGCTAGCAGTGCATAACCTGTGCAATTGAATAGTAAATCTCAACCAATTCTACAAATTATAAGATGCTCATAAAAATAAAAAAAAATAAAAAAGCTATATAAATCTCTAGGTGGTATGTCACAATCTATGTGATGTGTCAGGACAAAATAAGAAGAAAATAAATCTTTTTTAGGCTAAAAAAAGTTTGGAAGAACCTCTCTGTGGGTATGTTGGTAGGATTGACACCTACAAAGTGAAAGTGTTAGTGGGTTGTGTACTTTTATTCATATTTTTAGGCATTAGTGGGTTAGTGTATTACTTTTAAGCATAATGCTGTAGAGTACTGAAAAGTGGGGAAGTTTGATTGATATAAAGCTGAATATATTTGTCCTTGCCTTCTTGTCTTTGTGAGCATTTTGTTATGGAGTTGATAAATTGCTTAAATATTATTCCATCAACACTAGAAAGAAATGCTTTTATTTGTGAATAGTTTAGGAAAAAAGAAATATTCATATGTGAATTCTATACATTTGTTTACTTTTGGACATTTAAATCAGAATATGTATCATGTTGTGCAATTGGAAAGGAAACATGCAATTTGTGTAACTACAAAAGGGTTATAAAGTAATAGATGAACACTTTTTCATAAGACCAAAAAAATAAATAAAAGAAAATCTATTTTAGAGGGTTCAATATTTCATAAAGTATGGGAAGTACAAAGCCCTAACATCTTAATTAAATCATTGATGTGGTAATCCAATGTGCTTAGATTAATCATTAAATTGGACCTCGATTTCAACAAAAGATAAAGTTTATATATAAGGGTGACAAGAGCCAAAAACTAAGAAAAAAAAAAAGGAACAAGTCGTGAGTATGATAGAGAAAATGACCCCTTTTGTTTTCTCTTTTTTTAAAGTATTGTTGTAGCTTTTGGTTCCTTGGTTGAACCAACCGTTGCATAAGGTAAAAACTTGTTTCCATATGAGTTGTAAAATCCGCAACATAAAATGGTTTTCACTTTTCATAAATTACTTTAAACCTAATTCCAAGGAATATATATATAAATATATATATTTATATTTATATTTATATTTATATATATATATATATAACTGTTACAAATATACAGAAATTATATAAAATAAACTCATAAACTAATGTGATTTCATAGAATTCGTTAGATCTACTTTATAATAAAAGTAATTTTATAATCTGATATACCACATCAAACCACATTAATTTATAAGTTTATTTTTATATAATTATTTTATGGTTAAAAGTATTTTTCATATATATATATATATAAAATGATGATGAAATATATGGTTATATAAAGTTAAGTGGTTTTATTGCTTTTCTTCTTTTGTCGTTTAGTGTAATTGGTGTGAGAGATTTTATGTACTCTAGAAACATCATAAATTAAACCTATCATAGGCTTAGAACAAGCTTTTTTTTTTCATGATAAATATACGGAAATAATAATAAATATTGTCAGCTCACTTCATATGTTTTCCTTTCTTACATTTGAAATCCTCAAATTTAGACATATACGTAAAGAAATCTTTTCCTATGTATAGACATGGAAAAGTTAGATAAAAAAATTTTAAAAAAAAATCAAAATATATGAATCCAAAGATAGCTTTGGTTTGGAGCCAAAAGATATACTATTAGAGAAGATGAATGCTATACATCTGTCACTATTTATTCTTACATCCTATACTTATAACTTTTTCATAGAGTGTGGAATGTTTTTCATAGAATGTAGAGTGTGGAATGGTGAATAGTAACTGATAAAAAGAATTTTTTATTAGAGAATATTGGATGTAGTTCATGAAAATATAGGACTGATGGTATTGTAATTTAAGTGTATGGATTAAATTGGGAATTGGTGTCAATTTTTGAGATATACAATTATGATTATTAAAGTTTTTTTTTCTTATCTCCACGTATTTATTCAAACCAACAATGATGTAAATGGGCCATATACTCCTTAATTAATTAGTAGCATAGGGTAATCGGTCCAATTAGTCAAGAGAATATTTGTATTAAAAAAATATAAGCTCCTCCCACCATATCTACAAAGAGCACCAATGTCTACTTCTTCTTGTATTATTTAATACAAGATATTAGCATATGAAGAGCATCTTGTTTTGGGAGCCTCATATTTTATTTTATTTTTTAAAGTGTGCAAAAACCAACATAAAGGTGGAAAGAATTAAAGTTCATATTGGTTACAACATCACCCTTTTTTATATTATTATTAGAATTATGATTTGGACCCAAGACCCTTTATTTCTATAGACTATGAACATTTTATCTTCAAAGTTCCTATTCTTAATCAAATTAAGGAAAAGGAAACATCACTAATGTATCCTTTTTAGTACTAAAGTCTTACATAAGTATGATGGTATGTAAAAACCTAGAAACTTGGATTTTCCCTTTACATTGTTCATATTTATTTCCACTTTTTTTTTCTTTTTCTTCAGAAAGTTTCTTTCAAAGAATTGCACGAAAGTAATTACTAAATATTTATAATAATTTCAATGAGTTTCCAATAATAACATTAAGAACATAAACCCAATTAAATATACTTTAAACTTTTCTTAGGTCTTTCTTTCTAAAACTTTTAACAACATGACAGAGATGTCATTTACAAAATAGAATAATTATTTTAGAGTGTGCTTGAAATTCCAAATTCCAAACCTTAAGTAATTATTTTAGGATTTGAGATTTTGTGGTTCAATTTCCATCCAAGGTAAACTATATGTTGTTATTCCTTGGGAAAAGTTCATATATTTCCATTTCCCACTTTGAAAGGTCTATACTAATTAGATTGAAAGATAAAAATACAACCTCCCATTTGAGGTGATTGTATCACCTCTCTAATTTAGTAATTTATAACTCACATGGTCCCAATTTGAAGCATGCTAATGAACGACAAGGGATTTTTTTTTTTTTTGTATGATATATTTTGTGGCGTATTATTTGGAATTTGCCAAATTTTGGTGCAACAATGTGGTATAACAACTTGTGATATACACTATAATTTAAATATTTAATGTTTATGTTTGTATTTTGCAGTTTAAAATAATAAAGATAGATATACAAAATCTATCTTACATCATTTATCGAGCATTTGATGTTATCTTAAAAACAGATAGGGAATTATATGTGTTATTTTTCATGCTCTATCTCTCTTGTTTTAAATCTAAACTTAAAAATAAAAAATAAACTCTGAAGTTTTGTTTTGTACATGAAGTAGTCATCATACTAGTTCACTATTATTTATAAATAATTTACTATTATTTACAAATTATTTACTATTATTTATTATGATTTACAAATCATCTTGAATCACCTTGAAATCATCTCAATATCCTAACATAACCTTAAGATACCTTATCCCACTAAAAGGAAGACAATAGTTGTAAGAAAACTCTTAAATAGTGTGTTGTTTAGAAAAATAAGTGTATAATAATTGGAAAAGAATGTAAAACTTGAAAGCAACATCATTTATTAGTATAATAAATTTTTCCAACTTCTCAACACTCTACATTCCATCTTTTTTTAAAATTTTTTTTTGAATTTTTTTTATTAAATAATTTTTATATGAATAGTAAATAAAAAATTTGAAATATTTAAAAATAAATAAATTCAAAAAAAAAATTTTTAATTTAAAAAAAATATGAAATGTGGAATGTGAATGAATAGTAAAAAATTATGTAGTAAAAGCCTTTATTAATAATAGGGCCAATGGCCCAATTTTAAGAAGAAAAAAGAAAAAGAAGGAAAACGAATATTCATGCCAACAATTATTTTGTACTGTTATTAGCAAAAAAGAAGCAACTTTTTTTTTTTATAACAAAAAAAAACAATTATTATTACTATAAACTGTATATATTCTACCTCTGAAAAAACACAGCCGTTGGAGACCAGAGGAGAGCTGAAAGCTGGTCTCTCTCTCTCTCTCTCTCTCTCTCTCTCTCTCTCTCTCAATTTAGCAAAAAACCAGACCATCTACTTGCTTCTACATCACTCGTCTGAATTGAGCTGAAGTATCTCTCTCTTTCTGATGAAATCTGTGCAATATGTTAATGTTTCCTAAACGTGAAAAGAGTCAGAACTCTGCCACTTCTCTTCTTTCGCAGAAGTTTCTTTAAGCTCAAGTTTTCCTGAGCAAAGGATTGAATTTTGGGGAATACCAATCTGCAATTTCCCCAGAAAATGGATAATTTACCAGGAAAAAAGAGACCCACCATCAATCTTTCGCTTTTCACCACTCTCTCAGAGTCGTTTGCCGTAGATAAGTCTCCAAATCCCTCCAAATCTCCTAGGATATTCCAGGGGGGCGTGGTTGGGCTTGGCATAGTAGCTGCCATGACCGATTTGAGCCCGAAAGCTCCGGATAATTTTGCTTTGGTTTCGCCGAGATCGACACCGATCCCAATCGTGTCGTCTGCGAAGGCAGCTGCCAACTTCAGAGGTCCACTGAATGATTGGGAGAGAGGTGGGGACATGGATGAGATGTCTGAGAGCTACACTTGCGTGATATCGCATTTGGGGAGCAATTTGGTTGAGAAACGCATGTATTTCGATGATAAGCTTGATGCGGTTGTTGGTGATTGTTGCGGTGCTACTTGTGTGGTGAGTGGTCGTGGGGTAAGAATGTTCTCTGCTTCTCCCGTGAATGTTGATGAGTTCGAGAGGGAATTCTGGACTGCTGATTTTCTTAGTACTTGTTATCTTTGCAAGAAACAGCTCCATGGTCTGGACATATTCATGTACAGGTAACGAAAACGTAGAGTTTATGGTGTATTATATTGGTCCTTGGTTTTAAACTTGATATTTTTGGTTGGTTGGAATTGCTAATGATCTATCAGATGTGTAAATCTTGGATTATGTTTTGTGCCTCGACTCGGAGTCTGATTTGGCTTAAAAGTTAGCTCCTTCAATTCTTTTTGGGTGTATGACTCACAGTGGATTGAGCATAAGCGAATTTGGAACTCTGGTTATTGTTTGGTTGTCTGTTGATATAGACTTGTAGTCGTATGTGAAAGTTTGTGTTTGGAATGGTTTTCCGCATTTGAAGTTTAGATTTGTTTAGAAGGGTGAAAGGAAATGGCAGTTCTTGTGGATTTATTTGTTCTTTTGGTTTCATAGTCGTTCGAAGATGATTGATAAGTAAATTCGTTAACTGGTACTTGTTATATGACAAAGTTTGTTTATCTTTGGAACAAAATGGAGTGTCTGACTTAAAATAAAGTTTTGGTTTACCTTTGAAGTCTTGTCTTTCAGTACAGATTCTTTCAGGGTTTTGTAGTTCTTTGCGATCTTTGTCACTAGTCTGATCAAAGGTGCATACTAGAATCAGAAACCTTTATGTCTGTGATAATTTGTCCGAGACTTTTTTGACTGATGATATTATTAATTGAACATATATAGATTTCTTATGAAGGTTCGATAAAATATGTTAGCATTCTAGGCAAAATCAGCATTTTAGTCCATGGACCTGACTTTGGAGCTTAGGTTCCGTATGTATGGCAGTACTTGCAGATCTAGAAAAGAGTTATATTATTGCTAGAGAATGTTTCTTTTATGCTGCACATATGTCATTGGAGCAAGCATGATCATTACTGCTAAACGTGCTTCTCTTATTTTGGGCAAACAAATTGAACACGGAGGTTGTGGATTATGTGTTGATGTAGATTCTGCAGGCCCCATGGCTGTGATGCTAATATAGAAAGGCCAGTATGGAAATAAAGTATAGTAACATTCTAATTAACAGTTCAGGACAACACTCACAAGAAACAAGCAAGATGTGGTGCTATATGATGATATTCTGACAGCTTAAGTCAAGGGCCAATTTGTTTGAGGAATAGGACCAAGTAAAATCCCTTCGGAGAAAATATTAAGGAAGTTAGATTTTGTCCAAATAGCTCTTAAAGTTTTACATTTTTTTAAAACATACAATGCAGTCAAGGTGGAAGGAGATGGTTTTCTCTTGTCCTTTGCATAACAATATAATCCTATTATTTCTCAAAATTATGACCAATCCAGTTGTGATTTATGCTAGCATTTGAAGGTGAACCTCAGGTTTAGGATGACTAGCGTTTCCTTTTTTCACACTTTCAAATTCCATAATCTATTTTTATTAAGTGCTGAGGACACAATATTCTCTCACAAATGAGTACTGGAATTGAGTATTATTATAACCATTAAGCGTATTCTTTGTAAGCAAATGATGGATTAATGCTTTTCCTGTTACGTGGTTATGGGTCTCATGAACTGTTTAAAATCCTTACTTGTCACTGGATTATGGTTCATATTTTTAATCTTTCCTTTGGGTTTATCATGCGCATTCTCTTATGATCTAATTTTAAATCTTTGGTAGTCTAAGAGACTGTAGTTATAGGTTGACCTTTTGTCTCTAGATTTGAGAGGGTGGGACCGCAGAGGAGTTGAGTGCTAAAACCCCACTAGTGTGTTTTGTGGTTCACATGTTGGCAGTCCTTTCTACTTCCCTTTCTGTTGTTTATTGGAGATATTTTGTGATGTTGAAATGGCCTTGTTTGGTTCTGTTTGTGGTCTTGAATCTCGTGAGTTTTTGGTCTATAATTCAAAGCTGGAGATCTTTTAGGAGATAATATTTTAACAGCTTCTCAATCCCACCCTACATGAAATTCTCACTGATAAAACATTTATGGACCTTTTTGTAGGGGGGAAAAAGCATTTTGCAGTGCCGAGTGCCGTGACAAACACATTAGAAGTGAAGATTACAAAGAGAAGTGTGGATCTGGAGCACTGAAGCCACTTGATTGTTCTGTGTCTCCCTGCTCCGGTCCACTGGTGTTTTTCACTGTGGTTGCTGCGGCATGAACACACTTATGAAACTTACGTACGTAAATAAAATGAAAGTGAAGGAGGACATGAAAGGGTATCCCAATAAACTGTTTTCACCGGCTCGATAAGCAGTAGATATAATTTGAGAGGGTTTAAGCAAGTAGTATCTATATCCGAGATTGCAAGAAAATTATATGAGATGGGAGATATTTTGATGAGAGAATGGAAATTTGTTTGAACCCAATAGAGGAAAACATATATAGAATATTATACTAATCATTCTAGTATACTTATCTCTCTCTCTCTGGTAGAAAGAAGTCAATATTCAAATGTCACGTTTGTGAGGGATCTTTGCTTTGAATTTCCACATGTAAACCAGGGGGGTCCGTGACTTGAAAGGCGGCGTTGCTTCTGACAGAAGTAATATATGAGTGTGATAGAAGTTCTACTGCATTAAGCCTTGCAAATTGATGCTGTCACTACAACCTAAACTAATATCTATATTATATTACATTAAGTGGTGTATAGGATGCGTAGAGTCAAGAATGACTTGGAGCGGAGACCATGACCTATAATGAAATTTCATGGATTTTAAATGGGGCTTTACCAAAGTTTTACATATCGTTTCTGTGGCTGTTTTGGTTTAGGTACTAGAATGAAATATTTTGATACTAATACTATTTTGAGATAGTTTATATATAATAAATAATTAAATATATATAAATTATATTTTAAAATAACATCAATACAAGTCTTAAAAAGTTACAATAACATCATAAGGAGCCCAATCAGCGGGTGAAAACTCTCCGCTCGCCTCAAGGGGAAGAAAGCTTATGATTCATGGCAACATTCCGGGGAGCTAGTAGAGTGGTGGATAAATAACTACGAATTAGTGGCAAGCTAGACTAAAAGGAGTTTGATAACTTGTAAATTTTTCCTGCTTTTAGTGTTTCTTTTATTAAGGCAACTGACTTCAGACATGGAAGCTTTTCCACGCCAAATCATCTTGGCCTAGCATTGTGTCCTTGTTTTCAGGAGTAGGAGTTATCTTCAAGACTTGGTCTAGGTGTTGGGAACTATACAATAAAGAGAAAAGATATTTGTAATAATAAATTATGTAACTATCACAAAATCATTTTGAAAAAAGTAAATAAAATATAAAATTCATATAAAAAATTAATTTTTTAATAATAAACTTCATTATTTTTTAAAACAATTACTTGACGTTTACGTACTTCATGGTTATATATAAAATTATTCGATTCCGGACTTGTAGGGAACACCGCTGGAACTTTCCTAAAATGCAATTTAGAGGTTTTCCTTCTTTTTAAACTTCTCTATCAGAAATCTGAGGCTACAGCATGGTCAATAATTTAACAGAGAAATTGCACACTCATTCTTTGTTTGGCCAGGAAGTTGCAATACACGTTTAAATAATATTAATCAATCTTTTGGTAAGGATGGCTCAAGCCTAATCATCACATAAAGCTCAACAATATATTTTGTGACTTGAACATGATGATCAATGTCTTGTCTTACTAATAGAGTTCAATTCGTTTCATCAGTCTCTGACTCTTTAAGTGCAGCTATCTCTCTTTTTCATCAAAAATTAAGGAAAAAGCCTTAATGAGATAATAAGCTGAGAAGAGACACCAAGTTACTCAGGCCTCTATCAGAAAGAAAGGTCCCATTAGACCCAAAAAATAAAAAAGACAAAAAATAAATAAAAATAAACAAGGGTCTTTGCACACAGGAGGCATAATCTGCAGAATCGAGATCACAGCACTCCGCGCAGCTTCTTCCAACACAACAAATAGTGAGCATTTTGAATTTGTAAAGTTTGGCTTGACAGGAACTGAGGACGATTGCAATGCCAGAGCAAGAGATCCATCTAAGCAGCTGCACCAGCTAGTTCTCTGCTCGGGGTCACTCGCATCAGTTTCTGGGGCTGTGTAGGCAAACAGAAGCCAATGTCAAGCTATATAAATGATTATAAGAACCTTGAAACACACACAACCCACAAACCACATGGAGCAAAAAGTTAAAAATTGGAATATAGGGACCAATCTGCCTAGAAGAAAAATTACATGGATTATTTTAGCGTTTAACCCATTTTAAAACGATAAACCAAAGAGTAATATATGTGGACTAAGCGAAATGCATACTATGAAGTCCAGCTTAGGAGGGAAAAGGAATTACCATCTTCAACTGCACTACATCTACAATATACCAAACAGTCTAAATAACAAGATAAAATAAAATAAAAAAATCACAGGTAGGGTACATACACACAAAACACAGGGTTCATCAGCTTCTTACCTCTGCTAATTCCTGCTCGTGCTTTGGGATAAAAGCAGTATCAACTTTGCCATTCCTAAAATCCTGTTATAAAGAGGAAACATTGCAAATTAGACGGTTCCACATGCATAGAGAAAATAAACAAAGATTGATTACTTATCAAAAAAAAAAAAGAGAAAATAAACAAAGACATTTGAATAAAATCTCGGAAGAAAAGATGCACATCAGAACTTGCCCACCTCTACATCAAGGATAAGTTTATGGTATTCAATGGTCGTAGGAACCCCTGTGGAAGAAAGTTTTCAACATTACAATGCTTAATTTAAGAATCCAAAAGAGAGGATTAATCAAGAAATGTAAATTTCAAGCATAAAACAATTAGAATGGATGTGTCTATGATTGAAAGGACAACAGGGAAATTGCAGAAAACTCTTTCCCACAAGATCCCAACTAAAATACAAGTGGCATATTTTATTATAAATAACAAGTGGTTTATATTAAATAGAGGCAAAACATCAGGAAAAACCATCTGCCGAAATTACCTGATCCATTAAACTAGTAAATGGCGTATTTATAGATTTGGGCCTCATTTGGTTACACAGATGAACCAAATAAATGAGATGAGATGAGAAATTTTGTAAATAGTAATGAGATAGTTTGTGAATAGTAGTGAAATGGTTTGAGTTAAGATGTTTTATGAGATTTTGGGAAATAACAGAAAAAAAGTTGAATAAAA
This sequence comes from Cyclocarya paliurus, assembly GCA_029856935.1. NCBI lineage: Eukaryota > Viridiplantae > Streptophyta > Magnoliopsida > Fagales > Juglandaceae > Cyclocarya > Cyclocarya paliurus. The sequence goes on along the minus strand of CM056947.1, from coordinate 35,538,718 downwards.
ATATTATAAAGTTAAAATCTTGTTAGAATATAATTTTTAATATTATTTTTGTTTTGAGATTTGAAAAAGTTGAATTGTTTTATTGTGTTTTGTTTGGAAGTTTGGAAAAGTTGTAGTGATTAGGTAATGATTAGATGAAAAAGTTGAAAATTTGAAATTGAAAAGTGTTTAGATGTTGAAATGAGATGAGATAAAATGAGATGAGATGAGATGGGTTGAGACCATATGTGAAACCAAACGGGGCCTTAATCTTTATCTCCTAAACTGAAACGCTAGATACACAAGATTGGCAACACAAGCTGTTTAAGGATAATATGCCAAGGCTTCAGAGCCCAAAACATCCCTCCACACTCCATAAGATGAACGGCTAGCAACCTTGACACTCAGACATTGAAGCGCAAAATGACAGGGGGAGAGAGGGAGAGATCTATAATCTTGATCAAGACCTTATATAATTACCTGTGATAATAGTGTCGCCAAGAGCCCTTTTCATGCGCTCAATTGCCTTTTCTCTTGTTGGAGCCCATACAATAAGCTACAATATAGTGCCAAAGTTGGCAAACTAATTAGAAGAACAATTTGTAGCAGAAAACCCCAAGTTAGAGGAGCAGCAATATGAATATTGTAGCCTTACACTATCATGTTTATCATATGCATAAGCTGTCCATCCATTGCCAACACAATGCTAAGATGACAGGGAAAATTTTTCTATATGAAAATGTACTTGAAATATTTATCAGATAACTGCTGCATTTTATTCTTTCCTTGGATAATCTCTTTTAATTACTTACTCAATTCCATTATTCATTAGCAAGTCCAGATGAAACTGTCAAATAGATAATTACAATAAAAGAAATCAAACTTACTGATAATTAACTACTCTTAGGAACAGCACTTGCATAATTTAGGACCCTGTCTGTTTACAAGCCAGCTCCAAGCCCAGAGAAGGAAGAGTTTTGCTAAAAGTGTTCTTTATACTTCACCAATCATCCACTATAACCCTAAGCGCCTAGAGGTCAACGATCTAAACTATGCTGAGTTTACCCCTACAACCCTTATTTCCATCTGTACTATTACCTATCTGCATGAATTGACCCCCATAAATTACTGATACACACCAATCAAAAAAAGAAATTACTTTTTTTTATTGGCACTGGGTGTCCATGGACAAAGTCCCGACTAATCCCGGGGATGCACAAGCCCTCGGCAAGGAGTTTCCCACAAGTGCATCTCGGGTAATTCAAGAGGAAGTATGCCTAGTCCGATGGCTTCAAAAATTGTTTGCACCCAAGAGGATTCAAAACCTTAGATCTGGAGCGTGCATACCACCAAGACCAAGGCCTTTACCACTTGAGCCAACCCCTAGGGGTTCAAAAAAAAATTACTGATACACAAACAATTCTTAAGCGCAGAGAATGAGAGACACAATGGTAATTTGATATGTATCCCAACAAATCAGCACACACAAAAGCACATTAATACTTGATGACATCAACTACTCATACACAAACCACTGCACATGACAAAGCTAAACTAATAAAATGAATATTGTGACCGACCTTTCCAAGAAGGGAGTCATAGCTAGGAGGAACCACATAGTCAGGATAAACATGGCTATCCATTCTAACAAACGGTCCTCCCGATGGCAGATATGCGGTTATTCTCCCTGTTGTCCAAAAGTAGAGAAATACGAACAGGTTGACAACGGTTATACATTCGTCAGACAAGATTGAAAACCACATGCTAATATGTTGCATCTACTATTTGGAATCTGAGTAGAGTATGCATCAAAGTATACTTGTATAAAGATGAAAAAACAAGAAAATTGATGCCTATAAACCTCTTAATCATTATGGCTTGATTACATTCCACACAGAAAAATAAAAAATAAAACTAAAAATTAGCGAAATAACTGCAAGCCCAACTGTATGCAAATGTGGATTGGTAGGCAAACCCATTCTAGTGCCCTAAAATTATATTCCAAAAGCTTATAAGAGATTTTTGGAACACCTCTATCAGAGGGACAACAATAGCCAATTTTGAAAATCCAACAAACTGTAGAGAAAAGTGACAGAAAGGATTTGCTGATTTGGGTGCATCAAGCATTTTGCATATGCATGCCAGAAAGACCACAGGCACACTATCTTGAGTATACCTGGTCCAGGTCGAAATCCTTTAAAGGCATCTTCTGCATTGATTCGGCATTCAATTGAATGTCCTCTGAGCACAATATCTTCCTGTAGATAAAAGCCCCAAAAGACATTAAATACACCGTACTGTATGTTAAGGGATTGACTTTTTTGGAAATTATTTTATGCTTGAGATAACTAAAGTATCCCATTTCCACTACCTGTTTGTACCGGAGCTTTTCACCCATGGCTACAAGAATTTGTTCCTCGATCAAGTCCACAGAGGAAATCATCTCTGTCACAGGATGCTCAACCTAGTCCCCCCAACCAACCCAGACAAAAAAGGGTGGAAACACAATATTTAGTATAGCTCAAGATTAATCCCCTAAAGCGGGTATGGTTTGAAAGATACATATTTAGTCCACGTTCTCAAGAAATGTTTCTACCTGGATCCGAGTATTCATTTCCATAAAGTAGAAGGAACCTCTTTCATCCAAAAGGAACTCTACTGTTCCAACACCAATGTAACCAATGGATGCTGCTGCTGCAACTGCTGCATCACCCATAGCTTTCCGCAACTCAGGGGTCAAAGCAGGAGAAGGTGCTTCTTCCAGCAGTTTTTGGTTCCGTCTCTGAACAAAATTGACGGTCAAGAGAGGAATCACTTTTCTTTTTACTTGCACTTCAAAACTAGTAGAAAAAACTCATTAACCAAAACCACAACAAATTTAAAGCTAAAAGACAACAAAAGGAAAGGCAAAAGATGGATAGAGTTGGGCCTAAGTTCTTGATTTTCTAGAGTTGAAGCTATCAAAAGCCAATAATAAATTCACCAGTTTCACATATTTCCGTTTAGCAATTGAACTTTTAACTTTGTCATCCAATTTTGAATTTGAAGCAAGCTCAATTTTCATAGCTGAATCCAACAACTACTCAAAACTCATTTGATAAACTATCCAAAAGTTAAGAGGAATGAACTAATTTCTGATACCTGGATGCTGCAATCACGCTCTCCAAAGTGGACGACATTACCATATTTATCGGCAAGAACCTGTCAAACCATTTAGCACGCAAAGGATGGACCCAAAAATGCACCCAGAGGTCAGATTCGGCAATTAGAATTAAAAAATAACATAAACTGAAAAAGCATGCATACTTCCTTACCCTTTTAGTCCTTTGCTTGGCTGAGACTTGCCAAACCACATTCAACAAGTTTATATGACTTCTATATTTTCGCACAGTAAGATGAGAGAAGTTTTGAACTTTAGACTAACTGAGACCTATGACTAAATGGATTTTAAAGGAGCATAGTCTAATGTTCGTTTATAGTCTTAGATCATGCAGACTATGGGCTGGTTTGGATTCAAATATGAGATGAGATGGTTTTAGATGAAAGTTGAAAAAAATTTTATTAGAATATTATTTTTTAATATTATTGTTGTTTTGGGATTTAAAAAAGTTGAATTGGGATTTGAAAAAGTTGAACTGTTTATTATATTTTGTGTGTGAATTTGAGAAAGTTGTAATGATGAGATGAAATGAAACACTTTCTGAATCCAAACGGGGCCTATAACTATAAGTGCCTAGACCTAGAATACTCAGGTTGCTCTTAATGGTCCATGAATCAACTGCCATAATTTATCCAAGTAAAGATCCAGAGATACCAAGTATAATTCTTTTGATAAAAGAATACTCAAGGAGAATGTTTCCCATTATGGATGCCCTTCTGGATTTCCCTTTTGTGACTTGATAACTCCTTGATAATTTTAAGAGATCATAAATACTAAAAGACATCAAAACGCCCAGCAGTTACCTGGAATTCAATGTGCCTTGGATTTTGAATGTACTTCTCCAGATAAACTCCATCATTTCCAAAAGCAGCCGCAGCCTCACTCTTGGCTTGCTGCAAATCAAATGAGACCCAATATAACACAAGTTTCAGAGAAAATATGTAAATAAAATTCTTTGTAGTTTAGGGATTTCTCGTTTATATTTGTGTACTTGAGTAACACCCTTTTTAATGAGAAGACTTTACAGAACATGTATGGAAGATCACAAAAATCAAGGCAGATTAAAAAAAAAAATTGGATCTAAGAGCTGAAGGGGTATGGAATTGACAGGAATGCTTCCAATGCCACCATAGGAGGCAATTCATTTGGCACATACTTTTTTTTTATCAGTAAAGAAGAATCTTATTAAAGAGAAAAGCAGGCATAGCCCAAGTACACAGGACATATACAAGAGCAACACCTATGCATGATTGTCTAAAGATAAATGCCACTAAAATCTATTACAATATTGGCACAATACTTAAGATTGACTTATGTTTCGTTGTCAGTAACCAATTAGATTCAATAAGATATATAAGTCCAATTGACTAAGAGAAAGGAAGCAAAATGTCTTAAAAATTGGTGTTTACATTGTCAGATTTTGAGTATTTTAGTAATACAAACTTTAAGGTCAAATTAATGGGTTTTGCTCACTCTGTTGTCACAAGTATAGCGTGTAACTATAGTGCAGCCAATAACACCAGTAGCAAAACAAACAATGTCAATTGATAGCAAGTGACAGCTTCAAAATGAAATTTATAAAATAAAAAACATATTTTTTCCATATAAAAATATCAAAATTCAAGAGAGAGAGAGATGGAACACCACCTTGGGGTGCTCAAAAGTAGGCAACCCACGTGGCTGACCTTTACTTAAACATAACATTTTATATAATTCTCTTGTGCTATACTTCATATACAAATATATGATACTTCATAGCCACTCATCCAAAAAACAAATTGATAGCCATAATTAAATTAAAGTACGTGGTTGAATCAAAAAGACCATGTCCAAAAAATCTCAAGAATTGTAGGTATTGACTTCTACGCTAACATAAACAATCAATATCAATCCATCTAGAAAGCCAACTTGGACTATTATATTGTGTTGAAAGCATATACATCACATATGACAACCACAACATCATGGTAGGTAAATGATCTTCAATATTAACTACATACTTAAAAATGTTTGTTTACATCATTTTCTAGGTCTTGAAATAATAATTTTATAATTTGTTTAATAAAATTACAAAAGCATCCTTTTTGCGCTTTAAGCTCAAGCAAAAAGCCCCAAAAAACGAGCTTTTGTAAATGCACTTAGCTTTTAGTAAGCAATGCACTTCAGCCTTGGCACTTTGCCCTTAGTGTGCTTTTACCTACACTGCCCTCCACACTTTCATACAAAGGCAATAGGTGCCAACATAAAGTTAATAGTAGGCCTTACACGAGGAAGATCGGGAAGATTCAAACCCTTACAGCTTTTGTACTATGGAACAAACATCAACTCTTAAGAAGTGTCAAAACTCTTAAGTTCAACATCAAACAGTTTAAGAAGGCCTAGTGAAGTAACATGACAGAAAAATGCATTGTGTGCAATACCTGTAGTAACTTCACAAACTCATCTGGTTCTTTAGCTAGACGCATCCCACGGCCTCCACCACCTGCCGTTGCCTTGAGAGCATAAAATGTTTGTCAGTTCACAGAAAATTCAATAAGGACAAAGACAAGATTTAATTATTACAGAGTTTTAGGAATTAGGGGAGGATGGAACCCTGGATTATTAAAATGGCAACAAAATCAAACCCTGAACACAAAAAGTTCTGAAAAAAAAAAGTGAAAAATAATTGACAGGTACCCTTCACTTTTCATAGAGTTTCAATTAGGCATTGTCATGGCTTGCACTACTTTAAAAAATTATAAATTATTTTGTTCAGAAGAAAATGATAAAACTTCGATCTCACGAGTAGCTTTATGCCACTAAATAATTCTTTCCAGTTTATTTTTATACTCCATTGGTTATATATAAACATAATTTTGAACGAACTGGGTAATTGTGATTTTGTTTACTCATCAAAAGCACCAAAAAAAAGTAGATGCATGCTACTCAGAAGCGGGTTGAATTCCTACTCTTGTGTTAGTTTATAAACGTAGAAATGGATGCCTATTGCAATCCCAGCAGCCACAGAAGGAGATATGTATGATAACTATCATAAAAAAATGCTAGTACAAGATTATTTACCTTGATCATAACAGGAAATCCAATCTCATGGGAAAGCCTGATAGCTTCTTCTGTGGTCTGTAATAACAATCATTATCTTGGATTTTTATAAGCATTTATATTCAATATTTTAACAATGAATAGCAAAAGTGATCTCACAACTATTTAGCAAGTTGCTAAAAATAATACCACCACAAGTCACACATAATACCTGCAACAATCCGTCACTTCCTGGTACAGTGGGCACACCTGCTTTCTTCATTGTATCTCTAGCAGTTGACTTATCACCCATAACACGGATACTGTCGGGCTGCAAAAATGTAACCAGGAATTCAAATTTCTTGCTCAAACTTTTTCAATAAGAAAGAACTTCGACCATGAACACCCAATAATACACCAGAAAATTTTAACCATTTGTTTAGAAGGTCAAAGATCATAAACATAACAAATTAAGTCTTTGGTCTTTGGTCTTTTAAGGGCAATACCTTGCGCTAAAGAAGCAGAAAAGAGAAACCCCTCCCAGGTGGGGAAGAAAAAAATAAGAGAAAAAAAGGCTAAGCTAATTATAAAGTTGAAGTATGTTAAGAATATTTATATAAGTTGATGTTGGGCTTCTATGCATGGAGCGTGATTGTGTTTGTAGCAGCCCGTTTTGATGACCTGACCCCACCCGACAAGGATCCGTTGCAGCTCTTATACGCTAGAAGCATTCTGCTGTAAGGTTTCTATAAATTGATAGTGAGCAATCACATTGCATCAATCCAAATACAAACTAAAACCCTGAGATTATGGAATAGTGGATTGTGTTAGCAGTGAAATTTATTGTCAGTTAAATGCATTATTGAAATGCCGGGGAGTTTGCTATCTTCTTCAGTTTCCTTACCCCAAAAAAAGAAATGCCCCCGGATCCATGAAAAGGCCGACTTTGGAAACTATGATAAACCCTATGCCTCTACTTGTAATATTGATATGACACTCTGTCTGGTTTTATTTAAGAAGACAGGTCCCTTTAGTCTTTTGATTCAACTTACGAAGAATTTCAACAAGAACACCACATTAAATAACATATTCCAACCAAAGGAAGATAGGATCTTAGGCATTATAGGATGAGGAACACTTTCTCTCTGTTTAAGGTACTTACATTGGGCCCAATAAAGTTAATGCCATGTTCTCTGCACATTTCAACGAATACTGCATTCTCAGCAAGGAAGCCATACCCAGGATGCAGCATTGTACATTTACGGCTGATAGCAGCAGATAAAACATTTGGAATCACCAGGTACCTGTAAGACAGATCAACATGCATGTTACACCACTATCACCCGTACCAAGAACAAAGGAGGAAACACAGGTATTCAGAATATTGATGAAAATATGCATTTATCAAAAAAAAAAAAAAAAGAATAAACTTCAAACTTCATTTTAATGACATCATTCTGTCAACAAATAAATCAGCCCTTACGATTGGTTGCTTGGTGCTTCGCCTATGCAAACTGATTCATCAGCCAATTTGACATGAAGCGCATCCTTGTCTATGGTTGAGTACACAGCTACACAGGGTATCCCCATCTCATGCGCAGTTCTAATGATCCGAACAGCAATCTCTCCTCTATTTGCCACCAGGATTTTATCAGCACGACATGTAGCATACAGAGCTCCTCCACGCTTTTTAGCTTTGTAACTACTAACTTGTACACTCTGAGCACTTTGCCTTGGAAAGTTCACTCTATTCCCCACCATGAAGCTGCATTGGGAGCTTCTGATTCCTCCACTCCTCCCCACGAATAAACCCTTCCATTGGATTAAGAAACCCCACAAAAAAGTAAGTTTTAATATAAGGATTAATCGGGGACTCATTTCAAGTTCCACCAATCTGAGCAAAACCCAACACTTAGAACCAGCAATTGCATTACAAAGAAAAACCAATATAAGCTAGAGAAGGACTTACAGGAGGCGAGGTGACAGATTTGCACATAGGCATCGTGGCATCCATTTTCAGAACAGAAGGAAACACGAATGCCTAGAAATAAGCAAACCCATTTGAATCAAACATAGATAAAAATCAATCCTAACATCATAATCCAACATTAAGTATGAGAAATTACCTCTAGAATGCGATAATAATGGAGGATTTTGATCCAAATTAGCAGGCGTTTCTGAGAAAGGTAGAGAAAGAGTTTTGGTCAGGAAATATAGAGAGAACGGGTGAAGAAGTCGAGATTTAAAGAAGTTTGAAGGGATTAGAGAGGAGGTGTCGATGAAAACTAGGGAAGTTGGCACTTGGCAGGTTGGAAGCTCCGCCTAACTGTGCCTGTGGGCACTTCAGTTATATGGTATACTGCAATCTGTATGGTAAAACTCATTTTATGTATATTCCTTTCTTGTAAATGTAAGAGAAAATTCCTATTTCAAAAAAAAAAAAAAAGAGAAGATTTAGGTTTATAAATATCCATGAAAAATTCTATATATTATATCGTACCATCGTCTTACTCTCATCTTATTAATAGAATATAACATATTTATTATCATTAAATAATTATTTATTTATATATATATAATACAAAAAATTTACATACGGACATAAATTTATATAATACATCATATCTATTTTATAACCGAAATTATTTTACAATCTAATTGATCACATTAAACACTAGACTTGTTAGCATAAGGACTTTTTTTATGTAAAATTATTTGTACACTAAACATTTCTCTTAAATGTTATCTTTTCGTAAATTTTGTTAACTCCCGTTTGAGCACCACGCTATCCATTTTTTTTAAGAAAAACTATACTCTCACCAATAATATTCACCGACATTTTCTAACAAATTTAAAAAAAAAATTACTTAATAATTAAATAATTATTTTTCAATGAATTTATGATTTTTTTTAATGTTTAAGGGGTTTAAAAAATATTTGGAAAAAAAATAAAAACAAAATTTTGCACATTCGGTGACTAAATTCGATTGCTTGGTGTAGTATCACCCTTTATTGATAAAAATTAAGTTGATTCTCTAATAAGTTCATACATCTATTTTGTAATTTAGAGAAATATCTCATTTTGGGCAGGATTGGAGTCTTAGATGAAACACAAAATTCTGATATGATCTCATTCCATCTTATTTCCAAACATAATTCAAATATAAAATTTTCAAACTAATCATTTCAAGTTTTTTAAATTAACCATTACAACTTTTTCAAACTTTTAAATAAAAAATAATTCTTAAGTTTTTCAAATCACTAAACAAAAATTATATTATTATAATATTTTAATTTTATAATATTTTTTATTCAACTTTTTCTCTTTCATTTTTCAAAATCTAAAAAATACTCAATTCAAACTATCTCACTACTATTCACAAATTATCTTACTATTATTTACAAAATTATCATCTCAACTCATTCTCCAAACAAGTCCAGGTAGGATTGTTTTAACTTTTATATTATTCAAAGTCTCCATTGTAAATTGGTTTGAGCAAAGTATTGCAGACACGATCCACCCATGAGAGTCCTACCTAATAAAACCCTAACCAACATTATTTGCTTACCAACTATAGTGAAGATTAGACTAAAATATGATACGGTTACAAAATCTTAATATTTCAAAGGATTAGGAAAAAATTGTAAAGAAAGTGAGAGTTTTGATGATAGAAAGATAACTTTAATAGTTTAGTCATTATATTGCATAATAAATAATAATGAAGAGGTAGAAGTATATTTTTTTTTCTTTTATTTGATTGTCCGGAAATTTAGGCACAAATGGTTTAAAAAAAGAAACAAATTTGATCAATTTTGAAAAAAAAAAAATCAATTTCCATCAATTTAATCATTATTCACTAAAAATAATTTTTTAAGCACGAGTTGCCCATAACTTAAATCATATATAATAAGAATTTACGGTGTAGAGTAATTTATATTTTAGAGGGGTGTCTTTTTCACAATAAAATGAAAAGAAGACAAAATTCTATTCATCATCCCACACACCACACTTTTTTTATTTTTTTATTTTTTTCTCTTACTAAATGTATGGTATATGGATGATGAGTAGAAGAATTCAAGAAGTTTAAGAAAAATAAAATTAAAAATTAAAAAAAATGTAGTATGTGATGTGTGAGGAAGATGAATAGCAAAGCTCAGATAGAAAAATTACTTCCTCCAACAGAGTAGACTAGTCATTTTATCAGATAAATAACAAAAAAGAACTCTTGAAATAGGTTATTGAAAGAAAGTCGTTGTGGGTAGGAGATGGAGGGGAGGAGGTCATGTAATGGAGGAAACAAAAAGAAAAAAGGACAGATTTTTGTAGTAATCAAGTTGAATTAAAACAAAGAGAGATGAAGCTGCTTATTGAGGAAGCATCATACCTACCGACTGAACTTTTTGACCTTGATGTCCTACACTTGCTGCTCATCCTCCTACCTTGGTTTCATTAGAGCCCCTGGATTTTTCTTCAAACTCCACATTAAACCCAGCATGGCTCATCTGGTTGCAAAGTCCATATTTTACAGTAACCTTGTTGCAGCAATACTTATTTCAGTTTGCAAGCTTGTATTTTCCAACTTCTCTATACCTTTCTCCCCAGTCATCCTCCCTTTACTCCCATTCATTCTCTATTACTTGGAACTTCATCTCCAACCCCTCCAACACTACCCTCCCTCCAGGCCCTCTCTCTGTCCCAATCTTTGGGAACTGGCTCCAAGTAGGCAATGATCTAAACCACCGCCTTCTAGCCACCATGGCTCAAACTTATGGCCCTGTCTTAGCTCTAAAAACTTAGCCGTGGTGTCCAACCCTGAGCTGGCCAACCAAGTCCTCCACACACAAGGCGTCGAATTCGGTTCCTGCCCACGTAACGTCGTCTTCGATATTTTCACCGGTAAAGGACAAGACATATTCACGATCTATGGTGATCATTGGCGCAAGATGTGCCGCATCATGACACTGCCATTTTTCACTAATAAAGTTGTGCACCAGTATAGTGATATGTGGGAGGAAGACATGGATTTAGTTGTTCATGACTTGAAGAAAGATGAGAGAGTGAAAACTAAAGGAATTGTTATAAAAAAAACGGTTGCAGTTGATTTTGTACAATGTCATGTACCGGATGATGTTTGATGCCAAGTTTGAGTCACAAGAGGACCCTTTGTTCATTGAGGCAACCAGGTTTAACTCGGAAAGGAGTCGTTTGGCTCAGAGTTTTGAGTATAATTATGGAGATTTTATTCCTTTCCTTAGACCATTTTTTAGGGGATACTTGAACAGGTGCAGAGATTTGCAGAGTAGAAGGCTGACATTTTTCAACAACTATTTTGTTGAGAAAAGAAGGTAATCCCATTTTGTTCCCTGGTTTTGTTCTTTTATACTAATTACTGCTAAGTTCAATATTGAAATAGATTATCAGAACTCAACAGTATTTTCCATTGCTAAAATTTCTACTTTATTCTTATGTGTTCATAGAAAAATTATGGTTGCCAATGGAGAGAGGCATAAAATAAGCTGTGCCATCGATCACATCATAGATGCTCAAATGAAAGGAGAAATCAGTGAAGAAAATGTGCTATACATAGTGGAGAACATCAATGTTGCAGCAATAGAAACAACATTGTGGTCCATGAAGTGGGCCATAGCTGAGCTGGTAAACAATCCGACCGTTGAACGCAAGATCTGGGATGAAATCTCGACCATTCTAAAGGGCCAGGCTGTGACAGAATCTAACCTTCACGAACTACCATATCTTCAGGCCACAGTAAAAGAGACAGTAAGGTTGCACACCCCAATTCCTTTGTTGGTACCCCATATGAATCTTGAAGAAGCAAAGCTAAGGGGTTATACCATTCCTAAAGAGTACAAGGTAGTGGTCAATGCCTGGTGGCTGGCAAACAACCCTGCATGGTGGAAATATCCTGCAGAATTCTGGCCCGAAAGGGTCTTTGTAGAAGAATGTGGCACAGACACCGTGACTGGAGGAAAAGTCGATTTCCGATACTTGCCATTCGGAATGGGTAGGAGGAGTTGCCCTGGTCTCATACTTGCATTGCCAATTTTAGGCCTTATCATTGCCAAATTGGTGTGTAGTTTTGAGATGAGGGTAGAGCATGGAATAGAGAAGATAGATGTGAGTGAAAAAGGGGGACAGTTCAACTTGCACATTGCAAACCATTCCGTGACGGCATGAGACGAATAACCAATGATTCAAAGGCTAGGGCAGTGCTATTTCCATTGTTGTTTTGATTGCTTTCACTATATTATTGTCATTCATTCCCAGTCCTAGGGCATGCACTCTAGAGATGAAAGGACGAGGACCATATGATACACATGTAAATCTCACTTGATTGAAATAAAGAGTAACATTAGTTTCAAAGATAACCTGGAATTGCGGCGCACTCCGGTTAGTTCTGTTTTACTCAAGAGTTCGCATTCAATTTTTAAGGAGATTTTTGTAATTAACTCATTACTTGGGTATTCTACACATTTCTCATGCTCCAAGTGCCAAATAGAACCTAAAAGTAAAATGTTTCCTCAAACCCTATGTTCTTCAAAATTCCAAGAGATTATTAAGGAAGGCATACATTGTGCTCAAAACAAGCATTATAAATGACAATGGGAAGGAAAAAGAAAAACTGGAGAGACAAAGTTACCTAATGACAGAAAAAGATCTGCTGATATTATTTAATACAATGTGGACTGAAAATTGATTGAAAAAGAAAAAAAAAAACAACTATAAGAGAAAGCTTGTTACAAGGAACTCAATTCAACTAAAAACAAATAAGGAGAGGGGGAAGAAAAACCAAAGTCAACTAGTGCACTAGCAGGATACCCCCACATGCTGATCTGGCATTTGCTAAGGTCAACGCATCTTCATCCCTAGTGGTGCATGTACTAAAACAGTACATAATGGCCTGCAGGAAGATAAGTTATAGATACAGGGAATTGGCAAACATTATACCTCGGCGAATGCTTTCACTAGCAGCTGCAAATTTGTTTTCTAAATCAACCTCTCCTACAGCATTAGCAGCAGCACGCAACTGAAAAAAGGAGAGGCAATCACAAGTACAGAGCATTATATCAGAAACTTACAATTCCAGCATCAAATCATGACGCAAACAAGAAACTGTTGGGGAAATATGGCCAAGCACGTGTGTGCGCACGCGGCTGTTTAAAGAAACTGAAATTCACATTTTATGCAAGATCTAAATAGCACTAGTTTCATACTACATGTTAACCAAACGGTTTCAAGAGTCACCAAGCTAGCTAAAGAATATAACCACCCAAACCACTGTCATTTGTGCAAACCCATGGGAGGTCAAAATGGGACGACAACACACTAGCTATTCCTTATAAATATGAGAAACAAGTGCAAAGAGTTCACCTAAGAAAAGAGTTCACCAAACAAATAAAATGATGGGATTTTCATTCCGTTCATTTTGAAACTCTCATAAAACTTATATCCTCTTTCATGCTTCACAAGTTGTGCTTATCAGACAATTCCATTTAATTTTGTGCTTGATTTTCAGTTTTACACATCCTCCATCCCTTATATGCTATTTGTCTCTGGTAAACCTTGATAGTTATCATATTTTTCTTTCTTATTTACACATACTAATATTCTTGTACCAAATGCTACATCACTGACTGATGCAAGATCAAACTCAACACCAAAAATGAAAGAATGACATCATACTGATTGATCAATTTACCTGATTCAAAAACTCATCAAGCCTTCTAGCACTTCTAATAATACTACCCTCAAAAACATCTGTCATCTCAATAACCTCCGCAAAATTTGCTCCCTAAATAAGAATAGAAGCATAATGGCTCAGTACCAAACTAGCAAACAATGGAAGAGAAGCGAAAGCAGAGGGATAAGATATACAATGTTTTTTTTTTTTTTTGAGACGGGGGAGGGGGGGGGGGGGGGAGGTTGATTAAAAGCAACAAACTTAAAAGAAATTAATTGATTTGATATTGCAGCTATCGTTTGTTCTTCTATTTAACCTTGCTTTTTGTTTTTTTCCCTGTTTCAAGTAAATAACATTTTTTTATTGGTACTGGGTGTTCGAGAACAAAGTCTCGACTAATCCCATGGGTGCACAGGCCCAGTAAGGAGTTTCTTGCAAGTACACCTCGGGTAATTCAAGGGGAAATTCCCCCGGTCCTAGTAAAACATATTCTACAAGTCTTGACACAACCTTAACGATATATACAGCCACCCCTAGAATTTTAAATTTGCACACGATTTTGAGTAATAGAATTTATTCTACAACTCTAGCGTACCCACATGTTTTTCAGGAATAAGAGGCTAGTGGTGTTGTTCCAATGTAATACACAAATTCTATAATTCAAGTACCCACATGAAACACTTGATAGACGCAAGACCTACATCCTTTTGAAATAAATGACAAAAAGGTTCAAATGTTATGACAGTTTTGATAGTAACATAACCTGTGCCATGTTTATTTTTAGCCTAGTTAGGGTAACTTTCATGATTAAGCTATGAATTTTATCTTGAAAAAGGAAAAAGTTTCCAAGGTGAGTCCCTACTATTTCCTACAAAGGTTAAATTTGTTTTTAGGAGGGTTTTTATGTTTAGGCACTCTTGAAAATTGCAAAGCCGACGTGGCACTTATTAGTAAATCTACAAATAGATTCTACATATTAGCAATACCGATCTTACAGGTTTGGGATGTTTAACATTCAAGTTAGTAGTTACCTTGAAATGAGTCTAGTTTATGTTACTTTTGATCATTTCATACCTGCTAGTATGTCAACAAGAACCCTTTTTTTTATAGGTGCTATTATGTCAACAAGAACCTACTTGGTTGTTTGACCACAATGTTTTGTTAGAACTAATAACATACTGATTATATCTATATATATATATATATGAACATCGAACAGCAACTCTAGCAATGCGAATATAGACTGACCTTTGACCAGCAATAAATTACATCCATCAAGTACGGCCTTACAGTTGATTCCACGTACTCATCCACATTTATCTCCAGTTTGCATTCATATTGAATCTACAACATAGACGAGTATATATAAATATTCAATTGCCAAATTAAATTCGTGAACAAAGAAGAAAAAATAGCCAAATGATTAAACACCTCCGCTATTCTTCTTGCACTTTCTTGAAGTTGTTGTAATGGTCTGGCTAGCTCAGTTCGCAGTTGTATCTGCTCACTAGATTTGTCTCCTGGTATAAAGCAACTTGCAAGAGCCGCAATTTGGTGATGATCAAGATCATTGAACGTACCTGATCAGGAAAGAAACACTCAGAATTCATGATCATATCAAGGCTACATAATAATCTTCATTATATGGGCAGCAATGGAAAGTGTGGATGAAGAAGGGCGTTTAGAACTTGAACCAACAATTTATTGAAGTTTCAACTTTTAAAAATATAGTGTTTATGCTTTACATGCAACTTTTACAGCCTTTAAGTTGTTGTATGTGATAAACATATCTTCCTTAGGCTGTTGACCAACAAAAAGTTTTCCTTTGGGACCAACAAGGTGTACGCTGCACTAGGGTAGAAACCATTTTCCCTATAAGCATCCTCGCTCCCCCAGCTTCCTCCTTTCCCTCGCCTCTCTTCCCAAAAATCACCAACCCGTAAACCCCACCCCCCCCCCCGGCCCAAAAAAACCACCCTTTGCCTCCCTCCTAGCCCAACCCTATCTGAAAATCACTGTCCCCTACACCCTAATCCTCCCGTATACTGCACCATGATAAAAATCTAAAGTGCAGTCAAGCATGAAATTTCCGGCTATGAGAGCACTCTGCTATTGCTGTGTTCAAGTGCCGCTACGAGTGTTTGCTCAGTTTTCCTCCCTAGTTGCTTTTGTGTGAACTGTGCTACTGGGGTTTTGTATGAACTGAAGCTGTAGTTGTATCTGTTCTTGGGTTCAACCCCCTAGTTGTTTCAAACTGGGTTGCCACTGTGTGTTGGTTTGCTAGTAGTTTTTTTTTTTTTTTTTTTGGGAGAAGTAAATAAGAATTTTATTAAAAATAGGCAAAGTCAAGTACAAGGAACATATACGAGAGCCACATCTATGCATGACTATCTAAAGATACAAGAAAATCATGTACATTCATGCCATTGAAGTCTATTACAATCAACCAATGGAGTAAAGTATGAAGAAAAATAGTTCTAAAATTGTCCATTGTCCGTTCACGATCCTCAAAACTCCAACCATTCCTCTCCATCCATATGCACCACTATAGGTAGATCAGTCTTCTCTTCCACATAGCTACAATTGAGAGTTACCTCGAATGCCTTGCCAGCTGGCCAAAAAGTCAACAACCCTTCGCGGCATTACCCAAAGGAGTCCCACTCTAGCAAAGATACCATTCCATAAGCTCATGGCTACATCACAATGCAATAATAGGTGATCCACAAACTTCGCACTTTTCTTACACATATAACACCAATCCAATACAATGAGTTGATGTTCTCTTAGATTATCTAAGATAAGAAACTTCCCTAACGAAACTGTCCATACAAAAAAAGAAGCTTTTAGGGGGGCCTTATTCTTCCATATGTTCTTCCATGGAATGTTCTTGTAGAGTGTGTCATAAGGGACTTACGGTATGACTGTATCATAAAATTCCCCTTCTTGGACTGTGACCACATAATCTTATCCGCTCCTCCAATCACTCTACAATTATACACAAGATTGAAGAAATCTGTGAATGTGTCAATTTCCCAATCTTGGGCAGCTATAAGGAAAGTTATATTCCATTGAGAGCCACTAGAGAGATCCATGAGCTCTGCCACTAAGCCTCCTTGTCTTCAGGTGATGTTGTATAGTGGTGGGTACGCTTCTTTGAGGATTCAGTCTCCACACCATAGTTTATTCCATAATTTAATTCTCGAATCATCCCCAACTGCAAAACATGTGTATCGATGAAGATTAGTCCAGCCTCTTCTTATGCGTCTCCAAAGCCCCACCCAATGTGATCCACTCACCTCAAACGAGTACCATCCTCCCCACAATCCACCATAATTTAAATCTATTATCACCCTCCATAAAGCTCCCCTCTCTTTGTGGTATCTCCACAACCATTTACCCAATAAAGCCTTGTTGAAAACCAACAAGTTCCGAATTCCTAACCCGCCTTCGTGTATAGGGATACAAACTGTAGCCCAATCCACCAAATGAAACTTGAATTCTTCGTCTATTACCCCATAGGAAATCTCTTTGCAATTTCTCTAATCAGTGAGCCACTTTGCATGGTATTGAAAATAAACATAAGAAGTAAGTAGGTAAGTTGGATAGAGTACTTTTTATCAACATAACTCTAGCACCTTTGGAAAAATAAATCCTCTTCCAACTTGCCAGTTTATGCTCCATTTTTTCCAACACCCCATCCCAAATAGACTGCAACTTAAAGGAGGCAGCCAATGGAAGACCAAGATTCATTGGCAAGGTGGAGACTTTGCACCCCAAAATATTGAACAAGCTCAAAACACTTGGAACATTTCCAACCGGAACTAATTCTGACTAGGCAAGATTCACATTCAAACTCAATGTTGCTTCAAAGCAAAGTAAAAGAGCCCGTAAAGCTTGAATGTGACTATGACTAGCCGCACAAAAGACAAGAGTATTATCAGCAAATAAAAGGTGATTCATCTCAAGTGTGCCGATTCTTGCATCCCCTACGACAACGACAAATAGAAATCAACCTTCCACAAGACCTACAATCATTTTACTAAAAGCTTCCATTATGAAAACAAAGAGTAACGGAGATAGGGAATCACCTTGCCTCAAACCCTTCGAACTTCCGAAGAAACCCATTGGGGTACCATTCACGAAAATCAAGAAACATATGGTGGAGATGCAAAATTTGATCCAAGACCACCATCTCACTCCAAGTCCACACCTCTCAAGCATGAGTAACAAAAAATTCCAGTTTACTCGATCATATGCCTTCTTCATGTCAAGTTGGCATAATAAGCCGGGTTCACCCGACTTGATGCGACTCTCCAAGCATTCATTGGCAATGAGAACCGAGTCAAGAATTTTCCAACCCCATATGAATGCAATACCGTACTCAATCTATTGGCCAATAACTTCAAAAGGATTTTGTATATTCAAAGCTAATAGGACGAAAGTCCTTAATCTCCACCATCCCTAGCTTCTTTGGGATAAGAGCAATAAAAGTAGCATTTAGGCTTTTTTTTTAAAATACCCCGTTCATGAAACTCATGGAAGAAGTTCATGATGTCATCTATAACTACCTCCCAACATGCCTTAAAGAAGGCCATTCAAACCCAGAGATGTGTCACCTGCCATACTTCTCACCACCTTGCAAATCTCCACCTCCTTGAATGGCCTCTCTAGCCAACTTGCTTCTTGTTGATCGATCAACTCAAAAACAAGGCCATCCAGACATGGTCTCCAAGAAAATTGTTCCGAAAGTAGTTGTGCATAATAGTTGGTAATATGATCCGCAATCTCAGATGGATTCAATGCAGTCCTCCCATCGATTCAATGTAATCCCAACCGATGTTGGCACCTTGGTTATATTCAAGCCTAGAGTCTCTGAACACAATAATGAGGGGGAGTCCCAGCTAGCAACGGACACAACTAAGGAAGTAGCAGAAGGTAGGGGATATTGGTGCAAATACTAGCATCAAAGGAGATTCAATTGTGTCGGACTCCCACGTATTGGTTATCAAGATTAGTTCTAGGCCTTACTTGCTGCCATCGAAGATGGGCAGTCCAATTCAACCATGAAAAGCCACTCAGCCAATAAAAGGGAAAGGGAATTAAAGCAACCTGTTCAGTAAATTATAAAGGAAGTGCGAGTTGTGGTAGGACGAAGGGTAGGGCAAAATCAGTGGTTTTAAGAAGCTCAAAATAGTCTTGTAGAATGTAAGGGGGTTGAACGAGTTAGAGAAGCGCACCAAAGTACGAAACCAGCTTCATAGCTGGAAAGTGGATGTTGTATGTTTACAAGAGACAAAATTGGAATTCATCTCCCTTAACATCATACAGGGTTTGTGGAATTGTTTTCATGTGGGGTGGTCATATCTGCCGTCTAAGGGAGCTTCGGGAGGCATCTTGGTAATGTGGGATAAAAGGGTGGTGGAAAAGACAAATGAGTGTGGGGGGGATTTTTTTTTTTTTTTTTTTATAAGTAAAAATTTTGTTAAACCACGTAATTAGGCTAACCCAAGTACACAAGAAGTATACAAGAGGAAAACACCTACTTACAAACTAAAGCCGAAAAACAGCACAAAAGTAATTTAGGCTAGCCCCATCCATTACAATAATCGAAGCCCAAAGCAACAAAGTATGATGAAAGAAGTCTTTAATCCCTCCCACCAAGCGTTCTCTATTGTCAAAACAACACCCATTCCTCTCATTCCAAATACACCACATAAGACAGAGATACCATCTTCCAAACAACCACTAATTGACGATTCACAACCCCTTTTGGGCAGAAGAGTCCCCACCCTTTTAGGCATCACCCAAGCAATGCCAAGCTTAGCAAAAACCTCATCCACAAAGCCTTCAACACATAACAATGGAGAAGAAGGTGATCCGCCGATTCACAACCCCTTTCGCACATGAAACACCAGTCCATTACAATGATATCTGGCTTTCTCAATTTATCAATAGTAAGAATTTTCCCATGAGAAGCCAGCCAACCGAAGAAAGCCACCTTGAGAGGCACTTTGCATCTCCAAATATTTTCCAAGGAAAAAATCAGTAGAAGAATGAGACGCTAAGACCTTATAAAAAGATCTAACAGCGAATCTCTTATGACCAAGCTGTTTCCAAAGTAATCTATCATCCAGACTTTATTTTGAAAGCATAAAGCAAACTGTAAAAATCAGTAATGTCCCCCACCTCCCAATCCTGGAAATTCCTAATAAAGTTAACTGACAATTGAATAAGACCAGTAGTATTGTCCATATAATCCACCACGAAGCATCTTTATTCGAGTCAACTCTAAAAAGAGAAGGGAAAGCAATCTTCAAAGCCTCATCTCCATACAATAAGTCATGCCAAAATCTGATCCGATTACCCCTACCCACCTCGAATCTGAAATTTCTGGAGAACTCCCCCCATCCATTACGAATGAATTTCCACACTCCCACACAGTATGCTCCTCTAACTTCGTTTGAACACCACCTCCCCCATAGGCTCCCAAATGTGGCATCAATAACAAGCCTCCAAAGAGCATCCCCTTCTAAATGGTACCGCCACAACCATTTCCCTAAGAGTGCCTTGTCGAAAGTTGCCAGCTTTCTAATCCCAAGAAATAGGAGTGCAAGTCTTGTCCCACTTAAGCAAGTGGAATTTCTTCTCATCCTCCAATCCACCCCACAAGAAAGTATGAAAGATCCTTTTCATTTTATTAGCCACTCCTGCAGGCAAAGGAAATAAATAAAAGAAGTAGGCTGGGATATTAGATAGAGTACTCTTGATTAAAGTGATTCTTCCCCTTTGGACAAACATATCCTTTTCCAACCAGCCAATCTACATTCAATCTTCTCTATAACCCCATCCCAAATTGCCTTAGATTTAAAGGGAGCCCCCAAAGGAGGCCCAAGATACTTCATAGGCAAAGTGGAAACCTTACAACCCAAAATATCTGCCAAATCTCCCAAATTATTGACCAATCCTACGGAGACAATTTCAGACTTTGACAAGTTAACATTTAGGCCGGAAACAACTTCAAAGCATAACAAAAGAGCCCGTAATGAACGGATCTGATCAGAATTTGGCTCACAAAGAATTTTTTTTTTTTTTTTTTGATAATTAATAAACTTTATTGATCAAATGCAACTAGGCAAAGCCCATGTACACAGGAAGTATACAAAAGAGACACCTAATTACACTCTAGCAAGTTGAAAGGAAAGTAAAAACTCATGAACACTCCCCCCCTTTAATACACTTGCAGAAAACCATTGGACCAAAGAAGATACAAGAAAGTTCTAGATTTCCCCCACTGATCTTTCCTTATTGTTGAAGCATCTCTCATTCCTTTCCAACCAAATACACCACAGTAGACACAAGGGGACCATCCGCCACGTCGCAGCCAGCTGTGGGTTTTGGTGTTGCCTATTCCAACATGCTAGGAGATCCACCACACTCTTAGGCATAACCCAAGACAACCCAGCCCTACTGATAATGCCATCCCATAACTCCCTCGCCACCTCACAATGCAGAAAAATGTGATCAATCGATTCACCATCCTTTTTACACAAATAGCACCACTCTGTTACGATCAGCCCTCTTTTTCTTAGGTTGTCGGCCGTCAAAATCCTACCCAAGGCAGCTGTCCAAGTAAAGAAGGAAACTTTAGGTGGCACTGGAACTCTCCATATACCCTTCCATGGGAACACTACGGGCTGATTGTCTAGCAACACCTTATAGAAGGAATTGACAGAAAATTTCCTGTGCACTGAATGTTTCCACATCATTCTATCGACCCCACTCCCTCCTAACTTCCTGGCATAAAGAAAGCTAAAAAATTCGGCTATTTCCTCAACTTCCCAATCCTGCAGGTACCTGGAAAAAGTCAGATCCCAGTACACTGTGCCATTGGCTTGGCGTAAAACTTATGAAACAGCCGCCTGCTGATTTCCAACTAATCTGAAAACTCTAGGAAATGCAGAAAACAGTGCTTCCTCAGCACTCCATTTATCAAACCAGAAACTTATTCTTGAGCCGTCACCAACCTCCAAGCTTGTATGTGTTACAAACACCTGCCACCCTTTTCTAATAAACTTCCAAAGACTCACTCCATAGGCCCCTCTACCCTCCTTAGAACACCAATCCCCCCGATCGCAGCCATACTTCCTGGCCACTACCATTCTCCACAACAAATCCTCTTCCAATTGAAATCTCCACAACCACTTACCTAATAAGGCTTTATTGAAAGTAATCAAATTACGCACCCCCAAGCCTCCCGTCTCCTTTGGACTACACACTTTTGACCAACCCACCAAATGAAACTTGTGTTCCTCACCCAAACCGCCCCACAAAAAGGCCCTGAAAATTTTTTCAATCCGATTAGCTACCCCCGCCGGTAAAGGGAATAAAGAGAGATAATACGTAGGTAAATTGGAGAGGGTACTTTTGATGAAAGTTAATCTCCCACCTTTAGAAAGGTATAGTCGCTTCCAACCAGACAATCTTTTTTCTACCTTTTCTATCACTCCATCCCAAATAGATATTGCTTTGAAGGAGGCTCCCAAAGGTAGTCCAAGGTAACTCATAGGAAGTGCAGCCACCTTACAACCCAACAACTCCGCTAGATAGTTAATATGCCCCACCTCCCCCACCGGAACCATTTCCCACTTTCCTAGATTCACCTTGAGGCCCGAGACCGCTTCGAAACACAAAAGAACAGCCCTTAAAGCTTGTATATTTCCGCTATTTGCATCACAGAAAATTAAAGTGTCATCCGCATACAATAAATGGGAAAGGATAACCAATTATTATTGTTCCCTACTGAAAAACCAGCAAGGAAACCACCCCTTACAGCAGCTTCCATCATACGACTCAAAGCCTCCATCACTAGAACAAATAGGAAAGGAGATAGCGGGTCCCCTTGCCTCAAACCCCTCGAACTCTGAAAAAATCCACAAGGGTTGCCATTGACTAACACGGAAAACCGGGCGGTCGAGACACAATGCTTAATCCAATCACACCACCTATAACCGAAACCACATCTCCTTAACATATAAATCAGAAAGTCCCAACTCACATGGTCACAGGCCTTCTCCATGTCCAGCTTGCAGAGAACTCCCGGAATACCCTCCCTCAACCTACTGTCCAAGCATTCATTTGCTATCAAAACTGAATCCAAAATTTGTCTACCCCGACCAAAAGCGTTTTGGGGTTTGGATATTATCTTATCCATCACCAAACCCATACGATTTGCTAGCACCTTCGCAATGATCTTATAAATCCCGCCTACCAAACTTATAGGTCAAAAATCTCTCAATTCCATGGCCCCCACGATCTTTGGGATGAGAGCAATAAAAGTGGCATTAAGGGACTTCTCGAACTTGTGACCATGATGAAACTCATGAAAAACCTGCATCAGCTCATCCTTCACTACTTCCCAACACTCTTGAAAAAAAGCTAAGGAGAATCCATCCAGGCCAGGGGCTTTGTCTTTACACATACTACATATCACTTGATGTACTTCAGAACCCTCAAAAGGTCTCTCTAACCAACTTGCCACACTACTATCAAGCTGGTCAAAAGACAACCCATCCAATTTAGGACGCCACTCTGTTGTCTCTGTGAGAAGCTCTTCATAAAAGCCCACTATATGGTCTTGAACTTCCTCTGGGGACTGATACACCGTGTCACCGCAAAGAGTAGTGTGCCACAAAGAATTAAAGTGTCATCCGCAAAGAGTAAGTGAGAAACATTAATGCAGCCATGTGAAGAACTGCCCACTGAGAAGCCCAATACTAATACCGAAAGAAGAGGCATGTGGGATGAATCGGTTGGTCTTTGTAGCTTATACAATGGCTACTTCTTTCAAGAATGTGGAAGATAGTTATCAATGGTCCTTCACCGGTGTTTATGGTCCCAATACTAACACCGAGAGAAGAGGCATGTGGGATGAATTGGTTGGTCTTTGTAGCTTATGGAGCCTTCCTTGGTATATTGGGGGAGATTTTAATGTCACTTGCTTTCCAAGTGAACAATTAGGAGGTCCAGGCTCTAGCTCAGCAGTGACAGATTTTTCTGACTTTATTTAAGAGCAAGATCTTTAGGACGTTACTCTAGTGGGTGGCACTCACATGGTCCAGTAATAGAGAACATCCAGCTTGGTCAAGACGTGATAGATTCCTCATTTCGCCCAATTGGAAAGCACATTTTCCGGATCTAATCCAAAAGCGGCTTCCAAGGTTATGTTCAGATCACTTCCCCATTCTCATTGATTGTGGAGGCATCCAAGGAGGTAAAAGATTTTTTTAAGTTTGAGAACATGTGGCTGAAATCAAAAAGCTTCGTTGAGCGAGTTAGACAATGGTGGTCTTCCTACCTCATACAGGGCAACCCGAGTTATGTGTTGGCTTGTAAGCTAAAGGCTCTCAAGGAAGACTTGGAAGAAATGGAATGAGAAAATTTTTGGGAATGTGGAACGCCGAAAAAAAGTCCCACTTCAATGCATTATAGGGTTTGGAGGACGTGGAGGGAGGAGAGGGGGCTTTCAAAAGAAGAAAAGGAAGGCTCACAAAAAGCAAGTCACCTTTGGATATTGAAAGAATAGCTTTAATGGAAGAAATTTCATGAAGACAAAAATCAAGGGCTTTATGGTTAAAAAAAGGGGATAAATGCACTAAGTTCTTCCATCGCATGGCTAATTCGCAGAGAAGTTGTTGCTGTGATCATTGTTACATATCTGATCCTGCTAGAAACTTAATGGTTACACTGCCGTGGTCACTGTTGTGCTGCAGGGGTAATTATGTTTCCAATTCTCTTATTGAGTCTTTTACTCATAAAATATTCTATTATTGAGTTTTTGCTCCCTAGTTTTTTTCCTCTTCTTGAAAAAGGTATCTGAGGCTATTTTCACTGACTAATCCTTTGTGTGCATGCAGTCCACCCCCCCCCCCCCGGGCGGTGGGTTCCAACTATACCAGGCAATTACCAGGTTGCTGTTGTATTTAGCTTGCTCTCTGGTTGCTGCTGCATCTGATGAGTTTTAGCCGTTCTATCTAACAAAACATGATGGCTGTGCTAAATGTAGAATGTCTATTGAGTTGTTTAGCTGCTTTCTGGCTGCTATGATACCTGCTGCAACATTGGGTGTTTCTAGCTGTAGAGAGGGATGTTTCAGTTGTGTTTTTTTATGTTGGAAAATATGATCTGAGATTTTCTTTTTGGTCTCCACCAAACACCTGAAGTACGTTATTTCCTCCCAAAAAATTTAAAAAAAAAAAAGTTTTCTTATTTTCCTCATTTAATGACAAAACAAACACAGCCTTAAAACTTCAGGCTAGGCAAGAAAGACAGAGCCAAAGACACGTGTACTTTTTCCTTCTTATGAGTCCCCAGTTTGGTGAAATCAGTCTTGATCTGATCGTATAGCATGTGCTAACTTCAGTTTGGCCAGCCCAGTCCAACCTAACCTTACTAATATTGAGCATGAAGTAATAGAAGATTTTAAGGACCACAAAAAGAACAGTGCATGTACCATTAAACATCAGTTCAGTGACGAGGAGCTCATCGCCTGTGTCTATCAAGCAGGCTGCCCGTCCCTTCAACTGGACAACACCATCAGCATCAATATGACCAAGCCTTTTCAAGACCCGTGAACGGTTCTTAAGTTCATCACGGAATTTTTGAAGCTGCGAAATTAATGAGAGACAAAAACAATAGATGATAAGAGCTGATTGGCCAAGTGGGAAGATTAGAAGACACCTTTGAACATTAACAACTATCAATAAGCAAGCCTGCATGATTTTCCTTACTCTTTGTAACATGAGCATATTCTCCACATGCTAAGGGAAAATATTTCAAAGAAGCATCAAAGAAATGCAATACCTGGGAATCACGCATTTTCGACTTAAGTTGTTGAATTTCATGGTTCACTTCTGCTTTCCTCAGGAAACTTCTCATCTGTTGCACATCTTGGGACTATTTTTGCACAATGAAATGGTTAAACAAAGTCCTTATGGAAAAGAAAAATATAGGGCAGCATACTGCCTTCAAAAGCTTGATGGAACAATAGAATAGTGGAGTTATTAAGAAAAATAGGATGAACCTTCTGCAGTGGATGTGCATATAACTTCTGTTCGAGTTCCTCAATTTGGTTCACCAACTCCACAATTTCCAGATCTTTAATGCCCATATCCTGCATTTCAACATTACAATTTGGAAATAGCAGAACACGTATAGTTACATTACATTGTCCCAGATTCCATCGAAATAAAATCTCAATACGTGTATAATAAATTAAATATATATATTATAAGCTAAACTGAAAATTACAGTGAAATTGGAAAGAGCCGAGAATGAGCTTACATGGAGAAAATCTATTAAATACTAGCTACGCAATGATTTAAAAAAGCATAGCATTTGAGAGGTACCAATTCAACTATAAACTAATAAAAAAAATATTGACTATGAAACAACTAGAAATTATGAACCAACTTATCAAAAAATATCGACTATGAAACAACTAGAAATTCCGTTATGCCTATGTAATTAAGATGTGACTCCAAATGGAGCTAATATGAACAAATTTAGATGCAGCTAGATCAAGAAAATTCAGATTTTTGCCTAAAATAGTACCAAAAAAATCATATAAACAACAAAAAATGTTTGATTAAATGCTATTTTAATTTCTGAGTTGAGGGTAATTTGCTCTCAATACCCATCACTGGTTATCATACCACCTCAAGGTCATGAACATAGGAACCATGGTAACAAAGTGATACATGACATCCTAGAGCCCATATGTACCAAAACAAATACACACACCAGCTAATAGTTACCTCCACAGGATTAAGCTTAGGAAGGCCTTGCGGAAAACGTGTTTTCAGCTCCTGTATGGCAAGCAATATACTTTGCCTCGCTTCCAATGGCCGGAGATCAGAAGGAATGGATACCATCAGTTTGCTTAGAGCAGAAATTAAGGGCAATTGAACAGGTACCTACAGTTAATAGAAATAGATATTAAAATCTCAAACAATCATTTCATAGAGTTGCACAAATAACTACACTGAACCATAACTAGAATTATTGATACCACTGCTGCACATCTCAACTCACCACATGCATTTCACCCTTTTCTCCAGGATGAGGTGGGCATGGTTTTGGCCGTGAACCATTCTCACTTGAACCTGGTGAGCAATGAAGTAAAGTATCTACTATATATCCAACCCCACGCGATGGCAATGCACCTACCCCAGCAGGGGGCTTTTTTATAACATTAACCACAACCCCCCAACCCCAATCTGTTCCACCTTCCCTTATCTTGACCTGAAATCAGAAAAGCGCTTCCAAGCGAATACAAAAGCTTAAATGTACCATGGACTATTATAACATCAGCCTAAGACAGTGCATGCGCTAAAAAACAGAAAGAACTAAACAAAAGAAGATAATTACAAGAAAAGATACACAGAAAAAAAAAATGACAATTAAATTACTTATTAACTTACATACTGACCAAAAAAGCACCCCAAAAAAAAAGAAGTAACAAAATAAAAATTTGTCTTATAAAGCAGTTCTGTTCAGGAAAACACTGCTAGGATTGGTCAAGTAACCCAAAAAAACCCAGGACATTAAAAATTTTTTAATAAGAAAAAAGAAAAGATACTGCCAATATGCCACATTATCACATACCAGCCGACCAGGACGAAGATGGTACAGAACCCTTTCGGGCCTGGTTATTTCAGCCATCAACTTCTTTTCAAGTTGGGCTATATCTAGTTTTAGCTTATGATATTCAGCAACTTCAGCCTACAGAAAAACAAAATATATATATAAATATATACAATTGAAACAAACATTAGAAAAAAAAAATTTTGAAGGATTGAGTGACAAAAGTTACCTCTCCGGAAGCATCAAGCACCACAGCTTCCTGCTCCAACTTCGAAACTTTTTTCCCTATATCAGGTAAGGCCTATGCAGAAGAAAAAAACTGTAATGAACAAACATTATGCAGCAGTAATGATAAAAATGAAATAAAGGTTTTAGCAAACCTTCTCGTGCTGAAATTGATGGAATGAATTCCTGATTACATGCTCAGCAGTAAACTGGCCTTCAGCACGACTCAATAAATTCAAAATCGAGTAGTAGCTCAGCCTGAAAGTACTAACTAGCGGTGCAGGTTTACCCAAAACCATGTCCTTGAGTGAGTTCATCTCCATCTGTAAAAAATAAGCAGACACCATTGATTTGATGAAACCAAAGACCAAATTGTCTTCTCACTCATTTTTGAAAATCCAACAAGAGACTATGAAAAGAATCAGAAAACATCACAAATTGAAAGAGTATGAAATGAGAATTATTAAAGTTTTGGAGGATCTAAAGAGTTTGCATGCATATAATCATGTAATACAAAGAGGGAGAACTAGCAACAAAATCACCTGCTCATCAACCATTATAATACAAATACCACGCTCATCTTTGCCACGGCGCCCAGCCCTCCCACTCATCTACAATACCATTGAAAACTATTACACTAGTGTGTAAGCAGTCTCCAGATCCCAAAAAATGAAATCTTCAATCACCTGTATATATTCGCCAGAACCAATATAACGATGACTATCACCATCCCACTTCTTGACAGCTGTGAAAACAACAGTTTTTGCTGGCATGTTTAATCCCATGGCAAACTGTCACAAAGGAAGTTATTAAAAAGTTAGTCAATCTGCATTTAAGATATAGACCGAGGCAACTATAAAACTGATTTTGAAACAAAGCAAGCAGGGGGAAGAGGGGTAATAAACAGATGCTTGGAGAAAGTCTTACTGTTTCTGTAGCAAAAAGGGCCTTTACAAGGCCTTCCTGGAAAAGAATCTCAACCAATTCCTTGATAACAGGAAGAAGACCAGAATGATGAACAGCAATACCTCGCTGAAGTAGTGGCAACATCAACTCAATAGCAGGTAAGTTTCTGTCTTCCTCATTCAAGCAGAGTATTGCATTACGAAAAACCTCTTCCACAGTATCCTTTTCCTCTTGATTATTAAAATCAAGCTTTGACATGGACATCGCATGTTGTTCACATTCTCTTCTACTGAAACTGAAGATGATTACTGGTTGGAATTTCCGTTCCATTATCATCTGAAATTCAGAAAAACAGCAATTCAAGTACTAAACAAGGGTATTCAAGATACATGTTTATGCAATAT
Organism: Cyclocarya paliurus; assembly: GCA_029856935.1. Taxonomy (NCBI): domain Eukaryota; kingdom Viridiplantae; phylum Streptophyta; class Magnoliopsida; order Fagales; family Juglandaceae; genus Cyclocarya; species Cyclocarya paliurus. The sequence continues at coordinate 35,509,685 of CM056947.1, read as the reverse complement.
AAAACCAGTAAAAACATTTGTGACTTTACAACTTACAATATGAAGTAAACCTGGAGATCTGCTTGCCTTACATTAAAGTTGCTAGGTCATGAACATAAAGACCCCATTTTGAAACAAACAATGGTGAGTGTTGGCAATCTAGATATGTCAACACAATGGACTCCTAAACCACTGCAAGGCAATCAGACTTCTGAGAGCACCACTAAGAAGCACAGAGAAAATTTACTGATGCTTCTAATCTTCATAACATCATAACAGACAGCAAAGGTGTTGATACTAGATCCTGTACAACCTACAAAAATTTTGTATCCCAAAAGCCCTTCTTTAAGAGGCCCTTTACAAGCATGGGTCAAAAAGGCTACGAACTAAAACATTCTGCAACCAGACCCCCATTCTAAAATATAGTCAAATTAATTATCAAACAAGTGTTTATATTTTTTTTTTTATTGGCACCGGGTGTCCAGGAACAGCGTCCCGACTAATCCCAGGGGTGCACAAACCCTCAGCAAGCAGTTTTCCACAAGTACACATTGGGTAATTCAAGGGGAAAATTCCTCAGTCCAATGGCCCCTAGAGATTGTTTGCACCCAAAGGGATTTGAACCTTAGACCTAGGGGGAACATAGCCCCAAGCCCAAGGCCTTTACCACTTGAGCCAACCGCTATGGGTTATAAACAAGTGTTTATATTTAAAAAGCAAATTGCACCTAAACTCTCATTTTCATCAAAAAATTGCACCCAAAGCCTCATTCTCACCAGCATTCCTTCCATCTGTCCCATTAACACTTCATGCTCGAATCCAAAGGGGAAAGATATGAAAGAATAAACAAAGAATGGATCACAGCATCAAAATTTGGACCACCTGGTCCGAAAGGAGAAAAACAAACAAATTTAGCACTTGAAACTGTAAGGCTCACCTTCACAATTTTGTATATGTCAGAACCACCAGAAGCATTCCCACCTCTTGCAATCCTCCCACCTGCTTTGCCATTAGAGCCCTTGTTAACATCAAGTTTCTGTTTTGAGAAAGTATCCTGCAGCTTCACAAAATTGTCCTCCCTGAACTGCTCATTCTCATCGACCACAAGATACAAACCATTCCCACCCAAGGGAAAAACATAATGCTGTAGAGGAGTCGGTCGGAAATCAGTGTACACAACATGACATGGCTGTTTGTGCACATAACAGATCCACTCAGCAAACTCAGTGGCATTCGACATTGTTGCCGACAGAAATACCATTTTAATAGCAGGCGGCAAAAATATAATACTCTCTTCCCAAACAACCCCTCTTTCACGATCCTTCATATAATGGATTTCATCAAATATGACCCATGCGACTTCCTTTAAAACCTCTGATCCCCTATAAAGCATTCCCCTAAGAATCTCAGTCGTCATGACCAAACAACTAGCATTAGGTGACAGAGTAACATCACCTGTCATCAACCCCACATCTTTAAACTCCTGACTAAGCTCCCTGTATTTCTGATTGCTCAAAGCTTTCAATGGTGAAGTATATATAACCCTTTGCTTCTCTCTAAAAGCCATTGCTACCGCATACTCAGCAACTGCAGTTTTACCTGCCGAAGTATGTGCTGACACCAGAACCGACTCATTCCGCTCTAAGCATGCCACAGATACCTGCTGAAATGGGTCAAGCATAAAAGGATATGTTTTTGCCGTCTTTCCATTATATATGGGATTTGAGAGGGTTCCATGGCTCGATTCATCCTTGGTTGAAGTGTATCCGCTCGGAACCGCAACCTCATGCACACATGTGCGCATCAAATTGCTTTTATTTTGGAGAGAAGCTTGATTAGGTGTCCTTGTAACCTCTGATTCTTTGGGTTCTCTTTGTCGATTCACAAGAGACTCATGATTTATGGTTTCAGTGACCTCTGAATCTTCAGGTTCTCTCTGTCGTTTCGGAGCAGATCCTTGATTATGGATTTCTGCGACCTTTAATTCTTCAGGTTCAGGTTCAGGTTCTTTTCGTTTCCCTAGGGACGGAGATTCTTCCATAGTGAAAAATCAAACCTACTTCTCTTCTCAAACTCACTTCAACCTGGCTTAAGCTCAGTTTAAGTTTTTTGAGCCCTTAAACTAAATATTGAAGCTTTTTATCTGTTACACAAATCACAAAACAATAAATTGGAAAAGGTTCATATTGAATACAGTGAACTAAGGCCATAGTCCGGATTCCAGAATATTTTATTCATAAATGAAAGCCTGCATCGACACATACAGGAAAAACTTATTTGAAAGTAATCATACCTTGCTAACATTGAATATGGAAAAGCAGCAATTCTTCTCTTCTTTCCTTTTTCCTTCATTTCTTAGTTACCAAACAGTCTTATGTTTGAAGTACATACAGTTTTTAACAACATAAGAAATGCATATATCAAACAAGCGCAAGTATATAATACGTAGAAGAGGAAAAGAGAACGGGGAAATTAGGGTTTTTCATTGAAGGGAAGCTTTAGCATACCTGCAACGGCCACAATGCACCTGAATGACGAAATTAAAGTGCGGGATTATGCAAATACTGCAAAATATCCGTCCGTTGGGCTGAGCGGAAAATATATTCGATCGTTGCAATTACAGGGTCCAGGCCCATATATTTTATCGATGCAATATTTTCCTCCAAACTATTTATAAAAATTAAACATATAATATGTCAATATTTTTTAAAAGAAAACTGCTACATCTAGAAATAAATTATATAAAAATAATCTCATAAATTGACCTAATTTTATCTAATTTGTTAGATTTATTTTACAATAAAAATAATTTTATAATCTGACGAATCAAATTAAATCACGTCAGTGTATAATATAAAAATAATCTCATAAATTGACCTAATTTTATCTAATTTGTTAGATTTATTTTACAATAAAAATCATTTTATAATCTGACGAATCAAATTAAATCACGTCAGTGTATAAAATTATTTTTATAATTACTTTTATGCCCCTTTGTTAAAAAAGTATGTGCTTCTCTCATGACTGAAAGACATCAATTTTATCTTGGATAGTGCTACGTCTACTGATATTTGGGTCCCGAGATGTGTAATCTTTTTTCTATTCTTTTTTTGCCTTTTTACGTACATTTTTTTAATTATCTTAAACAATTTTAAAGAAAAATTCACAACATCATTAAAAAAAACTTTCTTAATCAATAAGTAAAAAATAATAATATTCGGAACCCATAGCATTTTTCTTTTATCTTTTAGAAAAATTATATTTTTAAGTCGGTGTATAAAGCACATCTAGTAAAGTACTTGCATTATATAATTTGATTTGAAAAATAAATTTTAAAGTTTAAATCTTACAAATCATATCTTACTATTTAAGTAATGTGGATAATATTTTCTACGTATTAGTTTGAAAATAGAATACTTATATTTTTTTTAGAGTGATGCTAACTGCATGGGCCAAAAAGGGGAGTTAAAAAAGAACAAAAATTCTACTCAACCTCTTACTATTCACACAACTTCCACACACCACATTTTTTTTATCAAATATTTAATATATAAATAATGAATAGAAAAATAAAATTAATTTAAAAAGAATAAACTCAAAAAAAAAAATTTTAAAAATATTAAAAAATTTTAAAAATTTAAAAAAATGTGGTATGTGGAGGTTGGAAAGGTTGTGTAGCATTTCTCAAAAAAGAATAGGCCAAAGTTTTCTTTTTGTTCTATTCCTTTCTTACTCCATCTTTTTGTCACTGCTCCAACCAGATCCCATTTTCTTTTCTAGTATTGTTAGGATCAAGTTTTAATTGTACAAGTTTTGCACAAATCTTTTGTAAAAAGTTGGATTTCATTAAAATAAATAAATAAATTTTTCACACTTTTTCTTAATGGAGACCTTTTTTTACAAAAAAATTTGTGCAAAATTTATACATTTAAGACTTATATATATCATTATTCTTTTCTTAAATGGGTTGAAAGAAGCCAATTTGGCCGTTGGAGGAAAACTGTGTCTCAACCAAGATCGGTTACACATTACATTTCCATAGTAAATTCATGTCGGTTCTTAGGATGTACTTTTTAAAAAACAATGCTTATGGTTTATGTCCAAAGGACAATTTTCCTCCAAACCAAGTTAAAGAAACAACCTCTTTAAAAAATTGTTATATGTCCTTAGTTATTTGAGAAACAAATGTTTGTCTTTTCAAGAAATGGACACATGACAATTTTTTAATTTCACTTTTTTTAAAAAAATAATAATGCTAAATGTACTTAAGAAATATTTACTTCTCCACATATCAGTTATTGATATGCTGAAAATCATGAAATTTAATATTTAAAATTTAAATTTTGAATTTTAAAAGAAAATTAATAAAATAAATTTTGTAAGTAAAACTATAAGTACTTGTAACACTACTCTTAAAAATATATGCCCATGTCACATACTCAATAGGCACTTATCATTTTTATAAATTGTTTGAAGGAAGCTTCCTCCTATTCAATTTAGAAGAGAACTCAATCAACCAAATATGGTGATATGTACCACCATTACCAACTTAGTGACTAAATGTATCAATCAATAGGTATAAAACAGGTCCTTCAACTTTCGAAAAAGAGTAATGATACACTTAAAACTCTTTTTTACAGCTCTTATACAATCATGTGTTAAATTGAAAATATTTATGTAAAATTCTGTTACTTTTATAAGTTGTTTTACAAAAATATCCCTCATTTAACACATAGTTGTTTAAAAGTTGTAAAAAAATTATAATTGTATCATTTTCGTTCGAAAAAAGGCTAGAGATTTCAAACTCATCACCTACCTTACATTGGGCTTACATAGTAAAATAAATAATATAATAGGATAGTAAATATAGTAGACTTAACATATCATCTTTTCATCATCTCTTGATCTTAAGAATGGCGTCCGAGCCAGCCGAGTGGCCAAGTACCTTACCTTTCGGGTTTGGTTAAGTTGATAACTAACATATCCAAACTTCTGTCGAGGCTTTTCCAAACCAATGTTTTTAATGGTTTTAGTTCATCATTCATCCAGTGGATAGTTGTGGTTTGGCATGTGCACAAAAACTGCACAAGTACATATATTTCACAACTGGGAATTTTATACCAAGCAAATCTATTCTCTCAACCATACACCTCCTAGTAGCTACTGAAATTCATGTAACATTAAGCAACATCATTGACGGATTGAAGAACTATACACTCGAACTAGGCCTTACAATTACATCCTTTTTGCTTTCTACATGGCGCCTGAAGTGGAAGAACTACCAACACTAAATTGAATGGGCAAAACAATGTAGATTTGATCTCAAGACAACACATACGGAAGATCTTAGGCACATTCCAAACTGGATTGTTCACAAGTCTGGAAATAAACTTTCATGGAATATTAATCGCACCGTGAGAAAAGCTTCTCTCTCCATTTCTCACCTTCTGCATCGCACGTCCGGTAACAGTGCCAAAATACAAGGAAATATTCCACTCCAACTACCCAAGGATCACTTCTCGGTGGGCCTGCACCTGGAAAATCCAGTTGTGGCATACAATTAATACATGCCATATGGAAACCTATGAACGTGTTACTAGAAAGTGTATTAAGTTACCAACCCGGAAGAAGAATCGTTAGCAATTAGGACTAAATTAAGCAATTCCACCGTCAGAGCTGCTGCAGGCTTGATTCGGAGGAATGCCGCTTCCAAAATCTCCATCCAAGCTCATTTGCTGGACTTCTTGAGGGGACAGGATCTTGATGCAGCGAACACAGTTAACAAATTCCCTGAAATACCCAGAAACAGAAGGTAAGAGACAGATTACCATGCTGACAAATTTATGGTTTCACAAGACTGGTAAATGTTATCCAACAATGTGTGACCAATTTTAACCACGCTCCAATTCTTCTAGTGGTGGATGTTCCACATCACAAGTGGTTTTCCTTAGATCAATGAACCTAAACACACTTTGTAAGAAAGCATTATATGAGACAGAAAACTTTGCTTCCCACTCCTCTCAGGTAGATTTCAAATGTAAAATATGCACCCAATATGTGGCCTATATGGCATTATAAAACGAATTTTGAACCAAAGGCCTCGCCACTTTCTTTCCAGAAGGAAAGCCTACAAATGTGTGTGTGGTGCATATGCACATAAAAACTGTGATCTGCAACCAGAGAAGGACTGAAGGACATACTCCCAAGGGTCATCTCCCAATAAGAGAACATCATTCTCATGATCTACATAGACAAATTTCCAGCCGATTCGCTGTCTATCCTCCAACTGTCCCTCTATGCCAAACATTAGAGCAAGACCCTGTTTAAGCGCACCATAATCTACATAACGGGTGATATCAATGGACCTCCCCACAGCTCCACGTTTGTACACCTTCAAAATAGGATTTGCCAAGTCAAAATCCAAGGTAAGTATGAAAAATCACACAGATAGAATTAGTGCCAGTTGCTGAAAGGTTTTATTTAAAGCACCAACCTTGGTATATGTCCGCATTCGCTGGAACTGCGGTGGTGGGGCCCAAGGACCTCTGTTCATGAAGCTGCTATCATTTATTGTGGAATCAATTGAGTTGAATGTCATTTCTGGAACTCCAAAAGACTGAGAAACCATTGAGGATGAAAGGTCCTGCTGAGCATCTTTAGAGTTTTCATAGTTCACAAGCATGCCTCCTGAAGTGACATCATTATGGAAATCCTTTCCAAACCCATCCATGCCCTTAGATAATAAAGGATCAGGATTCAAGGGTATGCCCAATTGGCCATCAATAGGCTCATAAGGTGCATTACTCCCGGGATCTGCCTGAATTTCCCCATGCTGACTGGTGTCTCTGAACAACAATGATTGTGGATTGAAAGATATCGAGTTGTTATTCTGGTGCAAACGGACATCATTCTGTGAAAGGCAAACTGAAGTCGTCGAAGATGATGTGTCCAAGTAATCTGTCTGGCCAGCTGCACCATTGAGGTATGTTTGTGATGTGAAAAATCCTTGATTGTGATTCTTAGAGACGCTCAATGAAGGCTTTACATTTGGTTTCTGCTGCAAGTCTTTAACAGAGTTAGTATTAGATGACACAGTTTCCAATGCACTTTGACTAATAATTGTGGCAGCAGACTGAGCCATGTCCTCCCCCATTGTTGTACTTCGTTGGAGCCTGCCATTCATCACTGGTTGAACCACATTAGAGCAGTTGTTCATGGAAGGTGAAGTTGAACAAGATGGAACATCATCAGTAATTGCAGACTGCCCTGCTCCAGCAGCTGCTGTCACTAAACTGCTAGCAATCACAGATAGCTGATTGGAAGATGAGGGAAGGCCCACATGCCCCGATATTTCAGGCAGAATGCCAGATTGCTGGTGTTGAAGCTTTGGCTGCTGGGGCGGCTGAGAGAGACGAATATTTGTGTGGCTGTTATTCTTTATCATCTGATGTCGGATAGTGTTAGACTGAGGAAGCGAGGTTGAGGTTGCTTGAGGGAGCTCCAGTATTTGGGTAGGGGTCATAGATCTAGAGAAGCTCTGGGACATATCTAACAGCTGCCTCTGAGGATCTTGGAGTTGCGTTAGTTGAGCCGGCTGTTGCAGGGTCGACTGTTGTGCTAGAATCGATTGCTGCTGTTGCTGAAGTTTCTGTAAAAGTTGAATCTGAATCTGACTATCAGACATCTGTAATTGTTGGTTTACCTGGTCAGGCAGATGAGGTTGAATAAGGTTTAGCTGTTGGTTCTGACCCATACTCTGTGGTTGGTGCTGTTGCTGTGGGTTCTGAGAAATATTTCTATGAGACTGATGGTTTTGAGACGGCTGTTGCTGAAGGATATTGCTAGTTTGAACAAGAGACTGAGGCTGCAGAATTTGGGGGGTCTGAACTTGACTTGATGGAAGAGTTTGATTAACCATATTTTGCCTAGATTGTTGAGCAATATCACCCAGCTGTTGCTGTGGTTGAATGATGGATCCTAATGGGTTCAATGTTGATGGGAGCTTTGGGAGTTGATCAAACTGTTGTGCTTGCTGAGGTAACCTTGGGGAAGTGAACTGCATGTTGTTTGACTGAGGTATTTGTGGTGCTGACAAGCCTAACTGACGGGAAAGATCTGCTGCTCCATTAAGACTTTGCAGAACTGGTCCAGGCATGGAATGAATGTAATTTGGCTGTATTGAGTTAGACAGGCAAGGGTTTTGTTGCATATTCATCCACTGGACTAAACTTAGGCCAGGAGGAGCCTGAGGATCCTTCATGCAGATATCATCACCAAGCCAAGGCATTGTCCTTCTGAATAAGCCATCAAACTCAGAGGATTCATCATCTGCAATAATACTAAGGTAAGTCAAATGTCCTCTCACCAAAATTGAATATAGCCGTCAGTTTGCTTTCTGCCTTGGCAAGAGTAATTAAAAAATGGTGTACAACCAAGTTACAGAAAGAACGAGAAGCCTCTTTGAGATTTCAATCACCAGCATAAGGCATTTCACACGATCAACTTTTAAAAGGCAACTCAAAAGCTACCTTTGAAGGCCAACAAACACCGGCCAAGACAGAACAAAAAGAAAATCTATCCCATGAGTTATTCATGTCTCATTGGACAATTGAGTCAGATGACACCTTCAACTACTAGAGGAAAATTAATTGCACTAAAGCAAATATCCTGAGCAACAAATGACCTAGGTGCCATACAAGCATGAATCATTTTCTGGATTTATGAACAAAATGACAGAGAAAAATAATAGAGATTAAAATTTAAACAACTGCTGCTGACAAGATTTAAGGTTGCCACAGAACATTTTGTACCTGGCATTCCTGGCTGCCTTGGACGCTTTGATCTGAAGTATGGAGGGGGGCAGATAAAAAATGGAGCAGTTACCGGTTCAATTTCCCAGATTGATACCCGGTTACGTCTTTCCCCAGCTGTTGACTCATCCCAACCAACCTGTTAAAGAATATGCGAGTGATTAACATGGTAATCTGCACTATCGATAGTGAGGATATGCCTACTGAAATAGCAAAGACTTCCCAGAATTTCCACCTGCAAATTACGCCACTGTGAGTTCTTCCATCTAAGAGGGTCAAGATCACTAATACCTGTGATTGTACCCATATACCTGCAGAAGAAACACTTTTTTCTTTAAGACCAAAACCTTTGAAATTTCTTCAGATCTAAGAATGCCATTGCCGTTCTCATTTCTCAATAAACTAGATCAACTATTCAATAATCGTGGTTGGAGTTAAATATAAATAAAGAACCAATTAGAAAGAAGCCAATCTTGTCTTCTTCCGTCAAGCCTCCATCAGCATTCCACAATATGAACTTTGAGCAAATTTTCACAAGCATTGATGCCATACTATTATGATATTATCAAAATTCTGAGCAAGAATAACAATTCAAATACAACTACCTTCTTGTTCCTGACTCTTCTGTTTCAAACATCATTCGAAAGCGCATGCCAGGTGATATTTGGTTGCTATATACAGCCTTGTAGTACTTGGCTAAGGGGATGACAAATTCTGATGGACTTGCCCTGCATATACAAAGGATATTTCTGTTTGATTCCTAGGTACGGAGAAATTAATTCATTTGACCTACAACTAAGCTTTTGCACTCAAAATCTAATAAAAAATGTAAGGAACACTTATCACTGAAAATATTAGAAATAGGAAAATGAAAGATATTGACCTCGGATTATAAAACACGGTGAATGGGCTATTATTCGCTGCCGCATGGGCTGCTGCTGCTAGAATCCCTATATGCATACTATCACTTGACAATACCGACGATGATAGATTGGTGGGTTGCCTGTTAGCCCGTCTAATGCCCAAAAGAAGCTGCTGCTTTTCGTCCCTGCTTACAAGCATTAAATACCATACAGTTAATACAGGGGTATTTGCTTGATTTGAAAAGTTTGGATCAAACTAGATTTTGGACCCTGAACCATATGTAAAATTTCAAACTCCTAAAAACAATCATAATTTTCAATTTAGTCTAGAAGGTTTTTAAAAAGTCAAAATGATACCCTCACTATCACTTAGAGTTACCCTACAAAAAGTAATTGCAGGTATAAAACAAAAGGACATTTTATGCACACAGATCCTTCTACTGCTTAAATGAAACTAATCTCACAAAAACAAAACACTCAGATACATGTGAATCCAATCTTTAAGAAAGTCCAGTAAGTAAAAAACATTAAGGACCCCTACACCCTGAATTAGCAAGAAGATAAACTTAAAAAGCCATGTCCACTTTATACGAATGTGCACAAAAAAGTTTAATAAATCAGAAATCATTGTTATTAGGAAACAATAATGAAGATAAAATTTGAGATGTTTTTAAAACTTGAAGGACTAAATTGAAATAATTGACAGTTTGTGGATGAAATTGAAATCTAACACATGCATATAAGTGATGTATTAAGAAGTATACTAAGAAACTTATATAAAATGCATTATGTTATCAGCAACTCCAAAAAAAAAGAAAAAAAGTCTGGAAAGTCCCAATTCGTGAAAATTACCTAATGAATAAAACAGAGTCACCAGCCAAAAGCCTCTTTCCGCTAACAAATAGGCTCCATCCAGTTGTAAGCAAGTGACGTTTTGGTTGTCCTGGTACAAGGGATAACAGGAGTTGGCCAAATATGTTTATAAAGGAACAATAGAAAACGTGATAATTACAGGTAAAGATGATGTGTTGCTATGCTTGGGAAATGAATTCTAAAGTGGAATTCAAAGTTGGGGTTTGTGAATTGATTAGAAAGAAAGTTACTTCAAAGAAAAATTTGAAAATTTGATCTTGGGAGTTTTAAGCTTTCAAAACCCAAGTTTTGGTTCAACTGTAAAATTGTTCAGATGGAAAAGAACATACCACGGTAGATATGGCGGAAAGTCCATAAATTATCATGCAAATCCCGGGCCACTAGTTCTTGAGCAGGTGGCTGCATATTGAAATCCTATACAGAAGCAAGAACAAGATGAAAATTCGAATGAACCCACAAAACCGTTGGAATCAAGCATATTGCTTACAAGAGGAGGAAAAATTTTCTCTGCAGCACGGCGTGGCACCGAGAAACCTCCATGGGTACTTGTATCACTAGCCGTCAATGTTTTACAGAAAAACTCTGGTTGGGGCTTATTTGTCTTGAGTGCAAGATCTGATCTCAATAATGCATCCTTGTCAAACTGCATATGAAGCTTGATAGATTCAAAATGGGTAGCTAATTTGGGACAAGCTAATTTCAAATTCAGAAGTCCCTAAAGATTGAGTAATGTATAGTTTTCTGTAGCTTAGGAATAACCTAATTCACAAAGCATAAGCTGCTATGTGACTTAACAACATCAACAGTTTTGGGACAGAATAAAGATGCTAGTCATTTTGTTGTCGAGTCCAACTTATAAAAAAATGGTGTCAAGTCCTTACAGAATGATAAGGCTGGAGTGTCATCTGAGCATATACTTCATCTGTTTCTGGATCCGCCTAAGAATTCAAGCACAAAAAAATGGACAAGCTTAGTAATGAAATCAATATGTTTGGAAGGAAAAAGCCAGCTAATGTCAGCCATACATGCAGGGTGACATTGTGAAGGAGGCATAGTAGCTTTGAAGGTAGATTTGGGTAGTTTGGGATCTGTGCATCCACATCCTTCTTCATAGAAGCTGCAACCTGAAACCAGGATTGTCACTTTCAAGTCAGGACTCTGAAAGGAGAAGATAACATTAAGTACACAGTTCTTTTCATGGTACAATCATAAAAGAAACCGCATGCATGTAGTTCAACAAAAATTTCAAGTCAATGAAATACCTATATTCCATGTTTTTTTTACTTAGTTCAATGGCTAAAATACACTAGGATAAGAATTTTACAAACTATGATGAAACCATCTACTGGAGTGTATAAATAGCAATAATAATGATATAATTATTTTGACAGTAATAAAAGAATAAAATACATATAGTTCACACGAAATAAAATGGATGTATAAAGTATGCTCATAACTGCACCACACTAACACAATCTTGGTACTTAAAATGAAAGGCTTGCATAATTACAAAACAAAAAAATGCATCATCTCACCCTAAAAGGTAAAACGATATTTACCTACCAAACTCCCACTTTAGCAAAAATCCGAAAAGACTTATCTTTTTTCCCTTTCACATAGACTGACTTCATTGATTTCACCAAACCGCTTTATTCATTAATTTCACCAAACCACTTTATTTTGTAAGAATACGAGCAGACATAAATCTCCGCACATATCTATAGATGAGCAATAGATACAAAATATAAGAAAGGAAAATAAACAAGAAATAAACAAAAAGAAAAAGAAATCAGACAGTATAATTAGAAATAGAGACTAATACAATTCATACGAGCAGAAACAAAGGAGTAGAAGTGAAGGTTAAGCAGAGACGCACCAACACGGCGCACAATATCTGATACTACCCACCTGTTCACTGTGACCTTGAGGGAAGTAGAACACGTGGGTCCCAGCCGGCGGCAGGTTCACCAGCGGCCCGGCGCACGCTTGCCACAGCTCCGGGTTTATGCTCTTCTTGTCTCCTCCTGCACCACGTTTCACCCTCTTATTCTTCAGAGAATACTCCATCATATCATTATTTCTTATCTACCCATAAAGCACGTTTATTTCTCCAGAAACAGAAATGGAAAATTTGGAGTTTTGCAAATAGAGTAGAAGCAATAATAGGAGATTCTCTTTTTAAGTTCGATTTTCTCGGAGACATTGGCAACTTACAAAGTCCGTACAAAACTGGCGCCTACACAACCGAAGAAGAAGATAAAGACAAAAGGGAAATAAGAGCAAAATCCATATTTTCTGATGCACCGATTCGTCCAATGCTCTATCACTCGTAAAGAGAGACAAACAGAGACAAGTGGACATATAGATATAAACAGAGACAAAGAGCCTTTACCTTCGCAGGGAGTGGACGCTGCCGTGACGGAGCCGGCTCCGGCATTCGCTGGCGTCTTCATTGTGTTCTCCGGCGAATATTACAAAATGAAAAACTATTGGCCAGGTAATTTCAACGGTCCATTTCTGTCTGGTGAATCCAAGCTCGGTTAAGTTGGATAAGCAACAAAATCCAAAGCTTAGAAGTAGAGCAAACTTTTGACTTTCTCAGCTGACGAGCTCAGATCAGCTCAGGGAAGGACCAGAAAGCGACTTTCTGAGAATATCCGGAGACCAAAAAAAACGAGCAAAAAGTAAAGGAAAGGAAAAGATTCCGGCCACCTCGCCGGAAAGTGGGAGTAGACCGACCGGCAGACAAGGGAGGGAACCAGGAAGGAAAAAAGGGTTGGGATTTGTTTGCTGAGTTCCTCAAAGACCAGACCAAATGCTGAAGCTCTGCCCCCTATCTTCCCCTACAACACCCAGACATCTCCCCTCTCTATTCTTCTCCTCCTCTCTCTCTCTCTCCCTCCCAGGATTAGTGCTTTTTCTCTGTCCTTTCTCTCTCTTTATGTCTCTCTATGACCTTTGTAATGCTAATTGCTAACACTTTTTTTCAATAAATTCCACAGCAAATTTTTTTCATCCTTTTTTCTTTTCTTTTACAGATTTGGTTTCTTGGGTTTTTATCATAAATTTTATGTCTTCTCTTATAAAAATTAATACTCTCTTATAAAAAAAAAATTTAAAAAAAGGTGTCTCGTTCCAAATAAAAAGCTCAAGGAAGACTATAATATTGTTTTTTTCTTTATATTTTTTTCATATTTTCCCATAATTAATTAGTTTTCATTTTTAAAATATCCCTCCTGTTTTTCATAAGCAGCCAAACCCAATCATGTATAATTGTTGACCCATTTTTCTGAGCATCACCGTCACACTCCATTATGTACAAATAGATTCTTTTTTAATTCATTTTTATAATTTTTCTATTTTAGTTTAGTAAATTTATTTTGAAAGAATCATTGCACATTTACCCACACATTTATTATTCAGCATTGTTGTTATAATGTGCATCATAACAAGTGTAATTCTTTATATTATGTCATATATGTGGTGTTTTGAATAAAAATAATTACAACAGCACAATTAGCTAGTCTAATTATTCTTGAGAGAGCAAATTGACAACTTAAACTAGAGATTTTTCAAATAGAAGATAATTATTACAGTTTTAAAATGGGTACGTCTCGCGTATTTTTTTTTTTTAAAAATGGATAATTTTGATATCCATGTGAAAAAAGATTTTAATAGTAATATCTTCTTTTTTAAATGAGTGTTCGACGCTTACACAACTTTTGAAAACATTTCTCCAAAACAATGTTGCTTTGACTTCATTTCTTAAAGTGAAAATTATATCATGATAGCTTAGGGCTTGTTTGGAAATATATCTCATTCTAAAATTCTCATCTTATCTTTTTTCCTTCCCAAATATAATTCAATTACAAAATTTTCAAACTAATCATTACAACTTTTCTAAACTTTTAAGCAAAAAAATAAAAATAATTCAACTTTTTCAAATTTTCAAATAAAAATAATATTATAAAACTATATTCTAACTTTATAATATTTTTTTATTCAACTTTTTTTCTCTATTTTTTCAAAACTCGAAAAATACCTAATTCAAACTATTTTACTATTATTCATAAACTATCTTATTATTATTCACAAAATCATCATCTTATTTTATTATTATTCATAAAATTTTCATTTTATCTTATCTTATCTTATCTAAAAATAATAAATTCGTTGCTATCCAATCAAAAAAATATCCATTACAGGTGTTACTTTTGAAGTTATTGTACCAAAGAAAAAAAAAATGATAAAACACAAGGAATCTAAATATCAAATCAATAATGCTTGTAAAAAGGCTGCTTCATCTAGGGGTCTTTGATTTTCTTTTATTTTTTATTGTTCAGTTGGATTTAACGTAATACTTTTAACTAAATAAACTTTACCAATAGATTAATTCTAAGAGTAATATATATGCACCACCATTATTATGAAATTAAAATCAAGACTTGGTTAACAATAAAATGGCGTTTGACCTAAATGCTACCCAAATTACAACCTATGCTTAGATAACACTGTCTGATTATTGCAATTATTTGATCCCATTTTAATATTTTGTATTGAATTTAAATAATTCTTCACCGCGTTGCTCGTAAAGGAAGGAAAAAGAGGAAATTACACGCATGCACAATTATGTTAAAAAATAATATTAACAGCTCATTTGATAATGAAATGATTTTAGATAAGTTAAATAAAATATTATTATAATATTTTTTATTTTTATTTTTAAATTTTAAAAAATTAAATTATTTATTATATTTTATATAAAAATTTAAAAAAATTATAATGATGAGATAAGTTGAGGGTATTTCTGTATTCAAATAGGACCTAAGTATTTAATGTTGTTCAAAAATTAAAACTCAAATTAAGCATCTAAGCCTCTTCTATTTCATGCTATTGAAATAAAATAAAATAAAAATTAACACTCTAAGCCTCTTTTGGATAGTAAATGTATTTCATCTCATCTCATTATTATAATTTTTTTAAATTTTCATATAAAATATAATTAATTAATTAATTTTTTCAAATCTTAAAATAATAATATTAAAAAATAATATTTTATTTTATTTTTAAATATAATTTTAATTTATTTCATCTCAACTAATTATTCCAATCACACCAAAAAAAAAAAAAAAAGACCGTCAGCATTTCTTACCAAGTAGAGAGACTAATCATGCAATATTATGAGAGTCCAAGTGGCCTCACATGCAAATTGTACGGAATCAAATTTAAAAAAATATCAATAATGGTTAAATTAAGCAACTTTAATTCATAAATACACTTTATTATGATCAATAATAATAATTAATGGGGACAGTAAATGCTTCATGACGTGGCAGACCATGTCGGGGGGCTTGGATCCACGTGCATAATGCTGATTTTGACAGCACTATTTTTAATTTTAGTATTTCTTTTTTAAGTTTTTGTGATTTTTTTGCAAAGTGCCCCCAATAAAAATTGTCAAATGTGGGATATGCACTTATGTTTTGTCAGTTTTCTACTAACTTTCACCTTTTAAAAAGTGACACTCATTTATGCCCCTTTCTGTTTCTTCCCTGTTTGATGATTCTATTCGCTCCAACAAGTAACTTTCATAGCACATTTAGATAGTTTCATAGCACACTTAGATAGTAAGATGAGGTATAATAAATTAAAATAAATTATAAATAATAATAGTATTATTAGTTAAAATTAGATAAAATTATCTCACTTCTATATTCAAATGGGTCTTGAAAGTTATATAGTTTACTATAACAATTTATAGCTTTTTATATATATTTTTTTGTTTTTTTAATCTGATTTACGATAGCAATTTATATTGGGACGAGAAATGCTTTAATCACGAAATTGTTTTATAAAAGTAAAGGCATAAATTGATGTGGATTGATGTAATATATTAAATTGTAAATTTATTTTTATCGTAAAATAAATATAATGAGCACGTCAAGTTACATTAATTTGTAAATTTATTTTTATGAGATTTATTTGTGACTGTAGAACTTCTTGATTGAGATTGCAAACCCGGAACTAATTAATGGGCTAACAAAGATAGAAAGATCAATGCTTACTTAGCATTTACGAAGCAAATTATTTGTTTGGCTCTTATTCATTCATCTATTAATGTATAGTTTAACCTTTTTCAAATCTTGACTATGTCATGAAGTATATTAGTCTAGTGGTAAGAGGATTAATTCTACATGATTTGATGGATAAAAGTCATTGATCTAAATTTTCATGAGCGTGAAGTTAAGAGGATCAGATTCATTTTGATTATTTCTGTATATCAAACGAGTATCATTTTATTCTCGATCTAATTCAGATTTGGTTGTAACTTAAACCTATCATGAATGAGCTTCTATTACTCCCACCATCTACATCCCTCTCAAGATCATGCTCGAGTAGAGTATATGATATTCTTTACTTAAATTGATATTCAAAGTCAAGATAAAAACGTTGAGTACCTCATATTCATCGTACTATCTAATCCAAGTAAGTTTGAGTCTCATCTTAACATCAAGTATTTATTTAAATAAGACGATAAAATTTGATTTGTAAAATTTAAAATTTAAATAATTATATTTTATATTAAATTATGTCACGTAAATAGTATGTATATATTTACCGAATTATGTTATATATTTAAGAATAACCGTACTCAAATGTCAAAAAAAAATGTCTTTTCGTATTATGGTATATATTTACCGAATTTTTCAGTACAATTATTCTTAAAAAATAATTATCCTCTCACTAACAATGCAAGAGGGGTGTGGGTTCCATGAACCGTGTTTCCTGGATTGGTGCGTGGTGGGACCAATGCTTTGACCTTCATCAACTTTGTGCTCAATGGGATCCACCAATGGCCGTCGAGTTATTGAAGCAGATTGGGGAATTGAAAGAGATTGGATTTGTTTTTGACTTTAGATTACGAGAATACCTTTTCATGGTTGAAAACAAAATTAAAAAGAAAAAAAACTCTATTTATCATCATCTATACTATATTTTAATATATAATTTATTATTTTTATATTTTTATTTAAATACATATATATTAATATATAAATATGATGTGAAGTGTAACATTTATCTATGCATGGTTAGGAAGCTTGATACAAGGAGATACCCATTAAGAATATTAATATAAATAATTGAATAAACTTTTATAATTAATAATTATTTTATATTATATCAAAGTAGATATGTTGTAATTGAACTTTAACTTTACACTCTATTTTATTTAATTAAATATTCTACATGTTGGGCTCACTCATTCTATTTTACATGTTTATTTTGTAATTTTGCACATCCTAATAATTTTACATATTTATAAATTTATTTTTATAATATGTCGACTTAAGAATGTAGACCCGTCATGTCTATGAAATTATTGGAACCGGCTTAAATTCAATTGAAGCTTGATCCATGGAATTAGTGTTAAGTATATCATAATTGAAGATCTAAGACACATTTAATGAACCAATCCATTTGAAATTGAAAAGGAAATCTAAATTAGACTCAAATTATTTATTATAGCAATAAATTTGTAATGATCATAATACCGTAGTTATAACTATGCCTTCGGTTTGGATTAGTAAGTAATAATTATTGGGTTGTTGAGAAAGTTGGTGGGTCCCGTTCTATTGCATGGAGAATTTGGTAGCGTTGAAAGGAACGTAGTGTTTGTCGTTTTCAATCAAAGCAATCAAAAGTGAATGCGTCGTATAGGGATTAGAGTTGTTCTCCAACTTAATTTTTCCCATTTTTATTTGACCCCAATATTCTTAAAAGTTGGCATCACTTTTTTTTTCCGCCAGTTTTCTTCAATTTTTTTTCATTTAAATTCTACAAAAAAATAAAAAAATAAAAAAATAATGTTAGATACGATCTTAAAATATGTTAGTTTCACACACTTTTTTTAAAAAAATATCATTAAAAAAATAATTTTTTTATATAAATCTCAAATTTATTTATTTTTTTTAAAAAGAGTACGAGTAAATTACATATTCTAAGATTGCAAATATTATTTCTCATAATTTTATCACGTTGTAATTAAGAACACCAACGCTTTTGGTGCACCATTCCTCCAATTATATTTAGTAAAAAAGAATATTTACAATATTTAGGTCTTGTTTTAATAATAAGATAAGATGAAAAGATATGATTTTAGACGAATTGAATAAAATATTTTTAGAATATTATTTTTAATAATATTTTTATTTTAAAATTTAAAAAAATTAAATTATTTATTATATTTTATATGATAATTTTAGAAATTTATAATCATAAAAATTTATTATGCATCAATTACTATTCACCCTTACATCTCATATCAAATAATTTTTTTATACAAGGTGTGGATAGTACATAATAAATTATAACTTATGAGAATAATTATTATTCTTCAATCTTCATAAATATATTATAAATAAAAGTTATAAAACGAGACAAGTGGTGTGTTAATGATGCGATTGATTATTAAGGCTGCTGGGTAATTATGATTACCAAAACCCACAAGCACCAGTACTTTCACTGTGCTACCATTTTCACCAACACTCATCCTCACTATTAGCACCATTATCATCCTCTTATGAACATCATTACTTCCAAATAAAAAATAATAATAATAAATATTAACACTATAATCATAATTTTAGCACCATGGTCGTACCATAATAAAAGTTGTTACTCCACTACCACCAGTTGCTAACAATATCATATAAGTTGATAATTTTTCTCCCCTGCCAATATAAATAAATATTTTAATTATAAATAAATTATATAAAAATAAATTTACAAATTGATATGATTTAATATGATATGTTAGATTATAAAATTATTTTTATTATAAAATAAATATAACAAAACACATAAAATCATGTCAGTTAATTATGAGTTTATTTTTATAAATTTTTTTATGTAGCATTTTTCGCTAATATAACACGCATAAATTAAGAAATTTTTGGTAACATTTTTATCAACTATGATTAGTAATTGAAAAGTATAATTAAGGTTTTTTTTTTATAAGTGTTAGATTCATAAAGATATTTTATAAAAAAAATATCATTAATCTAATAAAAAAAATCTCTAATCTAATACATTACATATTACATCAATTTATGAGATTTTTTTTTGCGTAAAATCTAACAATAAATAAAAAAATAGATATTTTTGGGATAATTCAAAGGGGGAAGGATGTTTGGGTTTTTAAATTATTAAATTTAAGTATTTAGCACAAACAAAACAAGTTAGTGATTATTTATTAATTTGAGAAGTAGAGAAAAAAAAATTATTTCATTGATATCTTTAGAGTACTCCCAATGACTCTTGTAAAATACATTTTCTTGTATAATATAAAGGAAATTGATCAAAAGTAACTTCCAATAGATTTTGTATTCTCTCCTTTATTTTATATTTTACAATAGTAATTTTCTACATATAGAGAATATTATTCATCCTTTAAAACATTTTTAATTATTTTCTCTCTCATTTGATAGTTGTTTGGTGTTATGAGATTAATTTGAAATAAATAAAATAATATTAAAAAAAGAATATTTAAATGATATAGAGAAAAAATAGATAAACGGAGATATGATCTATTGTAAAAGTCAATATGTAAAATAAAAAAAATAAATTTTAATGATGTATTTTAAAAGATATGAGAAATAAATTATTAAGAGTGCTCTTATTAATGATTATATTATTATATCATTTTTTCTTTAAAAAAAATATTATTATATCATTTTCTATAATATATATATATATGAACAAAAAACAAAAAAGAGTTTTTGGAGAGGGGTGGGGGGAAGGTTAGCGTGCATGTTGAAAGGCAGCCGGGTGTTCGGCTCGATTAACGGAGTCGTAGTTCCCGACACACGGCACGCGAGGACCACAGCGATAGAGGAACTGCCACGTGGATTTAAAAGGGTCACCTGTTGGATTTGCGTCTTTTGGATGAAAGATTTGACTTCTCCCACCACGCCATACCAACTCTTTTCTTTTTTATTTTATTATTATTATTTTTTGTCTTTTTTTAGTATTGATATCTGAGAAATTCAAGAATTGTGGGCTACTTTTCCAAATCCACGCCTTCTTTCCTTTCGCCTTTTTCATGCGTCCATTTGCGCTCTCAAAATATTCTCTACTTCTTCGAAAACCAAAACGTATATATATAATATTTTGCAACCTAGAAATTGTAATACATTTTAAAAATTCAAAAATTCTATATACAATTATTTTTATATATTATTTATGTACTTTATTAATGTGTACATCATTTTTTTAATATAAAATAATTAATCTCGTCAATCACATCAGTAGAGTGCATAAAAAATATACAAAATTAATTATATATAATAGAACTCTTATAAATTTAACCTCCCAAAACAATTTTGATTGTTGTGTCCAATATATGAGTCATGTTAAGCAAAGTTTTAAATTTCGTTTCGTACCGGCCGGTACGGCCGAAATATGCCGTATCGGTCGAGTAGTCGGTATAGACAAGTATGGTATTTCGTACCGGCTAAAATTTCGATCGTATTGGCCTGTATCAGCTTGTTTCGGCCTGTTTCAGCTGCTATATCGGCCTATATATCGGCTTGTACCGGCCGATATATCGAATTTCAGCCTATACATCGGATTTCGGCCTATATACATTTTTTGGCCTTTACATTTTTTTTATTTTTTTTAATTTCTTCAAAACGTAGGCTCATTTTTGGATCTCCTCAATTCAAACTAGACTATTTATAATTTATATACACATATATAATTTATTCATATATATACTATTATTTTAGAATATAAATTATATATATAATTTATTCATATATCGACTATTCCGAAACGGTACCGGTACCGAAATATTTCGTTTCAATATCTCGACCAAAACGGTATTCAAAACATTGATGTTAAGTCTAAACGAGCCAATCTTAATCTTAAACTAAATTAAATTTAGGTCATGTTTGATAAATAAGATAAGATGAAATGAGAATTCTGTAAATAATAATCAAATCGTTTGAGTTAAGATGATTTATTGAATTTTATAAAATGAGAAAAAAGGTTTAATAAAAATATGATAAAGTTGAAATATTATTTGAATTTAATTTTGTAATATTATTTTTGTTTGAAATTTGAAAAAGTTGTATTTTTATTTATTTTTATTTAGAAGTTTGAAAACGTTGTAATGATCAAGTAATAATTAGATGAAAATTTTAAAAATTAAAAATTAAAATGTGTTTTATGTTTAAGTGATATTTAAAAATAAAGTCATGAAAAATTATAAAACAAGACGAGATGTTCTCAATTCATCCCACTTCTCAAACATGGTCTTAACTCCCGAGTTTTGATTAAAACTGTCAATATTAAATATCATAAGTTGGATTTAAGTTGTGCCGATTTGAATTTGGATTGTATTATACCCAATTTATTTTAAACTTGTGAGACCGTTGTTAAGTTTGTATTGAGTTCATACATCGAAAATATAGATGTATTTAGTTAATTTCATTGTATTTTTTGCCCTACCCAAAAAAAAAAAAAAGAAGAAGGTAAAACTATCACTAAATGGAAAAAATAAAAAAAAAGTAGATTGAACATTTGTAAAAAATAAAATAAAATAAAAACAAGGCTATTACTATTTGAGAAATGATTTGTACAAGTTTTAAATAAATAAGTTTTATATAAGCCTTTATAAAAAAGTAAATCCTACATTAAAAAAATATAATTTTTTTTTTTTAATGAGACCTACTTTTTTACAAACAACTTGTATAAAATTTTTATTTTGTTTGGACAGTAAAAGTGTTTAATCTTATCTTAACTTATCATTATAAATTTTTTAAATTCTCACACAAAATATAATAAACAAATTAACTTCTTCAAATCTCAAAACATAATAATATTAAAAAATAATATTTTATTTAACTTTCATATAAAACTATCTCATTTCATCTCATTATTCAAACTACACATTAACATATAACCTTGAGTTGGGATATAGAAGCGATCTTGAATAAAAGGAGGGAAGCATATTCGATTTGTACTTAAGATATGAAGTTGATTTGCTTAGCTGGTGCTTCACTTCACAGCCCATATCCAACTTAATGCTCAATTTAATCATTGAAGGAGAAAGGACTACATTATTGAGAATCCTTTTATTTTGGGTATTATTTTGCCACCAAAATTAATAAACCAATAATTTTACTTACTTGTTGGGATTCTAAAATAAATGCGTTGTGATTTAAATGCCTTTTAATTCCTTGATCTTGGATCTGGAAACCAACAGGAGAAATAAATACAAAATTTAAAAGAGTCATGATGAATCCCAATTATCATCCTAAGCTTTTAACACAAATTCATTGCATTCATCACAATGAGGTGGTTCGATGGTCTTAATTAACACACGCTAGAATGTAGATAGCATTGGATTAACTTTTTAGGTACGGTTTGGACAGTGAGTTGAGATTTGATGAGTTGAGATAAAAGTTTAAAGTTGAATAAAATATTGTTAGAATTTTATTTTTTATATTATTATTGTTTTGAAATTTGAAAAAGTTGAATTATTTATTATATTTTAAGTGAAAATTTAAAAAAATTATAATTATGAGATGAGATGAGATGAAAAATACTTTCACTATCCAAACAGGGCTTACTCTGTTTATGTTAGCCCTAGGGATTGATATTTCCTACGATCTTCTACATTCTGTACAATTTAAAGAGAGATAAATACAATATATAAACTCCGTTGCATTAAATATTGTATTAAAGGTTGCTCATATAGTGAATTCTACATAATGTGTTTATTTCTTTTCAACTCTCGATCTTCGTCACTCTATCGAAGACAATTTTAATGCAAGTTTTTGTGTTTATATCTCAATCTCAATTTCGAAAAGACTTGGATGCTTAAATTCAACTTGACATCGCTTCTTGCTTGCCACTTTTACAATGTTTTTTTTGTTTAAACAAACTTGCATTGAAATTAAAAGAGAGAATCTAAAAGGTGAGATTTGGAAACTCCCAAAAAAAAAAACCTATTTATATAAATTGTAGTGCATATAATAAGAAATAAAAATAAAAATAAAAATGTAATGAGACGAATAAATTAGACCTGGGCCTTTGTTCTAGACAAGGAAAGGCCATGGCCAAGGAGAGAGATTGCTACAATAGTGATTATAAAACCCAACTGGTGGATTTGTCGAATACAATTGTGATTCACATCCCCGAAAGAAGCACTACAATTGACTATTCCGGAGTTGTTGACGAATATCTTCATATCCTTTTTTTTCCTAGATTATGGGTTAGGGAGAGTAGAAATATATTTGAATAACTAAAATCGGATGGTCGAGTCGCTAGTGACATATTAGATGGACGTACAACGAAGCTGACCAACGAGTTACACATGCTAGTGGCAAGGGGATGGACGGTTTAAGATATGAAAAATCCGAAGGTGAGGAAGCTAGAAAATGAGCCACCACATCAAGAAGTTGTATGGCTTAAATGGCATGTGTGGGTCACGCAACTGTCATTTGGTGGCTCCTCCACCAGGGTTTGGAAGTCCGACAACTGGCAGGCATAACGATGGTACACGTGTGGTGGTCCAAAGGCCAGAAGGCGACAAATCAGACATTTCCAAACTAGAAGAAGGGAAAGAAAATGAGTCGTCCAAACTAGTGGAAGAAACAATCAAGAAAAGGGCTACTACATAGTGGTTGAAGAGTAGTAAAGCTCCTCCCTTCCCATTTGGAAAAAGGTTTACCAACAAGATATCTCCTCAAGAGTAATGTATGGTATTAATTGAAATCCCATTTTAGGAGGAGTGTTTTAACTTTTACTCAGATTTAAAACATTAATTTGGATTGGGTTTTCAAATCCAACAAATTTTAGATAATCGAACCTCTTATATTTTTGTCTTCTAAAAGTTATTTTATCATGTAATATCGCGAAATGTTTGTTCCGACTTTTACCCTTTTATTATGAAATGAACATTACGTAATGTTTAGAACAAAGTGGACATTGGATTAAAACAACCTTGTCTTAAAGAGAGAGGTAGGCCGATGAAGTTGGTGTGTTTTCACAACATATTATATATTAGTTTGTAAAACCTTATCTTAAATATGCAATGAGACCAATAAATTAGACCTGGGTCTATGTTCCTTGGCCAAAGTCAAGGAGGGAGATTGCTACAATAGCGATTATAAAACCTAACCGGTGGATTTTTCTAATACAATTGTGATTCGCATCCTTGAAAGAAGCACTACAATTGTCTATTATGGAGTTATTGATGAAAATCTTCATATCCTTTTTTCCTAGATCCTCGGTTAAGGAAAGTAGAAATATATTTGAATAGTTAAAATCGGATGGTCTGGATTGTTGGCGACATATTAGAGGGACGTGCAACATAGCCGACTAAGGGGCTATGGTAGAAAGGGGATAGACGAATTAAGATATGAAAAATCCGAAGGTGAGGAGTCCAATTGTGTTGCATGTATACTGGTCAGAGGCTAGAAAATGCACCAGCGCGTCAAAAAATTGTATGGCTTAAATGGCATGTGTGGGTCACGCAACGGTCGTTTGGTGGCTCCTCCACCAGGGTTTTGAAGTCCGGCAGCTGGCAGGCATAGCGGTGGTACACGTGTGGTGGTCCAAAGGCCGGAAGACAATAATTTAGATATTTCCAAACTAGAGGAAGGGAAAGGAAAGTAGTCGTCCAAACTAGTGGAAGAAACAATCAAGAAAAGGGTTACTACATAGCGGTTGAGGAGTAGTCAAGCTCCTTCCTCCCATCTAGAAAAGGTTTACCAACAAAATCTCTTCTCTCTAGACACATGGTACAGAGAGTCATATATGGTATTAATTGAAATCCCATTTTTGGAGGAGTGTTTTGACTAGATTTAAAACATTAATTTGGATTGCGTTTTCAAATCCAACAAATTTTAAATGTTCGAACCTCTTATATTTTTTTCTTCCAAAAGTAATTTTCTCGTGTAATATTGTGAAATGTTTTTTATGACTCTTACACTTTTATTATGAAATGAACATTACATAATGTTTAGAACAAAGTAGACATTGGATTAAAACAACCTTGTCTTAAAAAGAGAGGTTTGTAAAAGCTTTGCAATGTTTGTTTTATTGAGACCTATTATTGATGTTATCGGTCTTTTTTTTTCTTTTTGTCTAGTTTCAATTGTAAGACAAGTCTAAAAAGATTGTTTTTCGTTTATGAACAAATTATTTCGGATGTAGAAAAACTCCAAAGTTAGATCATCCAAAAAAAAACTATATAATAAAATATATTTTCTTATAAAAATAAGGTTACGCTTGGTAGATGAGAATTTTTTAAAATTTTGTGAATAGTATTAAGATAAAAGTTTAAAATATTATTTTTTAATATTATTATTATTTTGAGATTTGAAAAATTAAATTAGAATTTAAAAAAATTGAATTGTTTATTATATTTTATATGAAAATTTGAAAAAAATATAATGATGAAATGAGATAGAAATAAAGATAAGATGAGATTTCTCATTTTTACCCCAAACATAATCTAATTCAAAATAAAAATTTATTTTATCGTTCAGAATTACTAATTGATGAGGTGAGGAAGACTCTCGTCAAAGAACCTCATTTTCAAATCCAGCTTTTTCAGGATATGAGATGGCCCACGCTGGTTAGTACTCACGCAACAGCACATGCAAATGTAGACTTCTCATCAATATATACCTTATTTTAAAGGGTTGCTATTGATTGAAATATTGGGACACTTTCTGGCTAAGAACATGGTTTTAGATGGTACTAATAAATTAATAAATAAATAATAACCCCTTGCATGTGTGTGTGTATTTATATATATATATATATATATATATATATATTCTTCATAAATACCAAATGCTCATTGGATCATACCCTCAATGTCAACATCACACAACCCCCCAATTGCCCATAAAATAAAGGTACATTTATTTTCTATCTTTTTTCTTGTTTTTTAATGGTTCTTCCCATGTGCATTTAAGGCCAAAAATCATTAATTTTAATATTCCCATATCTTAGCCACTTGGGGTTTTTTTAATGCTTTTTTTAATTATTATTTTTTTCTCAGCAAGTGATATACATATATGACTTCATATTACTCTGTATACTCACTTTGAAAAAATTAGATAAATCCATAATTTCCCATTCGAGATCCCGTATATTAGGATCTGAAGACACAAACGCTAGCAATTACTTTGGTAGGAGGAAATAAAATCACATGTTATAATATTATGTTACAATCCACTATATTCATCCAATGATTAATTAAAAACTAAATGCTGCCCAAACATGAAAACGATGGCACTTTATGGTTACAAGCAGCTTTGAAAGATTGAGAATGCTCCAATCGTATTTTGTTTTTGGGCCACTCTCTGCTGTATAGCTCTCAGTTGTAAGCCCTTACGACTTAAAACTAGGGACTACTACCAAAGCATTTAGCTTTGTTAGGGTTTGTTTGGGCAAAAAACGATTTTATCTCATTTTATTATTGTAATTTTTTTAAATTTTTATATAAAATATAATAAAAAATTCAACATTTTCAAATATAAAAATATTAATAATATTAAAAAATAATATTTTATTATTCTCATATAAAATCATCTCATCTCATCTCATCTCACTATCTAAACGAACCATAGTTTTGTCTCCTTTGAACAAAATTTGCCGATTTTGGGATTTTTTTTGCTTATTTTTTATTAAATTATTGTATTCTCAAGTCGGTGTGTAGAGTACATTATTTACATAATTTAATTGGTAATATCTAATTTGTAAGATTTAATTCTTAATTTTTTTTTCAAATCAAATTATGCTACATAAATAATACGTGGTATAGACTATAGAAACCTTAGAATAACAATACTCTTATTATTATTGTTTTTTTTTAACTATAAAAACCTTAAAATTAGTACATTGCAATCTTAAATTGCTAAAAACTAGCACCCTATATATCTTAACTAAAAATATAAACATAAATATTTGTCACGTGAGTGGATGTTACATTTAGCGTGTTATGAATATAAATTTCTCTTTGAATATCTAATCTTTTCCCCGCATAGTGCCACTCAACTTTTTGCTACATACAATAGAACTACATGTATGTAGAACAAGCAACCTTGAGGTATATGGCCAAACGAGGACGAAGACTTCGATATCTAGTGTTTATATAATTAGTATGTATATTACCCTAGAAATTTAATTAATTATCTTTTCGATTAATGTCACGATATCGAAAATGAAACGTTATTTCTTTTGAAAAATCACTACAAGAGCAATATGCATTTATAACTGATTATTTGCGATGATAATAGCTATTTGAAGAAAAAATAAACTCATTTTGATAAAAAAAATAATAATTTTCGTTAAAAATAACTGGTAACAAATAAACAGTTACTATAAGAATCAAATTGATACAAAAATGTGACAAGATTATAAATGAAATTTAGATCATTTTGAAGGAATCAAGCACGTACGTACAATCTAACCTATTTAATTTTAGCAACTTGGAGCATGCTATATATATTGGTATGAAAAAGGTGACAAGGAAGACAAAAATGTTCCTAAATGTTTCCTTAAACAAGGCTAGCTAGGGTTTAAGCTCACATTAAAGAAGAAATATTTAGAGCTAGGGTTTGAGAATTTTCTTGGTGAAAATAAATACTAGTCAATGGTTTTGACGTACGTTGGGGGGTAGAAAACAAGGAGGAATCATGTTGTCTTTGTTTGCCCTAATCAGTAGGACCCATTTTTCTTTACATGTCTATGCCATGTCCCCCATTGAGGTTGGATTCAAACCCTAATTCGTCGGGTGTACCCTATAAGAGGACGCCACGTGTTCTTTATTAGGATGGAACTCCACTTTAACCCAAAAAAAAAAATAGTTAGTGAAAGTAGAAAGAAAGCCTCTTGCTTTGCTTTGGTTTTTTAATGGCCTTGTTTTTGTTGTGAAGTAGGATCAAGCATGGTATATGCTCATGGCATTTCATGTCATGCATCGATTCGGATGGTCTTTTAATAAATAAAAAGTATGCATATGATGATGTGATTCATATGTCCATTTTATGGATTCCATGTTAGGAATATGAGATTTCGTGAGCATCATTTTAATTAATAAAATTTTCTATCGACATATTCTTGGTGGGGTTGAAGTTTAGGTCATAATTTTGTATAAATATCATGATTGTTGATTTGTTATTAAAATATTGGCGATTATATAATATTCTATAAAAGATATTCTGACCATACTCGGCCTCGATTGGTTATACAGTTAAGATAAGATGAGATATTTTGTTAAAAATTGAATAAAATATTGTTATAATATAATTTTTTAATATTATTGTTGTTTTAAAATTTGAAAAATTTGAATTGTTTATTATATTTTGTGTAAGAGTTTAAAAAAGTTATAATAATTATGTGAGATAAGATGTGATAGTTTGATTTTGTGTAACCAAACCAACCCTTAAGATATTAAAAAATTTAGAACAAAAATGAAAATTAATATATGAATCTTTTATATTATTTAAAGAGTTCTTCTACTTATAAGTCAATGTATAAAACATACTCTTTATATCGTTAATATTGTAAGACTTGATTTGTAAGAGATTTAAATTTTAAATTTATCTTATAAATAAACTTTTGTTATATCAACAACATGGAACGTGTGCTTTACACACATGCTTACAAATATAATTTTTTATTTATTCAAATTATTCTTCTATCTCAAAATTATAAATGTATATTTATACATAAAATAAAGATTAAAAAAAAAAAACTAAAGAAAGAAACAATACGAAATGACACGTGACAAAAGGGGGTCATGTAAGCAATCAAGGTAAAGGCAAGTCTATTCTCTGAGGATGAGAGACGTGTCGATAGAAAGGCCAAGAATCATACCAAATTAGATAAAGTCTCCATGCTTTTGTTCAATGTATAGTTGATTCTTTCAAATCAAAGTGGAAAATGGACCACATCCGCCTAACTTTTATGTAAAAGCACATTCCTTTTCTTGGTGAACCACTTTCCATACATTTTTTTTTTAAATGCTACTTTGACCTGTAAAATTGATCGATTGTATGTATGTGTGTGTGTGTTTTTTTAGTATAATTTAATAGTTAAAGAAGTGATTATTAGTGAATTAATATATATATATATTAAAAATTTTAAAATATCTAAAAATGGTTGAAATAAAAAATAAAAAGTGCATTTATACTTGTCGGACAGCTTTTTCGATTATAAATGTCGATTCTAGTAACATTATTCATTTTTTTTTCAGATATTAAATTATTATTATTATTATAAAGATAAAGAAAGTTTAGAAATTAGTCACTGAATTTTGATATAAAAACAAAATAATTTTTGGATTTAAATGAGAAATTATAATACCTTACTTTGTCCTATTTTTGAAAAATAATATTTTTGTTGTGATGCCTAATGCGTTAGAGATAAAATCAAATAAAAGGTTTGATTTAATTGATTTAGGGGTTTATTTTATAAACATATTTGAGTTTTATAATTATCAAGAGATTTATTTTATCTCATTTTCATGTAATTTGTCTTTAAATATAAACTTATACATAGTATTCGATTCATCGATAATTACAAAGATATATCCCACCTTGCTCTCATTCCCTAATTCTCCTCCATTTTTTTTCCTATTTTATTTTCTATTTTAGGCTAATTTCTGTCATAATGTACATCCAAGCGTGAGAAATTTGGCCCTATCTTGAAACTTTGAGGAAAAAGTGGATAAAGGTGATGTTTTTAACTCACATCAAAGAAGGAAACAACCTTTTAATTTAGAACACCAACCCTTTGAAACAGTATATAATTTAAGAGCATTTTGGGTAATATTGGTATAATGTTAAGAGAAATGTTACAACCATAAAGAGATTATATAAAAATAATCATACAAATTGACACGACTTCATGTGATCCGTTATATATATTTTATAAGAAAAGTAAGATTATAATCTATGAATTATATCGAACCACGTCGGTTTGTAAAATTGTTTGTGGCTAAAATTGAGAGTAGGAGCTCTAAAGAATTAATATGAGTAGTGAGGACAAGGGAGAACAGGTGGTCCGGAAATATCACCTCAAACGAAAAATGATGCGCCACAAACTTTAAGGATAAGGCCGACCAAGAACACGGTAGCATTATAGAATGGAATGTGTTTGGATTGGCAAATGCCAAAATGGGCAATTAATGCATTACATTTTGCCAACCCAAGGTGTTTTTTTTTCTTGATTAGAGTAGTGGTTGTCCGAAGCCAGCTCATTAGACTCATCTATCCAATTATGCACCATAGAATTAAAGACGACCTCTAGTTAGAAGGAACAAGGTGTCTGAATTTGAGAACTCGAATGAGAGACCGATATATAAAATGAGTTCAATAATATCTATTATTGTCATTGTAGATATTTGAAATAATATTAAATGAATAATAAATATTATAAGCATTACTGTATGTGCTTTTCTCTTTCATTCTCATTTGAGATCCTCAAGTTCTACATAATTTGAAAGTATGTAAGGAGGACACTCATGTCATTTTCTTTTAACATTGAGTCTTGAATGAGACATGGCAACAAACATCAAATTCTCCTTCTGCTATATATTTCTGTCAATAATTGTGTATTGCAGTGTGCATCCAATTTAACAGGAGGCATTACTGACACTTGAACATGGGTTGTCTGGTTTGGTTATACAAAATCATATTATCTCATCTCATCTTATATAATCATTACAATTTTTCTAAACTCGCACAAAAAATATAATAAATAATTCAGTTTTTTAAAATTTTAAAATAAAAATAATATTATAATAATATTTTATTTAACTTTCAACAAAATATCTCATCCCATCTAATCTTAACTCCGTAACTAAACGCGGGCTCTTCAACATTGCCTAGCAAGACAAAGAACTCTTGCAAGATACAAAAGTTAAGTTATTTATTTATTCTTAAATGTGATTTATTTATGTTGAAATTTCTTTCTTGACATAGTTCAATCATCCCACTTTCTCATTTTCATTATTAACTTATTTGTTTATTCTGTGGCTATAAAACAAGATTTCCCCTTATTTCGTTTCAACAAGGATTGCAGCTAGGATTATTTTACCTTGAGGGCATGTAGTCTTTTCATTCCACATGAATAATTAATTGCTGGATCACGCCTAACCTAAAAATGATTCTAAGAGTATTATTACAAAAGGGTCTTTTTCATCATTTGATTCATTTTTTGACCAATGCAGTCCCTCCTTTCCCCCCCTTCATTTTCATACTTTACTGTACTTTCCTGGTTCTTTGCACCCACATCAAGGTGTGCCTTTTGATATTCTATATGGGTTATATGCAATGCCCATTTGCTAGGATTAATGCTTCTTCCAGGAACCTTCTGTGTTTGATAATTATGATACCTAATTTCAATTGCATCCTGAAATCTCCTTGCTCAGTATAATTAAAAAATAATTTTTTAATCATGAAGTAAAAAACAAATAAAAAAATTATCAGCCATAACTTCTAGAGGGAGTTACGAGCAGTGGGACTAGCATTATTAAAAAATTAAAGATAACAGTCACATCTGCTCTATTTTCATAGCATGTGTACACCAAATATGAGAGAAAAGCACATACCTCTGGTGTTGGAAGATGAGCTATGGCCATCATACTTTGTCCCTGATTGACTGTTGTTTGTGTGTTGTGAAGTTTGCCACTCTCTGCCTTTTACAATTTCACTAATTGCTCTCAATGTAGTCTAATGGGCTAACTACATTCATATAGAGTAAGGGCTAGTAGCTTCCTTAAGTTCTAACAAAATTGCCCGGCCCATTATAGGCCCACATTATGACCATGCTAGTCCACACAAATAATAATAATAATAAAATAAATAAATAGAACAATCTCCTATTTCAACGGCAAAATCAGTGAACTACAAATTGAACATAAACTTGCATTTCAAAAACACATCCCGGCTTGAATGTGTATGCAATCAACATATGCATGGCATTGGAATTTTAGTAGGGTGGGAACAGGAATGGGATTCCTTTTTGAGTATGATGTTTCCTTTAAATGACTTGAGCAAAAAAGCACAACAGATTGGAACAGTCATGTATCTAATAATAGGCAAAATTCCATAGCATTACAGTCCATCCATTTGATGGTTTGGTTGAGTTCAATTAGAGCATTAGTAGAGAACTCAACAAAGCTTGGCTAGATAATTCACTTTTATAATTTTAGCTAGCCACTTTTCAACAACACTAAATAATAAACTCTTTAAATCTATCACTATTCTATTAAAATATTAATTTTGATATTTTCATTTATTTTAATTCTAATTGTAATTTGAATATTTATTTGTTATTAAAAAAGTACTTATTAATTTTTTAACATTGATATTATATTTTAAAAGAAAAAATTACATAAACTAATAATAATATTGTATAACTAGAACTTGAAGCACTCTAACAAGATGATGCCATATCATTGAAATGATGTCTGATGGAGACTGGCCGCCTTCTGTAGTTGAATTTGGGATTTGGGCGCTTTGTGCTTTTGAGACGAAGAGAATTTTTTTAAAGTTGTGAGCTCGTGCGAAACGAATAGCATGCGAGAGAGGGAATTTTTTATGCCAAAATAATATTTGGCTAGAAATTTAGACTCAACAGATTTGGCTAGTGAAAATGATCAAAGTTAAAAGTACTGTAGCTTTGTTGAGTCCACTACAATGAGTTTTTATGCAATCTAGTTAAACTTTAGTCAAAATATAACTTTGTTGAGTCTACTACTAGCGCTCTAAGTGGCTTAAAAAGTTTATACTTTTTACCCACAAAGTTGACTTTTTTTTTTATTGAAAAATACACTAGCCACAAAGTGATTACACAAAAACAATTATATAAATTGACGTGGCTTGATATGATTTGTCAATTGTAAAATTACTTTTATTATTTTTGTGTAATTCTTTTGTGAATATAGTAGTCTTTTTTTATTTCCAATTTTCGACTCCAAATCATAATAGTTTACGAATAATGATAGAGTTATTACTCTACTACTACTCATCTACTACTTCATTTGTATTTTTTTTAATTTTTTCTTAGTGATTAAAGATGTTAAAAAAATACTTAAAAGAAAATGATAAAAAAAAAAACTTGCACTGCACTTTGATAGTCGATGGATAGTAATAGAGTAGTAACCCTATCACTATCTAATACAGTGAGAACTTCATTTACAATTTGAGAACAGTGAATTCATGAACAAAAACGTGTGGATCGATATGAATATGTTATTTGGAGTAGTTAATGATTGTGATTAGGAGGGCAAAAGTTTTATTTGTATTTATATTTTGATATTGTAATAAGTGATTTGTATAAGATTTTGTTATTTGAATTTTTAATCTTTATTTTTGCTTTTATTTTCATTAATAAAAAAAATATAAAAAAATGATAAATGGGAGGCGCGACGCGAGATGATTGGCCCAAGCTTAGACATGTGATGATAATTGATAAGTGGGCTTCTATTGCTGAATTTGGCGGTAGGTTTGAGTTAGGATATGTTTGGGTTATGAGATAAGAATTTTGTATTTTGTTTTAAAATTTAAAATATTATTTTTTAGTTTTGAGATTTGAAAAAGTTAAATTGAAATTTGAAAAAGTTATATTGGGATTTGAAAAAGTTGAATTATTTATTATATTTTATATGAGAATTTGAAAAAGTGTAGAGATGAGATGAGATGAAGATGAAAATTTTGAGTAAAACATGTTGTCCAAACCTATCCTAATCCAGCGGTGGGCTTAAGAGAGAGAGGGAGAGGGTAAAGTGCCACACCGCGGGAGGCGCGACGCGAAAGCGAGAGGGGGCTCGTGGGCCTGGAAGCGAAGGGGAGAGGGGAAGAGGAGAGAGAGAAGTTTCTGAGCAGACTGACTTGTTTTTTGAAATTCAGAGGGAAAAGTAGAAGAAAAAAGTACAAAAAAAAAAGCCGGCTGGGGTTGTATACTGGGAGTGCTCAGAGCTCCCTTTCAATACTGTGATACTTACCTTATTATATAATGCATTCTTGCACTTCAGTGTCGTTGGACCTTGTAACTCTCTCTCCCTCTCACTGTGTGTAGTATATGCATTAAGATGCTTACTCTCAATTTATATCTGTCTTTTCTGTGTTTGGTGCAGAGTTTCACTTGGGTTTTGCTAATAATTGGAGTTTGAGGCCTTTTAGAAGATCAAGACTTTTTCTTTCTCAGGTGGGTTGGTTACTTTTCCTTTCAAATCTCAAGGCACTGCATTCAATTCATTGTAATATTTTATTTGTTTGTTTGCTTAGAAAATTATTGGAAAAAAGATGCTTAACATAATATATATTTTCCTTTGAATTACCCGAAGTGCACTTGAGGAAACTCCATACCGAGAGTAGTGCATCCCGGGATTAGTCTGGATGTTGTTCCCGGACACGCGGCGCCAATAAAAAAAAAAGGCCATCAAATTTTAATTTTTATCGTAACAGTTTGGGGACTGTTATTAATATATAAGAGCTAAAATATGAATGATTTGGGAGTATGTAGGTGTCCCATGAAAATTGGATGTTTTCATTTCCCTCTCCTATGCATAGTGAAAAATTGTATACTGTGAGCGGGAACTTTCAAGAGAATGGAAAACATATATTGGTTCTTTAGCACAATTTATGACGATGGTTTCATTTTCGCAGCGTACATTCGAGATGATGGATTTGTACCTTCAGAACATGTAAAATGAAAACAGACATTCAATTTGCATGGTACAATCAAAGGGGCCCTATTTAGTTCATAAGTTTGGTCGTCTTCCTAATGATTTCGCAATAAATATTTCTAGTCTTGATCTTGAATTTTATCAAGCCAGTGTGTCTAGGGATGATAAAATTCAAGATGAACAACACTATTTCTCACATTTTACAGCTCATTTATCTATTGAGAGTTGTCATTTTCAAAAAGCATGTATTTCAACTTGAAGGTTTAAACTAACATGTAATATCTATCCTGTAGTTCTAATGAGATACTGTTGAAATCATCATATAGGAGTAAGTTCTAAGGCACAAGAATTGTGGGATCATTAAAGGGACTCATTTTAAATTAGGCACATTTGGATAATAATTTACTTTTAACTGAAATTGTACAGGTGATGAAGCTTTTATCTTCTAGTGGCAAATGGGTCAAAAATTTGATCATGTCCTATGTTTTATATTAATTTGCCCAGGGGGGCGGGGCTGGTGGTTCTGGTCTCTTTGAACTTAGAAAAGCTATCAGAAAGCTGAGGCATTCTGTTAAAGGTGAACTGATAAAGAATAGATTGCAATCTAATTGTTGGTTTTAGAAGTTTCTTCACCGCTAGCTGTTTAGGTATCCTATTGTCTAAATCTCTTACTTGAGGCATTTTGGTACAATGTGTGCTGCCCCAGCCCTTAAAGACAATATTCCCCGAGTTCTTTTGGTGATCCCTTTGTAAGGAGACTTTGATTGCAGAACATTTGCAGATCTATGATAATATGCCCCAATGGGATGTCGCATTTATTAGATTGGCCCATGATAGGGAGTTGGAGTTCTTTTCGTTGTTCTTCAACAAGTTGTATTCCTTTAGGTGGAGAAGAGGTGGTAACGATCATGTATGTTTGATTCTGTATAAAAGACATATCTTTGAGGTTTTTTTCTTCTTTTACTGATCCCCAAAAAAAAAAAAAAAATCTTCTTGAATTCACTTATCCCTTAAGTTGGGTTTTCATTTCCTTGGTAGTGTATTTGAAGAAACAACCTTTGAGGTTAGCTTTTTTGCTTGAATGCCCCACTTGGGTAAGATCTTAATGATGCATAACTTGACAAACAGACATGTTGTAGTAAAGACTTGGTGTTGTATGTGTAAACAAAATGGAGTAAACATTGATCATCTTCTGCTACACTGTGGTTTGGCTTGAAACTTATGGGCAGCGATATTCAACACTTTTTTGGATTGAGTGGGGTTATTGGCATGTTAATGGAATCCTTTAGGAAGTCGTAGAAATTCAGAAGTTTGGAGGACGGTCTGTTCGTGCTTGATATGGTGAATTTGGCAAGAGCACAATGCTTGAACTTTGGAAGGCTGCAATAGATGGTGACAGAGTTAAAAGCCATAATATTTAATTACCTTTATGTTTGGATGGCTACTCACAACAGCTCCCAACTGTCTATTCTTTTAGATTTCAAAGGCTTGCTCTTTTCATTTTTCCTTGCTAGTTGAGTGTATCCATTTGAATGTCTGTCGTGCGTGCCCCTTTGGACTTTCAAGAAATTGAGTTACTTGTACAAACTCATTAAATCTCTCTCTTGATAATTCGTTTGTACTTGTTATGGTGTATTTGGCAAGAGCACAATTGTAACAACCCAACCCTAATATTAGGCTATAGATACATTTTATGTATTTTCTTATAGCTATATTATTATTATTATTATTATTATTATTATCATCATCATCAGATTTTACATTTGTTCTTTTAATAAGATTATTATCATTTTATTTTTATTATTTTATTATGACCCGATTTTTTTACAATAGCCTAGAGTTTTATTTGAATTTAAACATTATTTCTCCTTATCTCCACCCATAAGCCTCATCCTTATCCTCTAATTAATAACTCCAAATCCTATTAGGAAACCAAACTCTCAATTCTAAATCCTATTAGGAAGCTCTTAACTCCGAATCCTATTAGGAAACCAAGCTCTCAACTCCAAATCCTATTAGGAAACCAAACTCTAAACTCCAAATCCTATTAGGAAACCAAGCTCTCAACTCCAAATCCTATTAGGAAACCAAGCTCTCAACTCCAAATCCTATTAGGAAACCAAGCTCTCAACTCCAAATCCTATCCCATCTCCTTATGGTCATAATACCATTTTCCTTGCCTATAAAACCCACCCCTGGCCGAGACCTCCAGAAAAAAAAAACATAAGAAACCTCAACCATCGAAGCAAGCCGTAGCAGACCAAGAACCCACCTCTCTCGTTCATCTCGGCTTCTCTTAAACTTTCGGGCTTGCCCCAGCCACCCAGAACCACCGTCGTCTCGTCCAGCCAATCCCCCATCGCGTACTCTTTTCGGTGACGAGTTACAACTTGAGATTTAAGAAGAAGCGCAGCAAGGTAAGTTATTTGATCACAAATTAGGATCATCACAGTTCAGCTTATATTTGAATATTATTCAAGCCAGTTCATTGACAGCCTTTGTTTATGTACCACTCATGTCATATGCAAGCATGTCATTCAACATAGTACACGATCATGTCATTCCGCATCATGTTCAATTTCAGAAATTATAATTATATATGTATTATGTCATGCATCTCATGGTCATAAGACACGTAAGCTATCGTAAGTTCAAGTGCAAGATAAAATCAGTTCAGTTATGGCCATTCAGATGCATGGTACCATTGCAGTTCAGTTCAGGGTGGATGTGCAAGCCACAGACTCAAGCGTGGTCCACCATAGTATGCCAGAATACTATCAGCGGCTCCCTTCGCGGCCGCGGGACGTGGGGCCGGTGGACAACCTTGCACACAGGGTTAAGTGTGTTGGCCAGTCAGTTCAGTCAGTAATCAGTTCAGTCAATTAAATCAGAACAGTCAGTTAATTCAGTTAAATCAGTCATGCATAGCATAAACATCAGTATGATCAGTCATGAATTTTAAGTTCTCAGCATGAAAACTTTTATGAAAACCTTACGTTTAGTATGTTAACGTTGTGATGGATTTCTTACTGAGTATTCGACTCATTTTAGTTTATTTTCATGTTTTTAACCACCCAGGTGATGATGATGATTACGAGCAGACATGCCAGGATTAGAAGGAGCAGTTAAATTAGTTTCAGACCTTCTAGAATTAAATTTATTTTATTATTTTTATGACATGACTTTTATTCAGTTTATTCATTAAGTTTTTGAAGACATTTTTTATCAGACAAAATTTTATGAAATAAATCCTAATTTGTTTTTATTAAATATGAGATCTCTTGACGGGTTTATTTTATGAAAAACACGTGACACTCCTAGCCTACGGGAAGGGGGTGTTACAATTTGGTATCAGAGCCAGGTTGAGAGATTCTGTAGACTTTTTGAAAAAAAAAAAAGGGAAAAGAAAAGAAAAGTATTTTTTTAGGGTAAGGTCACCTAGGATGCTCTTGGCCTGCTCGAGAGTTATTGAGGTATTTTTATTATAGTGGGATATTTTATAGCTCTTACTAGTTAGCACTATTGTAGTTATGGTAAATATTATTATTATTCATGTCAATATCAAAATGTTAGTTAATAGCTACTTTAGATTATGGCACCTGACTCTAAGAATTTCTTGTAGCATGAATAGCTAGAATTTTATAAGAATTATGTGTACTAGAGTTACGTGTCAATTTGGTTATGATAGTGTAATTGATTGAAGGAAGGTGAAGTTGGGAAACTATTACTTTCAGGATTAATAGTGTATCTGGTGCATGAGAAGGAATGGAGATTGAATTATATTGATGTAGTCTTATTTAAGGAAATTAGGGAATGCAATTAGTAGGTTTTGGAGTTATGGCGGAAATTTACATATGGTGTTTGGTACTTTGCAATGTCTAATGGAAGTTATATTATAGGTGATGATTCTCTCGCCTAGCATGAATGGTGAACAAAAGAACTTTGGAAAATATCGTATTGCAGAATTATTTAGCAATGGAGCTATTGAAAGAAATTGTGGAGTCAATATATTTTTGAGGTACGAGAATTTAAGGTTTACAACTAGAAGATGATTTTTAGTACAAGTATGCCTTAGACATGCACATTAAAGTTTTAATGATTAGATCGGCATTTTTAGAGAATAGCACGAGATGTCGAAGTATGATCTGGAAGTTTAATTGATGTTGCTATGCTTATAATTGAGGTACTTGTAATTGGAGATGTAGGCCATAACCATAGGCACGTGATCATTGTAGAATTTCATTTTTAGAATTTTAGAATTGAGATATTTTATAGACTCTGAACTTTGGAGAATTTTAAATTAATGTTTATCTGAGGTTATTAATATATGAGGAGATTTATTCATTATTCTATGCGAAGAGTTATTTATTATTTTATGTGGAAAGTTTATTCATTATTTTATGAGGAGACTCATTCATCATTTTATGTAGAAAGTTTATTTATTATTTTATGTGGAGACAGTTACTTACTATTAATTGGAGAAAGATAATGGTTTGAGTGATATTATTAATAGGTTTTTGATAAATCTTATTGTCGAGGTATACACTTTAGGCTTGTATTGTACTTCTAAAGCATGTGATTATTGATAGTAAGTGCACGTGTAAAAAGGATTAGGAACATATGCGAGATTTAGGAATGAATTTATATGGTGTATGGTATTTCATGATGATTTGGTGGTACTCTTATGTTCTATAGGTAACGTGATTCTATCGCCAAGTACGAGTAGTAGGATTTAGGATCCAAACTTTGGAGAGTTTTGGGTTATGAATTGTTGAGGTTATTATTGCATGTGGAGAGTTTTATTATTCTATGTAGAGAGTTCTAATTACTTTTTGTGGAATTATTATTATTAGGTTGTAATCGAATCCATTATTGAGGTTTACAATTTTGGAGAAATAAGCGAGGTTTAAGAATAAATCTCAAAGGATTAAAAGTCTAGGAAGGATAGGTTCGACTAAATGATCGAAGATCTAAAATAGAAACATGGAAAGAATGCGATAGACAAGTATGTAGGTTGCTTGAGGTACTAGCAAATTCCGAGGACGGAATTTTTATAAGGAGGGGAGTTTGTAACAACCCGACCCTAATATTAGGCTATAGATACATTTTATGTATTTTCTTATAGCTATATTATTATTATTATTATTATTATTATTATTATCATCAGATTTTACATTTGTTCTTTTAATAAGATTATTATCATTTTATTTTTATTATTTTATTATGACCCGATTTTTTACAATAGCTTAGAGTTTTATTTGAATTTAAACATTATTTCTCCCTATCTCCACCCATAAGCCTCATCCTTATCCTCTAATTAATAACTCCAAATCCTATTAGGAAACCAAACTCTCAACTCCAAATCCTATTAGGAAACCAATCTCTCAACTCCAAATCCTATTAGAAAACCAAGCTCTCAACTCCAAATCCTATTAGGAAACCAAGCTCTCAACTCCAAATCCTATTAGGAAACCAAACTCTCAACTCCAAATCCTATCCCATCTCCTTATGGTCACAATACCCTTTTCCTTGCCTATAAAACCCACCCTTGGCCGAGACCTCCAGAAAAAAAAAAAACATAAGAAACCACAACCATCGAAGCAAGCCGTAGCAGACCAAGAACCCACCTCTCTCGTTCATCTCGGCTTCTCTTAAGCTTTCGGGCTTGCCCCAGCCACCCAGAACCACCGTCGTCTCGTCCAGCCAATCCCCCATCGCGTACTCTTTTCGGTGACGAGTTACAACTTGAGATTCAAGAAGAAGCGCAGCAAGGTAAGTTATTTGATCACAAATTAGGATCATCACAGTTCAGCTTATATTTAAATATTATTCAAGGCAGTTCATTGACAGCCTTTGTTTATGTACCACTCATGTCATATGCAAGCATGTCATTCAACATAGTACACGATCATGTCATTCCGCATCATGTTCAATTTCAGAAATTATAATTATATATGTATTATGTCATGCATCTCATGGTCATAAGACACGTAAGCTATCGTAAGTTCAAGTGCAAGATAAAAATCAGTTCAGTTATGGCCATTCAGATGCATGGTACCATTGCAGTTCAGTTCAGGGTGGATGTGCAAGCCACGGACTCAAGCGTGGTCCACCATAGTATGCCAGAATACTATCAGCGGCTCCCCTCGCGGCCGCGGGACGTGGGGCCGGTGCACAACCTTACACACAGGGTTAAGTGTGTTGGCTAGTCAGTTCAGTCAGTAATCAGTTCAGTCAGTTAAATCAGAACAGTCAGTTAATTCAGTTAAATCAGTCATGCATAGCATAAACATCAGTATGATCAGTCATGAATTTTAAGTTCTCAGCATGAAAACTTTTATGAAAACCTTACGTTTAGTATGTTAACGTTGTGATGGATTTCTTATTGAGTATTTGACTCATTTTAGTTTGTTTTCATGTTTTTAACCACCCAGGTGATGATGATGATTACGAGCAAACATGCCAGGATTAGAAGGAGCAGTTAAATTAGTTTCAGACCTTCTAGAATTAAATTTATTTTATTATTTTTATGACATGACTTTTATTCAGTTTATTCATTAAGTTTTTGAAGACATTTTTTATCAGACAAAATTTTATGAAATAAATCCTAATTTGTTTTTATTAAATATGAGATCTTTTGACGGGTTTATTTTATGAAAAACACGTGACACTCCTAGCCTACGGGAAGGGGGTGTTACAACAATGCTCCAACTTTGGAAGACCGCAAGAGAAGGATGACAGAGTTAAAAGCCTCGATTACCTTTATGTTTGGATGGATGCTCACAATGGCTCCCAACTCTCTAGCTTTTTAGATTTCAAAGACTTGCTCTTTTCATTTTTCCTTGCAAGTAGGGTGCATCCATTTGTATGTTTCCCATGCCCCTTTGGACTTTCAAGAAATCGAGTTACTTGTACAAAATCATTCTCTAAATCTCTCTCTTGATAATTCCTTGCAGGAAAGAGGTATCATAAAACCAGAAAATAGGCACGACAAGGGCACTTTTACAGAATACAACAAGTTAGGCACCAAGGATGATCTTCTAATTTCCCATTCTCCTATAGCCCAGCAAGATAGCCTACCTCCTTTAGTTAGTGCATTGAAAGCTTCAGTTGAACAAAATGTTGCCAGCTTTCACTTCCCTGGGCATAACAGAGGACGTGCTGCTCCACCATCATTAACTCAAATAATTGGTTTAAAACCATTTTGCCACGATTTGCCTGAGCTTCCGGAGCTTGACAACCTATTTCTCCGGAGGGGCCTATTTTAGAAGCACAAAGACAAGCAGCCAAACTCTTTGGGTCATCAGAGACATGGTTTCTTGTTGGGCGTACGACTTGTGGTATACAAGCAGCAATAATGGCAACTTGTTCTCCTGGAGAATTTCTAATTCTTCCTCAGAATTCCCATATATCTGCTATATCTGCCATGGTATTATCTGGTGCATGACCCAAGTACATCATTCCTCAGTATGATTTTGAATGGGACATTGCCGGCAGCGTGACTTCATCGCAGGTGAGTTTCATGTACATGCTTACAACACTGTTAGCATTGTAATCTTTTCAACTTTAACCCCTAGTGTTGGTTCAAGTGGTAAGCACCTTGGTCTTGGTGGTTTGCTCCCTCTAGGTCTATGATTTGGTGCAAACAATTTTTAGGGACCCTTGGACTGGTGATTTTTTCCCTTGAATTCTCCAAGTCACACTTGCAGGAAACTCCTTGCCGAGGGCCTGTGCACCGTGGGATTAGTTGGGGCTTTGTTTTCGGACACCCTACGCCAATCAAACAACAAATATTTTCACCTTTAAAGGCCATTTCTTGCTGATAATCAATTGGTATTCCAATGTAGTCCCGAAATAGAGTTAGAACTTTGGTGATGGTTTAATATTTAACAATGAAGTTTTTTTAAGGGACCAA
The DNA here is from genome assembly GCA_029856935.1 of Cyclocarya paliurus. Classification (NCBI taxonomy): domain Eukaryota; kingdom Viridiplantae; phylum Streptophyta; class Magnoliopsida; order Fagales; family Juglandaceae; genus Cyclocarya; species Cyclocarya paliurus. Next base: position 35,466,524 of record CM056947.1, on the reverse strand, counting down.
AACAAAATTTTTATACTGGCATTTTCTTTTTTGTCTTTTGTTTTAGTAACAGTAAGCAGCCATTTTGTTATTAAAACTATTACTTATTTACGGATCAAGGTGGCTGTTTTTGCAGGTAGAGCAAGCAGTCAAGGAACTAGAGATGGAAGGTCAAAGGGCAGCTGCAGTATTTATCACTTCCCCCACATATCATGGTATATGTAGCAACTTGACCGAAATTTCCCAGCTGTGTCATTACCATGGAATTCCTTTGATTGTTGATGAGGCTCATGGGGCACATCTTGGATTTCATCCCCAGCTTCCCAATTCAGCCCTTCAGCAAGGAGCTGATCTTACAGTACAGTCCACTCACAAAGTTTTATGCTCTCTCACACAGTCCTCAATGCTACACATGTCGGGGAATATGGTAGATAGTGAAAGAATATGTAGATGTATCCAAACTCTTCAAAGCACGAGCCCTAGTTATTTGCTTTTGGCATCATTAGATGCTGCTAGATCTCAATTAAGTGAAAATCCAGATACTAGTTTCAACAGAGCAATGGAATTAGCCTTTGAAGCTAAATACTTGATCATGGAAATACCAGGCATTTCAGTGCTTGACCTTGCAAGATTTTCTAACTTTCCAGCCATTGATCGACTTACTATTGGTTTTTGGCAGCTTGGTTTGTCTGGTTATGAAGCTGATGAATTCTTGTGCAGAGATCATGGGATCATTTGTGAACTTGTTGGGAACCGATCTATTACTTTTGCAATCAACCTTGGAACTAGTAGAGATGATATTCATAGGCTTATATTAGGAATAGAGCATCTAGTAGGAATTACTGCACCGGTTGATGGAGAAAAAGGGAATGGGGAGTTTAATGGTTATGCACCCTTCGCAGATATCAAAATGAGCCTGATTCCCAGGGATGCCTTTTTTGCATGTAAAAATAAAGTCATTAAAGGAGAGAGCCTTGGGAAAGTTTGTGGGGGAGCTTATATGTCCATATCCGCCAGGGATACCAGTTATGATCCCTGGTGAGGTTATTACAGAGAAAGCTTTGGAGTATCTGCTGGATGTTAGTAGCAAAGGTGCTGTTATAACTGGAGCCTCTGATCCTTCCCTATCTTCTATGGTAGTTTGCAATGTGTAGTTCATTAATATTGTGTAGAAGTGCATCTAGCTGCCAAATCCTTGCTTCAGCTTAAGGTAGTTCATTACTGTGTATAAAAAAGCCATTTATATAATTTTATTTTTTTTGGAATATTAAATGTCTCATTCTCTGTCTAAAATATCTCATTATTTTTAATAATTTCTCGACTCTTATATAATTGTGATATTTTATGATATTATCTTTTAACACCATTATCTTTATACTTTTTTAATGTTTTCAACGTGTATTCATTTTATAAATCTCAAATTTTTCTATATATATATATACATACATACATAGTTACATACACATGTATTTATTTCGTTAATTATCAATTTATATTTTTAAATATATATATAACTAATCCTGAATTGGTACGCACCAGTATTGAAATATTTTCGCTCCAAACTTAAAATTGCATAAAATTGTCTGCATGCTCAGAAACAAACAAATGCATAAATAAAAAAATGAAAACAAAAGCTGTTCTAAAAAACAACTCCTTAATTACTCAGAAATTTATAATAATTTTAGAAAATTCTTTAATAATATTTAAATTGCTATGAAAACTCAAAACATGATCACAAAACTTCTTAAAATAATTGAGTTCTTCATGAAAATTAAAGTTTGGCCCAACAAATTCTAAAACTTATGGCCTACAATAATTATTGTTTATTCTCCTTTTGAGTCCTTTTCAAGCTTTTTCTTGGGTTCTTTCGAATATATATATTATATAGAGAAATATATTTGCACACGTTGAATCTGTAATTAGCCTTGTGCAAAAAATCCGAAAACCTAGCCCATCTGAAAAACTCGAACAGTCCCGTCCGTTAAAATTAGTTTGGATTACATCGCCGAATTCTTCTTGAGGGCGACAAAAGCACAGGGGCTCTTTCCCCAGTGAGGGTGCGACATTGCTCCAGGCCAGTGTTTTGCTCTGCTCTGTTTCGGTAAGTGTTTCTTTCCATGCCCATTTCGTAAAAATCGACTCCCTTTGTGGGTCCATCTTCACGAAAAAGATAGGGAAAAAGAAAACGAAAAGCAACATAAAGAAGGGAAAAAAAAATACATTTTGTCTTTCTGATCATCAAAAGCAAAAGAGAAAGAGAAGAGAAATCGAAATTAAAGTGGAAGATCTGTGGCTTGGAGTTGGAACCTTCCCAATATTATTCTCATTTCCTCCATATTCTATCAAGTTCAGCAACTTAATTTTCTTGGATCAATGACTCTATGCAACTTTTGACGTTTCAAATTTTATTTTTCATTAAAGGTGGGGGAGAGGGGGGGGGGTGGTTGAACTGAGTCTGCTGCCTGCCCTTTTTCTTCAAACACTGGACAGTAAATGGAAAGAGGAGAGGGCAAACACGTGTGTGGTTGAAGATAAATGCTTAAGCATAACTTTTTTTTTTTAAAATTTGATTTTTATGTGATCTTGTGATTCTTGTTACCAATAACGGTGGAATGAAAAGTACGAGAATTTGTCAAAAAAAGAAAAGAAAAGGGTATTGCTTTCTGTTTGCAGGCATTAGGTGAAAAGATTTGGGATTGTATAATTTATTTGGTATGGAGCCAGGTGGAAGTGAGGGGAAGAAGAATCTGGACTTTATTTTGTATTTGCCTTTAAACTTCCTCACATCAAATTTATCCAAGTTGACCACCATGGCAGCAGATGCAGAACGCTAATGATACTGCAACCAATTCGTACGAGTCATATAAAGGGCTTCCACAATCCCATATTCCCAATGCTCATTTTTCTTCATCATCTTCTTTTCCTTTCAATGTCTTTTGCATCATCTGGGTTTGGTTCAGATTTTATTTGTTCAAAGGGAGTTTCAGACATACACAGAGAGAGAGAGAGAGAGAGAGAGAGAGATTTCGTTCGCAAGCAGGAAGAGATGTTCGGGTCGGGTTTCCGTTTCTTGTTGGTGGGCCGGGTCGGGCCCAAACCCAGCTCTGATTGATCGGGTTGCAGCCCTACCTGTAATAACTTCCGAGAGAAGGAAAATAACAGGAGAGAAGAAATGGATATCACCAAAACACAGCCGGATTATTGTTTATTCTCCTTTTGAGTCCCTTTCAAGCTTTTTTTCATACTGCTTTTCCTTGGGTTCTTTCGACTAACGTTGCACACATTGAACCTGTAATAACTTCCGAGAGAAGGAGAACAGGAGAGAGCGGTTATGGATATCACCAGAACACTGCCGGAAGAATGCATCGCCAACATAATTTCCGGTACATCCCCTCAGGACGCATGTAGGTTGTCTCTGGTCTCCCGTGCCTTCGAATCCGCTGCAACTTCGAATCTGGTGTGGGAGAGATTTCTGCCACCTGATTGTCAAGAGATCATTTCATCGTCGTCATCGTCCTCATACTTGAACATGTTGACCAAGAAGAATCTTTATTTCCATCTTTGCGACAATCCAATTCTGATCGGAAACAGTAACAACATGGTAATCAGCAAAAAGACAACCTAGTTATCTTTACCATGTCATGTCTACCTAGTTTTGTTTACTTGCTATAAGCTAGGAATTCAGGGCTATTTTTCTATATTGTTTTTGCTTCAAGATATACCCTTGTCATTGGAGTTCCTAAAGATGGATTAGTACATGTTGTGAGACTGAAATGATTATTTTGGAAAACTTGTTCCAAATTCAGATAGATTGATTTCCTAGTGCTTTTTAAAGTGGCTATACTTTCTGGATTGAATTCTTGTTTGTTAGATTTGAATGTGAGAGGTGCCTTAAGTCTGTAACTACAGTCGCAATAATTTTTAATGGTAATTTTTTATGCTATCTTTGTTCTTTAAGTTCAAAACTCATTTTTCACATGGTAATTTGTCATATGTTCTGATAATAGCAACCACTTTTGACCCTTGTTCTTTGGTTCTGATTTATTCCTGTGAAATTACCACCTGTGTCTAAAAGCTTAAGCTCATGGGAATATGTAGATTTAATGTATATTTATACTTGTCTTCACACTCTTCCTCACTTAACCTCAGAACCTCTGCTTTAATACTGTGTGAAATCACCACTTGATTTGACAACTCTAGACTTTTCCTCTTGTTTTGTAATGTCTGTCTGTGTCAATGATTGAATAGAGTTTCCAAATAGATAAACTGAGTGGGAAGAAATGTTTGATGCTGGCTGCGAGGGAGTTAATTATAATATGGGGAGCTGGAGACACTCCACATTACTGGGAATGGATTTCCTCAACTCAGTCACCGGTTCTACCCAAGTCTAGGTCTGTCTTCATCTCTCTGTTTTGTTGAGTACTGCATGCTTGTTTACCCTTTTTTGTTATTTATAGCAATGGTGTGTATAATGTGCAGATTCTCGGAAGTAGCTCATCTTAGAATGTTTGTTGGCTTGACATAAAAGGAAGAATTGAGACAAAAATCCTTTCCCCAAAAACAAAATACGGGGCATACTTTATCTACTCCATGGTGGATGGTTTCTATGGGTTTAACCACCCTGTGACAGTATCCATTAGACTGGAAAACGAGGTGGAAGGAGGTGATGCTACCGATGCTTATTTGAATCCAATAATGTGGTCAGGTACACATGATCCACAACAAGCAATTGAGGAATTATTCCAAATTTACGGACAGGATGGTTGACTTCCAATCAAGAGAGAGGATATGTGGATGGAGATTGAGATTGGAGAATTCTTCAATGGCAGCCAAGTTGATGATCACGGCGCAGTGGAGATGTGCTTGAAGGAGTTTCTTGACTCTGACTGGAAGCCTGGCCTTGTGGTCCATGGCATTGAGCTTCGGCCAAAAGAAGAAGAAAGTTAATTAGTAAGAGATTGGTACCTGTTTTCTTCCTGAGCAAAGTACATTTGCTGTGAGACCTTTTTTTTTTGCATCATATTATGAGCAACGTTTTGAGGGTTGGTCTTGGACTATGTATATATATATTATATATATATATATATATGCATGTATTGTGAATACGTCGCATGCATTGTTTGTGTTATGTATTGGGATTGTTACTGAGGGAAACTATGGTTTTATATATGAACGCTTATATTCTACAAAGGAGGAAGTACTTCATCTACTGTAGGAACAAGCAAGGCATGCGCAGCAATCTCTGAAATATCTTTGTTATAGAGGGAGCCTATTTAAGCCGATAGAAAGTCAGGCTCCAACTCAAAACCTCTACTATAAAATTAAGTGAAATAACCATTTGTTCCCGATGCTTAAACCGACGAAAAACTGTAAATTCAATAATTTATATTTGTCTTAACATTTCGAGACTTTTCTTCTAGATTTGTAATCTCTTTATGTGTGACTTTTATATTGAACAGAGTTTCCAAATAGATAAACTAAGTGGGAAGAAATGTTTGATGCTGGCAGCGAGGGAGTTAAGTATAATATGGGAATCCAGAGACACTGCACATCACTGAAAATGGATTTCCTCAACTGAGTCACTGGTTCTACCCAAGTCTGGGTCTCTCTCCATCTCTCTGTTTGCTTGAGCACTGCAAGCTTTTTTACATTATTTTATTATAAATTATAGCAATGGTGTGTAAAATGTGCAGATTCTCGGAAGAGGGTCATCTTCGAAATTTGTTGGCTTGACATAAAAGGCAGAATTGAGACAAAATTTCTTTCCCCAAATACAAAATATGGGGCATACTTTATCTACTCGGTGGTGGATGGTTTCTCTGCGTTTCACTACCCTTTGAAAGTATCCATTAGACTCGAAAACGAGGTGGAAGGAGGTTATGCTACTAATGCTTATTTGAATCCAAGAATGTGGTCATTGAATTCATATGAGGAAGTATTACTATTTAACCGACTGGTTGGTCGACTTCCAGTCGAGAGAGAGGATATGTGGCTGGAGCTTGAGATTGGAGAATTCTTCAATGGCAGCCAAGTTGATGATCATGGCGAGGTCAAGATGTGCTTGAAGGAGGTTCAAGTTGAAAACAGTAATAACAAGTTGTTTGATGAAATGCCTCTTCAAACGTGAGAGCCTTTGAGAGTCTATTTTATTTATATACCAAGCATATTACATCAATACATCAGTGTTTGTACCGATTGGAGACCTAGGATACATAATAGAAATGGAAAGTACACCCACATATTTGATGAGTTTATTAGTAGTTAATATCTAAATTTATATAGACATGCCTAATTCAATATGAAATATTTTAAATGTCTTGTTAGCTAAATTTAATTAAAGTTAGATTTTAGCCAAGCCAGAGAGTGCTCTGAGCCAAGCTTGTACATGAGATGATAAGTGGGCTTCTTTTGCTGAATTTGGCGGTAGGTTTGAGTTAATCCGGTGGTGGGTGAGGGAGGCGCCCTTGAACTGTGGCCACACCGCGGAAGGCGTGACGCGAAAGGAAGAGGGGGCTTGTCAGTCTGGGCGCGAAGGGGAGAGGGGAGGAGGAGAGAGAGAAGTTTTTGAGCAAACTAATATGTTTTTTGAAATTCAGAGGGAAAAGTAGAAGAAAAAAGTTTAAAAAAAAAACCGACTGGGGTTGTATACTGGGGAGTGCTTGGAGCTAGGGGTGGCAATATGTGGCATGACCCGTTAACCTAACACAAATACGATACGATAAAAGAGAGTTAGGGTTTAGCCTTAACGGGTTCGTGTCAAAACGGGTTGACCCGTTAATACACGATTGCTTAACAGGTTGATAACGGGTCAACCCGTTTTGACTTGTTAAGAAAGTTAAAGTTACAATTATATCTTTATACCTAAAAATAAAATTGTTAGAATTTAATTTCAATATTTTTATTGTTTGGATGGTAATTTTGAACTTGTAGTTAATTTTATATTTTTTTTTATAGATATTGTGATTTTAACATTTATATAAAATTATATTAAATTTATCTAAGTCAAACAGGTTAATTTCATATTTGTTCAGCCCATTTACATAAACCGATTGACACGACACGACTCGTTATGATAATTGGTCATGTTAGGGTTTGAGATTTTGACACGATAAGTTTAACGGGTCGGGTTAGAATTGACCCATATATATAATATACATGTATTGATACGACACGAACACGACTTGACACCCATACTTGGAGTTGCCTTTTGCTGGGGGCCGGGTTTAAAAGAGAGTTTCGCACCGGCCAATAGTAGTGTGCAACGTAGGCACTCCAGGAAAATATTGCTGGAGACGTGTCCACCCGATCCCCCTCTTCAACCTCAGAATCTCTCTCCCTCTCCTGCCTCAGAGCATTAGCATTAGTCTATGCATATGCATATGCAAAATTATCTCTTTTGCATAACCACTTTGCCATTTAAGCAAAACTCTCATATTGGCTTATGCATATTTGAGACCAAATAATAATAAAATATTATTATATTTTTTTTCTAAAATCAAAATTTATATATATAAATATATATTTTGTAATTAACATCCACTATATACATTTGACATTAATAATACAAATGCAATAATAAAAATATAATTTTTTATATATATTATATTAAAAATATAATAATAAATGAAAAAAAAATATATATATTATAAAATAAAAATGAATATATATATGAAAATTTGTTATATTGTTGAGAGAGGGAGAAGAGGAAAAGATTAAGAGAGAGAGTAGAAGGAGAGAGAAATAATAATTAAAATATGTTTGATGGAGTAAATAGTTGTTATCCAAATTTGGATAACAACTGTTCATTACTAGCCAAATTTATGCATATGTATAAGTCAATATAAATATTTTTGGAGTCATATTATGCAAATATAATTTTGTATATAGATATAGACTAATGTTAGTGCTCTCAATTCATCTGCACGCAAGCCTCATTTCTGAAAAAACTCTCTCCATCTCCCTCCCGCCCGATCTTGCTCCCACCACGACGACGAACAAACAAAAGGAAAAGAGGGACGGCGCCCACCTTGTTAGAACTCAAACTGTTACTCGCACAGTCACAGACTCACGAATGTAGCCGAGGAAGAAACCTGTGTAATCAGAACCAGAATGGCACCAGCCGTTGCCATTGAAGCCAGCCCTCGAGCAATGACTCTGCTTCCCGGTGCATCACGAAAATTCTCAATGACTCTCACTGTCACGTCAGTGACTGGAACATATAGTTTCAGAGAGATTTTAATGCAAGGCAGACGAGGGCACAAGGTGAGGATCCCAGTGGTAGCTATGGGATACCGAAGATAGTTGACTTGGGGGATCATATATTGGATTGGTCAATCTGAAAATTATGGGTTGTGGTGGTAATATTCTTTGTAATATGTGGGAATAAGAGGCTATATATATTTTCTGGAATATATATATTTATATATATTGTGGTGGTAATATTCTTTGCTCGACGTTTACAGGCATCGAACAGGTTCGATTCGACATGCCTAGTTATTCTTACTTCTGGGCTTCATAGTCTATGTATTTCTTTTTTCTTTTTTGGAACACCTGTTGTTTGGTTGCTCCCAGAAACCTAAAGAACAGAAGGGAAAGGACAACAAAATTGCATCTTACAATACCCAAAATTTCAATTCTTTACATTTCCTTCGTTATCTTCGAGGCCAAAAATTATTTGCTTAGGTTCTCATCTTACTATTGTTTTTATTATTTGTTTGCGCTCTACGAAGTTTTATACGTATGGGAAATAACTCTACATTTGTTACTTGTTGGAAGTTTTTGTCAGAAGCATGGAACATGTTTGATAGAATGTTTCAGACAAATGTTTTCAACTGTGTGTGTCGTGGTGGGCGCTGTCCCTCTTTTCTTTTTGTTTTGTTCATCATTGTGGTGGGAGCAGATCTTGTTTTGTTCGTTGTCGTGGTGGGAGTAGGATCGGGCGGGAGGGAGATGGAGAGAAAGAGGGTTTTTTCGGAAATGAGACTTGCGTGCAGATGAACTGAGGCAGGGGAGGGAGAGAGATTCGGAGGTTGAAGAGGGGGATCGGGTGGACGAGGCTCCAGTATTTTTTTTCCTGGAGTGCCTACGTGGCACACTACCATTGGCTGGTGGAAAAGCCTCTTTTAAACCCATCCGGCCCAAAGTTTTTCTCTATTATATGATGCATTCTTGCACTTCAGTGTCTTTAGACCTTGTTACTCTCTCTCTCTCTCTCTCTCTCTGTAGTATATGCATTAAGATGTTTACTCGCAATTTATATGTCTTTTCTGTGTTTGGTACAGAGTTTTCACTTGGGTTTTGCTAATAATTGGAGTTTGAGGCCATTTAGAAGATCAAGACTTTGTCTTTCTCAGGTGGGTTGGTTACTTTTCCTTTCAAATTTCAAGGCACTGCATTCAATTCATTGTAATATTTTATTTGTTTGTTTACTCAGAAAATTATTGGAAAAAAGATGCTTAACATAATATATATTTTCCTTTGAATTATCCGAAGTGCACTTGTAGAAACTCCTTTCCGAGATTCTATGTACCCAGGGATTAGTCGGGATGTTGTTCCCTGACACCCTGTGCCAATAAAAAGAAACGCCATCAAATTTTAATATTTGTTGTTTTGGAAGGCCATAACAGTTCGGGGACTGTTATTAATATATAAGGTCTAAAATATGAATGATTTGGGAGTATGTAGGTGTCCCATGAAAATTGGATGTTTTCATTGCCCTCTGCTATGCATAGTGAAAAACTGTATACTGTGAGTGGGAACTTTCAAGAGGATGGAAAACATATATTGGTTCTTTAGCACAATTTATGAAGATGGTTTCAACATTTTCGCAGCGTACATTCGAGATGATGGATTAGTACCTTCAGAACATGTAAAATGAAAAAAGACGTTCAATTTGCATGGTACAATCAAAGGGGCCCTATTTAGTTCATAAGTTTGGTCGTCTTCCTAATGATTTGGCAATAAATATTTCTAGTCTTGATCCTGAATTTATCAAGCCAGTGTGTCTAGGGATGATAAAATTCAAGATGAACAACACTATTTCTCACATTTTACAGCTCATTTATCTATTGAGAGTTGTCATTTTCAAAATGCATGTATTTCAACTTGAAGGTTTAAACTAACATGTTATATTTATCCTGCAGTTCTAATGAGGTACTGTTGAAATCATCATATAGGAGTAAGTTCTAAGCACAAGAATTGTGGGATCATTAAAGGGAATCATTTTAACTCAGGCACATTTGGATAATATTTTACTTTTAACTGAAATTGTACAGGTGATGAAGCTTTTATCTTCTAGTGGCAAATGGGTCAAAAATTTGATTACGTCCTATGTTTATATTAATTTTACCGCCGGGGGAAGGGGGGGGGGGTGATGGTTCTGGTCTCTTTGAACTTAGAAAAACTATCTGAAAGTTGAGGCATTCTGTTAAAGGTGAACCGATAAACAATAGATTGCAATCTAATTGTTGGTTTTAGAAGTTTCTTCACCTCTTGCTGTTTAGGTATCCTATTGTCCAAATCTCTTACTTGAGGCATTTTGGTACAATGTGTGCTGCACCAGCCCTTAAAGACAATATTCCCCGAGTTCTTTTGGTGATCCCTTTGTAAGGAGACTTTGATTGCAGAACATTTGCAGATCTATGATAATATGCCCCAATGGGATGTCACATTTATTAGATTGGCCCATGATAGGGAGTTGGAGTTCTTTTCGTTGTTCTTCAACAAGTTGTATTTCTTTAGGTGGAGAAGAGGTGGTAACGATCATGTATTGTTTGATTCTGTATAAAAGACAGATCTTCGAGGTTTTTTTTTTCTCTTTTTTTTTACTGATAAAAAAAAAAAAAAATCCTTCTTCAATTCACTTATCCCTTAAGTTGGGTTTTTATTTCCTTGGTAGTGTATTTGAAGAAACAACCTTTGAGGTTAGCTTTTTCGCTCGAATGGCCCACATGGGTAAGATCTTAATAATGCATTACTTGACAAACAGACATGTTGTAGTAAAGACTTGGTGTTGTATGTGTAAACAAAATGGAATAAACATTGATCATCTTCTGCTACACTGTGGTTTGGCTTGAAACTTGTGGGCAGCGATGTCAACACTTTTTTGGATTGAGTGGGGTTATTGGGATGTTAATGGAATCCTTTAGGAAGTCAGAGAAATTCAGAAGTTTGGAGGATGGTCTGTTCGTGCTTGATATGGTGAATTTGGCAAGAACACAATGCTTGAACTTTGGAAGGCTGCAAGAGATGGTGACAGAGTTAAAAGCCATAATATTTAATTACCTTTATGTTTGGATGGCTGCTCACAACAGCTCCCAACTGTCTAGTCTTTTAGATTTCAAAGGCTTGCTCTTTTCTTTCTTCCTTGCTAGTTGAGTGTATCCATTTGTATGTCTGTCGTGCGTGCCCCTTTGGACTTTCAAGAAATTGAGTTACTTGTACAAACTCATTAAATCTCTCTCTTGATAATTTGTTCGTGCTTGTTATGGTGTATTTGACAAGAACACAATGCTCCAACTTTGGAAGACCACAAGAGAAGGGTGACTGAGTTAAAAGCCTCGATTACCTTTATGTTTGGATGGCTGCTCACAACAGCTCCCAACTCTCTAGCTTTTTAGATTTCAAAGACTTGCTCTTTTCATTTTTCCTTGCAAGTAGGGTGTATCCATTTGTCTGTTTTCCATGCCCCTTTGGACTTTCAAGAAATCGAGTTACTTATACAAAATCATTCTCTAAATCTCTCTCTTGATAATTTCTTGCAGGAAAGAGGCATCATAAAACCAGAAAATAGGCACGACAAGGGCACTTTTACAGAATACAACAAGTTAGGCACCAAGGATGATCTTCAAATTTCCCATTCTCCTGTAGCCCAGCAAGATAACCTACCTCCTTTAGTTAGTGCATTGAAAGCTTCAGCTGAACAAAATGTTGCCAGCTTTCACTTCCCTGGGCATAACAGAGGTCGTGCTGCCCCACCATCATTAACTCAAATAATTGGTTTAAAACCATTTTCCCACGATTTGCCTGAGCTTCCAGAGCTTGACAACCTATTTTCTCCAGAGGGACCTATTTTAGAAGCACAAAGACAAGCAGCCAAACTCTTTGGGTCATCAGAGACATGGTTTCTTGTTGGGGGTACGACTTGTGGAATACAAGCAGCAATAATGGCAACTTGTTCTCCTGGAGAATTTCTAATTCTTCCTCGGAATTCCCATATATCTGCTATATCTGCCATGGTATTATCTGGTGCACGACCCAAGTACATCATTCCTCAGTATGATTTTGAATGGGACATTGCCGGCGGCGTGACTTCATCACACGTGAGTTTAGAAAATTCATGTACATGCTTACAGCATTGTTAGCATTGTAATCTTTTGAACTTTAACCCCTAATATTGGCTCAAGTGGTAAGGACCTTGGTCTTGGTGGTTTGCTCCCTCTAGGTCTATGATTTGGTGCAAACAATTTTTAGGGGCCATCGGATTGGTGATTTTTTGCCTTGAATTCTCCAAGCCGAAAGTGCAGGAAACTCCTTGCCGAAGGCCTATAGACCCCGGGATTAGTCGGCACTCTGTTTTCTGATGCCCTTCACCAATCAAACAACATATATTTTCTCCTTTATAGGCCATTTCTTGCTGATAATAAATTGGTATTCCAATGTAGTCCCGAAATAGAGTTAGAACTATGGTGATGGTGTAATATTAACAATGAAGTTTTTTTAGGGACCAAAACAAAATTTTTATACTGGCATTTTCTTTTTTGTCTTTTGTTTTAGTAACAGTAAGCAGCCATTTTGTTACTAAAACTATACTTATTTATGGATCAAGGTGGCTGTTTTTGCAGGTAGAGCAAGCAGTCAAGGAACTAGAGATGGAAGGTCAAAGGGCAGCTGCAGTATTTATCACTTCCCCCACATATCATGGTATATGTAGCAACTTGACCGAAATTTCCCAGCTGTGTCATTCCCATGGAATTCCTTTGATTGTTGATGAGGCTCATGGGGCACATCTTGGGTTTCATCCCCAGCTTCCCAATTCAGCCCTTCAGCAAGGAGCTGATCTTACAGTACAGTCCACTCACAAAGTTTTATGCTCTCTCACACAGTCCTCAATGCTACACATGTCGGGGAATATGGTAGATAGTGAAAGAATATGTAGATGTCTCCAAACTCTTCAAAGCACGAGCCCTAGTTATTTGCTTTTGGCATCATTAGATGCTGCTAGATCTCAATTAAGTGAAAATCCAGATACTATTTTCAACAGAGCTATGGAATTAGCCTTTGAAGCTAAATACTTGATCAAGGAAATACCAGGCATTTCAGTGCTTGACCTTGCAAGATTTTCTAACTTTCCATCCATTGATCCTTTGCGACTTACTATTGGTTTTTGGCAGCTTGGTTTGTCTGGTTATGAAGCTGATGAACTCTTGTGCAGAGATCATGGGATCGTTTGTGAACTTGTTGGGAACCGATCTATTACTTTCGCAATCAACCTTGGAACTAGTAGAGATGATATTCATAGGCTTATATTAGGAATAGAGCATCTAGTAGGAATTACTGCACCGATTGATGGAGAAAAAGGGTATGGGGAGTTTAATGGTTATACACCCTTCGCAGATATCAAAATGAGCCTGATTCCCAGGGATGCCTTTTTTGCAAGTAAAAAGAAAGTCGGTATAGGAGAGAGCCTTGGGAATGTTTGTGGGGAGCTTATATGTCCATATCCGCCAGGGATACCAGTTATGATCCCCGGTGAGGTTATTACAGAGAAAGCTTTGGAGTATCTACTGGATGTTAGAAGCAAAGGTGCTGTTATAACTGGAGCCTCTGATACTTCTCTATCTTCTATAGTAGTTTGCAATGTGTAGTTCATTACTGTGTAGAAGTGCATCTTGCTGCCAAATCCTTGCTTCAGCTTAAGGTAGTGGCAGGGCACATGAAGTCGGGAGTGCTCGTGTAGCTTTAAAGCACATGCCAGCCACTGAGACTAGCAACCACCACCACTGTAAGCCTATAACTTTTTCCATTAAATCTTTGGGAGAGAGTTGGAGAATGGCTTTCCTTTCCCCTTTGAATATGGGCCATGATTTTTACAGCATCATCCAAGGTACTTAACCAGAAATTAGGTAAATGAAGGTCTGCCAGAAACTCTGTTACATATTAGGTACTTGTCACTCATGTGCTTCATATTTCAGCTACTTTATGACAAGGCTTCACTTTGTTGGGGCCAATTTATCGAGGCATGTTTGCAGCATGAAATCTTGTGTTTTTCTTTTTTCATACCCTTGAAGTAAAGTGAATATTGTTTTCATATTCGTTTATTCACAGCACTTTTATGAACTTCTCTTTCTTTTCTTTTCACATGATCATAGTGATCCCAGTACATTTGTTACCCTCAAGGTACATAAGAATGCAGGAATTACTTCATTTCCCGTGGGGTGATGTTATTATTTACTTTAGATTTTGTTATTATCAATCATATGTTTTGATGTGACATATTTTTATTTGCATGTCTGTCACTTAAATAAACATTTTAAGTGGTCGTTTTACATTAGCAGCTGTGATTAGGGATGAAAAAAACTGGGATGAAAAAAACTAGGATGAATTGGGCAACAGAATAGTATTTTGCTTTCCTATAATAGGTACATCTGTTCTCCTTACGTTACATAAGAAGGGAAGGGATTACTTCATTTCCTGTAAGAGCAAGGCAGTAGTTTCTGCCTTTTTGCATAGTTTTGAATCCTGTTCCGTTTTGGCCACGACCGGAATATTCGGTTTCCGTGTAGTATCCAATTCACTACATTTACATTCTGATTCGTTCTAAATTCCAGCCCATTTCGGCCCGTTCTGGTCAATTCGGTCATTTCGACTGCAATTTTGCGTCTTGGACTATATTCCGTTTTGGACCGTTTTAATGGCAGATTTCTAATTTTCTCGAGTTTGGTTGACATTTTTGTAAATTCCAAATTTAGAAGACACATGTAATTTTAAAATCAAAAAGCCATTTATATAATTTTAATTTTTTTGGAATATTAAATATGTCTCCTCATTCTCTCTCTCTCTCTCTCAAATCTAATTTTTTTAATAATTTCTTGACTCTTATATAATTGTGATCTTTTATGATAATATCTTTTAACACCATTATCTTTATACTTTTTTAATGTTTTCAACGTGTATTCATTTTATAAATCTCAAATTTATCTATATATATATACATACATACATGATACATAGTTACGTACACATGTATTTATTTCGTTAATTATTGATTTATATTTTTAAATATATATGGTACGCACCAGTATTGAAATATATACGTTCCAAACTTAAAATTGCATAAAAATTGTCTACATGCTCAGAAAACAAACGAAGACATAAATAACAAAATGAAAACAAAAGCTGTTCTAAAATACAACTCCTTAATTACTCAGAAATTTATAATAATCATAAAGTTTGGCCCAACAATTTCTAAAACTTATGGCATGCAATAATTATTGTTTTATGCATCAGTTATTATTTGTGTCCACATTTTTTTTTTTTTTAATTTTCTTATGATGTGGATGTATTTTTATTTTGGTGTAAATTTAAACCGAAAAACCGGGTCGAACCGGACCGGACCGGTTTTAAACTGGTCCGGTCCGGAACCGGTTTCTAAAATCTGTAAACTGACCCGGTCCGGTTCCGGTTTTAGGATTTTCCGGACCGGACCGGACCGGTTTATAAATATATATATAAATTAATATTTTATATATAAGTTTTATTAAAATTAAAATTATAAAAATATTTTTTTATATATAAATATATATAAGTTTTATATATAATGTATAATTAATAAATTATATTATTATTAATATAATTATATATAAGATAATATTATTAAAAAGTAAAAGTTTAATCTTAAAAATGAAAATTTAATCAATTATAATATAAAATATTAATCTTAATTCTTAAATATCAACATTTGTAATATACTAGACTATATAAATTTATAATAGGCACTAGGCAACAAGTTTCCATAAATTTATAAATTTATAGAAACTATTATATCTGGTTGAGTGGTTGTTGCATGCACATTGACATAGCAATATATATATATGTTGTCATATTGATCAGGATCCCTATGTTATGCGTGGTGGCAAAGTTGTATACTTTTTCTTATTCATATACTCACCACGTGTCCTAACTTTTAAGAAAAAAAAAATGGAATGTATATCCTTGATAAGAAAAAAAATTCGAACGAAATTGTTCAAAATTTTTAATTTGGGAAATGCTTTAGTGATAAATAAATTCTATAAATTAATTAATTTAACAAACTGACGTAACTTACTATGTTATATTAGATTATAAAAATATTTTTATTATAAAATAGATCTAACATAATATCATATAAAATATTCATGTCAATATAGAGTAATTTCAATGCATGAGATGCAACGGCCATGTCAATTCTCTTTTAATTGAGGCCACATTTGGTTTTACATATGATATCAATCAATCTCATCTAAACATCTAAACATCATTTAAATATAAACAATTTTAAATTTTAAATTTTTAACTTTTTTTATCTAATTAGTACCTAATCATTATAATTTTTTCAAACTTCTAAACAAAACATAAAAATAATTCAAATTTTTTAAATTTTAAAACAAAAATTATATTAAAAATTAAAATTTAATTGATCATATATTATATAGCTATACTAATATATTAGCTATACTAAATCACTATAATTAATATTAATATAAGCTATACTAATAGTCTATATTAATACTAATATATAAGTCTATAACTTTTAGCTAAGACTAATAGTTTAATATAGAGTTAGTTATTAATATAGATATAGTTATACTTATTACTTATACTAACATAGTTACACTTTCACCAAATCACTATAATTAATACTAATATATAACTATACTAATAGTCTAATATTAATACTATTATATAATCTAATAATTTATATAGCTATACTAATATATAAGTCTATAACTATTTAACTAATACTAATAGTTTAATGTAGAGTATAGTTATTAATATAGACTATAGTTATACTTATTACTTATACTAACATAGTTACACTTACACCAAATCACTATAATTAATACTAATATATACTATACTAATAGTCTAATATTAATACTATTATATAGTCTAATAATTTATATAGCTATACTAATATATAAATCTATAACTATTTAGCTAATACTAATAGTTTAATATAGAGTCTAGTTATTAATATAGACTATAGTTATACTTATTACTTATACTAACATAGTTACACTTACACCAAATCACTATAA
Source organism: Cyclocarya paliurus (assembly GCA_029856935.1). Classification (NCBI taxonomy): domain Eukaryota; kingdom Viridiplantae; phylum Streptophyta; class Magnoliopsida; order Fagales; family Juglandaceae; genus Cyclocarya; species Cyclocarya paliurus. Next base: position 35,449,248 of record CM056947.1, on the reverse strand, counting down.
TTAATACTAATATATAGCTATACTAATAGTCTAATATTAACACTATTATATAGTCTAATAATTTATATAGCTATACTAATATATAAGTCTATAACTATTTAACTAATACTACTAATTTAATATAGAGTCTAGTTATTAATATAGACTATAGTTATACTTATTACTTATACTAATATAGTTATACTAAATCACTATAATTAATATTAATATACAAGTATATAACTATACTAATATTATATTAAATGTATTACAAATTTAAAAAAATTTAACTATCATTTATACTAATATAACCATACTAAATTACTAATATTATACTAATATTATATTAATTTCCTATAACTAAACCGAAACGGCGCCGTATTCCTTAGTTACTAAAAGTAAACCTAAACCAGTGAATTCGGATTCACAATCACGCCGCTCACTCGAGACTCTCGTCCTCAACTCTCCCTGCCTCGTCTCTCATTGAGTCACTCTGCTCTCAGCTCTCCCGGTTCTCACTCTGCTCTCAACTCTCCCGTCTCTCACGTCTCTCACTCAGTCTCAACTCTCAACTCTCCCTTCTCTCACTCTCGAGCCGTCTCTCACTCTCTCTTCTCTCAACTCTCGCTGCCTCGTCTGAGTCGTCTTGTCCCCGACTCTCACTCTGCTCTCAGCTCTCCCGGTTCTCACTCTGCTCTCAACTCTCCCGTCTCTCACTCAGTCACTCTCAACTCTCAACTCTCCCTTCTCTCACTCTCTCGTCTCTCACTCTCGAGCCGTCTCTCACTCTCTCTTCTGTCAACTCTCGCTGCCTCGTCTCGTCCCCGACTCTCCATCAACGTGTAACGGTAAGTTTGTTTATTTTTATTGTTTTTTGGTTTTGAAATTACATATTAGGATTTTTGTGATTGGGTTTTGTGATATTAAGGTTTTGTGATTGAGTTTTGGTGATTTGTGACATTAGAGGTTTTTGAATCCGAAATGTTTAGGATTTTTTGTGTTTTTGTTTATTTTTGTGTTTGTGATATTTAGGGTTTTGTGATTGGGTTTGTGATATTAGGGTTTTG